>OX104128.1:20808979-21433979 GCA_944470555.2 Heterobilharzia americana
TAGCGGTCTTGGATAGTGCAGAAGCTACATCACTAAAACCCTATCACGACATCAAAAGATTCTGCAAGTTATGAGACGAAAAAGGAAACATTACTTTTCAGTATGCACACAATGTCTGGGTTTCAACCGTTTTCACTCATAGACGTATATATATATATATATATACATATATATATATATATATATATATATATATATATATATATATATAGATGGAATAAAGTGTAACGGAAGAAAGGATCTAAGAATCCCTCCCGATCACCCTATTTGATGGTATTGACATTTATTTGAGTATTTTTACCCTCATGGATACTGTGCCTTTGACCCTAGCCGACGGAGCGTTATTTGGTTACACGGCCGTCTTCTTTGACCTGGCACCCATCATGAATGCTTCGCCTTCCTATTGTGTGGCGCTGGGCTATTGACAACGTGGCGTTGTTTTACTGCTCCCGACATTTCATTTTGGTTCAACTTGCGGTTGTACCGTGACTTGACTGCTTACTTTTGACTGGCTACTGGAAACATTCATTTACTGATTTGGTTCCGATAGACAGTTCTTGATCCCTTTTGTCAGGAATATACTTATTGGTTCTCAGGTACTTAACAGCTGTATTTGTTTGACGAATTTTTACTGTATAGTACGTATTTGTCCCCGAGAACGTTTTGGACTATATAGTTACCCAACGGCGCTGTTGAGGCATTTTTGTAGTTTTGATGTAACCTATTGTTGCTTAGATAGTACCACAGATTTTGTTACGAACCTGCCAGCGATTTACTATGCGCCGTGTTATTGGTATCGTTGATCCAACCTTTGACTGTACATCAATACCGGAAGTTCGGGAACTATACAGTAGAAAGCAGGAACTTGTCAGATTCCAATTAGTTGACACCGCCTAGTTGTTTCCATCGTTCAGGCCAAAAATAATTGGATTTGGGCTGTTGAATCGACGTAGCGCTATATTCCAAGTTTGCATTTCGAGCAGTCGATATATTTGGCTCATCTTCACAGAGCCATGTTGAGCCAGATTAATGTCTATTTCACAATAAATCGTTGTTTCTAGTTTCAGAGACCGAGAGAACCAGCAACAGGGATTGCGGGGATCAGTAAGTTTCCACATAATCGTTTAATCCAAGTGAATATCTGTCTTCCAGCATTTTCCACCCTTCAAGTGGGACGGTTCACAGCAATATAAATTTACGCCGCTTAAATTAGATGCTGTGGTGAAAAGAAACAGATATTTGAGGTGCCGCAGATCAATGGAAGTGGGTCTTGCAAATTATCGAAGTTAAAACATGCAGCACCTTCAGAAAGGTACATTCACTGATGGATGGGGTGATAGAGAAATCTGTTACGTAGCACCGTTGTGAGCATACCATCTATAGGCGGCTTGATCTCTTAGTTTTACCTGTTTGTCCAGAGTCTTGCTGCCATTGTGACCGTCCAGAAATTTGAGCGATTCTAGGGTACATAAATGTTAACATGGAGGTGGGGTCAAGTGAACAGATAAGATCGGCGGGTTTCGCGGCAGCATGGTTTTGTTTTTTGAGGAACATCGGAATGTTGGGGAAAGGCAACATGCATTCTTCATCTGAGTACTGTTGTCACCATTGAAGGTTGTCTATATGGTGTGGGTTTCTGAGGATATTGGTTCAATTGATTACTCGTTTAGTGTTAATATTTTCAGGCGATTCGGTAAGTTTACGTCACAGTCCATTTTCTTCATAAATTGGAGATATCTTTGTATTGCTACCACCTAGAAGTTTGATCGAAAAAAACAGAAAAACTGGTGTAGCCTCTGCATCTTTGTGACTGGAAACTGTTTATATATTAGGAAATTTTGTTACGTCCGTAGTTTTGGTGGCAGTATTGGTGGTGCTTTTCATAACACAGCCGCGTAATATAGGGTCAAGACGCCCCATAAACTCAGCCACAGTGCCTGATTCAAGTGCTTCCCTAAGTGAGCTTTTCCTTATCTTGGCATATTTCATCATGACGTTCTATCTGACAAGTGTTTTGAAATGATCAGTTGCTACCTTTGCAATGTGATTCTTAACCCATATGCAGTTTTATTTACGAACCACATTTTTGTCCATGTACTATTAGTTAGCCTGTCAAGAAGCTTACAAAACAGCACCAAGTTCAGTACCAGCCTTCGTTGCCACAGTCACTCAAGTCCTAGGATGTTGTATCTAGTGGTCGTTATTCGTGTTGGGTATTCTCATTGCAAAGTATCTTTTCACTCACTCAACTTTTAACCTATACGTAACCCACATACTGCTGTAGATAAACGAGCAGTATTCGAGCGGTGATTGGACACATATGTTATAATAATAGTAATAATAATAATATATTTCATTCAACACAAGTTACATGACAACAAACCAGTTTACGGGTCTGATCGCTTCGGTAATATGAACTGACTGTTGTGCGCGATATAAGTAAATAAATAAATTTTTACTCTCACATTAGTAATTGGCATGAGAGAAGCCAGTTTACAGGCACCATCACATTGATATATGTCAAAAAATCTACAAGATTTTACGGGTCCGGAATGGTACAGAGGGGAGGTTGTTTAACTCCATCAAAAACATCAGATCGAGGTTATGGGACAAAGAACATACCACTTTCAGTGCGTCAAAGTAAAGATAATAAAAATTCCCACTCCCATATAATGGATTTAACATGACAGATACCAGTTCATAAGCACCGTCAAAAAGGTGATTTCGAAAGTTTACAGAATAGTACCGGGAACTATATAACTCACACAGCAAGTTGCTGATGTGCATAAACTTATCAAAGCTCGCCGCAAATCAAGAGACGGGTTTTGATTTCCATCCATCATTACACAACTAGGTTCCACTATCAGCGACAAAAGCGCGCAATGTTCGAAGTTTGCATTATAACTGGACGACGTTGTTAGTCCGTTTGCATAGTTTCTTATTTAGTAATATAAACATCCATTCACTAGAAAGTTCCTAAGTTTTTAGCTCTGCTAACCACAAAGGGACTGTTTATACAATCTGGAGTATCAGTAAGTACCCACAGTTATATAACCAAGGTGAGTGTCGAAATCCATGCATGTCCAGTTCACCATATGGTTTAAAGGTAGTATACATTAGTTCCACTTGGAGTACTTCTAGTAGTAGATGAAGCTAGATGTCGAGACGGTTAATAGTCCAAACGGCAGCAGTTACATATGGACTTCAGGTATCGTTCATATTAGCGTAAGCAGCATCATTCGAGAAGTGTATTTGATGCGTGGTAACTTCTACTTAAAAAGATCACTTGATACGGAGTGCTTTAGAACATGTATGAAATTGCTGCAGGTAAGTTTTATTCCGAGCCAATAGGTATATTGGTCTCTCGCCTGATCATTTGTTCAGAATATTTTTGCCACTATGGCTGTTAGGAAATTTAGACGGTTCGTCGCAAGAAGAATCCTGACCAGCTGATGATTCGATTGTGAAGATCTCCCAGAAACCGTGAAAGAATGGGAGCAGTCCAATAATTCATGGAGTTAGACAGCAGGTATTATTTCCACTTAGTAGATATTTCCAGATTGAAATTCAGCACTGAATGTCGTCGTCGAGCTGTTGCTGTAAAGTAAAAAACAAAGAAGAAGCATGAGCAGATGTGGGAAAGGGAATTACCATGCAGACCAGCTCGGAAAAGAGAGAAGTTCCTATACTTTTAGACCTATCCAAACTCTCAGTTATCGGAAACGATTTCAGCGGCGAATAGAACCGGAGTGGACGTTGTGGTGGAGGAAGTTACCGACCGGAAGTTTGCTGACCAGTTAATCTCTCCAGCGCGTTGTTTTCGGAAAGGTTGTCTATGCGCTGCTTGCTTATTCGACCACCCAGACTATGTGACAGGTAAGGGTAACGGTATTTCACTCGACGTCACTTCTTTTTCTTCACCTCTAGAAAAAGACCTCTACCGCCTGCCTAGGGGTTCAGTCAATAAGCAGAAGTCGCGTGGTTTTTTAAAGCTCTTCACCGTTCTGGCCACAACAGTTCCTGCAGGGTCACTCCTAAGTAACAACATCCAGAAGTGTCTAATTCTCTTCTGAGCCTCCAAAAGGTGGTGTCACCCAGCGTAGTGTGCTAGTGCCACTGCAGTTCGCGCTGTCTGACAACGTTAAGTGTAGCACACCGTGCCTTTTCGGCGATAATTTCGACTTCTTTGATGGCTTCCCTTATGTGGCCCTATATGAAAATTTCAAGCAAACTGAGGTGGCCTGGTAGGTTTGTTTAGCCGATGCAAGGTTGAAGAGCTTCATCTGAATCCTAGCACCTGCGGCATTCTGAATTTTGATAACACTTACTCTGCCTTTAAAATTACGTCTGGATGGTAATGACCTGCTGATATTCAACTTCATGAGGGGCATCGGCATCGCTGACTAGATAAGATTGGCTTTTGAAGAGTGTGCGCAGTCTACCGATTGGTTAATAACATAGCTTACTGGTCTACAACACATAAAATTACAGACGAAATTTGAATTCTTTCACACACAGTTGTGATTAGCCAAATGCTTGGGTGCTGAGCAGTCTCCTAAGGCAACATGAATAAATTTGGTAGGATCATTGTTTAGAATAATCAAAGTAACTTTAACCAGCTTCTAGCTACTCACGGTGAAAGACTTCCCTATAATGTAGGGCGCGAAAAAGTTTTTGCCCTGACGATTCTGTCTGGGACACCTGAAGCTCAAATCAACAGTTCGTCTCTGCTTTCTCCATAGCACAGCTATGACCAGCTGCTAATCCGAAATCACTTCATAGTCTTCGTAAGTGAAAGCATAAAACGTCCACTAGTGAGTGCTACTCAAAACTCTGACTCATTTCGCACGCGATTTCATGCCTAATTACTGAGGTTGTCCTAGCCGCGGGTGTTCATATGTGTACGAGCAAAAACTCGGTGAACCCTAAACACAGTGATGCTGTCCGTAAGAAACAGACAAACGTTATTAAATGATAAAACCATGCGTGCGTCATATGCATGCTAAAAGGCATGCGTTGCCGCCACCCCAGAAGTCCACGTAAGAGGGCTACGCAATGCCAAGAAAAGTGTGATCCGTTTTGTGATAAAGAACTTTGTAGCCGCTATCACGTATCTATTACTTGGTTATTCCCTGGTTAATCTGTTCGCTCAGTAACTCTTCCATTTTTCAACTGGTTCACCAAAAATGTTGACCTCCGAATCTATGCATGTAAGCCGTGTCTAAAACCGTAAGGCTCTTAACATCTTCGTCGTGATTCCACTCGAGGCACACATCTTTTTCTGCATCTACCCACCGACCTTCACCTCCAAATGCTAAAACAACGGTAATTTAGCCAGCTGCTTTCCGCAAAAAGCTACGTAACTTAGGCAATCCACACGAAAAGTAGGGGTAAACATAAAAACTTAGAGCTTTTGCGCACGTAGACCGGTGATAGATGGAAGCGTAAAGTGGGCATCGGTAAGGAATAACAATATAAGAGGAAGTGGGGGGATATACCGATGATGAAGACAATTATATATATATATATATATATATATATATATATATATATATATATATATATAATAAAATCTAGAATCTATGGAAGCAAAGCCAGTTCAAGGATATGGGAAGTTTGGTGATGTGAGTTAATTGCCATCACAAATGATTGGCAATGCACTAAAGATAGTCAATCAGCGTGTACCACGGATGGGTTAGACGATGCGAAAATATTATTTAACGGACAATAAAGAAAAGGGCTGACCGCCAACATCGCTGTTCAGTAGACTAGAGCAAGTTCAACTCGAAGCTAGGAATTATTCAGCCATTATCAGATGCCCCTGAAGCAAGGGCGGTTGGTACAGCTGTGGCTTTGAATCATATGCGTTATTTACGAGGTTCTGATGGCATGACACACGTTGACAACTACGACTGCCAGGATTCCGTACGAATTAAGAACTAATTAGCCAGACCTGAACAAAATGGACTACAAAGGTAAAATTCAAAATGGAAGCACAAAAATACTGCGTGGAAATACAATAACCATGGTATGCACAGGTAATCCGCAGAGCTTACTTGATGCGGCATTCTGGACCAACTGTTTCGATATCAGCCTATGGGTAATAATATGAAGTTACACATGGAAGCAGTGAGCATGAAGTTGAATGTGAAGATATTTCTACAGTGTAGTGGTAGGGGGGTATGGAACCAGATGTGCGCTTATGTCCGAAATGCTGATGTACACAAGTTAAAATGGGGTTATAACCATATAAATAAAACTCATGCTTTTTGCTGTGGTGGCAAACACGCTATGCATAACCATGGGGAGAGGAAGGACTATGGTGTTTTCTTTTGAGTTTCATCATATCAGAGCTGTTGAATCAACATGGTGATGCGAAGTAAAGCGAGGTATTAGACAGTGTAAAGTTGTGTTCTTGTTCCGCTCGCTTTTCATATTCTATTATTTTATCATCCTTTTCGCCGCGTGTTGCCTTCACTGACCATTGTAAGTGTGACAGCCATAGTTTTCATAAACGTACAAACATAAGGGCTAGTAGAGTTGGCATTCATTACCTTGCCATCTATCACCATCTTCCCATCTTTACACCTTATGACTAAGTTTCGTTATGCTGCACTCCCTAAGACTACGTACAAATCATTGAATCGAATGTCCTTTGGTAGGTGTTCTACGTTGCGCAACACTTATGGCCAATACGCCTCCACTCATAACACAGTTAAGCCCGACTTATCACGCAAAATGACCTGTAGTACTGCATGACGTTAACTAAGGCTGTTTGTCAAAACAAAAGGGAGTGGTCGGTAGAGTGTCTATTTGTAGAGGAGGATGACAATAATTGGGCAAGTCAAACTAAGGAGGTGATAGGGTTGAGATCGACAGCTGGCACCGGGCCCACCGTGACCACGAATAAGCACAGACTATCAAAGAGTTAAACATAATCTACTCAGGTTATGGAGACTCTGGTGCATATGTTTTCGTTTTATCCCCATTCCTAAATTTTCCGACTCAAGTCAGCCTAGCGAATTCGGCTGTGAAAGGTATCGCATTTCCATATACGAAGAATTATGTCGACTATGTGAGCAGTTAATTTAGACACTGTACACCACTGTCAAACGTAGAGTCACAGGTCTACTATCAAAAGGAGCCCATGAAATCCAATAATGTAGTTTATAAGGGAAAGATAAGCGCCCATGAAACAGTGGTTTAGGGCTACTAAGCGTGGAAATCGTGTCACGGGAGTGCAAAGTTTAATACTCACGTAAGTTAAATAGTTAAGTGGTTGGGACAAAGGATATCAGCGCATAAAGTTAATAGGGGTGATAATACTCAACGGCTGTATTCATTTTACCCTAAGTTGCTACCACTGGATGCAATGGTTACTGATGTACATGTCAGCAATACTAAGCAGGAGGATACCAGTAGGTAGGAGTTGAAAGTGGCTGAGAGATCGGTATGGTCACATAAAGTACGGAGGCCTGTTCGACATCACACAGTAGTGTGTAGTGCGTAGCCAAAAAGATGTTTCAAACTTGCCTTACCTGAACCCTTGCAGCAAAAAATTCACCGAAGTCTCCATCATAGCCATAGTCGACGACCGTAACCCCATGGCTGATGGTTCACGTTGGCTTTACAGGGACAGTACAGGAGAAAATGTACCTTATTGTTATCAACGTATTAGGCAAATGACCTGAAGTTTTCTACGTGTCGCAACACGAGATAGGGGCTACTATCACCAAGTTGACCAGTTTGTTTAGCTGCTTCGTTGTTCCTGAGACCACGGTAACAGGTACTGGAACACAATTTTTTCAGCGGCATTTTCAGCTTCGCGTGCGGGCAAATGACATGTTGTCATGTACACTTAGTGTTGCGTAGCTGATATTAATGGCCAATGTTTCGTTCAAATAGTCTTCCAGACGGGATTATTTTACAGCAGTTTCACTTAATGTCTCCACCTGGTGTGGTTTTCCTAACTTGGTTGTCAGATTTGCTATGCAGCAAGTCGAGTTGTCTGACTGCGTCACTTTGGGCATGTCAGTACCTGTCTACCGCCTGTAAGCTGACCTGTTGTAGTCGTTTCCGGCATCGTCACTCTGTTTAGTCAAGCTATCTACTCACAATGTGAATTCATTATGAATAAGGTGCATTCTGTAAAATATTCCGTTGGTAACGCCTAACAGCCTTTTCACGCGATAAAAATGTGGCTGGAGGGCTGAAGAAAGATGTCAGGTTATCACCAGTCCCAAGTGAACCAATATATACATATGTATCGCATATTTGTCTTTTTATGTTGTGGGTAGTCTCATTGTTGATCATGTAGACTTATGGTAGGCAGTCTGCGATAATCCACTGTCTGTACTTTCACTCACATTGGGTGTGAGACTCTGCGTGCGTCAAAGCGCTTGTGCTCCCTAATGGAATTATTGTATGTGTGCTGCTCAGTAAAGCACTGCAAAGAGATGCAGTGGGTCTTCTGTAAGCCTCTCGTTTACCTATTGGCAGGGAGGAGATGATATTGCATCCGGGCATTGAATATTTGGAACAAAGGTACCCGAAATAGTTGACGTATGAGAGTAAAGAGGCCAGCTTCCGAAGTGTTCGTACGATAATACAGAGTTCCTGATGATACGGAGTTGGTAGGACCTCATCATAACAAGGAATTCAGAAAGAGATGCATGTAATTTGTGGGTGTAGTCACGCAAAAACTATCACTTCAGGTTTTTAATGATGGTGGCTGGAGTTATATTTCCAGAATGTCCACGTGGAATCCAGGAAAACGGAATTTTCTGATGCTATGAACGCTTCGAATTCCCCCACTCAATCCAAGAGAACCGTTTACATCGCACTATGTTCGGCGTGTTTGGCTGAGCCCAAGAAGACTAAAACTTGCTGGTCACCTGACTACACGAGGAACCGGTAAGTTTTACTCTTCTTGGGCTATCCAGGGACCCGTATCCTCATACGGCGTAAGTGATTTTCTTGGAATCGATCGAAGGTCATCAGTAGTTCTTTAGACTGGCAACGTTACAAGGATATCCGAAACAGATGTACTAAAAAATTCCAAATTCACACGGTAAGCTATCAGGCACACCTTTGTGGAACCCTGTGGGATGATAACGAGGTATCTTGCTTACTGATGGAATGGAGGTGTATTAGCTCACTTAGTAAACAAGATAGCAGATTCTCCGCACCCGCTCCGAGGCAGCAAGCTTTCCAGCTCGGGAATCCCGAAACAACTTTTGTTGAGCAGGGAAGCCCATTCATATTTGTCTGTTTAAATTTTTAAAGGCCTTTGACGGGTTGAATGAGGATATTCTGTGTAGGGAACTTCAGTTTGTGGGTGTATACTGAAAGTGACCAAGTTGGAGTAGAGGTTATCTTTACACTAGCAGTTGGTTCGAGTTGGCTCCTCTGTATCTGGCTGGTTCCCGGTGCTGAGTGGTGTACCTCAGGGTTCTGTTCTTGGTCCCCTGCCCTTTCCAGCTTTTGTCATCTGTAATCACATGTGACAACATCAAAGACATAATGCAGTGTGTGAAGTTGTCTTGTGCTTCCCTGTGTGTGTTCGAAGTGACATGACTAGTGGAATAATTCAGGTGGCAGTTTCAGAAACAGTTTACCTAGCTGTCATTACGTATTTTTCGAATTGCTAACTGAAAACTGGATCAGTGTAGTAGGCTGCATTGGTTACACCTAAGACGTCAGGTGCATGTTTTTGTAGGACGAGGAGGTTAATGATAAATTGAACTTTTACCAATGAACTTTGTACATATGCGATCCGGGCCCATCGTCTTCCCTACTGACTGCATATAAGCGTATACCGCCGGCTTTTGATATTCCTCCTCCATTCTACATTGAAGAAGGAACGTCCTACGAGGAGATCGCAAAAGAAGAACGTTGAAGGAATAATGAACATTCACTCGGACGATACTTCAAATGTGTTGAATGCTTTTTGCCAAAATACACATTTTTACGTGGAGGAAAACACGCTTTCTTCCATTAGCACCCCCAATAATGCTAAAACTATGGGAAGTTAGTAGCGTCAAACTTATTCCTTAGATGAGTTCCTGTGGAGAAATTTGTGTGAAAGGGTGACCTGTTATGATAGTCTAGGTGTTTCCAAAAATTCTGAAAACGTGTGAACTCGTAGACGTCTCCGCTATGGCATTGTTGACAACAAGCCGACAACCTACAGCCCTGGAGCCATTGTGAGTTTTCCTATTATTCGCACCTAAATGATAATCAGCATAGACACTGGCACGATGGTCTTCAGGATAACTGGGAACAGTGTACATGCGCCCGTTGCAACCCATGAGTATGCTCGAAAAGCAATTATTGAGAAGTTCAGCCTGTATTATAGGGTAAAAAAAACATGAAAACTTGCATGATAAAATGTCTGTGCAAACAGTCATGCGTAAATGACAGTCCAGTAGGCAGGTCCAACGCCGTTTACCTGTGGGTAAGAAAATAGGTGGACATGTTAGATGGTGCGTGAAAGTATTCTCGAAATCCAATTTCTAAAAGGAACACAGACTTACATCGCTTGAATTTTTATCATCCGTTGCTCAAGCAGTAAAGTTTACGTGTGCGATCCATATTGCCGTCTAAGCGTAAGGAATAGGTGTGAGTGAATTGGACTTACCTGTCTGTAAGGGCTCTCGTTCATACTTAAACGGTGGTGGGCGTAAATCTTGTGATTGAAAAGTAGGCAAACGGTTAGGAATGGAACGGGTGAGCAGCCTACAGTTCGCCGTTGAGCAGCTGTCTGCCAGCTGCATTCACGCCATCATCTGCTAAATTAATGCTGCTCTTCATTAGGTTCGCCGCTTGTGTATAATCATATTCGCTCCTGAGTTGAGGCGTTCGCCCGTTAAGTCTGCGCTTCGCAAGGCGGTAGTCAGCAGCCTCCAGTGTATCATGGGTTGGGTCAATGGTGTACGACATTGGGAAATTGGAGATAGGTGGCCATTTGTTCGGTGCCGCTGAAGCATGCCGGATCTACCTGCTGATGCTCACCACTGCCCCGGGTTGGCAGCTGATTTATCAAACTATTCTTTGAGATCCATGACCTGCAGACCAAAAGTTATACAGGAAATAAATTACTTAGCACAACTTTCCTCTGAGTATTCTTCAGGTAGTTATAAATTACCGCTTTCGACATAACTTCTTTCGCATACTGAATAACTCAGCTTGGTTCAGATCCCACAACCAGCATTGTTTTAGCAACCCTCAATTCGTCCTTCGTCAGGGGTCTACATCAAGGGTCTTTAACAAGATAATTCGTATCACATGGATGGTTATGCACCATCTTGACACTTGGAAAAGTGAAAGGATCTAACTCGAAACGTACCCAAATTCCAGACTGGCAACCAATATACTTCGATTTAAAACGCTAATCTCGACACAATTCTTAGACTACCCCTTTATTCGCTGCTCAGTACTTTCTGATCTCCTCCCATTACCGAATATGCGTGCCAATACAATATAGTGGTACCTCAAATAAATAAATAAATAAATAAATCCGTGAGGCTATGAAAACGAGTAGGTAAAGCATTCTTCTTAGCACCTTCAGCTGGAGGATAATAAACAGTAATGGAACGTGCTAACATTTGCGCCAACTTCTTAAACAACCGGTGTAAAGGAAAAATGATCTGAAAATCCCTCCCGATCACCCTTATTTGATTGTATTGACATTTATTTTAACATTTTTACCCTCGTTATGGATGGTGTACCTTTGACTCTCGCCGGTGTAATGTTATTTGCTTGTTTAACTGTCTTATTTGACTTTACACTCGGTATTTGCCTTTGTATGTTTGAGACTTATTATGAGTGTTTCACTTTCCTATTATGTGACGCTGGACTGTTGATAAGGTGATGTTGTTTTACTGCGCACGACATTTTGTTGTGGTTCAACTTACGGTTGTGCAGTGATTTGACTGTTTGTCTTTTGACTGTCTACTGGAAACGTTTGTTTGTTGATTTGATTCCTGTAGGCAGAGTTTTGATCCCTTTTGCCGGGAATATTCCTATTGACCGACAGGTATTTAACAGTTGTATTTTTTAACCAGTTTTTACCGTGTAGTACGTATTTGTACCCGAGAACGTTTTGGACTGTATAGTTACCCAACGGCACTGTTGAGGTATTTTTGTAATTTGACATAACTTATTGTTGCTTTGATAGTACCACAGATTTTGTTACGAATCTACTATTGAATTACTATAAACCGTGTTTTGATATTTCGATCCAACCTTTGACTGTGCGTCACTCGCGGAAGTTAGGAAGCTATACAGTAGAACGCAGGAACTAGTCAGATTCACGTCAGTTGGCACCGCCTAGCTATTTCCCGCGTTCAGGCCAAGATTATTGGATTCTGGCCGCTACAACCGGATAAAGGCTGTAAACGTTGAAGTAATTTGAAGATCAGGGGCAGCACAGGTAGCGGCACGGCTTTTTTAACGGTTGACCAACGTCTAACACAACAAGAACAACATAACGCGGACAGATTGGCATTAACCCACTAACATAACGTGAGAAAATATATTTCAACAAACAAATACACAAAAAACACGCTTTTTGTAACTGACCTGCACCCTCGAATATCACAAACAACAAAAGCAGTTCGCATAACCGGCAACCAACGAAGATAGTATCATAACATGTACATAACAGTCAGCTCACATAACAAAATGATCAGACCTGTAAACTGGTTTGTTTTAATGCAACTTATGTTGTATGAAATATATTATTATTTTGATAAACAGAGCACACCTGAGTAAAATTCACAAAATAAGAGCGTCAACTAAGTCTGCAACCTTCATAAACTAGCAGAAAACTCGTTAGCACGAAACCAACCATCCAACATGGCCTACTTAGATGCCGGGAAACGACCCTAAAATGCTCACAAGACAGCATTCGGATTGGTTTCCAGGTAGTAAGGTGCTTTTTCAATTTGGCCTGTAAGACGACGGCAGTGTCACCTTTTTGCAGACAAAATGTTGTCTAACACTCACGACCAGCACCTTACCGTTCACAATCAAATGGGCAGGTTGAACGACCTGCAGATACGTTCTAACATGATTTACTAAAAGGAGAAGGAGAAGGATCAGGAATCATTGTTGTGATCAGATTCCTTGCAAGCACCCCAAACCCCAGCGGACCAAGTGGAAGGCCTCCTGCAGACGGTATGCTTGGCCCCTCAATAAGAGGTGTTTCTGCGTCTATGCTGCCCATTACTAAGTCAGAAAGGAGCGACTGAAAACAACAAAGTAGAAAGTTCCAACCCGGGAACAAAGTGTTGACCAAAAATCTTTAAGAAGTAGGTGTAGCAAGAAAAACTCGGAATGATACTTAACGAAGTCAAAGTTGGTCCAGGAATCTGGAAAAGACAAGTAAATCGATTAAACCCAAGACGTCATAGGTGCAGGAGAAATAATATTCCTCCTAGCTTAACATCCGATATGCTACTGAACAATCCACAACAATCATGGAGCAATTGATGAGCTTCAAACTACTAGGTGAACTACCTAAATCCTGTCGGTCCACGCTGTGGCCACGACGTCAGACGGATCACTGAAGGAGACACAATCGAATCCCAGGCAACGGTCTTAAACATGGTTTTTAAAATGGCAAGGTGTTATGGAGTGCGATAGTGCCCTCTAGATTCCTTTAAGAAACTTGGAAATCCATGAAGAGTTTCCACGGTTAATCATAGCGTGATAAACCCTCGATAAAAGCCACATGACCGTAAGTGTTAGACCCAATTTGTTAAAGGGCCCTCCAGAAAAGTGTAGAACTTTCCCAGCTCGTCACCAGGTACATATAAACCGTCAATTTTTGTACATATCCGACTGGACAATGGACGTTTTCTGTTTTGGCGGCTTCTCTGTTCTCGAGGGACCCAAAGGTCACCGAGGCTTAAGCTCAAGGTTATCGTTTAAGAGTCCACTCATATATATATACATACGTAATACAAGGATGTCATGTTCCCACTGTCCATGAATAAACTAAAAGCATTATTTCTGGGGCTGCTCGTTTGGGAACTCATCACTTCCCTTGCCGCTGCTGTGTTACTAGTTTTACTGCAGTGAATGCATCCTTGTTTAACAGCTTCTGGTACGCTTTCAATCTTAAATGTGTCCTACTTGCTTTTCAGCGTGATAAGCGAACAAAATTCGTCTAGCCCATGGAACTCTTTGCATGATATATTTAGAATAATGAATTATACTAACACACACCATTTTTACAAGTAATGTCTGTACGAACGCGGTTGCATGCTTTCGCACGAATAAAGTCAACTTTGCTTTTACTTATTTCTCTTTGCAGCGCTGAAGCAATACACTCCTGAGGTGTGCCTGCTTGTTTATAGCATGGATCACAGAGTTCTCTGGTTGAGCTGCTGATAAAGTAGGGACCCCGGCGTAGGCAGCGCGTAAGCGGTTGGAGCCCGTTCCATAAACATATTTGCATTTTCTACAGATAATCACCTCTGTGTTTGAGGTAAGTTTGAAAGAGGTATATTGAACTTATCAATTGCTATTTTGTGATCGCTAGTTACTTGGAGCTTTTTGGGCGTGGTTCTGTTAGTGAAAACTGGTTCCAGAAGGTTGCAATACCCAGCAGACCGCCTTACTAATTTTTTAACAGCCTTCTTTTTCCATGATGCCCGTAAGTTTGTCAAAGCCTTGTGAAGGTCTGATTAGTTACCACGTTACATCTGAGACGTTAAAATCGCTCCGTATGGTTTTTGCTGTGCGTGAGAGTGAACATGCCTGTTACCGTGTCGTCGCAATCCACTTAGTGGGAGAGGGGTCAGCAGATTCGTCCCATAAGGAAAGAGATTGCGTACAGAGTTATCATTCAGACTAAGCTCGGAGGTTGACCAGTGATGTCAGGCCGTATGTAGATAATGTGCCCTCCCTCACGATGCAGTCCGCCCCCAGAACAAAGAATAACTGCTGATAGAGACCTCTATGTCGGAAGTGTCAGAGATACACCAAGCTCCTTTGATTTTTATCACGCTTGGATGGCATATCAGAGATAACAGCACAATCTCCTCCATTTTGCTGAGTATCCAGCAAACGTTAATCAGGCAAAATGAGAATAAGTCAAAAGTATAAAAGTGCACAGACATGCGTGAAGATCAAAATGTGTTTTCACAGTTCAATAACCATCTGCGTTCAACTGTTGCTTTGCCAGTTTCCCTTTATCACGCATGTCAAAATACACAGGAGACTGTCACTACAGTCCTCTCTCCTTCCTTCCTGTCAACACGCCAACAGATTTTCAGCCTCGATTACACCAACATGCCTTATGAAATGAGAAGCATTACATACCGCCTAATCACTTTCTGCAATGCATCGCTTCTTTTCGCTTGAAATCCCAAGCCTGCCGAACGCCAGGTCAGAAGTAATTATGAGGACCCAGCTTTCAATAAATATTTAGTGGAATGGAAATAGCACGCATGCAAGTTCCTTCAAGTTGCCAGTGACCATTGTATGAACTGCATTGAAACACCCGTTATTTTTATGCAGATAGACCCGAAATAGAAATGTAGTCATCCTTGTAAAACTGGCATGCACTTTATATACATTACGTTACTCAAAATGCATACCAATATCATCATTAAGTCCTTGTCATCTGATTTGTCCTAATGTCTGCTAATTTATCTAACCCGTTACCCAGCATGAAGCAGTCATTGGGCCCGCGTAAAAGGTGATATTATCTTCACACTGATTTCATTCAGATAATGTGTCAGCGTACATTCCCATAGCCAGTAAGGCGGAGTCATGCTATGGCTCTGTGTCGGCACCACCTTACACGAAGATTAGACTTGTGTAGTCGCTCTTCGACCGACTTTATGCACACCAAGGAATAATTTTAAGCCAACAAACTGGTGGTTTTTGCTCTATCTGCGAGAAGGGAGCCCCGATGGCCTACTAGCTGGGGGAAATCTCTCCATTCCAGTAGTACTGCATTTCAACCCGCAGATTTTTCCGTTGAGATGAATTACTTGGGCGCGGCCCATTTAATCTGATCCGGACCTGTTGTGGACACTTATCCCGTGTGATCAGTTTTAAAAACGGCTGTAGATAAATGGTACCCCTTGTTAAATCGGGGTACCTTTGGTGGGGTGTCACGACCATATACATTTTCGTTTTCAGCAATGCGCACTTTTAATCGCACATCTCGTTTGTTAAGTACAACATTGAGATCAGAGGTTGACTTGATAAAATATGGTCATTTATATGAACCCAATGATCGCTTTTCGTATCAAGTATGATAAACTACGTATACGGAAAAGCTTACATCTGCCTGATGCCGCCAACAACTCCAGACAGCTTGGCAATAAGATGGGGAAGTCCAATCAAAACAAAATGCAATTTATGATCAATTTGCGGCCGTTGCAAAACCATGCAGAGGATTAGTATGCGGACATACTTCAAAGTTCGTCATCAAGTAGGGTCAGAGATGTATAAATACATCACATAAAAACAAAAACTATGGAAAACTTTGGTTTCAGAGCACAACTAAAGATGAAAGTGAAAATTTCAAAACTATCACGGTCATGTATGACCTATCGCTTCGATTTCTTCAGCTTCTTAATCGCTAGCCGTGGTCAACGTAGGCTAGCCCTTGTCCTTTATTTTGATATCTCCAAGGCATTCGACCGCGTTGACTAGTCACTACTTATCCATAGGCTACAAGCCCTTAAACTTCTTAAACCCCTATTAGGCTGCATTAAATCTTTTCTTTGTAACCGTTCACAAGTTGTAAAACTCAAGCCTCAGCCTTCTAGACCTAGGCCAATTACTTCTGGTGTAGTTCAGGGTAGCGTGATCGGTCCTCTTCTTTTCACCCTTTATGTTAATGACCTTTGCAAATGCTTTTCGGTTGGTAAACCGTCTTTATTTGCTGACGATCTAAAGGTTGCATACACATTCTCATGTGACGGCCTGCCCTACTTCTAGAGGTCAGTAAATATAATTTACTTCCTTGTGCCTTGGTACCCCGCTCTCTGTTTTCTCCATTCTTATTGTAAATAGAATCTTGGAAACCTTCAATCAGATTGGAATTACGATATTTCATCAGTACTTTTCTCAAGTATCACTGCATCCTTCTTCAAGCAACTCCTATGCAATCCTGCAACCTGTGATGAACACCCTTATGACATCACAGGAAGATACTTCCTTGAAGCCTTTTGACATTTATTAATGCGGTGTTTCGGTGTCTGAGGCCGTTTCGTCCTTTGCGACTGCAAACAGCACACAAAAATGGGGAAAAATACTTACAACTTCATCTACAGAAACGGATTCTTCCAATCGACCATGAAACCCAAAGGAATGTGGCAAACATTCATCGAGCTTTTAAGCACGAGGCAGAACAGCATGGCGACTACCGTGGACATGTGTCCAATCTAGCATGGATAAACAAAGTTTTCTTTTTTCTTCAGACCGGGGATTTCAACTACCTGGAATGAAGAGTGGTATAAAATTTTTCGTGAAAGAAAATATTACCTGAGATTTTCCACCACCAACTGTTATAACCGTATCTGTAAAAATGATACGCGCCTGTAAATTCAGGAATAAAATATTATTATTTTCAACTTTACGAAGACCTTGAAATGTTGGGAACCGAAACATTTTCAAATACATGATTTTTCGCCGGCAGTTTAAAGGTGCGAGTCAGTCTGTGTGACTGAGCAGTGGGTCATACGGTTCCTTTCTAAAAAACCGGAGAATTCTGCTGACTATGCCTTTAGGGAAGTTCTCTCTCAATATGTGGCAATTTGGGGGTCCATTTGCGATCCAAAATCCTCACAAGTCTTAGCACAAACTTTCATTTCATATAGGGACATATTTACATTTCAGACCACTACAATTGCACTTCCTATTTCTGACGGCCAACTCCCACCACAATGAGTAACTAAGGTAATTATCTTTCCCAAGCCGATTTTCCACGTCCTTCTGTGTAGCCAAGAAGAATGGCAAACATATCTTCATATATAATACACTTATGAGGCCTGAAGCTTATAAAGACTCTAACAGCAGCAGATATGCTGTCACCGAACCACTGGGTTTGGGATATCGAGAGATCTGAAGTACTCCTATGGAATTCTCATCCCATGTGTATGTGTGTAATAGCCTTGTTGTATGAAGGAAGAGTTTCACCAGTGGTGTTCTCGGCTATGAGCAGCGAACATAAAGATTAGAAGACAAAGGACCAACCTAACTATAGATAATAAAGATATAACCACATAATCAGGAATACCACGCATAACTATGACAAACATCCATTCAATGCAAAGATACTGATCACTTTCATCGGACCACTAAGAACTGAAAAGCACAACCGTTACCATTAAATTTGAGGCGCTAGAGCTATTAAGCCATGCAAGAGTCATTCCAAAACGTCGCTTACCTCAACATTCTGGCACTTTCACGCCAAGGGGAAGCAGGCAGAGAGGCGATTGAAGATAAACCTGTCTTCTCTGAAAAGAAGAACAGGATTTTTATTGTTCTGCAATTGTTCTACCATGATAAAAAATCCATCACATTTCACGGAGTGTGCAATCCCGAAACCACGAAAGGAATAATTGAACTGAACCTGCACGTAAAAAACGTAGGAGGTGGTTTCAGTCGTTATTGCCCGGAACGTGACCGCCGTTACTTAAATAAATACAGACCAGTACCGAGCTACGCATCACCTTAATTGTGTATTAGTGATCATGATAAATGACAAGTAAGAAAACACGTTATATCCTAAGAGGTACCCGAAGGAGCAATCTATTCACTAATCTAAAGCAAAAATGCTATTTCAAGGAAGACGTTGGAGCTTATCTGCCTGTGGACGGCTGGACTGTGAAATTTGTGCGACTGTTGGTCACCTCAGATAAGACGCTGAAGTCGCGAATATCGACGAACCGATGCCTAACTCTGAAGGCACCCACCGACGCCGTACACGGTTGATTAGGTAATATTTGTATGTTTCAGATGCTCATTTATTTATTTCAGGCCTAGCGGTATTTTGTGATGATAAGTTGCTCCGCAGGTGTATTGAACTTCTAATCACGCATTCAGAATCTGCGTGTGTAAATAGAGGTATACGAATGGCTCTATCGATCAGCTCGGTGTAAATGTAGAGGAACACGTATGGACCACGACACTTTAACTTTACTCTCTAGGTCCCCTTCAGTGTTTCAGTGAGGGATGTTCAGCAACCAGGAGGGTGGGATATGGAAATAGACCGTCATCAGTCTCCTACAGTTTTTCCCGTATGCTAGCATGAGGTCCTCAGCCATGCGATTTTGGATTTTAGTCAAATCGTTGACCAACCCCTATATTTCTTTCTTCATCCTAAGGTTGCCTGTGACATAAAGAAACCCTATGGCTCCTTCACGAAAGTGGGAAAGCGAAGTGGATCATAGACGGGGTCTTGAGGCGCCTCACTAAATAGTGGGTATCGATCAAACAATGCAGAGCCAATTCTGTCTGAACGAAACCACTTACCAGGACCGTACCTAAACCAACTGGGTAGCTGACGATGAATACCTGGGGGCTAAAGTATCTTTTCACATTATATCATGATCGACCCCGTCAGACTCAACAGAGAAGTCGAGCAGCTTAATGTTGACAAACCTTTCCCGTTCTGCGGAGAAAGCCAGGCCATTCTAGGCTGCCAGCCGGCTAGTGTTATGAGACCTGTCAGATGGAAACCCATGTTTAGAGCCACTTAAGTCTGAGTTCCTGATCAGGAAACTAAGAAATAATTTATTCGCTTCTGTCGCCATGGCCCTCGAGACTGAAACAGTCAAAAGGACTTGCCTGTAGTTCGGGGCTGTTAGCTTGCTATCCTCATTTTGTGCTGACATGACGGCCGCCTATTTCTGCACAAATGGCAAACCACTCCCTTAGGATAGCTAACCGAAGGGTTTTCACGATGAAACGCACAAAATATCAGCACACTCTTCAAATACTCTTCAGTGAAAACCATCAAGCCACGCAGGCTTATGGCGGTTCGGGACTCTGAAAGTCCCAAACTATAAACAGCCCAACCCCCCGACATTTCAGATGTCCTGTTCACATGAAGTTTAGACCACAGTTTGAAAAAAATAAGGCTGAAATTCCTGATCTGGTGAGTCAGCCGCTTCACACTTGGTCCAATGAGTCTTGAAACTACTAGGTACTAGTATGTCAAGTGGAAAATCGCTCTTCTTCCTCTTCCTCTTCTTCTTCATTAGTGAGTGTGGAGATCTGTGGCCTACTTTTTGCGTTATGCACAAAGGTGTCTGGCACTTTACTGGAATCAAAGTTGAGTCCAGAAGCATAATCGACGGATTCTCAATCGGTGCACCAAGAGATGTGTGTGTTAAGATGGTATTTTGTGGTGGTTAGTGTAACTGTCTATCGATTATACCCGGGTTGAAAGTGGTAATGAGCTGATGGGCGTTGTAATTACCAAGTGTGAGTACTTGAGATCAGTTTATGTCTGAAGCTGAACTTGTGTGTTTCGGAGAGTGGCTGTTTGATCCTGAACTGTGATAGGTGGTAGGTAGTATCTGGGATGTAAATGTTAAATCTGTGGTCGTTATGGCATGCTAATATTGAAAATTAGTCCTTAACAGTGGTTCTAGTCTGTTCCTTTCATAATCTTGGTGAGAAATTTTGTCAAGAGATCCACATACGAGATCTAATTCCATTATCACAGAAGCATAGTTTAAGAAAGTCATTAAGTGCCACTGCTGTAACAAGAAGATTTGAGAAAAACATTGGAAACTCACATTTGGATAATATACAAGTTGATTTCACGGACTATTCGCACCATGAAAAGACCACTTCTGTGGTTCAAATTGGTAAATATAGTCTTTTCACCACATAACCGTCTGTAAAAATACATCTGTTTGTTATACTAAGCCACATACAGATTATTTTCCTTCAGTGTGAAGTTCACTTATAAGCGCTAGTTTTGCAATAACTTGGAGATGGCTACTTTTAAAGGTGCTGCCAGGGAAGCTCAAAGGGCTGCTCTGTTAATGAAGCAGCGTGAAAAAGAACGTCAGGAGCTGGAACTCCAGAAGAAGAAACTTGAGGCGGAAATGCGAGTCGGGGAAATGTCGACAAAGTTTGCCGTACATTATGATGCAATTGAACACCAATTGAAGACCAATACAGTATGTAAATTATGCCAAAATAGTCATGTGTTAGATTGGTTTGGTGACGCTGGATGAAATGAAAGCTCGCCAAAAAGCCTTCATGACACAAAGAGAGAAAGAATTGGCTCTGGGGAATTCTAGAGGACTCTCACACAAGTCCGGAAATGCAGCACTGGAAAAGAAAAAGACTCTTCAGCCTGCAAGTTTAACTTGTGTATTCTTACAAAATGTAGAGTTTACTGTCATTCGCTGATGAAGAGGACGCCGAAGACATCATTAAGCCCCAACTTCTGTTGCCAATACCTATGAGTTGACGGAAAAAGTAGAAGCATAATAATTTTTTGATGTCTCAAGATATATTTTAGACTGAAGAACAGCTGGAACCTGAGGAACTCACACCTGTTGCTGATGAGGATGTAGCTAAAACTGAGAGTGAGAACCATGCTAAACGTAGACGTCTGGGGAAAAATCCAACAGTTGATACTAGTTTCCTTCCCGATATTGACAGGGACGAAGAGGAAAAGCGTTTGAGGTAATTTGTTAATGATTATTTCTCAAGTCTTTCGATGATGGAAACGGTTTTACTAGAGCTTGTTTGAGGTATTCAAACTGAAGTAACTGCTATGTTTTTAATTACGTTTTGATATCAGTTAAGATAGTTCTTTAAAATTGAACGTTAGCAAGGTGATTTAGCATGTGTCAATCCTTCAGTCGCCCATTCTAGCGATGTTGTAGATTGTACACTATATTTGCTTGTGAAATATTTAATTATAGCCTTTGACATCCACTAAAGTTGGTGGATTTGTCATGTCCATAATCAGTGGGTCGTAATCCAAAAGTATCGTTAGCGGTTGGAGTTTGCTGTGTTACGTGTGAGCATTTGGTGATTAAAGAGCCATCTCTATGAACAAGGTATGTTAGTACAGATAACGAAGGCTTCTTCATACGACTTCGCGGTCCATATGTGTTTTTTGTATTACTGCTTAATAAGTCGCCAGCAAAGCAGTATCACCAAGCATGATGATGCTATTGGCTTTATTTTGTTTCTACTTATTGTTTGATGCAGTAAGTCATACACCAGTATGTGACACATCATTTCAGTCTGAATTGCTTGTCAGCTGATCTCAGCCTTCGATCCTTATGCCGTGTAAGTTCGAGCTGTAGATAGAGAAAAGTTTTAGTCTAACAAGGCAAATACGGACCACTTTATGCCATTCTGGATATGAAGGTAGTTCTAATTTTAGAGTGATACTGAATTAACGATTAAATTCTCACCCACTGAGTATTCTGACGATTTAAATAGTCACACAAACATTTGACCTAAGTTATTGACAACTTTGCGCGTAGATTCCTGTACCTATTTTAAACTGTTACAAGGGTAAAATCGCACCGAGGTAAGCAACTCTCATTATCCAAATGCTGAACTTGCCGACGTAACTTGATGTTATTCTCAGCTTCCAACAGGCTATTCATAGACTTCATTTTTTTCGAGAAGAGTCACTGTTTTTCTTGGACAAGCTTTTCGAGAATTGTGGAGATCGGTGACGATTTCATGAGTTCAGTCTCTATCTAAAACCAACTAGTCAGCCATAATTCCTGTTGATATTCCATTTAACTTCAACGTAGGTACCAATTCTAATAAGTAACTCATCGTGTGTATATAAGACATTTTCGAACCATGATTTCATGAATTTTTTGAACAAAGCCTGTCAGTGTGTTTTCAATATAGAAATTGGTATGCATGCGTAATAGTCCAGGTTACCGGGCCTGCACACTAAGATAGGTAACAAACAGGAAGTCAGAGTAGTGAAAATAACGTTGAGAATTCTTAAAGAAATATGAAGAAAAAATGAGAGATATAATACAAATGACAAACTGTGGCACTGTGGTGATGAAAATAAGGCTTGAGTGTGTCCGTGCTACTGACTAATCCCAAGGCATATCACCTAGTCTCCAACCATTGGTCATGGTTGTCTTATAGACCCTGCTGAACCGTTAGCCTACTTTTCTCTACCACTTCTAGACTTGGTTACTCTTTGTTTCTTTCGCACCTTATATTACTGTGGTAGAAATTCCCACAACCATTTAGCAGAACAGAACGGGCTGCAGCACAGTATACTCGTACGTTGATAGATAGTCGAATATCTCCCCAGTCAGCACCATAGATGATGCAGGTTGGTAAACCTCAAACCAACTTTCTGTATCCGAGCTGGGATTTCGTTAGCAATCATTCTGTTCTGGTTGACGCTTCTCCCCAAGTAAGTGACGCAGTCGGCACATTCCATTCCAAAATTGATCATATTAGTTCAAATACACCCACTCTTCTCCACTAAATCTTGAACGTATTAAATTTCTTCTGCTCCATTCCTTAACTTATTTCATTTTTATTTTTAATCATTTATCAATATTAGTATCATGAAGAAGCATTAAGTTACTTTCACACACAACTTAAACGACTTTCTTTTGTCTCAGGGAAGAACTACGAAGAGAATGGGTAGCAAAGCAGGCTGCTATTAAAGAGGAGGAAATACTTATCACATACAGCTACTGGGATGGATCTGGACATCGCAAACAAGTTCGAATGAAGAAGGGTCACTCAGTGCATTTGTTTTTACATCGCTGTCTAGAACAACTTCGTAAAGACTTTTCTGAATTAAAATCTGCTAGTGCAGATCAAATGATGTATATTAAAGAAGATTTGATCATTCCTCATCATTATACATTTTACGATTTTATTGTAACCAAAGCTCGTGGTAAATCTGGACCCCTATTCTGCTTCGATGTTCACGATGATGTTCGTCTTCGAATGGATGCAAATGTGGAGAAAGAGGAGTCACATGCTGGGAAAGTGTGTCTGCGTAGCTGGTACGAGCGTAACAAACACATATTTCCCGCTAGTCGATGGGAGCCCTATGATCCTGCTAAGAATTGGGATCAGTACACAATATCAGATAAGATGTCCGCAAAAATCACTATCAAGTGAAGTATTTATTCTTTTGTTTTGCCGCACCTTCTTGAAGGTTCTTAAAGTTGTAACTATGTGTAAAGTTATTTCGTTTCTTTTGTAACTTAAATTACTTATTTATTGTTTAGAGAAATAACAAAAGTCAGCATCCTATAAAGTCTCATTTTTTCTTCCTTAAGATATAGGAATAAGGACAAATGAATCGTCCAAAAAACAAACGGTAAGCAAGAGTAAATTTGGTGGATAGAGTTTTTTAGGGTATTTGGAAATGTGATTCTAGAAGTTCGATCTTCCGTAGAAGCAGCCGCAAACCCATCAGCTTAGGTTTCTTAAACGCTGGTATTTCTCTGCAATGTCGTCGTGTCTGATATATGCGAGGAAACCTATTCCATCTGCCTCTGATAATAATGAAGAGCGAAAGAAGCTCAAAAGTTAACCGACTCGTAATCTCTTTAATGACCTCGAGCAGTGATGGGTAGGAAAATCGAACGAGATCGAGAAATTATCGACATTCACTAATACTTGGCAGTTATTAAGCTTATTAAAGAAGATTGTAAGAAGACTATGTCAGATGAAATTATCACCGAAAAGGATAAGGCTCTCGGATCATCTCAGTACAGGTGGCTGAGACTGGGCGGAACACTGAAAAACAGTTCAACAACAACGCTTCAGTTCTCGAGCATTCAGTCTGAACCTGAAAGGGATGTAGATAACAATCCCCCAACTGTCACCGAAATTGAGGTTGTTTCTAACCTAAAAGGCTGCCAAGCAGTAGGATCTGACAGTACGCTATCATAGGTTATCAAGCATATAGGTACAAGGTTACTGAGTAGAGTAACTGAGACACTAGATGGTGTATGCGAATCTAGGTTAGTCCCGTCACACTGTTCTACATTCTTGTTCGTCCCAGTTGGTAAAAAAGACATGACACCAATCAATGAAATCTCCAGTTGTCGGTCTAAGTCGTATTGTTAGGTGCAAACTGCATGAATGGGATCTTCCAGGCGTTAGGAATCAGTTGTGGTAAACTCTCTGTGATTGTAAATTGATCACAACTGCGCGAATGCTTACGCTTTATTGGTTTTGACATGTTAAGTAGTTTACTACCCTTTATTTATTTCCTCTCCTTTCATGTACATGTATCTGTGTGTGTGTGTGTGTGTGTGTGTGTGTGTGTGTGTGTGTCATAACTCACTTTTCGTTTAAGCCATTTCTTCTTTACGTGCTAATTTAAACTGTAGCAACTTGAACTGATGCACGTGCTTGTAAGGTTCTGCCCTAATTCACCTGTTTCTTGATTCTGGAAATAGCAACAGTCACTGAAGACAATGAGGAGCACTTACACCTAAAATTTGCTGTCTGTCTAATTTCTTGATAAAAAGATTCCATACTTCACCAGCACGCCGTCCATCAACTCAAGCTAGCATAACTTTTTGTCTTCCCCTGTTATCAGAAACAAATAACGCCATCGAGTACTATAAGATCATGGTAATGTCTGTAGATAAAAATAATCACCACTTTGACGAATTTTAAGGAAGATAAACTGACTTTAAAAAAATTATTTTGAAACATTCAAAGTGGTCCTTCCGATGTTCATATCATAAGTTCAATCAGTCCACTACTAACACCAAATCAGAATAAATGTTATTATAGACCTTGAATTGTAAATTGTGGCTAAGCATCTCACTTGCTCTTGTTCAACTAGAGGTATCTTTGCTACGCAGAAATCCAATATAGCTTAGTTTGACTCGGCTGGCATGGAACGTACTAGTAATCAGTCTGGTTACCTTATTGTATATATACTCGTTTACTTTTTCTAATACATCACAATCGACATAGTCAAATGCCGTCTTCAGATCAAGAAATATGGCTAATTTTGGCCATTCACTGGTAACTTTGCCTGTGTTCGAAAACCTGTCGAACGGTGAGAATATGATCGATTCACCCTCGTTCAGGTCTGAAACCTGCTTTTCTCGAGCTCCAGTTAGGTGTTGGATAACTGTAGATCCCAGGATTTGAGACAAAATATTAGCCAAACTGATTCCCCCATGGTTGTCACAGAGGAACTTCTTATAAACTGAGATGATCAGTGAACTAGACCAATCTGATGGCACTACCTCTGAATCATATACACTACTTAGTACCTGTGTCATTCTAATCAAAAACTTTCTACCTCCATTCTTGAAAGCTGTTGGTGGCAACCTGTCAGGTCATGCTGCTTTTCATCGTTTCAGGTTTGATGCAGCTGTCTGCACTTCAAGGAGATTTGGTGGACCAACATATATGTGCCATTCAGGTCCAAGCTGGACGTTGGGCAACTAAAGCGTTGTTAAGGGTCAGTTAGACTGTGTTTCAAAGTGTTCTGCTCGACGTTATAGCTCTCTTTACTGAGAAGTTATCGAAGTCCCATTCCTTTCGGTGTTATGGTTTTCTATGGATACTAGTGTTTAAACTCCCCTCTTGTTTTCGCTTTATTTTGCAATCTAAAATCACTAATTCCCCTTTCCCACTTTCTAATTTATCGGTAAATTGCATTGCTTTGACTGCTGAATTTATAAGTTTAAATACACTGTCTATCTGCTGATATTTTGACACCATAAACGCGTTATCTACTTGTGGAAACCACTTTTTTGGAGCACAACTGAATTTTTCGACACCCATCCTTTCCCAACTATCCATGAATATGTCTGCTAGAACAGCGGATATTCGTGATCTTATGGTTATTCCTGTTTCTTTGTATTTTTATTCTGAAGCTTAAAAATTGGAGAAGTAGGCATAGCTGCATTCCTGAAAGGATCTCCTCTACTGGCACCTTATTTTCTAACGCAAGCTGATGGCCAGTGTTGAGGTCACTTCTGACTCCTCCCAGAGCCATGTCAATTGGCATATTAGTATACTAACTGCCTACATCAAAACAAACATTTTTCGATGCCATCTACATGTGTACCATCTAATCTAAGCTTCAAGTGGCGAGAATTATTCAGCAAAAATTTAGAGAGGTTCCTAACCAGGAATACAACGACAGCAGCAAGAAACGCTGTCCTGCTTCCAGTGTAAATATCGTTATTTATACATTATGGGTTACATGCTCTAACACCCAACTAATGTTGCTTCAGTTCAATGTTGATATGCAACTAACTCGATTACAATCTGTTCGCTTCACACTTACAAGATTGATCAGGACCGGTAACCTAATACCTACTTCGGTTGCTGCTTAGATGCACCCTCACAGTTCAGTCTTCCTACAGCAACGTGATCTACCGATAAGAAGATGAAAACACTTCGGCTTCTCTCCTGGTCTCCTTACTATTAGATGGTTCAACGTCGAGTTTAAAAAACAGCAGTTCAAAGTTAATAATTGATGAGTCATTAATGAACAAAGGATATGTTGACGACATCTCCATAATTTCCCATGATGAATGAGATTAAAGTTGTGTTTCCCGAATATGTAACAAGTGACACCCCCAGTCACAGTGTTGCAACTGATTCGGCGTTCAAAGTCAACTAAAGGTTGTGACGAAATTTGTCGAAGATCGTAAGTTTCCACCTTCTCTCCATCACACCTGGAAAAACTTCAACTGTCTTTATAAAAGAAATTTGTTCAAGGTTTCTTGCTGCCTTGAAATCATTTCATAGCTTTGAATGTCAACCCTCTTTCTCTATCACCCACTACCTACATATGCACAGTTTCGATATATTTTATTATATAGTGTACATATTTTATATTATACTTAACCATTCAATATCCTCTTAAATCTACCTCCATGCAACACTAAGTCAGTCTTTATCTAAAAAATGTTTTTTCATACTCTACGACTTCATATCCTATCCTGTCATTTGTGTTGATCTCTGTGCTCTCTTGCCACTAATTTTTACCTTATTTCACACTTGTGATATATTGATCCTCATTCAACTTGATCTTTGTTACCAGGTTCAATAAAATAATGTTTATCACTGTGCAGAGAATGAAGAGAACAAAAGAGTCAAAGTTGTATAGCCACAGAAAGTGAAAACTATGAGACAGATACTTTCGCTGAACTTTTTAACTTCTCTAACGTTTAGACATATATTTTTAGCAATACAAAAGACAAACCACTATATGATCGTATTTTCACGATGATTATAATTGAAGGAAATGAAAGGAAATAACTAGCTCATTGTTTCATCGCAATTACTGTGTTATGGAGGCAAAAACATTTTTTCCTCCTTCGGTGAATTTTTCGACACAATTGACGTAGTGCAAATCTTGTTCCCAATACCTTTTAGAGAGTGGTAATTACTTTCAAACTGAAACATTGACGTAACCCGCAAATTGTTTTCTCAGTTGAAATGTAGATATATTGTCGACAGTAAATGATACTTTTGCATAGAATAAATTTCTTAGACAAGCACAGATGTCCTTGAGTTTCCTAGAGACATTGGAGAGATGTGCATTTAATTATTATGAGGTTACCTTAACTTCCCATCGAATTAGAAAACTCTCCCTAGACCTAAAATAAAAGTTCAGTTTGATTAATCAAGCAAATGATATCTTATCAGCTTCCAACAAGGATTTCGAGCAATCCTGAAGTGTTGTCATCAATATATCGGTACAAGTTCATATTTTAAACAGCTGTTATCAAGAGAGAGTAAAAACCAATTGCCTGTTATTTTAAAAAAAACAAGGATTTGCTGTTGGTCAATCTTCATTAAGACAATGGTATTGTTCACATAGATCGTGTAGAATGCATTGCGAAATTGTTATCCATCGTCTCTCATAAAGGCAATTTTTTTTAAAAACAACTTCAAAAGATTCAAACAAACAAATCATTGAAAATTTTATTGGGACTTTGAAGAAAGTGAAGAATGAATCAGTCATCAGCGTTGAGTTAATGAAGCGACTACAGCTATCTGGTTTGTCATTCCTCATCTAAATGGTCTTCCAAAAATACACAAGGAATATGGTTTATTACATCCCATTTTGGATGTGAAGGGCTTGTCAAACCATACGATCTCTAACTGACTCTGTGACATCTTCCGACCAATGAGAAAACATTTAGATACTCATGGGGTGTTGAACTACTTTGATTTTGTTGACGTAATAAGCAGTGCCAACTTATTCGGTTAACGAGTGATTTCTGTAGATGTGGCTCCTCTCTTTGTGAATGTTCTACTTACGGAAACTGTATGTCTTCTATTTGACTTATTCAAAGATAATAATTTTGATGTCAGTAGACCCAAAAATTATTTAAAAGAACTGTTACTGAGATGTGCTTCTAATGTTCAGTTTAGATGCGGCGATGTGTCGTATAGATCAACGGATTGGATGGGAATAAGGTCACCACTCGACCCTCTATTCGCTGACTGCTTTATGACAAATTTGGAGAAGACTGTTTTAAATTGAACTTTTCAACTGCATAAGAGATATAATGGATGATACAGTGATCATATGAGACGAAAATGATTGTCAACAGGTGATGAAATGTCGGAATCCAAGGATAACTCAGAGTTTCATTTCCTGAATATTCTTTGGGAAGGGAAGCCAGATAGTTTGCTTGAGAAATCAATCTAAAGAAAACTGAAAAACGACTGAACAGGACACAAGATCTTCATAGCTAGACCTCAGTGAGCAGAAACAGAAATCTAAATTCATCAGCATCAAGAATTGGAAGGATCTGCAAAAGATGAAGATGAGTTGAACAGATATTGATAGTTCGTAATGCGGAATTGATACCCATCCAGATTTGTCAAACAGAAATTTGAAATCCAGCAACATTCAGGGAAGATCTACACAATTTCAGAGAGGAGTATTTTTATCGATGTTGATTTCATGAGTAATGCTGCAGCTAAGATTCTGAGGAAGAGGTTATCTAGAACACTGAGAAAATTCTTCGTTGCCAAACTACAATACTTTCTCAGGTCGGCAATTAATTCCCAAATGCGCAAATGACAAGCTGTCACTTTGGGCTACCTCAGTGTTTGTTTATGAGTTCACTTGCTCCTCAGAGCTACCTTTATAGGCCGCACTTGCAAAATACATTTCTCGTCATTAAACTGCATGTTTATCGAAAGGAGAATGAAAATCAATCAATTCACTTTTTGATCCTTAAGGTCATTCTAGTCGCTTAACTTCACTGCAGTTGGTCTTCGAGATAATCTAAAAAGTCAAGGCAAACGGTTGGAAACCAGCAAAATTCCTTATCTTGTGCACTACAGAGGCGTTGGGAATTCATTAATTCAATTACGACTCATCAGCTGTATTCCAGTGTGTAACAGTGTTCCTACAGAGTGACCTCGGTAAGTTAATTATGTCAGTTTGCGTCACATAGTGCAATATGCAGGTGACAATTAAACAAATCATTGTGAAATACATTTACATGAGGAATAGATAGGGTTTAAAAATGTGACATCAGGTTTGGGATTTTATTATTAGTTGGGTGGAGGAGATCGGCAGGAAGCCCTGGTTTCGTGTTTGTTGGCACTAGTCAGCAGGGGGTCTGCAACCTCAACGGAAATGATATTCGACCTGAGATTTGAACGAGCGTCACGAAGTGTTGTAGACAGCGATACTACAACCGAACTATTTGGGATGCAACTGATATACATGCATAGATGCAACATGAATTTCACCAACTGTTGACAATCATTTTCGTCTCATATGATCACTGTATCATCCATTATATCTCTTATGCAGTTGAAAAGTTCAATTTAAAACAGTCTTCTCCAAATTTGTCATAAAGCAGTCAGCGAATAGAGGGTCGAGTGGTGACCTTATTCCCATCCAATCCGTTGATCTATACGACACATCGCCGCATCTAAACTGAACATTAGAAGCACATCTCAGTAACAGTTCTTTTAAATAATTTTTGGGTCTACTGACATCAAAATTATTATCTTTGAATAAGTCAAATAGAAGACATACAGTTTCCGTAAGTAGAACATTCACAAAGAGAGGAGCCACATCTACAGAAATCACTCGTTAACCGAATAAGTTGGCACTGCTTATTACGTCAACAAAATCAAAGTAGTTCAACACCCCATGAGTATCTAAATGTTTTCTCATTGGTCGGAAGATGTCACAGAGTCAGTTAGAGATCGTATGGTTTGACAAGCCCTTCACATCCAAAATGGGATGTAATAAACCATATTCCTTGTGTATTTTTGGAAGACCATTTAGATGAGGAATGACAAACCAGATAGCTGTAGTCGCTTCATTAACTCAACGCTGATGACTGATTCATTCTTCACTTTCTTCAAAGTCCCAATAAAATTTTCAATGATTTGTTTGTTTGAATCTTTTGAAGTTGTTTTTAAAAAAAATTGCCTTTATGAGAGACGATGGATAACAATTTCGCAATGCATTCTACACGATCTATGTGAACAATACCATTGTCTTAATGAAGATTGACCAACAGCAAATCCTTGTTTTTTTAAAATAACAGGCAATTGGTTTTTACTCTCTCTTGATAACAGCTGTTTAAAATATGAACTTGTACCGATATATTGATGACAACACTTCAGGATTGCTCGAAATCCTTGTTGGAAGCTGATAAGATATCATTTGCTTGATTAATCAAACTGAACTTTTATTTTAGGTCTAGGGAGAGTTTTCTAATTCGATGGGAAGTTAAGGTAACCTCATAATAATTAAATGCACATCTCTCCAATGTCTCTAGGAAACTCAAGGACATCTGTGCTTGTCTAAGAAATTTATTCTATGCAAAAGTATCATTTACTGTCGACAATATATCTACATTTCAACTGAGAAAACAATTTGCGGGTTACGTCAATGTTTCAGTTTGAAAGTAATTACCACTCTCTAAAAGGTATTGGGAACAAGATTTGCACTACGTCAATTGTGTCGAAAAATTCACCGAAGGAGGAAAAAATGTTTTTGCCTCCATAACACAGTAATTGCGATGAAACAATGAGCTAGTTATTTCCTTTCATTTCCTTCAATTATAATCATCGTGAAAATACGATCATATAGTGGTTTGTCTTTTGTATTGCTAAAAATATATGTCTAAACGTTAGAGAAGTTAAAAAGTTCAGCGAAAGTATCTGTCTCATAGTTTTCACTTTCTGTGGCTATACAACTTTGACTCTTTTGTTCTCTTCATTCTCTGCACAGTGATAAACATTATTTTATTGAACCTGGTAACAAAGATCAAGTTGAATGAGGATCAATATATCACAAGTGTGAAATAAGGTAAAAATTAGTGGCAAGAGAGCACAGAGATCAACACAAATGACAGGATAGGATATGAAGTCGTAGAGTATGAAAAAACATTTTTTAGATAAAGACTGACTTAGTGTTGCATGGAGGTAGATTTAAGAGGATATTGAACGGTTAAGTATAATATAAAATATGTACACTATATAATAAAATATATCGAAACTGTGCATATGTAGGTAGTGGGTGATAGAGAAAGAGGGTTGACATTCAAAGCTATGAAATGATTTCAAGGCAGCAAGAAACCTTGAACAAATTTCTTTTATAAAGACAGTTGAAGTTTTTCCAGGTGTGATGGAGAGAAGGTGGAAACTTACGATCTTCGACAAATTTCGTCACAACCTTTAGTTGACTTTGAACGCCGAATCAGTTGCAACACTGTGACTGGGGGTGTCACTTGTTACATATTCGGGAAACACAACTTTAATCTCATTCATCATGGGAAATTATGGAGATGTCGTCAACATATCCTTTGTTCATTAATGACTCATCAATTATTAACTTTGAACTGCTGTTTTTTAAACTCGACGTTGAACCATCTAATAGTAAGGAGACCAGGAGAGAAGCCGAAGTGTTTTCATCTTCTTATCGGTAGATCACGTTGCTGTAGGAAGACTGAACTGTGAGGGTGCATCTAAGCAGCAACCGAAGTAGGTATTAGGTTACCGGTCCTGATCAATCTTGTAAGTGTGAAGCGAACAGATTGTAATCGAGTTAGTTGCATATCAACATTGAACTGAAGCAACATTAGTTGGGTGTTAGAGCATGTAACCCATAATGTATAAATAACGATATTTACACTGGAAGCAGGACAGCGTTTCTTGCAGGAAAAACAACGTTATCTAATATAGATGCCTGTCTACGTCACGTCGCTAATGTGAAGCAGTAACGATGAAGGTTTTAATGGGTATGAAAGCTTAAACCCTCAATGGATGAATTATAGGATGGATGGGATATCGAGGTGGAACAGAAAACAGGTCCCACCCGCAGCTACTTATTGGACCCAGGTAATCCTTTGACGTTGGATTATTATAATTTTTGTAACCAGTTATAAAGTTATCCTTTAGACAAGATTTTGTATAAATTTAGATTACTTTGAATATTGGCTATCACTGGAAATTAAATGTATTTAGATGAATTGCCAACAAACAGAGAAACATGAAATTATAAGTAAAGGATTCTAGAATTGTATTATTGAGATGAGTGAATATCTGTAGTGACAGAAGAAAATGAATTCAGCAGCATATTCAAGTCATCAAGGAAACAGTCAGGCTGTTTATGCAATTCGCAATAAACTGTTCACAGGCGTTGCACAACTGAAATAGAATAATTCGATTGCTATATTGGTGTATCACTACAGTCTCTAGGTTTGACGAGTAGAACATACATGAGTTTGTTTTTTGATGAGAAATTAGTAAGCTGAACCTTCAATTCGAAAAATCTACTGTCTCTTGCTCTGTGTGAGATTTATGGTCATTCGAAGTAGATGTGCTCTCATCTGCCAGTCAAAAGTATATCTGCTTAGTTTTCGTAGGGGACGATCTGTGATCTGACAGGATTAATTATTCATGGCGTGCAAAAATTCACCATTGATTATCCCATGTTATCTACTTTTGCAAGTGGACGTGAATGCATTGAAGTTGACGATGAAGATAGAGTTGCTGATGAACGTTGACATGTACAAAGTTTAGAATTTGGTAGAAACCACAGACTAAATTCTTGCATCATATAGTGAGTATTCTGCATCTTTGTTTCCTTTCGCTAATTTCACTGGCTGTACTGTAATGAGTATTTGATGAGTTCACTTTGATGAGAAATTGATGACTGACAGTAAGATCATCCATTTACCAACCATTTATATTTGTAAGACGATTCTGCAACTTTAGTGCGCTGAAACAAATCTTAACATAAACTCTATAAGCTAATTCAACTCAAAAGTTCGTTGTTCATAATAGTTCTTCTTTCTTCCTTTTTTAACCAGTAGCCGACAGAAAAATATCTAAGATTGATAAATTTTGTGAAGACTATAAAAGTAAGATGCAGATAACCTGGGTTATTATTTCATGTAGACATCAATAGTTGGTCTCTTGATTTGCATTCATGTCCATTTTCATAATTCCTTAGAAATAATGATGAACATAACTAATTGCAGACAACACTGGAGATGGTAATAAACTGTGTTTGAGAATATATCTTTTGCATATTAATTGATCACTGTAGGGGAACCAGTTTCACATTTTCTATTCCTATATATTCATTGAATTCAATCAACTGTTAAACAACATGATCACCAACCCAGAAGACTCACGATCACATTGCATCTTTACTGATATTATAAGATTGGATGTTATTGACAAGAAGCTTGCCTTCATCTTGGTATCATGTTGGTCAGCATTCGTCAGTAAGTAAGATTTATTTTAAAACTCTGTATCTTGCTTATCATTATCCTTTAGAAACATCATCTTTTCTCGACAACGTTTACAGTGTATATATGTATAAATACCTTTTCAATATGGGCCAAAAATATAATCATAAACTGGTGGCTTTATTACTTCAAGAGAATTTTTCAGAGAACAAAATAATTTCATTCAGTCTACTTTCTTTTCCACAGGACTAGTTGCAGAAAATGCTACTGTATTTTCAAAAGGTATTCAGGCATACCTGCATGATCCTCAAATAAATCCCATTTCTCATGAGAACAAACCCTTACCTGTGGATTGTTTATATTTCCCGTCAACAGTCCATGATGACTTAAGTGAAATTCAGACCTGCTCAGCAGCTGATTTTCTTAGCTGAGTTAGTAGCTCATTTAGTCGTTAGACACTATATTTCTGGTTCGAATCCTTCCACGACGTAGATTTTCACCTCATCTTCAGTCATTACTCTGTAGCAGTAATACGAGTCTTCCAAACCGCGACTGTTTCAGAGAGTCACGCTCATATTCCTATTGTATTAGTTGAAACTGGATATCACGTATCGCAGTTTCAATAAATTCCTAAGGTGGTGTGTTTCTACACTACTGAAATACGAAATGAAAATGTAAAGGTCTTAAATCAGCATCACAGTGACTGTTCGACCAAGATTTTACACTATGAATACTTTCTGTATATCAGATAGCATCTTCAGCAAATTTGTCATAACCAGACTGGTTATCATCAGGAATGATGACCTGAATCTTTTAAGCTAAGACTTCGTTTCGTTGTATCCATGGCCAGTGATGTAAAAAAAGACATCAACACTTAAATACCCAAATGCTACGACAAGGAAGATAAGATATCTTCATGACACCTATTTATCACACTGATTTACTCTTTCAATGATATTTATGTAAACTACACCGTTTATGCCTCTTAAAAATTACATGTGAATCTTCTTCATGTTGTAAAACTAGTTGTTTAAAAGTAATTGTAATGGTTTCAAATACTTGGTTCGGATTCAAATTATAAAGTTTGCGTGCATATAAATCTTTGCAAAGTCGTCAAGTAAGCGAGTGTTTGGTGATTTGCGAATTAAAACACATGAACATTTGAGCAAGTACAAACCGATGAGTGAGATACGAAGACTTTTGCCTTGAAATTCTGAAATCTTAACCAGATATCATCATCATCTTAGTTACTTGGAAATAGTTCACTTGGTTGGCTAAAAGACACAACATTTGACATTGATTAGTCAGTTGAGAGTGAGTAATTCCCTTTATTCCAGTTTTGAGTACTGACCACATTAGATCAGTCATTTCCGAATGTGACAGCCGACCTATGCAGCAGACTAGCATAGTGCACTTCGGTAGATACCAGGTAGATGGAAGCAGTCACTGGGAATCTGTCCCTGACCTGGCTTCTGTGCTTGTTGACACTCATATTCAAGGCATGTCATCTGTCTCTGGAGGGAACTGATATGTATCCCACTGAAGCTTCCAACCCGCTTCACCCAGTGTCGCAATTAGAAACCATACCAGTGAGCTGTTCAGGGGGTGATTAATCCACTATAAAAGAAAACTTAGTTACATAAACTAACTGGTCATTAAGAAGCAGGAGAGCAAAAAGACTCCTCATTATTCAGTTTTGAAGCACTTCCTTCCAGGCAGTGCCTTCATGATATAAATCCTAGATCACAGTTAACACGAAACTGAGTTCAGAAACTTTCACCTCGCTGTAGTAGACTGGATGAATTAGCAGTCTTCAGTAGGGTCTATTCAAGCCTGTAAAGTACATTTTATAGATACAGAAAGGAAACATGATACATACCGAATTTCCTGATTCCTCATTCATGAGGTGATATGCTGTTAGTCACTCAGCAACTACTTTTATGCTGACGACTTTGTACATCAGTTACTCCGAAATAATCCTCTTTCGCACGATACTACATTAATATTTTCATCCTAAAAACGAATTTCTATGATGATTACTTCGTTGAAATCAACTAAGCAGTCAATTGACGCTAACGTCGAAACTGAGCCTATGACAACTGCTCATTCTGAAATCGCTTCTAGAAGAGATCTCCCTAAGGCCTAATAATTAGTCTTTACTCATAGGATCAATCAAGTCAAATACTCGTCAACACCTTTGGAAGGCAGTCGTGTGAGCCATACTGCGAATTCACAGAGATAGGAAAACACAGACCACTGGATTCCGAATCTGTGATTGAATGGTAATACGTTTACCACGATAGACGACGATATTATGTTCCATTCCTGATGGAATTGTGAGAAATCACTTCTGAGAATTTTCATTGGAGGGATCATGAACTATCTATTGTTCCTAGCGATTCAGTGATTCTGCAGCTGATGTCAGTTTGCCTTCCTCCGAATATTTTACTTTGCTAAGTTATGTTGTTACACAAGATTTTCTATGTGCAAGTTGAGCTATGAAATAAGTGATATTCCTTCATGGGGATGAGAAAGCTCATCCTCTTGTATTGCCAAAAATCATACTCAAGATATCAGTTAACTTCTTCGAAAAAAGTCATCTTATAGGTTAATTAAGCACATCAGAAAATTTCTACGGCTAACAATGTGAATTTTTATTGTAGACAGTGTTAATACCAACCAACTCATTTTCATTCTAGCTAGGCGTTACCCTTCCACTCGACTAACATCAAATATCCAGTAACTTTCCATTTCTGTCTTTATTTTAACTATGAATTCGGTTCTGCTTTCAAGCATTTGACTCATCACACTATTTTCAGTAAGTAAATATATCACGAACAGTAGTTAGGTGGATATGAAAACCCAAAATGTAAATAACTGAGAGAAAATAAACGAAGGATGGTACAACTCTTACTCCATTCTTCTAAATATTCCGTGGACATAAGGTTTCTATTAAACCCATATTAAGAAAGTGTTTAAAAGCTGAGGAGTTTGGTTCCTCGAAGGCATTGCCATCTTGTACTTCGTTTGACTGATCACCAGTGAAAATGTATATGATGACTAATTTATTTTAAATTTTTCTCGTGTAATTCGACTCCTGTCGTGCATATCTTGAAGAGATTGAAGATCTAATGGTCAAGTTAGCTGTAGCAATGGTAGCTAGTGAAGTAAATTCAAGTGAGTACAATAAAACTGTAAAGCAAAGTGCTTTGCCCGGAGGGTTCAAAAACCTTAAAGAAAAGCATTCTGCAAGTCATTTATATCTGGACATATGTTATTTTTGACATTGTTGCTGTATTGTTCCGTCGTTGAGTCCAGCAAATTGATCGGTCTCTATTAGTATATTGGCTCCTGAGCGGATGCCTCCATATTGCCGAATAGGACGAAGCGCGCGTCCTGGATTCCACAGCTAGGCACTATCCATCATTAATATATGATTCAAACACAAATAATATTGAGGCATCCGTGCAGGAGCTCAGACGCCATAACAGAACGGTCAGTTCACTCCACTCAACGACTGGACCATGCAAGCACCAAAATAAAAACTATACCCGTCGCACAAGAAATAACCATCACGACTTGGTGGTCTAGTGAGTAATATTTTGGCGTTTGGAGCAGTCCGTCTCGAGTCCCAGTCCTGGTGGGAACAACATCGCTTACTGGGAGGCAGATACATCCAGCTGACGAGTTCCGAGTAGGACAAAACTTGCGTCATGGATTCCACTGTTAGCCACTATCCATCAATAATGTTATTTTTGTCTTTTCAGCAGTTGCATACAATTCCTCCCGTTTTAGTTAATTTAAATATCGAGAAGAAATTCTAATCAGAAGTGTATGGATCCACTCGCAACTTGTGGTTGTTCATCAAGAGCTTGTAAGACAGAAAACCACTTTACCACTAATTATTACAAAATGTTTCACATGCCTGAATCAATTTAATCGCGAATGACTGAATTGCAGAAAAGAGGCAGTGGAAGAAAAATGTATTTAGCGAATAAATATAGCAGAAGTAATAAACGGCTTATCCATTTGAATAGGAAAATTTGAGGAATATCTTACAGTATAAGTTTGGAAAAAGAAGGGAATAGACAAATGTATTCTACATATATCGAGAACGTTTGCATAAAATATTGGTGGGACGACATGAGTATTTAGGATAGCTGAGAAAATAAGACGAATCAGATTAAGGCAATAAGGTCAAGGGAAGGAAATGTTACAAATATAAAGGTGTATAACTCGATGATGGTGTATGAGATCATGGTGATTCCTAACAACGTATATATTGTTTACTAATGTAGGTGTAGACTGATACCTGTTTCTTTCTAGAAACATTGTTCAGTTTTAATCATTCGGTGACTGCCGCTTATAAGGGACACAAAGAATTTGAGTTTACCTGTCATTTAATCATCTAAGGTTTTCACTAGATGATGAGAAACCCCTAAGATAAATGTATGCTTATATTTCGTTAAAACTATTGTTCTGACCTCATTTTTTCAGATTTTGCTACTGTCATTCGTAGGTACGGATGACATCTCTTTGTAAACTACTACATCTGCATGGATTTAATTGTACTACACAATAACCGGTGACTTATCGATTAAAATCAAGGTGCCATATTTCAGCTTCTCAACTAAATAATGTTCATAATCAAATTTTAGAGCTTGGAACACTTTGCAACGGACTAGCTACATTCTTGAAAGTGAGTTTATGTATACTTGTAATAATCTGAAACAAACAGCGTGAAGGGAAAAGTAGTACTATGATGAACTAGAGGAAACCAGATGAGTCCGTGCGTGCATATATATATAGTAGGATGCAATCTCGAATAGTTGCCACTTTACACCTATAAATGTGACTTTGTAATCATGTAATCCGTAGGCCAATGTGAACTTTCTAACGGTAAGTTCAATGAATGAGAAAATGAGATCTATGACGTCAAGTAGTTACCATGATTATCATGAAAACAGCTCACGTACAACATACATAACAAAAAATAATATTGCATTTTGTCTACAGAGGCAAAAGCATCAAATTTTCAGTGTTCAGTTTTCTGTCATTATCAATGCATTGTAGAACCATTCATGGTGTGGATATTTTCTCACTCGAAAGGATAAGTAAACATTGCTCCATGACATCGCACTAAATAATAATGAAATAAGACTGATTGAACGAAGAAATATATTCTTTTTCAATTAGATCTTCATCTTCGGCTCTACACTAATATACAATCTTACAATTCAAGCAAAATACCAATCAAGTGGTGCATAAAAGTGGACTGCCTCTCTGACCAGTTCCCGACATTGACAAACTCTCCGTATCATACAACCGCAAAATGGTATGAAGCCTCTTCACAAAAGAGTTGCAAAGAACAGTCTCAAAGATACCTTTGACTTTGTTTAAAGGAGTTAGGATGTGAAAGTAGATAATAAGTTAATGATATCGTGTGGTGTTTCATCTCTTTTACTAACCTTCCTTTAACAGAGATAGTAGACTTTATTTACGACGAACTTACGAAGCATGGCATAGAAACAGGTAATCCAGTCTCCACACTGAAAAAAACTACTTCTGAAATGTACGATGAACTCATAATACCGTTTCACCAATGAACTACACAGACAGTCTAATGGTGTAGCTATGGGGCCACTACTTGTCGCACTGTTAGCAGATTTTTTTCTAGCAAGACTAGAGAACGCTTTGCTGTGCGAAACTATTAGCCGTTTCGAATTATATTGTCGTTACATGGATGACACCTTTATAGTTCTTAAAAGCGAGATTGATAAGAATGCTGTTCTCCATAAGTTCGATAGTGTTTGTTCATTCGGCAATCAACTTCATAGTAGAAAGGAAGAAAAATGGTAGTATCTCATTCCTAATGTCCTGCTAATAAGATGGTTAAATAGAAGTCGAAAAAGAAGAGTATATAGGAAGCCAACTTCGGTAGTTCACTATATGCATTTATTTAGTGCCATAACCCTCCAATACAAAAGGAACCTGGTGAAGTCCTTATCATACCGCCCCACAGCTATTTGCTCAATTGATGCTATAGAGGAAGAGTTTGTCACCATCCGTGACCTGCTTTGTTGGACTGGCTACCCAAAGAAGTTTGTAGCTAATCATATAAATGTTAGGAAGGTTAAGAACAAAAATGCCAACAGTTCCTGAGAAGCAAATCTTCTTGTAGTTGGAATTTAAGAGTTACATTGCCAGTGAGATCATCACATAATGCATAAAAAGAGTCTTGCATAAAGCATTCCACGCCATCTAATTATGTCCTACCTTCTAAAATCGCGCGATTCTAGATGCAATAAATAAAGACAAGCTACCCGATTCCGCCACTTCCACGTGCATTTATCAATTCAACTGCTTATGTGGAGCTAGTTACGTTGGGCGTACAATAAGGCAGTTACATCGTCGAATTTCTGAGCACCGCCAATCATGGTGGAGAACAGTAAAGAGCTCTATGTTTGCATACTTAGTTGACAAGTGGATACTAGAAAAACATTCAAAACTAATCATCACATTCCAACTAATTTACAGTATGGATTACATATTCGCTTACTTCACATACCAGAGGGGATTACAATACATCTTTACAAACCTAACCTTTTTGTTCAAGAGAAATTTGTTCGACAACTTTCATTATCTTGGCTGGCAACATGATGTAATTTCCAGCATAACTTTTACCACCTTTTCCTCTTCGTGTTTACGTCAATATTCGTTTCTTTTCTTATTATTACGTAATTGTTTATTGTTTATGACTGAACAGTCGTAAAAAATCACTCCATTCAGCTAACCTGCTTCATATTACTAATTTTAATTGCTCTATTCATTGTTCGCATCCTAATTTATAAAACTTATCATCTTTATGACTTAAAATCTGTAATTATCATTCTCCACCACTTGACTGGTATTCTGATTGAATTGTAACACTACAGTTTAGTGTAGAGCCCAAGACGAAGACATAATCGAAAAGAAACATATTTCTTCGCTGAATTAGTCTTTCTTATTATTATTTAAATAGGAATATTCAACGTGCTGAAAATAATGGAATAACTTATTAAGTTATTCAGTTTACGGCTTTTGGGGATGGATTTATTTGAAGTTGATATTCATCGCGGACTAACATCAGACACGAGATATGAAATTACTGAGATCTGTCGCCTAGGAAAAAGGAATTTGGGTGCACATTGCTGAGAAATCAAACAGTAGAATGAAACAGTTCAATAACGTAATTTAGGTTTCCAAATGTTCTGGAAGTGATCTCAGTTCGAAATCAACGCTACACTGAAGTTCTTGCAGTTCCCCTACGTATTGACAGTGAAATGTTTAAAGTCATCTTTCCCATGAAGAACCAACCAAATTGTTATGTTCGGAATATTTTTCAATTTAACGTAAAAATCAGCATTCCTAATGGAATAAATTTTATAATCATTCTAAATAACTATTGTATCTGAACAATTTTTACAGAAATATTATTTAATGGAATAATTTATATAAGGCTGCTGGTATGAATTACCATCTGGTTCGAACTGGGGTATGAATGGGTGGTCGAGCGTAATTTTTGTGGCCGTCATTCATTTAGACCATACAAAATCGGTAATTCAATAGGAGATTTATAGGGGTGTTAATGTGTTGTATTTTTAAATTTTTATTAGTTGTCTGCTCATTATTCAAAAGTGAAAGATTAATTAATGTGATTCACCATCATCTTCACACTGATTCACCATAGCTAGCACCGAGAAAGTTTTCAGTTGGCGTTGAATGAATGAATAAAACAGCCTGTTGTCTAGAGTACAAAAGAAATGAATTTATGGCTTGTGCACAATATATTCTGACATATTCGACTAACTAGGCAACCAGTGCGACAGAACCCTGTCTTTCTGACATCAATAAATGTCTAATATCCTTCCATCTACTTACTCAGTAAGGTATTTCCAGTGGCATAAGCTTTGAGAGTTTGTTTCCAGGACATTCGAAACCAAAACCCCTAAAAGATTATTCAGTAGATGTACGGAACACGCGAGTAATGCAAGGGCAAGATAAAAGGAATGATATAAACGAGTTATCAGGGAAGGTAAATCATTAGGAAACTAACAGATAGAAGTACGATGTAATCAAGAATTGGAAAAGATACTGAAATCCTAAGCTACTTAGTGATGAACAAGTTTTGGTGAAGACCAAAATAAGCGACAAAAGGTGCGGACAATGTAGCTTTAAGGAAATATACGAGTCACTTCGCTCATTACTAGTAAGTAGCATAGAGATGATTGAATAAAAGTGAAGATATGTAAATATCAAAAGAATGAAATTTGGAACTCAATTAGAAAAGAATTAATAGTCGATGACTGAATATTCAGAAATCAGTAGAATAGTGTACTATGAAATTAATCCACATTCTCTATCATTAGATCAAAAATTGAGTGTTTAGAATGCATTCAGCGACGACTGAATACCAGGTATCAGTTTTAATCATTATGAGTTCGAGTCTTCAAGGTGGTTCATAGCATGCACGTACAGTACTGCAATTTGTTCCTTTGGTGCTTTTATGGTCATGTTAATTGTTTCTGGCGTTTTTACACCTCTGGATCTATCTCTGGCTGAATATCATCGATGCTACAACAGCATGTTTTACGCATTTGAAGGACAACGAAGGCATCTTGATTCATTAGGTAAGAGAAAGTGAAGAGAATTTGTGGCGGTAAGATTGATTATAATAAAATTATCATTCCCAAAAATAATTTATTCATTTGCAAATTATGTCTGTTCTACATGTCTATACCAGTGGCGAGAATTAGTCACTTTCCAGAAGTATTTAAGCATTTTGATCTCTTCACATGTCTGGAGGTATCCTGAGCCTTAGCATATTTGATCACTTTGGAACTTGTTCAATTTGGGTTACATAGCTCCCCTAGAATCCTCCTTTAGAAATGCCTATGAATTTTCGTCAGAAAACTTATTCGAAGTACATTTTTCTAAATTTCACATGTTTGATGTACTGAAAATTCACTAGCTGAAGTCTGAAATCCTTGTTCACACAAAACATAAGCTCAATCCCTCACTTTCAAGTCCTCATCATCTTTATTTTCACTTTCGCTGGTATCAAGACAAATAACTACAATTTGTAAGTAACCGTCGTAAAATGGGCTGTGTCTTTTGTCTATCACCCTTCATCTGCTTTACATTTATCTATTTAAATGCTCCAGTCAACATTAAAAACATTTCCTAATTCGACTAATTCACGATGACGACCTCACATAATATCGTTTAATCTCACTATATACTAAATGCGAAATGTACATGCAATAACTTGACGTCGCTGTAATGGCCTACATATCATCCTGACGAATAACCGAAAATTACTTTTTCGAGCAATTCTCAATGCAATTATTATTATTATTAATCCCTTGGGTTCCTAATGGAACATACGGCTTCAGTAGCACGTCTCCATTCCACTCTCTTCTCTCAAATCTTTTCAACCTGGCTCCACGACAGCCCACAAGTTCTCATTTCCTCCTCGCACGATCTCCTCCATGTCACCCTCAGCTCAGACGCCCAACTCGTCGCTTCCCATGGGGATTCCACTCGAGTGCCTGGCCTGACACGTGATGTCCCCAGTCGGCCTTCTCAGTGTATGCCCAATCCATCTCCACTTCCTTCCACTGCATATTTGTTGCATGATAGGTTCTTGGTTGGTTCATTCCCAGAGCTCCTTCTTGCTTATTCTCATTATTCTGGCAATCCATCTGATCTTCAGTAATGAACCAGCGTAGGCAGTTGTTGATGAATGTCTGCAGTTTTTTGGAAATGCCTTTCGTGACGCGGCAAGTCTCTGAGCCATACAGAAGCACTGACTTGACTGAGGTTGGTGTTGAAAATCCGTATCTTGTTCCGCATGCTGAGTGCAGAAGATCTCCACACTGATTTCAGGCTAATGAACGCCTGTCTCGCTTTTCCGATCCGGGCTGACTTTGACATCCTCGTCTGTCCCGCCACCTGTAGTTAAAACAGTGCTGCCTAGATAGGTGAAGGAGGTTACTTCCTTTAAGTTTCTCCCGTTGACGGTGATTGGAGTTTGTTGTTGTTCGTGGGGTTGTTGATTGGGTATCTTCATCACCTTTTTCTTCTCTACACTCACTTCACTTGAAGTCCCGTCTTTGCTGCCCTGCCTCTTCTTCCAACTTGTTAGTTTTCACCTGTAGATCTTCAAGTTTGTGCGACATCAGACACAAGTCATCGGCGAAATCCAGATCCTCTGGGTTCTTTTCTGCAGTCTAGCCAGCGTATCCTCCTCTTCTCGCTCCTCACTGTTTGCTGCATGATCCAGTCCAGTCAACCACAATCAGGAATATCATGGGGGATAGTAGGCAAACTTGTTTCACTCCTGTCTACACTTCACTTCAAAAGCATCACTGAGCTTCCCGTTGTGAATTACTTGGCATGCGGCGTCTTCATATAGGTGTTGTTGAATGAGGCTGATAAAGGTTTGTGGTATTCCATAGTATTGAAGCAGCTTCCAAACTACCTCTCGTTTGACGCTGTCAAAGGCCTTCTCAAAGTCGATGAAGTTGAGGTGAGGTGTAGAGTTGACTGCCATTCTATGCTCTGTTGTATGATGATGCGAAGCGTTGCAATTTGGTCGGCACATGATTTGTACTTCCTGAAGCCAGCTAGCCAGCTAGCTAGCCAGCCTGTTCGGGTCGTCGTTTTGAATCCAGCGCATCCTTTAGTCTCTCCAGGATGATGCGGCTTAATATTTTACTTGCACTGGGTGGACAAGAGAGGGATTCCGCGCCAGTTCTTGCAAACACTGAGGTCTCCCTTCTTCGGCAGTTTGACAAGGTAACCCTTCTTCCAATCGATGGCCAGGTACCTTCGCTTCCTTCCACAACTTCTGCAATAGTGGTGTGAACATGTCTGCTGTTGTCTCTCCTTCTGTTCTCAGTGCTTCCGGAGGGATCTCATCTGGTCCTGCTGCTTTCCTGCATTTCAGTGGCTTTATGGCGTTCAGGACTTCCATCTTCTTTGGAGGATTTATGTTCACTTGTAATTCAGCGACTGGGTTGCTGGTGGTGTTTCTGGACGAAGTGCAGGTGGTGGTGGTGGTGGTCGATTCAAGAGCTTCTTGAAGTGGTCAGCCCATCGTTTCCTTTGTTTCTCTTCTTTCGTAATTAAATTTCCTTCATCATCTTTTATTGGTTTCATCTGTGTTGATCTCTTCCCAGATAGCAACCTGGTTATTTGATACAATGTCGTCAGGTCTCTGTCTTTCCTACCCGCAGCCTGTTCTGCTTCACTTGCCAGTGTTTTGTAGAAGTGTCTTTTGTCTTTCCGTGCACTCTTCTTCACTTCTTTGTTCAGTGTTTTATACATAGTACTCACTTCCTCATGTCGTTGAGCATCCTTGCACTGGTTTATCTTCTACTTCACCATCCTCCTCTCCCTACTCGATTAGCTTCCATGTGTATGTTGAGATCCATTCCTTATCTTCTTTCTTCTTGACCAGTACATTAATGAAGAGAAAATCTACGTCAATGGATGACATACACTTTCCAGTTTCATTTGAATCTCTCAAGTAGTCGACAAAATTCGAAAAAGTTTCTAAGTGATTGGTTGAATAACTGTCCGTTCACAAGCTATAAAATCTAAAAAAGTCACCTTTACATGGGACACACTGAGATCAAGTTTGAAAAGATCAACCACACATAAACGTTTTCGAGATCCTCGTTAGATTTATTGAGGTGATGACAATAAAATCTTTCTACAGTTTCTTATGTGAATGTATTGCTTCGTGACTACAAGGTAAACACATTTGATAAGTAGTAAATGTATATTGATGTAAAATGTTCAGTCATTTTTCTTTATGAAGCTTTCTCTTTCGAAGGTGGAGGCATGTCGTCTGGTAAGAGAACGATTGAAACTACTTTCATAACAATGAAATTTCAAATAAAATATTAAAATGCAAAAATATTTATGTGAATTTTCATTGAATGCGTTGTACACCTATCGATGCATACGAATGGCGAGGTTTAGTATAGATGCACTGCTTACCCATACAGCACAATCTGAGGCATCAACTGAGGTGAAGCAACATAGGACAGATTAGGTAGTAGTGTGGAATGGATGAAGCTAGTTTCTTCACTGGAAAGAGACAAGATAAATGTGATCAATCTTGTGAATATGAAGAGACCAAATGCCAATTGAATTAGTTGTGCATTAGCATAGGACTGAAGGAATAGTAGTAGGCTGTTAGGGCATGTAACCCTAGATGTACAAATAACGTTATTTACACTGGAAGTAAGCGTTTCTGTGCAGGAAAAACAGTTTTTGAGGGACTGTCTACGTCACAATACAATGTGTGAAGAAACAACCATGATAGTGTTAATAATAATGACAGCCTAAATGTTAAATAGAGAAATCAGGGAAAGAATGACAAAGTGAAGTAGAAGAAAGAATAGACATAAAACTTCAATAAGACAACATTCATCAGTGGAATTTCACACAGAACAACTGAAGTAAAATCAACTTACAGTCAAAAAAGGATAAAACGTGTGCAAATGCTGTATGTGTCTACTAAGTGACTACAGCTTTGTAAATATTATAATGTCGTCTGAATTTCGTCCTTATTTGCATACTTTCTTAAGGTGAAGGAGTGATAACTGGTAAGAATAAAGAAAGAAGTTGTTCTAATATGAAACAATCTGAATTTTGATACGATTTTCATAACGTATACGTGGCTGCTGATAAGTTTAGGTTTGAGAGCACTAATAATGATAGCTTCTGAGATATTTGTGGCTAGTCAGATTGTTGTTATTGATACTTTAATAAAACTACAAATCTGGGTCATGGCAGGATTCCAATCAGCTGCTACTGACTTTGAATCCTTGTGCGACTCTGGGTTTTAGTTTACCATTAATCGTCCGTCATCCAGTATGAAATAGAACCAAATTTAGTAATGTTTGTAGCCAGTTATAAAGTTCTTCCTTGGACAGACTTCTGCATACATTTGTAAATTATCCAAATAAATTTGCATAAATTCAGAATAATTCGAATGTCAGCTGTCATACCAAATGAAATGTACTTGGATGAGTTCTCAATAAACAATAATTTTGTTGATGAAATAAACATGTATGTCCTTTGTAACAGCAGGAATTACAATCAACAGCTTATATAAGAAAACAAGAATGCAACCAGGCTTCATATGTAGTCTATGGAAGCAGTTCACAGTAAGTTGTTCGTCTACGTTGCTCAAGTCAAACAACGGTAGTCGAATAACTTGACTGCAGTCTAGATGTATCACTTCATGGCTATTGGTTTAATAAGAAAAATAAATAAATAAATAAATAAAATGACCCCTAGCAGGGTCGTGGGTGCGTACTGCTGAGGAGTCCCGTACTAGGACGAAACAGTTGTCCAGTGCTCCCAGATTTTCAATGGTTCCCCAACTGATCTCAGTCCATGATGAATACTACTTCTAAAAATGAATGTGTTGGTTGGTGGGTAATGATTATAGTTAGTAAACTTTGAATTCAGTTTGAAGAGGGTTACTGTCTCTTGCCTTGATCGAGATTTGTGACCACTTGAAGCAAATATACATTCATTTATCACATAAGAATATGTCTTACAAGTTTCCGTGGAGAATGGTGTACGGTCTAAAAGGACCGGTTACTCATAAAGCGTATAACTTCATCATTGAGTATGAAATTCTGTCTCTAGTTCACAGGCGAAAGTGATTACACTAGAGTTGATAAATAAGCTATGCCGGTGAATGCTGATGTGCGTTCGATTTTCTAAACACTCTGGGATTATATTAAAACTTACCTATATAGTGAATCAACTTGACTCGGCGCTGTGTGTAAAAGGCTAGGATTTGGTCGCAACCTCCGACTAAATCTGTGCATCTAACAGCGAATGCAGTGCACTTTGTTTCACTATCACTTATCTCACTGATCGTATTGTAATGAGTATTCGATGAGTTGACCTTGATATAAAGTTGATAGCTGACAGTAAGATCGTCCAACTATCAGCCACCAACTGATTCATGCACATATACATTAATTAGAGGTTACTATCACCATCATACTTTGAAACAAATTTTTTCACCAACCCTACGAGCTAACTGAAATTCGAACTGCGTACACACAATATTACTTTCCGATTTATCTTGTTCTCAGGGATTACGAGATAAATACCGAAAGTTGAAGAAGTTTGTGATAACTATAATAGTAAGATGTAGATAACTTCTTTGTTATTATTTCATGCAGACATCAATAGTCAATTTTTTATTATCTGCATTCATGTCCATTTTCATAATTCCTTTGAAATAATGGCTACGAGCACAGTGACTAACTGCACACGGACGTCACAGGAGATTAAAAAAACCGCACTTGAGAATATATTTTATGTATACTAAATGTTCACTGCAGGGGAACCAATTTCACGTTTCCTAGACCTATGTCCCCAAAAACTCTGTCAACTGTTCAGCTATATGATCATCAACCCGGGAGACTCAGCGTTACAGTGCAGCTTGATTGATGTTAAGTGGTTGGAGGTGACCGACAGGAACCTTTCCTTTCACCTAGGTGTCATGCTATTCAGCATTTGTCAGTCAGAAAGATGTATATCAGAAATCTGTATTCCGTGCATCAATATCCTTTAGGAACATAGTCTTCGTTCTATAATGTTTGCAGTGTACATATGTATAGGTAATTTCTTAATGTAGGCCAAAAGCACAGTTACAAACCATCGGCTCTCCATTTCAGATAATTCATATACTGCTTTTTCAACAGAATTTTTCAAAACAAAAATAATTTTATTCAGTCTACTTTCTTTCTTACAGGAATGGTAGCAGAAAATCAAAAATCTGTGGAAAATGCTAATGTATTTTCGGAAAGTTTGCAAGGTGTTCAGGCATGCCTGCATGATCCCCAAATAATTCCTACTTTCTATGATGAAAAATGTTTACCTACGGATTGCTTATGTCTGGAGTTAATGATCTTTGATGATTGAAGTGAAATTTAGATCTGATCAGCAGCTAATTCTCGTAGCTCACTTAGTAGATCATATGGTCCGTTGCCGGGTGGTCTTTGGTTCGAACCTTTCCATGACTCAAATTTTCACTTCATCTTCAATCATCACTTGGTGTCAATAATATGAGTTGACCAAACCACAGATAAGTCGTATTGCCACACTCATAGTTGTATTGCATTAGTTGAACTTTCATGTCGTGCATTGTCTTGTCAGTCAGTTGCTTTCGTGAAAAGGGTGTTTTTATGCTATTTAAACAAGAAATAAAAATGCAAAAGTCTTAAATCTGTAACATGGTGACTATTTGACCAAGATTCTGCACGATGAATCGTATCCAATGGCATGCATGTAATTCTTGTGATGCCCCAGTTTTGTATGAAACATTGTTATTGACCTGATCATTTTAACGTGTCATTCCCAACCGTTTTTAAGGTATGACTAATAGTCTATTTTCTGCCCCCATTGTAATGAAAATCTCAAATTAATTAATCTTTACTCTTACTATCCAAATGCCTCAAATTGAGGACAAGGTCATTTTTCATGTGTATACTTATTCACGTGTTTTGGACTGAACTATTATCATGTTCTCGGAGTAATACACTCTCCCATCTGCCAGCTTCGGTTTTCTCTCTATTCGTCCCGGGGTTGCAGTCAGTGTCTCTTGCGTACCAAGTTGGCTGTCAGCTAAGCGTGCGTACTATATTCCTTCCGGAATATATATATATAATTAGCCTACTATTAGACTTCGAAACCATAAGAATAATGCAGTCTTGCAAGCGACAGTTTGATAATGTCCATAATAACAGCATGATTAGTTATCATGATAAATGATGACTTGAATTTTGCAATCTGTGACTTCAGTTCATTGTTTGCATGACCAGTGATGTATAAAATGGCATCGCTGTTTAAATACCTGCCTGTTGTAACAAAGGAGGTAAGATTCAATTTTATGACACCTATTTATCACACCGAATAGCTCTTTCAACGATATTCACGTAAATTATATTGTTTATGATTCTTAAAAATTACTCAGAAATCCTCTTCATGTTATAGAACAAGTAAGGCAAAAACTAGGCATTGATACTGCTAATTTTGATACATGTAAGTGAAGGTTATAAATCAAAATAAACCACCATAAATTCAGTCGTAGATTGTACGTTTAAAAGTTATTCGGCAAAGCTACCAGAAATCTACAAAAGCTGGTGGATTTTTCAAAAAAAATTTTTATTTTTAAAAGTCTTGTTGCATGATTTTAAAACACACCAATTTGCAGTATTTACCGAAACGTTTGCGATATACCTTCCCATCAGTGACAAGTATTCTTTTGGATAGATATTAACTGCGATATAATGTAGACGAAACGAATTTCTCCGCACCTAAATTAAAACTCAGCTTTTAGCAAAGGTGATCAGTTGATTGAAAATAGTCGTAACTCTTCAAAATACTTGGTTTGAATCCAAATTAAAAAGTTCCCAATGTATACGTATTTGCATAAACATCTTTGCAAAGTCTTTGCGTAAGCCAGTGATGGGTGGTTTGCAAACCAATTTCACTTGAACCTATGAGCAACTGAAAACTGATGAGTGAGATAAGAAGATTTCTGCCTTGAAAATCTGAAGTCTAAGCCAAGTATCATCAGCACCTTGGTTGCGCTAATATAGCTCACTTGGTAAGTTGAACGATATAATATCTTATATCGACTAGCAAGTTGAGAGTAAGGAATTTTTTGTTGTCCAGTTTTGAGTGCCACCTGCATTAAATTGATCAGTTCTGAATGTTAACACCCAAGTGGGCGGCTTACTAGAGCGGTGCCCTTTGACAGATGTCAGATGGTTAGATGAAACAAATCGGTGAGAATCCCTGCTTGACCTAGCTTACCTGCATTTTGAAACTCGCCTTCAAGGCATACGTGTCACTGGAGGAGGAGAATGATTAAATTCCCAGTGAAACTTCCAACCCGCTTCACATAATGTTGAAGTAAGAAACGTTACCTCTGAGCTGTTCGAGGTGTGATTAACCACCAGTAAGAATAAAGTGGACTATATACATTGACTGACAACAAAGTAGCAGAAAAGAAGAAAGATTTTATATTCTTCTCTTGTAAATCATTTCCTTTCATGTAGCCCATTCATGATTTAAATCCCATATCTTATTTTACGCCGAGTTGAGTTCAGAAACTGTCAGCGCGCTGTAGCAGATACTCTGGGTCAATTAACAGCCTTCAATTAAGCCTATTCAAGTATATAAAATGCACGTTGCAAATTTGATAAAGAAACGTGATAAATACTACATATCAGGATCCATCACTCATAAAGCGATAAGCCAATAGTCGCTAGACAGCTTGCTTAATATTGACGACTACGCACATAATCTGCTCTGAAATAACCCTATTTGGCCCAATTCTACATTCCAATTTTAATCTCAAACACGAATGTCGAGACAAATAATTATTTTAAATCAATCACCACAAACCTCGAAACTAGGTTTCCGACAACTGCCCACTAGTTATACTCAATGGCTTGAGGTCTTCTTAAGGCTTAATGGGGAACCTTGACCCATGGGGTCAACCAAATTAGATATGGGGTTAAATACTAGTTGATGGTATTGAAAGATGGTCGCATCTGCTATATAGCGAATTCATAGAATTAAGAAAACAGAAACGATTGGATCTCGAATGAGTGGTTGGACGGTAATGTATGCACCGTGAGAAATAACAATGATAGGTTTCATTTCTGATGAGATTGCGGAAGATGACTGTTTAGGATTCCAATGGTTGATTGAAGGGGCTGTTCATTGCCTTCAACTTTTCAGTGACTATCTAAAGAATGTCAGTTTGGGTTGAATACTACCTTAAAATCAACCAGACAATCGCCACAGCCCCTGAAACTACTAATTATTACTCATACCATTGTGTCTTTTGAAACATTTTCCCCATTGACAAAACAATTTCAGACATTGTGGATGCAATAAAAGAGACGAAAACTTAATATGGTATGCACCAAAATGTTTGTGTTGGGTTTTTACTTTGATCAAAGGATGCAATCACTTTTATTATCCACTTTATATTCATTTCTTCGTTTTATAGTAGGTATTTTAATGATTAGCCAAAAATGTCTTTTGCTCAATTGCCAAACTGCATTTCGAATATCAGTTAAACATTTTACTTTTCACCATTTCTAGGAAAGTTTTATAATGGACTGGAAAATGAAGTTTCATTTTACATCTAAAACACACAGGTAAAGCTTGTTAAATAAGGTCTCAACTTGACTTCATAAATTCGGTTTCTTTACAAGACTTAGATATCCTACAGGCAGATATATTTCTAAATGTTATAAATATATCTCATAGTTCATGAAGGATTTCAAGTTACTTATGTATTCATTTTCTCATGTTTCGAAGGGGGGGGGGGAGGCATTTGCATATTGTTGTGATGTGTGTGTATACTTTTAACTGAAGGAAAAGTCATATCTCAGGGTGAATGCGATGCATTTTATGTCTTCATTCCATTGCGTTAATTATTTCTCTCTCTTAACTGAATAGAGAAATTTACCAATGAGTACGAGAACCGACAATGTCCTGTAATTCTCCCTTCAGAATATACTCAAGGTAATTTGACCTATGAGATATCTTTTATCGTCTTCTTATAAATATTTCAGTTTTCTAATTTCCGTTGTATATTCATACTTACTGTTGTACTTTCAAAAAGCATGTAATCCTACAAAGAGTACTGTTTTTAACGAATTTATTCTCAAGTTGCACATTCCTATGTATATATGATATTTAAAGACTGTAATTCATAAGGAAAGTTAAATTTATATAATGGGAGATTGGAATTACAATAATGGTTCTTATAATATTAATCATGTTGCCGTTTGATGATATAAAGGCTACATGATAACAAAAATAAGTTAAATAAGGTTTTTTTGAAACCTTTTATAATGTGTATGCAGGTTACAAACGGGGTGGAAAAGCAAAAGAGTTAACGTACAACCAAAGGATTAAGTAATATGAATACCATTAGTTAACTGAAATAAAGTGAAAATGAGAAAATGTGCTTTGAGGTTTGTTTAGCGACTGGATTGGTTTTCTGGGGTAGGGTTGCTAGTCCAATGGTCAACTTTCCTTCTTTATCCGGTTTCAGGACCGGCTAGTAACTAGTGAACTAGTTGACTAGGCGGCGTTTATAATGAACTATATTGAACGGCTATTATCGTATTAGAGAAATATTTCAGAAACAAAGTGGCAAGTATATTTTAGATTTCATTCGTGGTGCGAGGTATCGCATCAAATAACAATCACATATCTTTTTTTAATCGGCCAGTAATGGCTATTTAGGCATATATATATATATATATATATATATATATATATATATATATATATATATGCAAATACATTTCAGGATGAAAATCAAATGGCGCGCTAACTCTCCTCGTTTTCGGTTATATATAAATTATTATTATTTATTATTATTAGTCTCTTGGGTTCCTAGTGGAACATAGGGCTTCAGTAGCACGCCTCCAGTGACCTCTGTTCTCTGAGATCTTTTGGACCTGGTCCCACAACAGTCCACAAGCTCTCATTTCCTCCTCGCACCACCTCCCCCATGTCACCCTCGGACGTCCAACTCGTCGCTTCCCATGCGGATTCCACTCGAGGGCCTGACACGCGATGTCTCCAGTCGGCCTTCTCAGTGCATGCCCAATCCATCTCCACTTCCTCCTGCATATTTGTTGACTGATAGGTTCTTGGTTGATTCGTTCCCACAGCTCCTTCTTGCTTATTCTCATTATTCTGGCAATCCATCTGATCTTCAGTAATGAGCCAGCGTAGGCAGTTGTTGATGAATGTCTGTAGTTTATTGGAAATCCCTTTCGTGACGCGCCAAGTCTCTGAACCATACAAGAGCACTGACTTGACGTTGGTGTTGGTGTTGAAAATCCGTATCTTGTTCCGCATGCTGAGTGCAGAAGATCTCCACACTGGTTTCAGGCTAATGAACGCCTATCTTGCTGTCTTTCCGATCCTGGCTTTGACGTCCTCGTCCGTCCAGCCTGTAGTTGAAACAGTGCTTCCTAGATAGGTGAAGGAGGTTACTTCCTTTAAGTTTCTCCCGTTGACGGTGATTGGAATTTGTTGTTGTTGTTGGTGGTGGTGGTGCGGTATCTTCATCACTTCTGTCTTCTCTACACTCACTTCACTTGAATTCCGTCTTCGCTGCCTCTTCTATCAACTTGTTAGTTTTTGCCTGCAGATCTTCAAGTTTATGTGACATCACGCACAAGTCATCGGCGAAATCCAAGTCTTCTAGGTTCTTTTCTGCAATCTAGCCAGCGTATCCCCCTCTTCTCGCTCCCCACTGTTTTCTGCTGCATGATCCAGTCCAGTCAACCACAATCAGGAATATCATGGGGGATAGTAGGCAACCTTGTTTCACTCCTTTCTTCACTTCAAAATCATTATATATAAATAACAGAAGAATATCAGTTCTCGAAGGCTTGCAAGAGTAAACAGTATTCTGAAACTTAGTGCCACGTGTTGCACTAGTAAATAATGTAACTTGAGTTCGTCTCTTTGCCTCCTCTGAGGACCTACCTTCATCAAAAGAGGTGATGAAATCTATCAAGTTGCAGTGAAAAATTTGTCGGTTCATTCCTAGGAGATTTTAAGTGGTTCCTCGTGAAGTAAATCCTGGGGAAGTTGCCTAATATGGTGATACAACACCCAAGTACAAAGCTAAATGCTGGACAAACGCTGAACACTTGTTATCCTTATTTTGAGTCATAAATATTCCCCCAAATATCAACGTCTAAATATCTATTTTGACTAGTTGACTGAAAAATTTTAACAGAGTCTAGCATTCCCTCCAACCAGTTACCACATGATTGAAATGTATAACTACCATGCATGTCAATGACAATAACCAACTCACCATTCGTATTCTCATTCACATTACTATGTATGTTCCACTGCGTCTACATACCTGTCTCTAAGACGAACGTTCACACCACAGAGTGGAAAAGTGAGCCAGTAAACTGAAACCAGATCACTTAGTTTAATTTATTTCTGCAAGATTCAGCCAAGGAAGTCTGGAGTCCTAGTCAGTTGAGAAGCTATGGATTAAGCAGAAACGTCCATATCAAAAGACTGATCGAGACATAAGATGAAGGGAAAATGTAATGCCATAATTAGAGCGTGTGTGCATAACGTAAATGAATCTTAATCAACTGTAAATATATCTGGCGGCAAACTCAAACAGTTCACCGAAGTGTTGACAAAATAAATAGGCAAGGAAACGGAGAAAATGTTTGGCTACTTGAGGCTGTATTCTTCTGCTGCAAATGAACGGGTCAATTGGCTTTCAGATTTTAAGTTCATATCCGTGGTGAAATGGTTGCAAGCAATAACTGAATTCAATTAACTACAATTCCTGAAAAGGAGTGACAGATGTTAGTATTATTTTACGCTGAAGGAAACGACGATTATGGCTGGTTTTTTACAACAGTCTATGACGGCGACACATAGACCTGACAGTAAATTTGAACACACCATCAAAGTTTATTAAATTAGGTGCATTTGGGATAAGGAAGCCCACCTAAAAATGCATGAATCGCATGGTTTTTCTCGCATCATAAAGCCTGAAACGAATTCTCTGTTATCAGATCGAATCTTCTCTATTATCGAAACAGGCTGTCAAAAAAAGTGCAGTTATTCAGTCAGTAAGTTGATTGTTCATCATATTTCAACTGCAAGGATGCTGCATTTCCTCACAGTGGGCTACGGAAGTGACTCGAGATGGAAACCGGGCACCGTTGGAGCTTCAGCACTGAGAGTTTCTGAAGATTAAGATGAAGATAACAATTGAGACAATAATGGAGGTAGTAAAATCATACAGTAGGTAGTAGAAAATACGTCCGGTGACGTAGAGTTTCCGGGAGATTGTGCATGGGTGTGTTGAAAAGGCAGGCGAAATCACTGTGATACAGCATTCCGATAAGCAGACACCCGAAACTGTGGTAGATTTCAAGGCTGGTAGCATAAGACTGAACAAGGACACTATCTTGTGTTATTGATGATGAAATGGATGACGACGGCTGTTTCACACTGCTTCTGTGTGACCACATCGCAAACTAGAACCATGAAATGAAATGCAAGCAGCGAAAATGTTTCTGAATCGGTAAGTTCAATCGAAATATGTTCTGATTTCCACTGGTTTTATGTGGAATTTTGAAGCATAACAATAAGTAATTGAAGGTGGTTACAAGTGGATATCACAGCACAGGAGGTCAAACAAACTACTAAAGTATAACAGTCAACTTTTATGCAATAATACACCATGCTTCCTGTGGAGCAATGAAATAATTAGAGTTCATCTGACTATGGAGGCAGGTACTTCCCCAAAAACGATAGCCAGTATCAGTGAAGTGCATTTTTCGAAACAATTCAGTTCCGCATTCCCAGTCCAGTCAAAAAAATAGATGCCTCAAAGAATAATGCATCAAAGATATGATGATGCTAGCAAGGTGATTCGAATCACATGAATATTTGAATCAATAAATTCACTTTTTCATTGAGATATGCTGAGATCTGTCACTCAACCGTACTGATGGGATACATGTGCCTAGGACTTTTACTGTAACGACGGTTACGGAAAAAGTTTTTACTAGCAAACATCGAAAAGTACTAGTGCATTGGCACAGTAATGCCAATTTTCGTCTTGACAATGACCTAATATAGAGCGAAACATGCACCTTGTCGTAAGCGGAAACAACAAATCTGCCTTCCCGTCTTCTTACTTACCAAATTCTCAGCATACCCCCTTTTAAGAAACTTTATGATGGCGGATGACAGTGTGATATCGGCAACCACTATGGCTGGCATCTGGAAGTTATTGTTCAAGTGTCTACGCGTATATGTATGAACCACATTTTGTCGATTATCCTTTATGAGAATATTCCTGCTGTGCTCTCTACCAAAAAACGACCAGATTCCATTCACTAAATCACACCATCAAAACTGTGATAATGTGTATTTCATCTTTGCCAATGTAGTTATCTACACACACATCTAATTGTAACAGTTTACCTCTGATTAAGTCACGACGACAAGATTGAGGCTATATTTCCACTCTCATCTGACACATCTTTAACCAACTTTGCAGTCAGGAAACTTTATACAATATTGTCTATATATTGATTCTTGTGGGTCGAAACATTCTTTATCGTTGGTTCAAGAATAAACGTTTCAAGTGAAAAGATCCCAGTCTCAGACTCAAGGTTTTCAACATCAGCATGAAAAAGCCAGCCAGAAGAAGCATCAGTAGGGTGCTGATGGCCACTATATCTATTCTTACACACAAGTGTTGCTGAGAATGAAGTGAAAATCGATATTGAGGTGTTTGCTGAAGCCAACTAACTGAAGGGCAGGATTCAGTTCACTACACTCACTCAATTTGTGCATAATCCAAATAACATGACTTTGAAAGACGACACATAAATGAATGATGAACTGAGGTGGGTGGGCAGCTTCATCTCATTTTTTATGCTTCTTCCCTAGTCGAAATATGATGCTGTAACGTCAGCAGGTTTGTCTGTTCAGGATATCTGACCAACTATATATATATATATATATATATTTATATATATATATATATGTATATGTATAGATATATATACATATATATATATATATATATATATATATATATATATGTTTACAGCTATGAATAAACTTATGCGTAAATTACATGTTGCTATAACACAGGTAATTTTAATTACTGGAATGTTCTATTGAATGTCAATAATATGTAGGATGTCAACAGAATGAGTATGCCCATGTTTATTTACGTATTACAAGGATTGGCTGGATATAAAACAGATTCAAGCTAATACTTCGACTTTTATGTTTGTCATATTTTGCTTGTTATTAATGATAGGAAGCTGATACATGATATGCAGGTGGTTGGTTAATTGCTGTTCTTTAATGAGTACAGAACAATGGCTTACATTCACTCCTGTACAATATATCGTCAGATATTGATAATCTCAATAAACATTACAGCTGAAAGTCAAATGTCTGCTTGATTTTCATCTCCAGCATAAATATCTGGTAGGCCGGTTGTAGCGCATCAAGTGGACGTCCAGAAACTTTTGTCTGCCATTTCCCCTGCCCATAACAACTTTGTAGTTGGTAAGCGTGACACGTTTTTATTCCTTTTCATAATGAATCCCGAACCTTGACGTTAATTTAGGAATTGTCCTGGTGCGAACTTGACGGACGCAAAGACCAATCACTAATTATTCGAACTTGTTATATACCCACGAATGCGAGACCAAGGAAGGACACAATAGCGTGGTCGGATGGGATAGCATACTTGAGTGGTTGTGCCAAAATACCGATGCCTTCTAACTAACTGGCCAGAAGGTCGATTACGAGCAGTGCAACGTAACACGACAGCGAGCCAAATGGCGAGGATGCTTGACCGGGTGCCTTTAGCTTAGTGAGTTCAGTTAAACTATGGTCAGCATCAATGTTGAATCTCGTTGAACCCTAAGCTATTGATTCTGGGGAAGTGTGTGAAGCTACAATAATTAAGTTGTGGCTTGGAGAACATTGTTCGTTTCTCCACGTCGTACTCTACTGTTGTGAATGGAGAATGGTGAACAGAAATGATATCAACTCATAAACGATATGTACGTAGTGTTTTTTACACAACTTGCGAACACTTATGATATTATGATGGAGTTAAATGTCCCCCCTCCTCTACCATTTAGAAAAGATAAGACAATGTACATTTCTCTCCCGTTATGAGTTTTCTTGTGCCTGCAGACCGGCTTTTCTCACTCTGAATACATAAGTTGAGAATAAACTATTTACTCGTTTATTTGTGAGGAGAGTGACAATATTCAACAATGGGTAGTTTCAGAACAGGTTTTTTCCTTAAGAAAATTAATTTCATTAATAATCGAGGTGACTTTCAAAGCCTAAGGATTTACCTACAACGAGAAGGGATGAAGGGGACAGATAAAGAATGTCAAGCACTAATCAGACCCCTAACAATGAGAATTCACTTTCGGCTTCTAAAGAATTTGCAGGGAAATTGGAGTGAAACTTGTTGGAGCCTTGCGGAAGGTTAGATAATTGGAAGGGTAGACGATACTGGCTGCAATTACTGTCACGCAATTTCAGTTAGATTGTCTGTCTCGACGTGATACATGGTTGAGCAAGGTATTGGTCACGAATAACACCCCCAGCGTTAAACTGTCCCAGTTCGGTAGAGATTTCGCAAGTGCGAAACCTAAGCAAATTCTGACCCATTAAGAATCAGAGAACCAAGAAGCAATCAAATCTTCTTCATGCTGCAATAGTCAGCATCCAGAGGTCACTCTGAATAGGTAGTCTCGTGAGAACGATGCAGCCGCAAGTCAGCTGATGGTCGTAAGCAATGTGACTAGCATTCAGATACAATAGCCAGTTAAGCTTTCAACAAATGATTAACGTCCATACTGCCGAAGGTGTGAACTAAGCAAATAAACTTTGCAAGGATGGATTTTTAATCATCATATCCCATAGCATCTAAGGAATTCGGCTAAATTTAAGTGAGACCCCATGCCGGAAAAGATTAACGTTAGATGACTGAGTAACTTTTTGTATGCGACAGGTTTTGACAAGTTACTTACATTTATCTCTGTTTCTGCATTGTAACTAAGTGCTTTCAGCGTTTCTTTTTTTCTTATGTAACTTGGTCAGGAACAACCCACACTGTGATATTTCCGAATAAACCTTTTTAATTACGTTCGCAATTTCGGGTCGACACTCGGACAGCATTAGCCACATTTTATTCCTGTCAATGAAGAGTTTTTCCGCTATTTTGCAATCCATCTCTTCTTCGTGTTTACTGCACTGTCATGCTACCGTTCGTCTGATATAGACAGTAGACGGCTATCTATCTCATTCAGTATCACACTATAATAAAGGAAGCTGGGTCTCACTTCTTCCTTTACTTCAATAGGTATTCAGAGATCATACTCCTTTGGTTCCCGATGGACACTTTCATCTGAAAGATTTCGTATATACGAAGTTTCAGCCTCATGTTTGCTCAACTTACAACTTTCCCAGTTACATATCTATGTCAGCATAAACATCCTGCATATAACTTCCCTCGCTCATGCTCTTGTAGTCATTGAGTTGCATTCTTGCTGTTCACAGACCAAGAGGCCTGTAGGTTGCAGTTGCTTGTAATCGTGGAGTCAAAAGTAACAAAGGGTCGATGTTGTCGTTCACCAGTAAATCTTTTACCTGGAAGAACCAGACGTCTATTTCTGTCCTCCTCGACTCTGAAACTGGTTGCGCTGAAGTACTTGATTTACTGCTAATCAATGAACTGTCCTACCTCGACAAAGGCCGAAATGAAGAATGCTATCAAGTACTGTAATAAAATCAAGGCATACTATGCCATCAAGCAAACTAGCATGAACTGCATCTTCATAGTTCTTGTGGGCGGTGAGTTCTCTTCGTCAACGTGCAGTGGTTGAGTGTTCCAACATCAGTGAGGTGGGGGTTTGTCAAGTTTGGAACCCTGTACCCTCTTTTTCCCTAAGTCCCTTTTCTCCTGGCTCATATTCTGGCCCACAAATGAACAAGAACGCCTCCAATACATGTGGATCAACTATCAGTATACTCCGGTTTCATTGCGGTAAATATATCATCCATATAGCGCTACCATACTGAGGGCGTCTGATTACATGGTGTTTCATGATACTTCTGGACCACAGACTATTCCACCAGATCCTAGCTGACTGTGAGACGGTTGGCAACGGAAACGTTGCTGACAGCACAGTTTGTTGGGTTTTGGAAAACGCCTCAGCTATCAGAAATGTCAATGGTGACCATTTAGTTTGTCAGTCGTTTACAATTTGGAGGTCCTGTTCAAAGTGTGCCAGTTCATGCAAGTCAGCTAACCAAATTCCTGTAACTCTAACGATTGGTTCCATTGGTAAAATTGTCAGGGTGAACGGTGGATAGATAAGCTCTACTCCAAACAAGTGAAACGGCCATCCAGTGCTTAGATCCATATGCTATGGCTGACTTTGTCTACAGTTTAGCTTCAGTAGTCCCTAACTTCGCAAGTTGTTCAGCAGTGTTTTTCGGTACAGAAAGCTCACTCAAAGAGCCTTCAAAGCTATATGTCGTAAGTCCACAGGACACGTTTGGCTTTCATCCAGTAAGCCAATGGTTATCAAGCCTTGAGAAGGGATTTATTTCTTCTGAGACAAGTCCTTATTGAAAAACTGTGCTCTTCAAGCAAAAGCGTCAATAACTCAAATCTCATGAAGAGATATTCGCTTCTGTGCCGTAGGGAGCAGTACACGTCAATCCGAACTTCTAACGTGATCCAGTGGCTGATATGAAGAGAAAATGAGAAAAACACTCGCGCTTCATCTATAGGACTCTTAACGTTGATTCATTTTTGTAAACCGGTCGATGAAAAAAAAACGCGCGCTTCCTGTCGGTGTTTGGTAGGTAAACCGGGTCTGCCAAACGAGTCAGATAATAAACAACGTGTCTGCAACAGCTGTCATAGTGATCACAGTCTATGAAGAATGATGAAGTTTGCTCAAAATCCCACTGAAACTGTGTAAACGCTGTAACGTTTAGATAGAGGTTTTCGATGTATAAGAGAATGACGGAAATATCAACTGTTTCGAACGAGAGTAGAAAAAGGAAACAACAGTGAGTTGTATAAGAATCGAAGCGTGTGGAAAGAAAGAGGTGATTTTAAGGACTGTAAGCAACGGCTATGAATGTAAGATAGGCTGAACGATTTCATTTTTAGTGCAATACTCCAGATACTTAACGTAGATGGCAAAAGCTTCAGTGATGCAAATAAGTGTTCTGGCCAAGACGTGCGGCCAATAACTCCTCGCATGCGCGTGCGCACATCTGTGACTAAGGTGACCTGTATCTTGATTTTGAGAAGCAATTCTATTATGTGTTTTCCACGTGTAAGATGGCTTTTTTCAGGAGCGTTGATTTAAATGGTCCATACAGATCACACCGCAGGTTCAAGTTTGTGCACCCTAAGGTGCCTGAGGTAATGATCTTAGGTCAGCAGGAAATCGAGAATGTGCCTCCGCGCCTCTGAGGCTCTTCTTAAATCTGCTTCAGAATACAGGAAGCACGCTTCTGCGTTGTCTGACCAGTATGGCACCGACTAAGCCGTGTTTGTTGACAGTTTAATGCACATATCGTTTGGAGTATAGTCACACATGGTTGCAGGAGTTTTAAACGGATAGACAAAAGTTACCAATGAGAAAACAAAGACGAACCAGTATGAGACGCAGTGGAATCGCCAGTCTAAGAATTATCCCTATACAAACTTAAAAAACGAGGTGACCAATCACCAATTATTCGTACTTACAGTGGGCCCACGAATGTGAAACCAAAGAAGAAAACAGTTGTGCGGTCAGATGAGAATACTACACGTGAGGAGTCGTGCCAGAAAACTGATGCTTTCCGACAAGTTGGCTATCGGATGGATTACCAGCAGTGCAGAACAATACGACAGCGTGTCAAACGGTGTGGATGCTTGAACATGTGCCTTCAGTTTGGAGAGTTCGAGAAAACCACGAAGGTCAACATCGATGTCGCATTTCGGTGAGACCTAGACAATTAACTTCGGGGAATTATCTACCGCTACAGACGAATTATTGCTAGATGCCATAATCAGATTAAATATTGGTTTCCCACCCATGGTGACCAACACAAGAGACCGCATTATCGGAATCGACACATGCGTGTCGAGGTTTTGATCTTTCAGCAACTCTAAAGTTAGTTCGTTCAAGCGTTTTGGTAAAAAATTTCGCCACCTACCAGCAGCCACTCTAAACCACATCTTAGACAGCAGGCAGATTTGAGCCGTGATTCCTAGAATGAATGGAATATTTCCACCATTGTTTTCCTTCGTCCCCACACTCTACTGCTGAGTCGTAATATTGTATCTTCTTTGCTCTATATTCGCTATTCTCTAATCTACATCCCTCACACTGGGTCACATTTTGGATAAAATTCAGTTTTAAATGTCATATCAAGGTAAATCAACACATGTGAGATATGCGAATGTCGTTCCAACTCTCGCGTTTCTTTCTTCATGGTTTCTGTAGCATAGTTTTCCTCGTGTCTGTAACATACAGAATCATCCCCTTCGCATGTACTCAACTCCAGTCAGATGAGCAGGGACTCGATTATCAACCTGCCACCACACCTCAAGCAACTCATTTCAGGAATATCACGCTGCCACATCCTTTCCTGTAACAATGTGCAGTCACATGAGTGATAACAGGTGGTATTTCTTCCAAATTCTAATTCTGACAAGGATCTGTCACTTTTGACCTGGTTCAGTTTATTTGCTGGGACTGCCAGAGTTATCCTGGTCGACTCCTGAGATCGACATATTTGATCGAACAGTAACCGCTAGTGATTGGATAAGCGAGTTCATCACTTTTGTCTGAATGAACAAAATATGTCAACCCACAACGCTTGATTCCAAGCGACTTTGTAGGTTCAAGTGCCAATGTAACCGCAATCTTATTGAGAAAACCAAATGATGTCCGTCAGTTGATTTCTTTTCATAACAACATAGTAGATACTTTGAATTCGCACTTTACCTGCAATGGAAATCTATTTTCTCTCTATTCCGAACCGAAATTTCGGGCAGTCAACCTCCCCTGCTCAACTGCTTCGCTGTTCACTATCCGCTCCTGAAACCGGATCAAGAGGGAAAGTTGACCATTGGACTAGCAACCCAACCCCAGAAAACCAATCCAGTCGCTAAACAAACCTCAAAGCACAAAGGAAATGTAGAAAATAAAAGTGAACTTATTCCTCGCTGAAATCGAGGAGACGGAATGACGCCAGTGGGTGAAAACCTTCAGAAAGCCAATTGATTGACGTGTCTTCTCCCTCTCTCTCTCCAGCTTGATGAAAGCGAAAGTAAACATACGGACACGGAATGTCCACACAATGTTGGAAGCTGGCTTGCTGGTCGGCTGCCAAGCCTGTCCACATTGCAAAAGAAATGAGAAGATATAGTATAGAAGTGCTAGGAATCTGTGAGCAATCTGCAAATGGAATGCAAGTGGACTCTCCAAACTGTCAACTTGACAGTCAACAATCTACTCCCATATTGTCACCCAGACCACAGCCACGAGCACACTCACTTACGCAGTGCCTATCATATTGTCCCAATACCAACAACATCGAAGGCTCTCTCCCATGCAGTGGCAACCAATCTCATTCACCTCCTCCTCTTCCTCCTCTTCATGCAGGATCACCATCATGACACTAAGATGGATTCAAATCAAAATTAAGGAACGAAGGAAGGAAGGAAAGTCACAATCATACAATGCTACGCTAAACCATGCACCTACAAATAATCCAGACCAACAGGAGAAGCAGGAATTCTACAGACAACTACAATCAATCATCGACAAGACCCAACTCCAGTTGGCCGCAACAAAATTCTAATAACTGCGGTGAAATAAATGCCAAACTATGAGTAGACAACACACGAAGAGAACTCATCCATCACTGGTAGAGAAGCACTCGGTGAAATGATGAATGAGAATGAAGAACTGTTCGCAGACTTCTGCACATCTAATCATTTGGTGATTGGAGGTGAGGCAGTGTGTACAAACACAAGGATATTGACAAGGCATCCACATGAATTTGACTTCACCAGACACCATCACACACTATCTAAAAATCACATCGACTTCATCTAAATGGGAAATGGGAAGAAAGTGGATACTCAGCCAGTCCACTCGACACAAAATCAGATCAGATCAGATCAGATGAAGAAGGCGAGTAGATGTAGGTCGACACCACTCACACCACTATCTAGTGCAAGCAACCCACCTTCAAAATCAAGTTGAAAGCCTTCACAGAAGCTGGTGATAAACCACAGTTCAAGTTGAACACCCGGAACAGAACAGAACAGAACACAAACTGAAGTGAATGACGAAACTTCAAAGGATATCTTCACGTCAGTCAGCCACCAGGAGAAAGTGGGAGACATTGAGCAACATCTCTGAAGTCACGTGAGTGGGAGATCAGTGGACAAAGCAGTGAATAATAGTGCGCGGAATGATAAATGACACCTACGGCGCACTTGTATGTGAAGTAGAAGAGGTTGCTGCAGGTTGGGAGGGACCTGTCAACATTATACCAAATGACCAGGTCACTATCGATATGGGGAGAGTAACTAAAGAGGAGAACCTCGCCGTATTAGGAAGGAAGTAGAAAGAAGATAAGGAATGGATCTCAACATACAAATGGAAGCTAATCGAGTAGGGAGAGGAGGATGGTGAAGCAGAAGATAAACCAGTGCACGGATACTCAACGACATGAGGAACTGAGTACTATGTATAAAACACTGAACAAAGAAGTGAAGAAGAGTGCACGCAAAGACAAAAGACACTTCTACAAAACACTGGCAAGTGAAGCAGAACAGGCTGCGGGTAGGAAAGACAGAGACCTGACGACATTGTATCAAATAACCAGGTTGCTATCTGGGAAGAGATCAACACAGATGAAACCAATAAAAGATGATGAAGGAAATTTAATTACGAAAGAAGAGAAACAAAGGAAACGATGGGCTGACCACTTCAAGAAGCTCTTGAATCGACCACCACCACCACCACCTGCACTTCGTCCAGAAACACCACCAGCAACCCAGTCGCTGAATTACAAGTGAACATAAATCCTCCAAAGAAGATGGAAGTCCTGAACGCCATAAAGCCACTGAAATGCAGGAAAGCAGCAGGACCAGATGAGATCCCTCCGGAAGCACTGAGAACAGAAGGAGAGACAACAGCAGACATGTTCACACCACTATTGCAGAAGTTGTGGAAGGAAGCGAAGGTACCTGGCCATCGATTGGAAGAAGGGTTACCTTGTCAAACTGCCGAAGAAGGGAGACCTCAGTGTTTGCAAGAACTGGCGCGGAATCCCTCTCTTGTCCACCCAGTGCAAGTAAAATATTAAGCCGCATCATCCTGGAGAGACTAAAGGATGCGCTGGATTCAAAACGACGACCCGAACAGGCTGGCTAGCTAGCTGGCTAGCTGGCTTCAGGAAGTACAAATCATGTGCCGACCAAATTGCAACGCTTCGCATCATCATACAACAGAGCATAGAATGGCAGTCAACTCTACACCTCACCTCAACTTCATCGACTTTGAGAAGGCCTTTGACAGCGTCAAACGAGAGGTAGTTTGGAAGCTGCTTCAATACTATGGAATACCACAAACCTTTATCAGCCTCATTCAACAACACCTATATGAAGACGCCGCATGCCAAGTAATTCACAACGGGAAGCTCAGTGATGCTTTTGAAGTGAAGTGTAGACAGGAGTGAAACAAGTTTGCCTACTATCCCCCATGATATTCCTGATTGTGGTTGACTGGACTGGATCATGCAGCAAACAGTGAGGAGCGAGAAGAGGAGGATACGCTGGCTAGACTGCAGAAAAGAACCCAGAGGATCTGGATTTCGCCGATGACTTGTGTCTGATGTCGCACAAACTTGAAGATCTACAGGTGAAAACTAACAAGTTGGCAGAAGAGGTAGGGCAGCGAAGACGGGACTTCTATTGAAGTGAGTGTAGAGAAGACAGAGGTGATGAAAATACCGCACCACCACCACCAACAACAAACTCCAATCACCATGAACAGGAGAAACTTAAAGGAAGTAACCTCCTTCACCTATCTAGGAAGCACTGTTTCAACTACAGGTGGCGGCACAGACGAGGACGCCAAATCCAGCCAGGATCGGAAAAGCAAGACAGGCCTTCACTAGCCTGAAATCAGTGTGGAGATCTTCTGCACTCAGCATGTGGAACAACATCTGGGTTTTCAACAACAACACCAGCGTCAAGTCAGTGCTTCTATGTGATGCTTGAGAGACTTGCTGCGTTACGAAAGGGATTCCCAATAAACTACAGACATTCATCAACAACTGCCTACTCTGGTTCATTACTGAATATCAGATGGATTGCCAGAAAGAATAAGCAACAAGGAACTCTGGGAACGAACCAACCAACAACCTATCACTGAACAAATATGCAGTGGAAGGAAGTGGAGATGGATTGGGCATACACTGAGAAGGCCGACTGGGGACATCACGTGTCAGGCCAGTCCGTCGAGTGGAATCCCCATGGGAAGCGACGAGTTGGGCATCTGAGCAGAGGGTGACATGGAGGAGATCGTGTGATGAGGAAATGTGAGGTTGTGGGCTTTTGTGGAGCCAGGTTGAAAAGATTTGAGAGAAGAGGGTGGAATGGAGACGTGCTACTGAAGCCCTATATTCCACTAGGAACCCAAGGGACTAATAATAATAATAACCAAAGAGAAGAAACAAAGGAAACGGTGAGCTGATTAATTCGACATACTCTTGTATCGGCCATTACCAACTTCTCCAACTCGTCCAAACATACCAACGGCAACCTTGGAATTACCAGCTAACACAAGCCTTCTAACAACAACAGAAGTGATTTCCTGTCGTTATTATTTTCTATTGACGCAAATGCGTCAGCTATTTCTATGTTATCGTTTGCTGATCACTGGACTAAGTACTACCATGCACTGATCGGTGCTGCCGTCATGGGTTTGAACTTATGCATTGTTTGATACAGTTGTCTAGCTACTGTGGTAACAGTTCCGCCGCGATTACCTTCTGCGTGACCTCCCAGTAATTTACCTGGCGTTTTAATAACCGCTTGCGACACATTAAATGATCTTAGTCACTGGAACCTGAAAATTCCACCTGACGGTCACTGTAGTGACTTCTGTCAAAACACGAAAAGATTTGCACACTATATAGCGAAGCCAAGTGTAGTCACACTTCTGGTAAGGCGTCTGCGGACAGTGGAAGGTATTACCTGATGAGGTTGCCACCACTTTATATGCCAGTATGTCAGCGGAAAGCTTGAGCAGCTGCTTAATGAAGCAGTGATCCCTCTTATTAGCTTCCTACACGGATTCGTATGAGAGAACTAACTGGCGAACCTATCTTTCTGATTCTTCTAATGGCCCTTAACCACGCACCTATCTTCTCTTTCCATTATGCATCTCCTGGCAAACACTTCATACCATGAATGTTGACAGACTAATTACCGACAACTTAGTTTAAAGACCTGGAAAAGAACATCCCATCTACTTCCCACTGATTTTGAATTTGTTGATTTCTTGTTACTACAGAGTCAACATTCATACTTTGCGTTATCTCCTTTTTCACACGGTCCGGCTCAAGTGGATGAGACGTGGTGGGGACAGTAATGATGTTAATAGCATTTCGGGAACACTATTTAGAGAGTGGAACCAGATACTGACATAGCAGCCTTACCTCTTCTGTTGGCCTCATTATTAAAATCAGTAATATTTCCAACTTTACAGTCTCTGCTTGAACTCTCCCCCTTTCTCTTTTTTTAGCTCCTTTTCGTCCAAACACACTCATTTAATTTCCCCCTAAACACTGATTTTCCTTCTTTTCCCTGCATTTACTAGAAATTTTTCGTTTCTCTCTTCCGCTTCATCTTCATCCTTCTTTTATTTAGTAGGCCACTGAATCCTGTCTTCGTTTCTTCGCGACCATGCCAAGCAATTATCAACAACCCAAAAATTTAATGTCTTATCCTCACTATTGCCATTGGATAATTCAAACATCTATCTGCATAATTAAGAAACACCTACACAACCATTTTGGCCAAGGTTCTGCTAGAGTGGTTAAGTCTCCTGCAACGAAATTCACCAACGTTCTGCAAACGCTGTGCAAGATCTAGATCTTGACTTAAAGAAATCTACTCATTTACGTAAGTGTTGCGTCATACATCTCCCAAAATCAATAGCTTAGGGTTCAACGAGATTCAACACTGATGCTGACCATAGTTTAACTGAACTCGCTAAGCTAAAGGCACCCGGTCAAGCATCCTCGCCATTTGGCTCGCTGTCGTGTTACGTTGCACTGCTCGTAATCGACCTTCTGGCCAGTTAGTTAGAAGGCATCGGTATTTTGGCACAACCACTCAAGTATGCTATCCCATCCGACTACGCTATTGTGTCCTTCCTTGGTCTCGCATTCGTGGGTATATAACAAGTTCGAATAATTAGTGATTGGTCTTTGCGTCCGTCAAGTTCGCACCAGGACAATTCCTAAATTGATGAACCCGACGTGATTCGAACACGCAGCCTTTGTGGAAAAAGTTCCGGATGCTATCTCTTTTTTACAGCGTACACGGATAAATCTCCAGGGGTATGACATCAGGGGAACCCATCTGCCTATTGTCCTTGGAAAAATTATACAATCCCCACAAATTTATACACCATCCAACAGCGCGTCGGGCTGATGGGTAGACCTAATGCATCGGAATCCATCAAAGACCTAACATTTTTCATCAAGACCTGGAAGTAAGCGCGAAAAAATCACTTGTTTTACACTGGCTTATATTGGATATCATGGGAATATTGGATACTATACGTTTGTTTAAGTGTTTGATTATATAGTTACAGCCAGCTTCCTTATGAAGCGGTAGTTTGAATAGCGTGAACGATCTATCACTGATTGGAAACAAAAGTAAATAATATCAACCGTAAGAAGTTTTTCCTACCATTTTTTCGAAAATTTCGTTCTTTTATGTTGGAATCGTGATCTGGTATGGTTCTTCCTAGGTTTATTTAGCTAAAATTCGCTTTTGGATCCATTTTTGTCATCTGTCAAGTTGCCCACAGTATTTCAGTCTTTGTCTGGTCGGCACTTTTCTCTGTACGAAGCTGAACATACTGGTTTTATCTGGCCTAATGCATAATGTAGGTCGAGATGAATTTGACTCAGTTTTCCTTTTGAGCCAGTGAGAAATTTTAGTTAATTTGTCCGGAACTGGAATCTGTTGTTGAGGAAAAGGAGTCAGTTTTAGCTTCTCATTGATATAACGAGGCAAAGAAAGCACGTCAAGCAACGAAGCCTGGAAGATGAGTAGGATCGTTTTATCCGACGTAAACTTAGAGATATCTAATGCAATAAAAGAGGCTTGTGATGACATTTTGAGACTCATTGGTGGTGGCAGGTACAGATATCTACTAAAGAACAAGCTAAGGATGTGGGTAGAAAGCATAAACAACATACACGCGCCCCTGTATACCTGTATACCTAGGTACCGAAAGCCTGTAGGATTGAAAACGCCTGATTTATGTGTGTATGGATTGCAAATCCACATAAAGGGAAACAAAGTTGCGTGTACTTTGATCATTGGAGTTGAAATGCATTTACGTTTTGATTTCTTCGATTCATGTGTCAAAGGAATTGGGACCTAATCATTGACGTTGCTATGGCTTAAACGTGGTAGGGTCATTTGTCTGAAAACTCCAAGTTGACGGTGCCTGCAGTGCATATAATGAGGCAGTAGTGGAAGTAGAGATTAGATTAATTAGCGATGAGGGACCCTTCCAGATGCAAAATTTTTAATACTGTTTAGGTTCTGAAGAAAAACGGTATCAGCTATTGTCTAGAGAATCTAAAATCTCCGATTCTGGCTTTCCACTAAACTTGACTGGCTACTGGAAGATGGAATAAAAAGAAGAGAGGCATTAGCAGAACCAGCTGCTAGATGTTGAAACGGTGAAAAGAACTTAAATTTCTGAGTTTTCAGACAGACGGGTTTTGGAAGAGAGAGCTTCCAGTGCCCGCGTAGATAAGTCAAGTGAAATAATAACTTTATGGGTCTATTACACTGACACGTGTAGCCTAAGAAAGAAATTCCACTGGATAAAAGTTTTGGTGGATGAACTTTAACAGATCCTTGTGGGCATTAGCAAAAAACTGTTTGTTTCTTATCTGAATAAGACAATATAGTTGTCAGGATGGAACAAATACCTAAGTGACAAGAATAGACAGCACACGAGTAGTCGAGCTGTGCTTTATTTGAGGGGCAATCTCCAAGTGGAGAGTAATTTCACCACTTGGCAAGATTTTCTCTTAAGCGTGTTGACTTGTTGTTATTCAGTTCAACCCGCCAAGCTGTCTACTGCATACTAGAATGAATCACTGATTGTAGCAGAAATAACCACTGTCTAGTGGTAAGAAATTTGTACATACTAAGTTTAAAATGGTTTAAATATTCCTAATGAAGTCTCTTAATTTACCTTATAGCTGGCTATGTTTTGGTATGGAGTATGCTTTGATATAGTGTGTTTGTCATGTCACACGTAATAGTTGGGGACAAAAATCTTCCTTGTTCATTCTTGAACGAACACATGAGGTGGATGATATATTCAGACTAAATGTTCAACCCTTGGCAAACAGCGGCTATGTAATATTTTATTTTGAGCTGTGGGTTTACGTAATGTTCTGTGACTTTATCCAACATCATTAGGAAATCTGGTGGCTAAACATAGCATCATCGACAAGCTGGTTAATCGATTTTATCTCGTCTATTGATTATGCATGGAGTGAAGTTAACGATTTCATGTCCTCAAACACCTTGATCAGTTTGGCATAAATCTAACTGTTCTCCAAGAATAAGTAGGCATGCCGAGAAATCACCTTGTAGGAGGTAAAAGACTGTAAAACCATTTTACTAAAATGAGTCCTGATCAATTCGCACTAAAGTATTGTGAGGTCAGAATTTCTTACAAAAACCTAATTAAAATAGTTAGGTTGGTATATAAAAAGGAGTTCTTCAGGGATCTCTAGTACTATCTTAAGGGGCTTTACTCATATTAGGAGAAAAATAAGGAGTAACGATGGCATCCAAGTCATAACACTGAGTGGGGACCCAACACAAATAAGTGATAATGATGCGATCAGGGATGAGGTCGATGATAATACCTTAAAAACGTGCTTCCTTAAGGTAGCTTCTTTTGCGTGGAGACGTTTTCCGTCAATGCCATCCCATTAGTGAAACCAGCATTCATCAAAAATTAGTTGTTCTATGAACACTCCAAAACATCATCTTGAGTAAGTCCTATGGCCGAGATGAGCTACATCTCCCCCTATTACCAGTGTTAGCCGGTATTCTAATTTTTTTTTTAAAAATTAGTCGAGTTCATCCAGGTTTTGGAAGAATGTCACTACAATTTCAGTCTGTAAAACTGATAATAGTCATCCAGTAGCTAACTGTCATGCGGTTAGGTCAACTAGCTTAGTAGTTAAGGTTTTAGAAGCTATCACCTGTAATTTTATTCCGTGCCCGTCAAAGTAGATAGGCTTTTAGCTGTTGAACAAATAAGTTTATGGTCAACCACTCATGTCTAGAGAATCTCGTTATTAAGAGATAGGATTCGGCCGATACCTGCAAAGTAAATTCTTCGAATAATGTAATTTTCATTGAATGCAACATAGCTCTTGACATAGTCCCTCAATTAGGCCTCCAAAAATAGCTGAAAGCTCCGGAATCGGTAGTGCAGTTACAAAGTGAATCAAAGATTTTTTGTGACCAAAGGGAAGGGGTCAGGAAAGGTTTTCTTCACTAAAACTAGTAAGGAATGGAGTGCTCCGAGGTTATATCTGAGGTCCACTTCTCTGCCTGCTGTACATAAGATGGTTATGAAAAGTGATTAGGTTTTCCATCCTCACCTTTGTGGATGATGTTGAATTCTGGGGACTTATTCATTGTGTTCTGAATAGGCAAAGTCTGCAGAAATATCTAAAAGCTTTGGTAGAGTACTCTAAGGGATGTCGCCTTGAAATTACTGCCACCAAGAGATTTTTACGCAAACAAATCATGATGATCCACACTACTACGTCATCAACAGAGTACTGCTGCCTAGAGTAAATGAATACAGTGACCCAGGCATCCTGGTCACGATCTTTAAATGTAAGCTATCTGTACAGAAACAGCTACTAAAGACTTTCGAAATCTATATTAGATTTGTTTATTTGATGTATAACGCAAGGTGTACAGTATTATCTACTTGATGACGTTCAAGCATAAAATATTGCTCATAATGATATCAGTGCGAGCAATATGAACAATAATTTATACATCATCAAGTAAATAATATTGTATTAGTGTGTTACCCATCGAATAAACAAACCTAATATGGAATTACATTCTATCACAGTGCCCAAGTTTTACACTTATATTAAAGGCTTTTAAATCTCGTCGTCCTTTCGTCACCTTGCTGAAACTGTGAAACCACAGTTTATTGGATTTAGCGCACAGTTTCACAATTCCCAATAAACAATAAGTGATTAGATGTCATGAGGCCAAGCGGGACCGACTACTCACCCAAATAAGTCTATAGAAAGTGATTCCACACAAGACTAACTGAGGTCATTTGTGCTCAGATCACCATCCACTCAGCAATTTCGTGTAACTGTGTGATATACCAAATAAGTTAACCTAGTATCGAATTACATTTGAGCACCATGTCTGATTCCTATACTGAAATTACTGAAAAACCTATTTTTGACCAGTTGGTATTATATTTCAGAAGTGAATTTCAGCTAGAAGAGAAAGGGGGAAGACCAAGTTTAGGTAGTTTGCAATTTTGAACGAATATTCTGCCAATTTTGCCATGATATTTAGTCACTATAGCTGCCTTTATTTCTTACCTTTTTTATTGTAAGGTTTTTATTCTCATTTCCTGATCTTGACATCAGTAGGCAGCAAGTGAACAATTTTCACATGTCATTTGCAAATATGGATTCAGAAAATAGCATACCATGCCAGAAGATGAATTTCATACAAGATCTAATGCCTCTTAGCAGACATATTGGATCCCCGATTGCTAAAAGAGTCCTTGCTGTTTTAGATACAACTATACAAAAGGTGTTAACTATACTGTGTTTGCAGAATATAGTGGAAAATGTCAAGGTATGATAAATCATTGCTACTTGTCAAAGTTTCGTAGGTCCAGAAGCAGGAAAATATATTGAAACATGTGAATATTTATTTCAAACAAGTAGATAGATATAACTCGATAAAAACTAGTTACGCCGATTGTGCTGACACTGATAAAAATTTATCAGAAAAATGTGTGGTTGTGAAGGATATGGGTAAGTTGCACTTCTTGTAAGTCATATGAAAATTTTCAGAAACAGGAATGAACTTGAATACGGTAAGTGTATGAGTAGTGTTTATGCACTCCAAGCAATAGTCTCCGTCAGTTACAAAAGTTTTAAAATTCATGGCATGTATTCTGATATAAGTATCAATATTAATATTGTAAAAGATACCTGGGATTGTGAAGCCTCAAAAGATTGTTTTCCGAACACAGTTAAGCTATCCAGTTTCACTAGTGAAACCAACAATATTCCGATGATTTTAATCTTCACTTCTTGAACTATATATCAAAGGTATTTTGCTGTTTACTCTGTATTTCATTTTGGTCAGGTTGATTTAACAATCTTTGTAATTATTTTGTTCAGATCATGTTTGTTACGCTAACCAGTCGATGTATATATAGTGGGTTAAATATTTCAATGCGCCGTATACTACACTCTACCGCTGATGAATATTGCTTCTTCTCATACCTCACTATACTATATACTTGCCTAAATTTTGCGTACAATGAATGGAAAAGCAGTTATTATATCCCACATGAATGACTAATATGCAACTAGACATAATAGTTTGACTTTCCTGTTGTTAATTGACCTGCATCACATTGAGCAATCATTGCTTGCATACGATTTCTGTGTGCACGTCGTCGAAGACATGTACAGGTAATGCTGAGGTCTCTGTAAAAGACCTCATGTGTAAAAATTGTAACTAATCAATTTTATTCAGATTGATCAGTAGTGGGGAATTAAAATAGTCATTATCTTCGCAGTGTTACATGGTAAGTTATTTTTCGTAGTATCAGTAGTAGTAGTATCAGTACATTTGAGCATAAGAATTCTTCAATAGAATCCTTTCAGTTATTAGGACTTTTGGGTTTGCTTTTAAAACAATTCCTTTCAAATTCTTGAACTAAATAGATACATAATACAGACATGTGTTATGGTATTACTCCATAACCGTCGGAATAGCCATATCTCATATCAGTACATCGAAAAAGAATGCATCAAAATGAAAAAAGGAGGTATACAGCAGAAAGTAATAAAGAGTGATTCAAAGCCTTCAGAAGAGAGCAAGGAGGTATGAGATAACAGTGAGATTCAGTATGATGATCAAGGTGAAGATGATGTGTGGATACATCTGTAACATTAAGATTGATTCTGATCCATATCACCTAGAGTCTTCAACTACAGATTTTTGTTATCACAAGACCTCCGAATAGGAAGTTTACATTCTCCTATGTAGCCCAGAACAACGGTCAAAGACTTCATGGACTGACGATGTGTTTTACTTTGACCACTTCTAACCTATTTTAGCTAGGACCTACTTCAGCTAACAGTGCGCGATGGGTAAGATGGTGGCAAGGCATGTGTAATATATGTCCTAATCATCTAAGTTGATAACGACTCACGGCCTCATCGAATGACTTACCTCTTTTATCTAAATCTCTATACTTGATGTCTACATTACTAACATGGTAACAACGACACACGACCTGTTTTACAAAGGCAGTGGTGGTTGATCACTTGAAGCCTCTTCATATCCTCTGTCTTCTATGGTCATGTTTCATAAACATAGCAGAACATAAAGAAATGCAAAGACAGAACATCAGGCCCCTAATAGACCACTGGATATCATGGTTCCTCCATAAATGATGTAAGCTGGCAAAAGTCAATCGAGTCTTTTATATCCGTGCAGAGATTTTGTTGGTCAATAACCTACCAGAGCTGATCCAACTTTTCAGGTAAGTGAAGTGATCAACATACCCAACCATTTCACTCTCTAGCGTTAGACAGCAGATCGCTGTAGACCAGTCCTGGATCAACAATTCACACTTGGGTGGCGAGAAAAACATCGCAGTAACTCTCAAATTGTCATTCGAGGCATTCAGAAGGATATGCGTGTTGCACCTCATTCAACTAGCACAATTATGTTACCTGAGTACACTGGATTTACTAAGGATGACCCAGCGATGAGATCAATAACTGTAGAGCCAGGCAGACCTTCATAGGCATGTCTGTAATAAAAATGATTGAGAATGGAGGGAGTGGACACTCTTGAGGGACTCCAGTCAACGCACCCAACTCACCTGACTACTCATCATGGGCTCTGACACACCCACAAGTGTTCGAATACAAAACCTTCGACAGTGATGTAATAACCCACTACTCCTTTCGATCGACAGCCAGCTGACACCTCCAGGTCTAGAAATATAGCTATTGTCGAGAGCCGGTAAGTGCATATAAGTTTCAGAACCTGACTGAGCGTGAGTATTTAGTCGATACATTCAGAACCAGGTCTAAAACCTGCCTGATTTTCTCGGCTTTGCTGTACCTGATCTCTACTTAGACGTTTCATAACTACATAACCTAAATCTTAGACACAATTTTAGTCTAACTGATCTCCTTGTAGTTACTGCAAAAGGATTTCTCTCCTATCTTAACGATTAGGGTAATCGGTGATTGAGGCCAGTCAAACGGGATCATATATTTTTCCTACGCGCTAGCCAACACCAGTAATCCACGACGAACGTCCTTAAGCGCCTTCGGTACTAGTATATCTGGCCCTACGTTGCTTACGTACATCCCTCTGAAATTTGATAAAAGCTGGGAGCCCTATCTCAATGTTCCATAGAAAATCTTACTGCATAGTGAAAAACAGAATGAGAGCTGGAGGCCAGTTAAACAGTTCCTCGAAGTGCTTCACCCATCGTTCCAGTTTTATCCCCTGCGAGTGAGTCGTAGACATCCCTGTCCGATGTAGTCTCAATTACCATTGATCTCAATCCAGTTTACCTTATTAATCTAATTAGTTGTCTACAGTCACCTATCGCCACCACCTTTTCCACCTCTCTAGGTTGAGTTATCTACCACTGCTCACTGTCGTTGAGTAGGCTTCTTGTCAGTTTACATCTGAGTTGCTTCTGCTCTTCGATATGCTTGTGTAGTGGGCGCTGCTGACCACAATGGATATGAGTAGCATATTCTGAAAGGGCAACAGAAATCATAGGGAATTACCAGCAGTTGGAAAAGATTCTTCCCAAAGAAACGTAAGAGACAATTCGGGCGTATTAAGAACAAATCAAGATAGAAGCAGAAGAGGAAATGAAGCACATTGAGCAAATGACTGTCTCAGGGGAAAATGTACACTTGCAACCTGCAAAAATGTGTTAATGTGCATCCAATGACTAAGAAGAAACTGCTGACACTCACTGACCCCATCTGGTTTTCTAGGGTCCCTTACGGTCTATAACTTTAGTTGTCTAAGCATAGTTGTAGCTGGCGACTACATTATCTGCTCATCGAAGCAGTATTCTCAAAATGCCAAGTAAATGCCTGTCTTCTATCTATCTGACTTCTTGAGGTATCTGAAGAAAAATTTAGGTAAGTAATAGTGGTGCCTAACCCCAAAGCCTACGGAACGTTTGCATGCGACCTACCCAAACCAGGCTTTGTAAAAAGTTAGAAGTTTATGTCTCATTGTTTCGAATCCAGCTATAAACCCTTACCGCTGGCGCCGGAAGGGGATGCTAGTTTTAAAACCAAACTTTTCTATCCCCGTCTTTCCATAGGGAAAACAGTAACACCATGGTATTGCTGATCCTTTGCAGCGAAAAATTTACTGCTGTCACACTCCGCCTATCCAGAAATCCAGTTTGACGCTCGAAATTTCATCATAAAGTACCTATTTACAATATAATGGTAAATGCTTTTGTCTCACTATTATCCAATTAACCTTTCTCGCATGGCAGGACTTCAAAGGAACAAGCGCTTTCACCAGTAGAGCTCTTTGACCAGTTTTATATGCAGACCAAACCACTACAGCAAGGTAACAGCTACCAGTGAGGTCAAAAACTTGGAGACTATCACTATTTATTAGTTTTGTGAAGGATTTTTGAACGATATCAGCCTAGATGCAGTTGAATCTGTCGCATTCTGAAAATATTTTGGTTTCCACTTTAAATAAATTAATGAGGGGAATAAAGTGCATGACAACATGTATAACACTTGAAGAAGGATAATCAAATGAAGGCAAATGAAAAGCTCCTTATTGACTAGTGTACACTCAAAAGAGTATATATATATATATATATATATATATATATATATATATATATATATATATATATATATATATATCAGCAGAATGGTGCAATACTTTAGCTATCCATTCAAATTAATAATAACAATTGTTCAGTACTACTCAACAAGCTGTTCCAAGTTTACATAATGTGTTCTAAGTCACTGTTGGTTTGTAGTCTTAGCTTAACACGTTTTTGTTCAGTCAAAAATTATTCCACTGAGTTCTAACTTACCATTCAATGGTTAGTTGTTTAATATCTAAGTCAATGATTTAGATCTTCTCATTGCTTTATTCACTGTTGTACCTTTCGATCCACAGACAAGATGTAATTTTCACGTGTTATATTTCGGAAAAGCAGGTTGTTGGAGTGAATTGTGTTCTTACATATATTTATTAAGCATAGTAAATTCATCAGAAAATTCTTAAGCCACAAATGGATAACTTAGGAGGGATGATTATATGTCAAGTAGTTAGTAGGTTTAATCTGTTCGACGTCATAGAAGACTTATAAATAGAGGTAGAATCCGACTGACGAAATCAAAGTAAAACCTTGCGCATAAATGCTTCGGCTCAACTTGCCACACTTTGCAGTAGTACATAAAGAACAAGTGGATAGAAGAAGAGTGGTATAAAAGTATGTTAAGCTGTGTGAGAGAATAAAAAATCTGAAGATGAAGGTTGATGTGACTATTCAAGCTTTAGAAAATGTTAAGGACTGAATATATTCGCGCCATTGTGACTGATTTTCACCCAACCACTGATTCCTTTTGTCTCAGGGACCCAAACCAATCAGCCTACATCGCCACATACGACTCATACCAACAGTAAGAGACTTCATTGACTGGTGTCATGTCTTGGTCTGGCTACGCTGAACCCTCTTGCAAGCTAATCCAGCTTCCTTCTAGGATGGCACGTTGAGGTAGGCAAATAGGCTCATGTTATGTGACTGCGCATTAATTTGCTTGATATAACGAAAGGGAAAGATATGGCAAAGGCAACAGAATCGAGTACTATTTGCAACTATTTAGTAGTATTAAAGTAACTGATACGAATGAGATGATGATAAGTGATGCTATCGCCAAAATGGATAAGTACTTCACAGTCACCGAGGACATGTGACTGAAACATTGGATGGAACGTTGTAAAGAACAGTTTGGTTGGTCTATGTCCGTGCTAATCATGTGTATGAAACACAATTCAATGCAGAACCTGGAAAAAAGTAAATCAGTGCACAGAAGCGTAAAAGGATGAAGTGTGTAGATAAAAAATAACATTAAAGTAGAAAAAATGTATAACAGTAGATGAAACTAACCGACAAGAAATAATGAGAATTCTGAAGACTTCAAAGATGATAAAGACTGGATGAATCTGCATCATCGTAGCCAACTCTGGGTAATATCTCACACAGTGTGTAACCATTGATCTGTGATATCTCGAAAATACTGGTCAGGAACCGCAGATGACTTAGATGAACAATCAAAAACAATAAATTGGTTTCAGGTCTTCATTTGGCCTCACGTAGCTATTTTCTAACCCAACCCAGCTTTGGTTATGATACGTCGATGTAGACGCTGGTTTGATATGCACAATAAACGCCTTCCTTAATTAGTACTCTACACCTAAACTTCACACTACTCATCTCCATGGATAGCCAGGCTAATATCAGCAACAAAACTTACTTTTTTCCTACACACTGTATCTACAAATAAACAACAAAAAGTAATCTAAAATTGACAGTTTTTCTGCATCTACCTAAAGGGTACTACAGTGATGAACTTAAAAACCACATTTACAACATTAGTTTACCCTGAAAAGAAGTACATTTTATGACTGATTATTACTATCCTGAAATCAACCAATCGATCCCATTAAATCCTATTTTATATATATATATATATATATATATATATATATATATATGCTGTGTACTCGAAACCAATTTACCTTTCAGGAAAGTCATGAAATTGAAGAAGAATTGGTAGATAGTATTCGAAAACTATTACATTTTATGTTGTCTCAACCTTTAGTCAATCAAATTCTAGCCAGTATCATACTAAAAAAAGCAGATCAATTACCGAATGAATGGAAATTACCAGAGACAATAAGTAATTTTAAAGATAGTGTTCAATGGATCAATTTACCACAATTTCCTGAATGTAATAAAACAAAACTATTGGAATATTTAATAAATTTAAGAACATTATTATTAACTAAATTACTTACTACACCAGAGGATAAAAAGAGAAGAAAAAAGTATATACGAGAACTTGAAAATAGAGATCAAGAGAGTCAAACAAAATTAAATGTACTCATTAAAGAATTAGATCAACAAATTTGTAAAAATAATACAGAAGTAAGTTATACATTTATGCTTGAATACAAGTTGAATATATATTTCGAAACAGTTTATCTTTATCATAATATACTGTTGTAACTGTAGTGGGCATTGCTGATAGGAATGGATATAAGTAGTATATGTTGAGAGGGTGGCAGAAATCAAGGGGAATTACCAGCAATGGGTAGGAATTCCGCCAAAAGAAATGCAAGAGACAAGGCAGGCGTATGAAGAGGAAATCAAGAAAGAAGCAGATGAGGAAATGAAGCATATTTTGCAAATGACGATTCTAGTGTAAGGTGTACGAAATTTAACCAATACTGTCCCACTTGCTGATGTTCATTCGAAGTGCACCCACCTCTTCCTGAAGGTTGTCGACCAGTTTTTTCCAGTTATTTACCTCTCGTGACTCCACTGAAGCTACTGTTTTACCCATCAGCTGTCTGGTCACCTTGGCCATCTCATTAATATTCATGAGTTGGGCCGTGTTGACTAGTTGTAGCTGCTGGGCGATGACAGGCGGGACACTTTCGGTGAACTGTGCCACTAGCAAACGCTCCTGAGACTCCTCATCAAACGTGGGAAGTGCTCGTCGAAGTAGTTTAGTCAACTTCATAGCCAATACCAGCGGTTCTTCATCTATTCCAAGTTTCGTGCTTCTGAACTGCTGCATCGCCAGCTCCCTGTCCGCCGGGCTGTCGAACTCTGCTTCCAGTCATTCAACCATTCTCTGTCAAACCTCCTTCCTCTCTCCACGCCATAATACGCTGTTTTCGTTCTACCCCTCAGCAACATGCCAAGTATCACGATCTTCGCTCCTGGATCCCGGGCACCCACCGTCTCCGCGACTAACTCGAAGTCCCTGAGGAAGACCTTGATGTCTCCATCCTCGAACTCTGCAAGCCACGGAAACTTCATCACCTCCAGAAGCAGCGACACTACTTTAAAGAGGCAAAAGATAGGTATGCATGAAGGGATGTTTGTTGTCAACAAGTGGGACAGTATTGGTTAAATTTCGTACACCTTGCACTAGAATCGTCATTTGCAAAATATGCTTCATTTCCTCATCTGCTTCTTTCTTGATTTCCTCCTCATACGCCTGCTTTGTCTCTTGCATTTCTCTTGGAGGAATTTTTATCCGTTGCCGGTAATTCCCCATGATTTCTGCCACCCTCTCAACATATACTACTTATATCCATTCCTATCAGCAACGCCCACTACTTAACCATAGTTTGTGAATGGAAGAAATTTAGTGAAACGATTTCATGGTAAATGAAAACTAAACTGAGTAACTGTAACTGGATAGTTTAACTAATGGATGTGACAACATTAACTCAGTATTATCGAATGATAACTTTCCTCAAGACCTAATAAAGTGAATATTAAATACAGAAACTATTTGCCAGCTGACCATGTGAATCTCGATGGTGTTGCATTCTCCGAGCTGGAAAACCTGAGCAGCCAACTAGAAAATAATCAAAATAAACTACAAATCAAATACACTACTTTGTCATGATAGGCTAGTGAATCACATTCAGAGAAATGATTATGCCTCATTTCATATTCATATTAGTACTGATGATGTTGACGTAGAAAGGCAATGACAATGTCAGCTCGAAGAACACAAAACTACTAAAATCATCCGCCTGAGCTACAAATACTCTTCGTGACTGCATGAATATATGCACTAATAGTCAATCTAACTGTCAACTGTGTATCGAATAGCCAAGAAATAATCAAGAATAACAAACAGCCAATGAAATCGTATCAACGGATTAAAAACTGTTTTCTATCCTTTATAAATGGTACTAATTAACCGGTTGTTGTGACTACATTGAGTGTCTAATTGTTAAAATATGACCGAACCCAAAAGTTGACAGTTTCACTAATTGTTATCTGATAAGCAATTTGTTTACACAATTCAGTTCCATAAAAAATCGTTCAGTAAAGTTCTTCACTTGTGTACTGAATCATCTAAATGAGAACCTTTCATGAAACACTGAACATCTCAAAGTTACAGAAATGTATCACTGATGACTGTCAAAAAACACCAAACCGAATATTACGGATCCTTATCTGCTTGTTCCTAATTTCCATTATTAATAATTATGTAACATGTCGTAATAACAAATGATATATCATAGTGAGAATGTCAACAGCTGAAATAGTATTCATGAAATGATCTGCGAGTATATAAAATATATAAAAGATAACAATAATAAGACTAAAGTTTTTAAGTAACATAAAGCACCAATTCATTTTTCAGCCGATCATAAACTTTGAACCATATTATTTAAAGTTTTCAATAACTAACTCCTATTATCCAGTTACCTTCAACATAGTCTACCAAAGGAGATCATACCTAAAAATGCACAAGCATTTCATCTGGTGAAATTTTTGCTGCATTTATTACCTCGATTTAAGCTATTACTTTGGTCCATGCTACTGATAAGAAAGCATCTAAGTAGTATATAATATGGCGTTTGGCGAAAGTCAGGATAATAGATCATCAACAGGTAAAAAATGTGAGAAGAGAAACAGAATACACTAGAAGAAGCTGGAGGAGGATGGAAATAGAAGATGATCACGAATTATCTTCGTTAAAAGAAAACAGATTATGAGGGTGTCAAATTTTGATGAATATTGAGTGTTCTGAGCCTATGAGTGTTGTTCACATTACTGTTTTTCCTAGCGTTACTTATTTTCAATCCCTCACTCAGTTATAATACACATCATTTCAAAATGACTTCTTAACCGTTTGTTATTCAAAAGAGTAACCAGATTACGTCATCGTAAGATACTGAGAAACAGATCAACAAAACTTCATACAGAAGTGCATTAGTTCAAGCTTGCACACAGCAACATGCAAAGAACAAATGGAGAGAGATTATATAAAGGTAAGTAAAAGTGTATGAGAGAAGATTTTCGTAAACCAAGTTTAGCGAAAGTGCTAACACTGTCAAAGACGTCAACGAGTGCATACCTATATGTCTTTTGACTGATTTTCAGACACATCACCAACCGTTGATTCCTGTTATCTCGGAGATACCCAGCTAGGTAGCTTACCACCCCTTTACACAGATCAAATCAACAGTAAAACACTTCATTGACTAGTACCACTTCTTGGTGTGACCACCCTTATCCTTATTCCAACTCACTCTTATTTCATGTGAAATTGCAAGCTGAAGTAGGCAGTCGCTGAGCGTAGATAACTCATGACAAGTCACCTCAGTCGCAAAAGGTCCAACTTCTCAAAGAATGACTTGTCCTCCTTGTCTCATAGCCTGTAATCAAACTTTCTATCGTTCGCACAGTGACTTCACCATATATGGGAAATACTATGAAGACACCTGTGTTCGAAAACCTATAATTTCTTCATATCTTCTATTTTGAATGGCTATGTCTCACAGACAAAATAGAACAAGGTAAACTGCAGTGTAGCATACTTGATCTTTAAGAAGTAACCAGCCCCAAAGATAACTTAAGCTGAAAAATTTATCTTGAACCTACTGCTTCCGAGCTGATTTACTGCCAGCTATTAACCTATTTGGGTTGACGCAATTTCCTAAGGGAGTGAAGTGGTCAATACGTACAAACACTTCACGCATCATCCTTAAACAAGAAGTAGCTGCGTCATATTACATTTTACAGGTGAGAAAAGCATGCCAAACATACTCAGATTTCTGCTCAAGGCGTTCAGAAGACTCTACATTTGCTCAGCATTTTTACTTAGCATTTATGTACTCCGAGTCAACCAGGTATCCTCCGGAGATCAAACTAATCCCCCGAGAATTTATAGGTATCTATGACAATAATTAGTTACAGTTGACTCACTGATACCTTACCATATGGAAAACAAAAATAACAGGGATTCGCAGTTGATGTTATGTTTTACTGATAATTAATTATCAATAAACTTAGGTCAGCACAAATCTGGTTTTCACTTCTTTTATCAAAAAAGGCGCATAATTTATAACTTAGTTAAAGCCATTAAATATAAAAACCTATTTTGTACATTTTGCCATGCATCAGGAATAACCCTTACATATTTATTAACACATACCACTGCCCATTGTTAAGCAACATATCAGTAGACATTTTTGAAAGCAAAGAGTTATTCGAATTCCTCTACAAGTGAATGAGTAGTTGATTCTGATGAAGTGGGATTTGACTGACTTCCTTTTTAAATGGCGCCATAACCTAGCAGTTCCCTTTGATTTTTCCAATGTACGTATATAGAAAACTGTAAGCATGAATTCAGATTCGAAACCGTGAAAAATTTAGACAAGAAAAAAATGCAATAAACAACAGGGAAGTTAAGAAACTTGGAAATAAGATCAATTTACAATCAATACATACACCGAAATAGACCCAATCTGATCCAGTGAGAAAAAAGACGAACTGGAAGGTCTTATATTAACTCAGCAAACTTACCAATCGGAAAGCATATACAGCCAATTAAGGCATAACTTCTGAAGTAAAACGATTCACATCCCAGATAATGAGGATAAACTACTTGTGGTGAAACTTTAATAATTCATTCCTCTTGGAGTTTTTTTACTGATTTTGTTCAGAATGACAGTGAATGTCGTACCATTAAACCATTCAAATCAAAGAACAGAATATTCCAAAGATTATTTCTCTGGGAAAAAAAATAAACCCTGATTTCTATAGAAACAATGAGACGATATATGGTCCTATGCCATTCTCAGCCTATTGAGCAAGTGTTTTCCGTTAGCTTGATTAAATCATCACAAAATGATAAAACCTTAAGATTTTAGGAGTTTAAAATGAAGGTAAATTATTTTCCTTCATATTTTCGTTTTTGCTGAATTCGTTATGATATTGCATTCATTCTCTGTTAAACATACTCAATTATCGACTTTGGTATAAATGAATCAAATGGCAACGTATATTTGAAGTAAAAATATCAAAGTGGTCAAGTGAACATATAGACTGTGGCAATTGAAGGACGAATGGAATGATTCCCATGCTTTCTTAACCACTGAGCTTCAGAGTCTGACACAAAATACATATATCATAGAAACAACTATTTTGAAATCTTTTAAACCCACACAAACCAATAATGTAATACCTACTGATTCCTATTTCTATAGAAAATAATTGTTATTGCTAAATTACTGAGTGGAAATAAACAAATCACTCAGTAGCACATGAAAAATGGAAGTAAACAAAATCAGTTATTAACGTCTTGAAATGTCAAGTTCCAACTCACATGAATGCAGGATTTCGTTGATGACGTTCGTCTATCGGTTTTACCAACTCCAACGTAGCACAGTGTTACTTAGCGACAAAAGGCAGCCAGTAGGGGAGTTGTTTTCAAGTCGTGATCAGATCATGTTCAGGTCGTGATTTATGCGTGCCCTGACATGAGAACCTGATTGGAGAAGTTCGACCTCATACAAGAAATCGGATTGGTTCATTTATGGCTTCACTTTCTGAGGGTTTTGTAAATACATATATATCATGTATTTGCCCAATAAAAGTTGTCGCTGTTCTTGCAGTCACAGGCGGTCTTTGTCTTCTGATTTTTCGGCTGCTCAGTAAAGCAGAAGGTACTGAGGGAGGTCAGTCGTAAAGGTGTTCGGTTGAGGTGTCTATTGAGTCTCAGTATTCATTATACCCACGCGGGCAACCCCAGCACTCGGTCACAACACAACCTATATGATATCATGTACATCAATCAGTATAGGAAATGTTCAGTAGGACAAACTCCATTTATAAACTGACTGAAACTACTAAGGTCGAAGAAGCTCTTACAACTCGTATGAATTCAGAAGTATTTTTGTGATTTTAGAGATAGAGATAGTGGTCAGCGTGCAAGTGTATGATGCTGCGTTGGAAGTTAGTGTCAAATGAGTGAGTATGAGAAAACACCTCATATATTCTATTTCGTACCATCTTGGTCAGCCGTTCATAGATTATAAATTGTAATAAACATGACAGCTCAAAATCTATCAAAGTGAAAACTTGAAGTCTAAAATTGGCATAAAACAGTTAAACGTTGAAGGCTGCATATGAAATTAAGAATGATAATTCTAGAAATATAGAAATGATCATTTCTGAGTTATTTCCTAATGTTTATTCCTTTACTTAATTCACTACTAATAACCTTCAAGCCAACTTATGAGAATACAACGAAATACATTGTATATGATCAAATTTGTGTTCTTACTACTCTGTTCATTTTGAAATGGTGGAGAATATTTGTAGCTTAAGTGGATAGTCATGGTTGTATTGCGTTCTATCAGCTGAAGAAGACTTCATACTCAAATTAGTACTGATGATGTCGTCTAGAAAGACGATGAAAGCTTCACTAAAAAACAAAAGTCAACAGAGAGAAACATTGATCATAGAAAAGAATTCTATAATACACCAAGCCTTACTCATATGATTATAATACAGACAGTCATTTATCAATGGTCTTACTTAATGTAATATTTTTCTGGAAAAATAAGATCTTTGTTTTTACATTTCTAGGTGAGAAAAATTGGTTATACAGTTTCTAAACTTAAAAATGAAATTGATAATCTTGAAAAATACTTAGCTGAACGAATAAAACAAGTGAATACAGAAGAAGTTAAGAAAATGACAGAAATTAAGAATCAAATTAACGGTAAGTTAAAAGATCATATTATAGTAACCAAAGGTAGAAAAATTTGAACCTGTAATAAGTAAAAGTGATTATATTAGTTTATTGATTTGGAAAGAATTTTTCCAAAGACTTATTTCATTGCATACTTCATTTCGGTAACTTCGTACTGAAATGTAATTTATTTCCGCATAATGTACTATTCCAAACTAATCGTCATTTTTAAAAAAAATTCAATTACTGTGTGTAATTCAGTTTTCATTCATCCCATTTGTTTGAGAACAATTTGGAAGCATACCATTAATGAATCAATCAATCAGGATAGTAAGCACTAAACCTGTTTTAAGCGGAGGTTGGAAGAACAATTCGTGCAGACCCCAAGTTACAAATATATACAAACTTAATCATGTGTTGAGTTAAAGCTTAATTAAAAAATCAGGCTCCAAACTGCAAAGTAGCAACAGTAGACAAATGATATAAGGAAGTTTATTTCATATGAATCACTAATTGAAATTAATGATAAATGCAATGTCTAAAACAAAATTGTTCAATCGAATTGAGCTTTATTATCAGAAAATTTGGTACAAACAAATGTCACCGAACAACTAATTACATTGATTCATGACTTTCGATGGGTAGAATTAAACAACAGTTTTGATCATATACTGGGGAACCATTGAAGACCTAAGAGCATTAGACATATGTTTCGTGCTAGTGTGAGACACTTCAGCAACTTTCACCAACGACCCCACCTGGAACTAACCTCACAAGCAGCATGTTACCATTGAGCTACTGGATTAGTATATAATGGTATATTAATGTCTTCCTCCAGCAGTTCACGGTGCAGTATGCACTTTTAACGAGACCTGACGGCCCTAAGCAGAATTCCAGGCGGGCCTATGTACATGTATTGTTAACCAGTCATTATTATTATTTGTCCTTTGGGTTCCTAGTGAAACATAGGGCTTCAATAGCACGTCTACATTCCACTCTCTTCTCTCCAGTCTTTTCAACCTAGCTCCACGACTGCACACAAGATTTCATTTTCTCCTCACACGATCTCCTCAATGTCAGCGTCGCCTCGGACGCCCAACTCGTCGTTTCCCATTTGGATTCCACACCACGGCCTGGCCTGACCTGATGCGTGATATCCCCAGATGGTCTTCTCAGTGTATGTCCAATCCAATCCATCTCCACTTTATTCTGCACATTTGTTGGGTGATGAGTTCCTAGTTGGTTCGTTGCCAGACCAGAGTTCCTTGTTGCTTATTATTTCTGGCCATCTGGGCTTCAGTAACGAGTGTAGCCAGCTGTTGATGAATGTTTGTAGCTTGTTGGAAACTCTTTTCGGGACGCGCCAAGTCTCTGAACCACATAGAAGCACTGACTTGACGTTAATGTTGAAAATCTGGATCTTGTTCTTTATGCTGAATGCAGTAGATCTCCACACTGATTTCAGGTTAATGAAGGTCTGTTTTGCTTTTCCGATCCTGTTGACAAGTCATAGACTAGGATGAAATAATTATTTAGTGCTGAAAGGTTTTCGAAGGTTTTTCAGCTAATTTCAATCAGTGATGAGAACTACTTTTAAAAATCAATAAATCCAGTTTAGGAAAAGACTGATTGAGCGAAGAAATATATTTCTTTTCAATTAGGTCTTCATCTTGGGCTCTATACTAATATATAGGTTTACAATTTAATCAAATTACCAATCACGTGGTGATGTTTCGGAAATAATGATGTAAATAATCAATAGAGTTACTAAAATAGGAAATATGAATATTGATAGAAACAAGAAGGGGAAGAGGTGCACAAAATAAACCTAGAAGTTATATCATGTTGACGGCTACCGTAATGAAAGGGGTCGAACAAACTTCTTTTGGATTCAAAGGATGGGTTTGTAAAGGTGGATTGCAATCGCCTCTGCTATGTGAAGTAACCGAGTGACTAATCCATGAGGCAAATTAACTGGAATCTGATGGATAATTTTGAAGGCTTTTTCAGTAACCACTTGATGTCCTGTGTCAACTAAGTGTGCAAATATGGAGCTCTTTATAGTTCTGATTTGTCCCTTGTTCAACCATGATGGGTGGTGCTCAGAAATTCGACGATTGAACTGCTTCATTGTATGCTCAATGTAACCGGCTCCACAGGAGCAGTTGAATTGATAAATGCACATAGAAGTGGCCAAATCAGGCAGTTTGTCTTTATTTTTTGCACCTAGAATCGGGCGGTTGTAGAAGGAGGAACATAATTTAGTGGCCGGGAATGCTTTATGCAAGACTTTTTATGCGTTGTGTGATGATCTCACTGGCAATATCACTCTTAAATTGCAGCTTCAAGAAGATTTGCTTCTTAGGAACTGTTGGCATTGTCTTAACCTTCGTAATATTCATGTGCTTAGTTACAAACTTGTCTGGGTAGCCATTCCTACTAAGCAGATCACGGATGGTGACGCACTCTTCCTTTATAGCATCCTCTGAGCAAATAGCTGATGCACGGTATGCTAAGCATTTCACTAGGTTCCTTTTGTATTGGAGGGATACAGCACTAAAGAAGTGCATATATTGACCTGTTGATGTTGGCTTTCTATAAACACTTCGCTTCAGGGTTCCATTAGAACTTCTTACCAACAGAATGCCAAGAAATGGGATACTATCATTTTTCTCCTCTTCCATCGTGAAGTTCATTGCCAGGTGAACACTACTGAAATTATTCAGAACAGCATTCTTATCAGTCTCACTTTTGAGAACTATAAAGGTATCATCCATGTAATGACAATATAACTCTAAACGGTTAATAGTATCGTTCAGAGGACCATTCTCAAGTTTTGCCAGAAAAAAATCTGCTAAGAGCTGGCCAAGGGGTGACCCCATAGCAACACCATCAGGTTGCCGGTAGAGTTCATTGTTGAAAAGAAATTGTGCATTCATCGTACAGTATCTTCCTTTTACATCTTTTAGGAGGATAGTCCAATTCTTTCTTCATAGAATTATTGAAAAAGAAGTGACATCAATGGCTATCAGGCTATTAATGTTGCTATCTGATATACAGATTAAAAAACTTACAATCTTACTCAGAAGTGCATAAGCTGAAGTTACCATACTGTTCAGCAATCAACAAAGATGAAACGAACAAAGAACAAATTATGTTGAGGTACATGAAAATGTATGTTAGGAGAAGCATAACACTTCTCAGAGATGATATAAACGGTAAATACATCTGCGTCAATGTGATTGATTTTAAGCTGTCATCAAAAATTTCCAACAGCCTCTACAGAAGGCTAACTAGATAGTACGCACCTCTCCCTATTGTGATTAGACACCCTTTGCTTAGGTATCCATGATGCGAAATCCTTGACCTATTGAAGCCACTGAACTAATGATAAGAAACTAGTCTCTACTTTAACAACTGCCGCTCTCAGTGGTTGTTGTAGTACTTAGAGACAGCAGTTGGATATTGTCTTTCTTAGATATAGTATGAACTATACTCGAGATTAACTATGGATTTAGAAAAAAGACTGAATGAGCGAAGAAATATATTCCTCTTCAACTAGGTCTCCGTCTTTGGCTGCACACTAATATATATGTTTACAAAACAATCAAAATATCAATCAAATGGTGGGGTGGGGGGTTGATAAACAATAATTATAGATTTTAAGTAAGTCATCAGTAAGTCAATTAGTCTTTTTTCTAAATGATTAAATGAGGCTACTCAATAACTATAGATTGCTGTGATTGGTCTCTTTAGGTCTTTTGTAAACATAAAATTTTATGGCTTGCTAGATTAGATCTTACCAAAAGCTATCGACTTCAAAGTTCCCATATATTTCTGAAACTTGGCTAAAAGCAGAAGACAGTTTTGTTGTCACACTTCTACCTTTCTACACTCAAATTTTGTTCAATAATACTGGCAAAAATACTATTAATACCGGAACATTTTGGATTCTGTTATTTGTCACAGCAGAGAAATGACTTATAGCGTTGCATTTTGACGACTTTCCTTCCCAGTAGATTTTGAATTGGAATTATGCTGAAACGTCAGTCAGTGTACATATCATGTGAATTGCAAATACTGAGAAAGTCGGTTGTGACTCTCGAGTTAGCACATCCCAGAATTTCCATACTTTTCAAATCAAAGTTCCACTTATTATTAGCTCCTGTTCATAAGTTCTGCTACCAGACCGTTCAGTTTATATATGTTTAGATTTTTTCATTCGACTTTTCAGCTGATTACCTGTCTTATCTTCAGAGTATATGAATCATTTTTATCATTTCGAAATAATTCTCAGCTCTTCAGCTTCTTGAACAGTACATTTCCAAGCTGAAATTTCAGTATTCGGTACCTGTTAACTTTCGAATTACTATCATAATTCACACAAGAGTAAAACTTGTGCACTGTGGTCGACTGTAATTCCATTTTAGTCTGTTTATTAGAAATATCTCACAGTGAAACAGTATCATTCACTGGGTAACGTTTCAGACACAATTTATTGTCCACATTCATATCAGGTAACTCCACAACTTCCAGACAGTCTTCATATATTCCGAATTCCCTCTCCTTCTCTGTGATGACAACGGTAGTAGCATTTTCCATATATCTGCGACAGGTCCAGAATCATTTCCATTGCATGTATTTCGCGTTGATTCGATAAATAAACAAAGATTCGGTTATCAATCCCTCCCTCCACACAACTAAGTTACTTTTCAACACTGTCACCCTATCCCACCCCATGGTGTGATTGTCTGTCATCACATGCAGAGCTATAGCCAAGCTTTTCTCTAAATTTATTATCTTATTAGGATCTACTAATCTTAACTTAGCTAAGTTGTGTGCTCTGTTATTCTAATCCACCCTGGTCGACTACTTTGATCAACTTATGTACTTGATCTCACAATCATTACAAGGGATCTGGTAAACCAGATTACTTTGCTTAATTGCATCGATAGGATCTTTTAACCTGCAAAGCTTGTTTCTAAGAGAGTTTGCTGGTTTGAATGCCACTTTAATCCCAGCCTTATTGAGAACTCTTCGTAATGCTTCTGAAGTGCCATCCTTGTATGATAACACAGCAGAGGCTTTGAATTCTCTCTTAACCCTGTCGCCATTATTATCATTAGTAGTGGGATTATTATTAATAACACCTGTATTACTACTACTACCACTGCTAATATTTATCTTCCGATTTCTTATGAATTTATTTATAAATTCTGGTGGGTAATTATTGAGACGTAGGGTATTCTTGATATGTCTAAATTTTCGAAGGTTTTGTGCCCTACTAGTGAGCTTTTTCGCTCTATTACTGAGACATTTAACTGAGATGGGTTGAGACTATCCAAAGTCTAAGTGGTAGTTGAATCGCAATATTAAAGGAAAACAAGATGGAAGTCTAGGGACTAGTTTCTATAGGAAACTCCCATTCAAATCGCTTGAGCGATAGTATTAAAAATAACTTAGTTGGGTGGAGGGAGAAATTGATAACCAAATCTTTGTTTATCAAATCAATACCAAATACATGCAATGGAAATGATTCTGCACCTATCCCATTTAAATGGAAAACTCTACTACCCTTTCCATCATAGACAGGGGAAGAAAATCAGAACTGTATAAACTCTGTCTGTATGTTATGGTCTAACCTGATATAAATATAGACAATAAATTATGTCCGAAACGTTATCCAGTAAATAATACTGTTTCACTGTGACATTTCTAGAAAAAAGAAACTAAAGTAGAATTACTGTTGTCATGCTTACTTGTTGTAGAAGATCCAGCCTCATGTAAACAATACTGCTGAACAAGTTGTCTCTAAAACTGAAAGCCGGTTCCCATCATAATCAATAATTTCGTAGCCTAGTCGGTTTTACTGAATACATAAATTCATACAGTCCCGTGGTGAATTCTTCTTAAACACATATTATCAATGTGAATTCTATGTCATTAAAACTTTCTGTTCAATCACTTTGGTTTAGAAAATTCAAGTATAATAGATACAGTAAAACAAGATTTTAAGTTTCTCAGGAGGAATCATAAACTTTTCCCCCTAAATTGATAATGAAAATGGTAGACAAGATGGTACTATGAAGATAGGACTTTGAATATTAGTGCTTATAGGTCCGTGTTAGCACACCTTGTTCGTATTAGCATATCACTAATCAAGACAACAAGATGAGAGACAAAGAAGTAGAACGAATATAACCAAAAGTATTAGTAATTCATATAACAAAAAGGAGATGGGTCAAACTCAATAATGATGAGTAATATTGCAAGTAAGAACGAAACTGAAAGTAGATCCACCTAGGCGACTTCAACTGGTTTCCAGTCACATCGCTTAAAGTCCCCAACTGTCAGCTTTAGTTATTAGGTAGACACAAATTAGCAGGCCCCCATTTCCCTACATGATTGGGATCACTAGCCAGAGATATCACTAACTAATGTCACTTCCAGCTAAAAGGAGGAATATATGATTTGTGCTAACGAAATGACTTCATCTAGTGAAAGACAATAAGTGACAAATCAAAAAACATTTATTTTCTTCCACTTAGAACCTCTTAAGAGTGCCAGCTCTCAAGCAATCTTCAAAGATTTTTAGCAATCAACTGAGATAAGTATAGGGAATCGGTTGAGACCGAAAGAGTTATCATCTCAGATCCATATTAACTAGAAGAATTCTAAAGACCAGGAGAAGCTTGACAGCTGTTTTGTCCTGGTTTGAAACTGGCTAGCAGTTAGCAGCGAAACTAAATCAACGTGGGACTTAGCATAGACGCGCATCAGATCATGCATGGAGTGAGTGAATCGACAAAGAATGATATCAGGGTTGAAAAAAGGTTACAGAACGACGGAATAATGGATGATAAAGATGTTTAGTATTTTTGATGTCAAAAAGTGGATTCACCTGCGCAACTGTGACCGACATTGATCCATGTTGCTAGGAGATTTCAACTACTAGCTTCTATCATCTCAAGGACCCCAACAAGATAGTCTACTCCACTGCACATGATTCAGTCCAATTGTAAGAAACTTCACGAACTGTTTGTACGCCTTGGCCTAGACATCCTATATCTTCTTCCGACCCAAGCCTAATTCGGCTAACATCCCAAAGCGATGTAGGCAGTAACCAGGCATGCGCAAGCCATCTCAATCACCGAAGGTTTACAACCTCATCGAATCACTTAGATTCTTTGCCCAGCACACTCCACCTAATCTTGACATCGCTTACACAGTGATCCCATCATACGCGAACAGCAACACGAAGACATCTGTTCTCAAAATCCTATAATTTCTTGTTATCTACTTTCAAAAACCATTTATCAGTCACATAACAGGACAGAGTGAATCGCAGCACAAGATACTCGTCCTATAGTAGACAGACAGATATCTCACCTGTGCCAGAGATGACATAAGTTGATAAATGTATAACGGGCCATTTTGTATCCGAGCTGAGATTTTCTCAGCAACCAACCCATGAGTGCTGTTCTAACTGACCAAGTATGTGAAGTCATCAGCGCATTCAAACACTTCACTCTCAATCCTTACATGAGGACCAGCCTCGGATCAGCCCCGAAGTACTTTACATTTGACAAATACGAAAGACATGCCAGATATACTGAGATTTCAGCTAAGTGCATTGAGAATATTCTACATTTTATCAGTATCTTTGGCTGACAAGACTATGTCATCTGCATATTCCAAGTCAACGACATACCTACCAAGGAGTAGGTGAGTCCCAATTAGGTTAGAGGTACCTAGTGTTATGTCCACTAATACATCCGCAGCAACGTTAAATAGTAAAGGTAATAGTGAGCATTTCTAGTGGACACCACTATTTATCTTTGTTTTGGATGACTAATCCTCACAATCCCCCCACACAACTAAGTTTAAGTAGAAAGCTTTGATTAGCGCCATATACATTCTCTGTACTCCTTACACAGCCAGACACTGCCACAACACCTCTCGGTTGACAGAACAGAATACCGTTTTCAGTCTGGAAAATCTAGCAAGTGTCAAACACCCTTACGTATGCCAGTATTACCAAAGCTGACGAAGGGGGAAGATCTGATTGATGAATCCTCATTCAGGTCAGAAACCTGCCTGATTGTCTTAAGCTCCCAAGATCTTAAACCTGATGTTAGTCAAACTGATCCTTCTATTGTTGCCATAAAAAAAGATTTCACTACCTTCTAATATGTGGGAACAATGAATGATCTGGTAGTCTGGTAGGGCTACTTCTTATTTACATACACTACCTAGTAACTCGATCACCCTATTCAGTAATTTTCATACTTCTTCCTTAAAAAATTCTTGTGGAGAACCTTGAGAATCATGCTGCTTCGAGACGTTTCACGACTGAAACAAAATTTTCAACCTCGAGGAGAGTTGCAGGACTAACATTTACTTTCCATTCAGGTTCGGGCTGAATACTGAGAAACTGTAGGATAACAGTGAGCCAGTTGGACTGTTCGTTAAAGTGTTCACCTAACGTACTAGAAGCGGGTTCCTTGGCTTTTGGCAATGATGTCGTTAATCATCATATATATATATATATATATATATATATATATATGGTATCATCTCGCAATATGTCTTCTTAATGCCTTATTTAAGAAGCTTTGTGCATCGAATCGACATCTGACACAGAAATGACACAACACCAATTCTGGACATGAATACAATTTCACTGACGAGTGAGTCAAAGAATGAAAAACGGTTGAACTTTATAACTAGACCAGCAATTTGTGTAATTACCTTGTCGGGATTATGAGCAATAAATTTCGCTCGAAATGTTATCAGTACACAATACCATTTCACTACGTGATGCGCACAGATAAAAAAACTATAGTGGAAATACACTTCCTTCAAATTTACTAATAAGTATGTTTGCTACTATGGGTGGAACAGGTTGACTTGTAGCTACCTCGTTACTTTGCCTGCGTATCTGTCAAATACCATGTAATGACCATGATGTTAGGCTCATAGGTAAAAGTAGCTGATTACGGTCAGATAGGATAACAGAACACGAAAATACAGCAAGATATAGGATGACAGATCTTATAAAAATAAGTCATCTAGGGAGAAGCTTGCCTGCCACTCTGCATATACGGACGCATAATCACACTACAGTGCTATAGTTCTAAATTCCAACATAGCTAGGTGAAGGAAGATATTGATTATCGCATCTTTGATAATCAAATCAACGCCTGATACATGATCAGACATTGCAGATACTTGATAACTTTTACTCGCAGTCAATGAATTAGGGGTCACTAACCAGTACCTTTGATTTGTCAATGTATAATGCAATGCAATTATCAATGAACTCTCCAGTGGGATTTAATATGTGACAACAACTGCCGTCTGATTGTGATAAATCCTATGAATGCACCACTTTTTAGGAAGTAGTTTTTTTAAACAGCTTACTGTTATCATCCACAGACATAACCTTAAACCATTTTTTGAAAATGTTTTAGAATTCAGAACATTTTACCTTTCTGTTAGTTTCCTTTTATCAAACTTAGAATTCTGTAAAAGTAATTTTCTTCATGGACTGGCATAAGATGGGAAACCACTGAAGAGCTAGGAGGAGTAAACAGCTGTTTTATCTTACTTTGAAACTCCTCAGTAGTGTATATCCGCGACTCCAAAACAGTGAGATCTCATGGTGAGCGCACGCTATTTCGTGAATTGACAGAAGTAGAAAATAATGGACCACTGGATACCAACTCACTAGCTGAAAGGTAACATGCTTGCAGTGAGATCTGGTGGTCTGGGTCTTGATGTCTGATAGGATTACGGGTTCGTGCTGTTGAAGAGTTCAAAACCAGGAAGAAACAGTTGTTTAATACTGTCATGTCCTCAATAGTTCTCAAATGGATGTCAATCCATGAAGATAACCATTTCCAAACCAATAAATCCCTGAAAACCAGCAGTCGAAGTAAAAAATTTCTATTCACACAATGAAATTTATCCTATTCTTCATATTTTTTCCAACAGAAAAAGAGGGCAATTTGAAAAAAGAGGACAAAAATCAAAACCAACTGCTGCAAAAATTGATTGAAACAAATCGTTGTGAAGAAGAGACATTGCGTGCAACAATTTATAAAATGGAAACTGATATAGAAACAAAAATTTCAAAATATGATCAAGAGATGACAATATTACAGGTAAAGTGTGTTTGTTTACCAGTTTATTTTACGCAACAACAACTATTCAGCTGCCTTACACATATTTGATTAAATTAACTGGCTGTCATGTAGAATTTAACTTCAACATAGCTTTTTGTTTCTCTGCACAAATAACTACAAGTTTTCACTGTACAACACTTTATTTACGATAGCGACAAAAGATGTTATCACTAAAATAATCTAATTAGCTTGATTTCAATTCGTCAAACTGTTTTTTATGGGGATTAAACCCTTTAGTTCCATACTATACGAGATTCCGTTTTCTTAAAATTTTATATAGAATTTAAAGAGGCTGAAACCAACATGGTAATATGCTTCCACCAGAAAAGTGCTTATCAACGAATTTATATTCGATGGAGGTCAGGATTTTCACATTTCAAGTTGACCATATCACTATTTAACCAGATGATCGAAATCATGGTTATAAACTCAAGTTTGTATGAGGTTGTATAAATGGTATCCAGTATTTCTCGATTCCTAATAGCTCTCTAGCTCACGTCCATTTGTAGTAAGAACTACCCATAAATTATACAGTTCGCCTAGAGATAACTCAGACGACTACAATATACACATGAATAAGTATGCCTTTAAGTCTCTAAGTGATTATTGAACTCCTTCATATGATTTTAACACTCCACAGTTTGCAATGGGTAAAGTATAACTTTTTGATTGACTTACATACTTCAGGATGAATATGATAAACTTGAAGCAGAGTATACAGAGGAGAAAAGCGCCTATGATGAGCTAAACGAACGTTTCCAGGTGGGTGATTATATACATATAGCATGCATATATAATTATTATTCATAATTATTTGTACTTTGGGTTCCTAGTGAAACATAGGGCATCAGTAGCACATCTCCATTCCACTCTCTTCTCTCCAGTCTTTTGAAGGTGGCTCCATGACCGCCCGTAAGCTTTCATTTCCTCTTCACATGATCTCCTCAATGTCACCGTCGCCTCGGACGCCCAACTCGTCGTTTCACCTTTGGATTCCACTCCACTGCCTGGCCTGACAGGTGATGTCACCAGATGGTCTTCTCACTGTATGTCCAATCCAATCCAATCCAATCCATCCCCACTTTATGATGCATGTTTGTGGGACAACGATAGTTTGTTGGTTCATTGCCAGTCCACAGTTCCTTGTTGCTTATTCTTATTATTCTGACCATCTAATCTTCAGTGTGGAGTGAGCGTAGGTGGAAGCTGTTGATGTGATATATATGTGTAGCTTGTTGGAAATGCTTTTCGTAATGCACCAAGTCTCTGAACCATATAGAAGCACTGACTTACTTGACTGACGACATAAGTGTTGATAATCGTGATGTTTTTCACGCTTTATGCTGAGTGGAGTGAAGTAGATCTCCACAGTGGTTTCAGGTTAATGAAGACCTGTCTTGGTGTCTTTCCGATCCTGAGTTTGACATGGTCATCTCAGCCGCCGCCAGCTGTAGTTGAAACGATGGTTCCTGAGAAGGTAGGTGAAAGAGACAACTTCCTCTAGACTTCTCTTGTTGATGGTGGTTGGTGCTTGTTGTTGTTGTTGTTGTTGGTTGGTTGGTTATCTTCATCACCTCTGTCTTGTCTACGTTCACGTGGAGTCCCATCTTCATTGCCTCTCCTCTTCTGTCAACTTGTTAATCTCCGCATGTAGACGTTTCAGTTTGTGCGACAAGACATTAGACATAAATGATCATCGGCGAAATCCCAATCTTCTTCCGGGATCGTTTCATTGGTCAAATAGTGTATTCCCCTCTTCTCTCTCGTCACACTTTGCGGCATAATTCAGTGGAGTCCATCACAATCAGGAAGATGATTGGTGGTAGTAAGCACCAAACTTGTCTTACTCGTCTTCACTTGAAAGGCGTTACTGAGCTGCTTTCCATTGTGAATCACTTGATATGTAGCATCACATAGTATATAGCTATATATATATATAATGTATGAGATTAATCACCCTCAATACAATGTCAGTAAAATCTAGATCTCTATGCTCAAGAATTACGAGTCTGGTTACATAAATTAGGTTTAGGTATGCCTATCTTACAGAAATAAACCATCAGTTTTTAAGGAAAAAAGACATACGTTTGAACATATCCTGACTAACAATGGACCGGACGATTTGAAAAAAAATGGGCCCTGAGTTAGTATGATTCATCATGAAGGTCACCTTCTGTACCAAAACTTGGATATTAAGCCTGAAAACTTAACGTCAGATTCATGCTCTTGAAAATGATCTTCCTAGCAAGACCGAAATGTTGAGTAATGATACAAAATATTGGTTTATTTTGTTATTTATTCTAATATACTACACCGGTATTACACAAGTAAAAATACACCTTATATGATGAAACAAAAGACAATCTCTAATCAATTTCAGTGTCCATAATGACTATCACTTGTAACACAAAATCCGAAAATGACTTTGTTGTTTAATCTATTCCTGCAATAAAATATCAGCAATGAAAAAGTACTTGAAGATGATTGTCAACTGTACTAATCAATAAAATTCCTATCCAATCCTCTCTCTGTACTTTGTAATTGTATTCAGTTACAAAACTACGAAACGCTTGAGAGACGTGAGCATGAGCATTTTAATTTATCTCACTCAGGTTTATTGACAACATAACATCTGTTTTACACCAACTTATAATTAGTTATAGAAAGAAATGATGTATTCAAAGTGGGAATGACTGATGAAAACCCAATACAGTAAATCCGCCTATACATTAATTATACTGTGTTTGCATTCTAGACACTGAAGTACTGTACATTTTATTGTCTGCTGTCATCTTTACATAGTTACCTTAACATTTTATTCCTTTGATTTTATCCTTTTTCTTTATTGTTTAAAAACTGTGTAGCTTATGAAGATGTACTGTTGTATCCTTACAGTTTCTTTCAGTACACTTCGATTTCGAATAATAATTCTCTTGTTAGGTGTGACAGCTTGAATTGACTTTAGTTTTTGTAGAATTGTAAGTTGGCCTGCCTGTCTGTTATGCCAAGTATTACATTGCTTAGTCATATATGTCTTCATATTTCACGAACAACTCTGGCTTAGCTGAAGTATTCTCACCCGTTATTAGTGTTTCCTATTCAGATAAGCGAAATAAGATGACATACTGAACAAGAGTAAATGAAACATAACCTTGATTATATTGAAAAAGTCTCCTTGTTCATCTCATTTTCTTCACACACAAAAAAATTACGGAATAAATTATCATCATAAATCAGTTTAATTTGATTGAACAATTCTCTCCCAATAGATTATAAACGAAGAATATCAGAAAATAATGGAAGAACGTAGACTACAAGAAGAAAAACGTCAAAGAGAAGAACAAGAAAGGCGTCAAATGGAACAAGCAGTAATAACAATACAAGCTTTTTGGAGATCATATAAAACAAGAAAACTGGCACGTGGGAAAAGAGGTGGCAGTAGAAAAGGGAAAAGGTAGTCAGAAGACTATCAATATATAAATCAAATGAACTAGCAACAGAAGGCATTACCATTCATTTCTGAATTATGTCAAGATTTTCTGGTGTGATTTGAAACAATTTTTAAAATATAGTAGTTCGGTAACTTAAGTAGTTATGTTATACAATGAACAATGGTTGTAGAATTTGATATAAAAAGGTCACATTTTATTGGAGGATTTATTATATCTTTTCCTGATGTCTGTCTCACTGACTTCTTGTTAATGATCTGCGTTCACAGTACAGAATTGTCGCCAGCAAATGTATTCCCTATATTTCATCGTGTTGCGTTATATTTTCATGTACTGACGTCAGGTATGCTAATTTGGACCTTTACGCAGTAATACCAGGTTCCATCCTAATACTTACTGATAGATTCTGAACGTAAACCAAGATACCAGCGTTAAACTAGCGCGTACACTACAAATTATATATTGAACTGTTTTGTTGACATTTTAATAACGTACAAATAAATTTCGGTTTTTTAGCAGCAAATGAAAATATCATTTGAATAGGTGGTATTTATGTATAAAATTATTATTGACATTTTAGAATAATTACTGAAAATGCCTATCAGGACATTTGAGAAAACATGTTCGCTGACGTTTTAGAATAGGATATGTATTCATGGCTAATTGCTACCAGACATGCTTAACTGACGTGAATTAGAAGATTGTAAACTTCATACATATCGGTTTATCTTATCCCAGTTCTTTTTCATACAATATACTTTTGTCTATTTTAATATCATTTTCATTTGGTCATTGTGTGGTGTCATGATGTGTGATAACTTGAACTTCTGTGTAGGATTTACGTTGATTTATCTTGTATACTTCGGTGGAAGTAAATTAACAGAGGGAAACTAAAAAAGGCCTATTATAATAAAGTTTTTAATTTTGAAGAAAGAGAAGCCAATAAATAGTAAGCGGCAGACGTGTAATTTACTTTCATTCAAATCATTCATCGTCTTTCAATCACCTATTTGCTACAGGCACAGTGTCAGAAAGTTCTACACAGCTCCTACTACTAGCAGTAATTTATACGTCTCAACTATCTTTTTTACAGTATTCTAAATAATCATTTACTGTGCTATTGACAGATAGTGGCTAGCAGTGGAATCCAGGAAGTGCGTTTTACACTATTTGGGACTCGTCAGCTGGATGTACCTGCGTCTCAATGAATGATGTTGTTCCCACTAGTACTCGAACCCAGGACCGATCGTTTCAAACGCCAGAACGTTATCTACTAGGTCACCCAGTCACGATAGCCACTTCTTGTCAGACGGCTATAGTTTGCATGTTTAACCTGTAATATCTCTACGTTGATTGAACCGAATGGATTAGTATCTATTGGCATATGGGCTCCCACGCGAATGCCTCGATATTGCCTGTTCTAATCTATGTGCCAGTTGGTTGGAGGCAATCAGCAGGAAGCCCTGAACCTAGGTTTCGTGCTTGTTGGTACTCGTCAGCAATGCATATCTGCAACCTCGGCAGAACTGATGTCCCGCCTGAGATTCGAACCCGTGTCACCCAATGTTGTAGTCAGCGACTTTACCACTGAGCTTTGCGAGCCGTGATTGACCTTCTGTAGGACTGGGCTACATTTAAACATTGCTCACGGGAGAGCAACCAATTTCATGCTGTCTAGTCCTGAGTGCAAACCGAATCCTATCGATTAACTTTATATTAATGATGGATAGTTTATTGTCTACAATCTTAGAGAAATCGCATACTGACGTAAAGTGTGGTTACAGAAGTGCTAATACACATCTATGTTTCATAAGACAGATGGATCTTACTGTAAGATTACTAATTTTTTAGGAGAGTTCCTTTACTAGCACTTATTTGCCTCTACGATCACATAAACGAGATGTGTTTAGAATATAATTTTGTTAAAAGAAAAACGAACAAACTACATTCATTTAATCTTCCAAGATATTCTTAACAACTATGCACTAGATATCGTAATGATGGGCAGTGGCTAGCAGTGGAATCCAGGATGCGCATTTGGTCCTATTCGGGACACTGCTAGCCACTGCCCATCATTACTATACATAATTGAAACATAGGCAATATCGAGGCATCTGCATAGGAGCCCATATGCCAACAGAGACTGATCAATTCGGTCTAATCAACGACGGTGTAATACAAGTAATAACACTATGCACTAGATGTTTATAATACACTTAATTAACTCTATATTCCCAAAGCTAGTTTTATTTGATATTATTCTCATTAGCTCATCCCGAATTCGTTTCAACTCACCAGGGTCTCTACTACCCCATAGTCATCTAGACAAAAAACAAGTAGAACCCGTCTAGGATACGATATAAAAAAGAAACTTTAGATGATAACACATAGTTTTAAGGTGATAAATTTCCCAACAGTACAATGAAGGGGAAAAGTGAAAACGCTAAGATGTTTAAAAAAAATAAGTGGACCGTAAAGTTAATCAGTACAGAACAATAGCATACCATAACTTTCAAAAAATATATGGATGAAAGCATCCACGACATTACAGTTAATCTCTAGTTACATCAACAGCAATCCGTCAATTACTAAAGTCTCCATCCTTTTGAACCCTAACTAATCAAGAAGCCTAGACAGTTCCAACTAGTAACTTTGTACTTTGCTGTTATTCATAACCTAGAGGAAGTAATTTTAAAAGCAAACCGATATATTCTTATAACACGAAAAGGCGGAAGTAAATATTACATAAATGGTTTAACTATGAAGAAACAGACTTTTGATCTTAGCTCCAAATTCTCGCATAAATATCAAGTCCGGATCTTAAAAATGAAGCAAGGAATCATCAGAGATCACCTAACGTAACTATTGGATGAGTCTTTCAACTTGACTTCACTATATTCGGTCTCAGAAAAAGTGTGGTTTCATTTGATTTAGCAAACAACCTGGCATATGAAGTTGTGTCTTAAAACAAACAGTAATACATAAACTACTGAATTTAAGTAGTAATGTTTTAGCATCACAAATAAATAGACTATAAGATACGGATAAATTACTACATACATATGCATCTACTATACCTACTGGAATAGGCTTGACTTCTACAAATCCGATATCACGATAACATGGCTGAAAAGTAAATGCTTAAAGCATTGAGACATTAAACTGAACAAAACAAAACTATCACAAAGTTATATTCAATGAAAACATTGTATCAATTGAAGATCTAATAGAAGAACTATATCATACTGGCTAGCTTATTTGCCATTTAGACGGAACGATGATTTGAACAGGTTGTTCTTCTTCACATTCGTTTTCGGTGACCTGAGACTCAAGTCCCTTCCTTTGTGATTCTTCAAATTCATGTTGCCAATAAGCTTTGTTCCGTGGATGTACCATCCTGCGGTAGAATGGATCCCATACCATGCCTTGGCGAATTTTTGACAAGATCTAAAATTAAAAACAAACTTCTCTTGAGGATACATTGCACTTATTTTGTATACTGAAAAGATGAATCTTGATAAGAAGACTAAATAAATACCAAGGCAGAAACAATGAGTAGAATACAACATGGAATTTGGAATGTTCTTCTAGAATTTTACAGTCCTCCAAACTAGTCACTTGACGCAATCCTTGAGATATTATTGTTAGGATAAGACAGAAGCGAAAGGAACAAATCCATACAGAACCTGACACAGAAGCGCATCATCAGCTCAAGTTGTGATAATTCACAGCACCATCCAGAGAACATAAGAGTATTAAAAGTGATATTAATGTTTAAAAAGAAACATATATAAAACGACAGAGAATAAATAGATGAATGTTGATAAAAAGGTTCAGATTTTTGTTGATACCAAAGTATCCAGACACTTGTGTCATTGTGACTGATTTTCAGTTTGATCACCAAGCATATTCACAATGTAAAATGGTCGATAGAATTCGATCAGTATTCAGGACTAGACAACACAAAGTTGGTTACTCTCCTGTGACTAATTAGTGAGTCTTAACCTCATTACATGGCTCATAATAACAATAAAAAACCTTATGAATTGTAGCCACATCTTGATCTGGCCTCCCTTAAACTTCTTCTAACTAATCCTTGTTTCATTGTAAGCGATAATTGATGGATCGAATAGTATACACAACGTTTTACATGTCGTGTTTCAAAAGATAATGAAGTTCATATCCATCAAGTGATATAGTAATAAAAGTCTGATGTGCAAACTTTTATGCCCCTAAAACTACTTTCATGATACACTTAACAAGCTGAGAATAACTAGTATGGATTTCAACTTAGTAAGCAATAAATAAAAAAATATTTTTAATTGATTGGTTTTACAAAAATCTATTGATTTAAAAATGATCATTATACCGGCAACACCTGGTATTCCCAGCCGTTCACCCATGCAAGTACTAACCGGGCCCCCCCATTGCTTAACTTTGAAAATCAAACGGTAACCAGTGTTTTCATTATGACTTGGCATTAATTAACATGGGAAAAAATGAAAAAGAAATTGGAAGCGAGGATGGATACCCCCTGATGACATTAAATAACAGTCGTGTTATAAATTAACAAAATTTTGAAAATAACATACGACCCAGTAGTTGAAAAGTTAGTAACGTGACTGATATTATATGGGGGTTGTGAGCATACACTACCGAAAAATTCTAACTTACAACTGAGTATCTTCTAAGTGATATCTATCATCTTTCGACAAAAGTATTCCTCCATGAAATAACTTTAAACGAATTATGAACACTTTTATATTTATAGAGGAAAAAATATGATGAAATTTTCATTTGAATGAATAAAAAATTCTATTCAGTGGTAAAATAAACGAAACATAATTAAACGTACTTGATAACTGTTTTTCAATTTAGCACTTTTAGCTCTAGGTCTCAATGAATATGGATATGGAAGTGAATGCCAGTCAGGAACAGTTCGAAGAGTTTCAATTAGGCTTGGATACATGCTGCGTTTTTCTTCATCTGACATACTATCATAATCTAATCCAATAGCTTCTAATTGTTCAATACATGGTGGTTCTTTCAGTTGTATACCACCAGCCTGTAAAGATTCATAGAAAGCTCTAGTCTATTAATTATAGCTTAGATTTCTTTTTAAACAACATACACTTTCACTTTCTTTGGATATCTCACTTGTTACATCGGAACATAGTTCAGTTAAACAACACTGTAGACATCTGAAGGCTAACACTCTTCCAATGTTTGCTGCAGCAGAGACATCAGTACAACTAATACATGTAATGTGTTCTATGAGAACATTACCTATACAAATGCTTTCTGATGCTGATTTCTGCAGTTGATGCAGAGAGTAAAACTTTTGATGAAAAATGAATAACAAGCCCAGTTGTATGATGTGATCCTTTATCCAACACAACTCTAGATAGATAAGTAGTAAGTTTAGAAATAAAAGAATTCAAAAAAACTACTTATTCCAAAAGTCTTTACGCGGAGCCTGAAGTTCCCATCCTTTTGTTTTTGGCGCCATACCAAGAAGTTCAAGATTTCTACAAGTGTGTAAAATGTAAGACAGTTATCTAACCTTGGATTTTTGTTACGATATACTATAGTGGACATTGTTCTCAGAATAGATTTAACAGAGAAAAAAGCGGAACCATCAAGACACTTGAATAGAACATTTCGAATAGAAACATTCATTTTATATCCAAGATTTTTTCAATATCCACAAATACACAGATTTTCTTTCAGCACATCACCACTAAAAGGATGGTCGTTTCTGTGACTATACCAAAGCTAAAAAGACTTCAGATGCCTAAAAAACAAAAAAAAAATAGGAAGTGCTTAAACCCTTAGCTACTTCTTAAACTGAATGAATGTTTTTAAAACATGTCTCTATCAAAACGTTTACAAAAATCACTGAAAAAGAAGTATTCGAATCAGATTTACGTTAAAAGGATAGATAATAATTAAATAGTAGGGACGAAAAACACCCTTTTGATTTGAAACGTTATACAAAACTACCAAGCCACGTAAGAAACTAGGAAAAACAAAACATGAATAGGGAAGATAACAAGGTGATCACAAGTGGTTTCAATCCTGAGTTGTATGTGTTACCGTCTTCATCTACTGAGTCACACCTCTGAGACCAAAATCAGAGAGTCCTAATCCACTAACAAATGATAATCCCAAACAACTATCATTCAAATCATGGTACCAGGTCGCCGGATGACCATTTAAAATCTCGTCTAATAACAGGTCCCCAGATCGGAAGACATTAAACAGTATGAAACATGTAAGTATGAGATTAGTAACAAGTTTCAGTTAGCCAATATCAAAATGAGACCTGGTATTTCTGCATAACTGTCCAAGTTACCACACCTCACATCAACATATCAATGCAAGAAGCATCGAGATGAAAAATAGAGAAATAAGGGAAAAATTCAGAAGTAGTTGAAAGTACATAGTAAGAGAGGAAGAAGAAGTGAAACTAACGAAATTCCCTGTGGCAATTAGGGCGTAGATAGTATGAGGGTGCATCTGTACCACTGGAATAGACTTTGAGCCATATCCCAAAACACTGATTTCCGTTGACACATACACATGCACATACACACACACACACACACACACACACACCAACTACCGTGCAGTTTGCTCAGCCAGGTCTGAAAACTGCCTGATTTTCCCGAGTTTGCTGTTCTCGAGCTCCAGTTACGCATCGCATAACTATGGACACCAGGATCATGGACACAATACTAGTCAAACTAATTCTCCCGCGGTTGTCACAAGAAAACTTCTCTCCCGTCTTGTAGAGTGGGATGATCAGTGAAGTACACCAGTTTCACGGAAATACCTCTGATTCCCATACACTACCTATTACCTCAATCACTCTTTTCAGCAGTTTCTTACCTAAATCCTTGAAAACTTTAGGTGGCAAACTGTTAGATCATGCTGTTTTGCGTTGTTTGCTGTTTGATACAGCTTTCTCAACTTCAAGGAGAGCTGTAGGAACGACGTCTACATCCTATTCAGATCCAGGCTGGATGTTGGACAATTGAAACGTTGTTGAGGACCAGTTGAACTGTGCTTCAGAGTGTTCTGCCCAATGTTCTAGCCACTTGTCTTGAAAGGTTATTAGCGTCCCATCCTTTTCCGTGATGGTTTCAATAACCATGGTTTTCTTCTTCCTTTTTTCTATTATGAGCCTAAATACTTGCCGAGTGCTTCTCAATGCTGATCCCCTCATCTCTCTTGCTTTCGCTACCCATCATCGCTCGCGATTGATGCGAAGACTTTTGGTCAACTTACATTTAGGTTGCTTTTGCTCTTCGTCATGGTCAGACCCAGCTAGAATCAATCTTCTCGCATCAATCAGTTCGGATGACGTCGCGGAAATCCAATGACGTTTGCTAACCATCAGGTGTAGTTTACCAACTGTCATCACTGTTTCTATAGTAGAGTTAACAACACGTTAGGTTTCCATGGGATGAGCATTGCTATATCCAGCTAAATACTTGGTTAACACCTCCCTAAATACGTACTTGGCGTTCTTACCTCCCAATCGAGCAAAGAAATGCTTCACTTCCACCCGTTTTCTGCCACCAGTAAGGTGCAGACATACACAAGCTCGTACTAGCACGTGACTGGAGTCCAAACAGATACTCCAGAAAGAGCGATAATCGTCCACCGATCCTCTCCAACGATGGCTTACAGTGATGTGATCCATGTGTGTCCATCATTGGTTTGAAGTTGGCGGACGTCATGTGAGACAGTATCTCTCCTTATGCCTGAAGTTAGTGCTAGTCAGAAACTAGTGACTGTCAAAACAAAATTGCAACAGACGAACGCCGTTGTCGGTTCTTTGGCATGGGATTCCCGTAAACACACCCAAAATGCTTTTCTGATTGTCTCAGTCTTCCTGCTTGAGCTTTAAAGTCACCTGCTATTATGGCTACATACGAACATTTTGCTTTCTGCAGCAAAATTGACAGGGCGAGTTAATTCTTTGCATCATTCGAACTACAGTCGGTAGGTGCATAGGTGGAGATTACGAACAGACATCGTCTAGTCTCACGATCCTTCCCATTCCTTACAGATTCATTCAGTCGAACAGCACATAAACAGTTGTTGACTGGTATCCAGTCGAGATAGGCACTTTCTGCTTCACAACTCAATACCATGCCTACAACAGAGTCCACAAGAGCTAGCTAGCTATTGGGTTTTCGGATACTCGTAAGGTGGATGTCGAGGACTCACTGCAATGGTCAGATGAGGTCAATATAATAACCACACTCGGGTCCTGTATACGTGCCTCAGAGACAGCAAACATCCATGGCTAGAGATTCCAGAGTTTTGGGGAGAGAAGCTTGCTGTCCGATTCGGCACAGAGTCCGGACGTTGAAAGCTCTAACATGAAATCGATAGCGGGATCTTAGGAGACTTGGAAGGAGGTATCAATGGCTTTTATCGTTGACAGTGGTTCCAGAGTGAGAGGTTAGGTAAGGCGTAAAGGCTTTAATATCAGTATCAGGAAGCAAAGGCAAGGGATGAGACAAAGTTGAGGAGGATAGGTTATGTGTGATTGGGTCTTGTGTACCATTGGAAGCATGCGAGTGCTTAACACCTCCCGGCTATACACACCGTGGAAGACCACTTCTTCTTAAGGTACCTGGAAGAGAAAAAGATTTATGTGACCAAAGAGCCCATGAGACATCCGCTTGAGGATTGAGACACAGCGTTCTCAGGATTGTCGGCATGAGATGTGACTGTTCTGATGCTACATAGAGAAAGCCCAAACCACCGGTAACGGGATATCAAGGGCAGACAGGAGTGTGCTATTTTTGAGGCTGATCTTTTCTATCCCGAGCAGCCCGTTTCCAAAAGGGAAGGCAGCATTAGTGCGGTACTGCAGGTCATCCAAAGAAAACACCTTACTACTGTCACAGCCCATCCATCCAGCGGTACGGGTTCATCCTCAGACCTCATCATAGTGCAGCAATTAACATCCCAATGGTAACTGCTTTTTGTCTTACCACTATTCAGCAGACCTTTCTGGTATTGTAGGACATCAAGAGAACAACCATTCCAACCACTAAGGCTCGTTGGCTCATTGTGGTATACAAGTTCTACTACTGCACCAAGGTAGCAGCTATCGGTTGGGACACCTACCTATAAACATTAAAAAGCTAGTAACTATATTAAAACTCTAAACTGGCGACTACGCACTCATCCCATAACCGCAAAATTGATCGACAAACAAAAGATAGTTTCCGAAATGGAAAATATAAAGATTCTAGGTTTCATGTTACTCGTAGCTTACTAGATTCTAAGAGATACAGGCATTCATTAGGTAGACAACTAGAAAGAGTGATGCATATGAAGTCGGCAGTACTACACCTCAATACAATATACAACTAGGTTTTTTTTATTTAGGAACTCTTTGAAATCACGTGGAACTTATTTAAAGAGCTTGCTGGTGGAAAACAACTATTGAGACCTGTTTTGAGGTTTGTGATTTAAAGCAGTCATTTACAAGTCAGCGCCAAGGTCAGATACTTTATAGGCCAATGCCATGTTTAAGTTTGGGCGCCTTCAACCTGATCTTACGTCTTAATTCAGCCAACATCTTACACCAATATACATGAACAGGAGTGCATAAGAGGCGCCTCTACCTAACAATCCAATAATACTTCCCAGATTGTTAGCTTACACCATTTATAACGCTAGCATATCTAATTAGTTACTAATGGTCAGGCAAACAACCGGAGTTTGCTCTATTCTACTCGATTGGCATAAAACATGATCATTTAAGGTATAGGACACGAAAAGGCTTCAAGTATCCAACCACTGTCGCCTTTGTGGCGTAGCCCGTGTCTTGAAATATCCACAGGAACAAACCAGAAGGCTTGCGTATAGCCTTTAAGTGAAAGAGATAAGTCAGCTGATGAGGTTGAGTCTTCAACTCAGATGGCGAGGAAACGTGTTACTCATGCCTAGCCAGTCTTTCCTAACACTCACTGCGGGTTGAAGTAGGCTTTGACTGGGAAACCCGACCGATAGCTGCTACCTTGACGTGGTGGTCGGGCTTGCATATCACAATGACCCAACGAGCTATGCTGGTGGAACGCTTGTTCCCTCGAGGTCCTACCATACCAGAAAGGTCTGTTGGGTAGTGGTTAGACGAAAAGCAGTTACCGTTATAGTGTAAATTGCTACACTATGATGGGGGTCTGAGGGCGAAGTCGTACTGCTGCTAGCTGGATGGGGTGTGACAGCAGTAAGGTGTTTCCCTTGGATGACCAGCAGTGCCAAGCTGATGCTGCCTTCTCAGTGGAAGGGGGGGTTAGAAAAGGTCGGCCCCAAAAATAACACACTCCACCACGCCCCACGGTCTGCCGGGCCGGCGGTGTTGGTTCACTTGTCGTTTCCTTTCGCTCATCCGGCCCCAAAAATACAAAAATTCAAAATAATCATACTCAAAAGGCTGGGTGTGACAGGCCTCAAGCAGATGTCCGATGGGCTCTGCGGTCACACAAATCTCTTTCAGGTACCTTAAGAAGAAATAGCCTTCCACGGTGTGGGCAGCCGGGAAGTGTCAACCGCCCTCACAACTCTGTCAGCACCCAAGTTTCTTCTGACTGCTATCCTCCTCCTCCATCATTACCTTCTAATCTTCCTTCACGTCTCTTAATTAATGATGCTGCATCATCTTCAATTTCTCCTACCTCTGCAGCCTTCGACAACGATCTGAGTCCACAGAACAGCATCCCTGGTCTCCTTAAACCACGCTCCAAATTACATATTGGAGCCTTCAATGTCCGCACCCTCCGTCAAATTGGCCAACAGGCTTCGTTGGCAAAGACTCTAGCAACTCGGGCATGGATGTGTGCTGTGTTTGTGAGACACGCATACAGGACCCAAGTGTGGTTATTCACCTGACCTCTCCTGACCAATCTGGTGAATCTGCAAAATTCACCCTTCGAGTTTCTGGAGATTCGATAGCTAGCTCTCGTGGTCTTGCAGGTGTAGGTATAGCATTAAGCACCAGGGCAGAAAACTCACTACTAGACTGGATCCCAGTTGATAGTCGCCTCTGCGCTATGAGGCTGAACGGCACAGTGAGAACTAAAAGGAATAGTGAGACTCGCCGTTGTCTCTTTGTAATCTCTGCTTACGCACCCACTGACTGTAGTTCGGATGAAGTGAAGGACGAGTTCTACCATAAACTGTCTAACCTCCTCTCGAAAGCCAAACGTTCGGACGTAGTGGTTGTTGCAGGTGACCTCAACGCACAGGTGGGTAGACTGAGTGAGGCAGAAAGGCACTTAGGTGGCACTTTCGGAATCCCAGCTGAACGTACAGATAACGGTGATCGCCTATTACAACTATGCTCAGATAACCGCCTATTTTTAGCCAGCACAAATTTCAGACATAAAGAAAGGCACTGTCTGACCTGGCGTCCACCGAGCTCGACTCAGCGATGGACACAGATAGACCACATTGCTATTAGTCATCGCTGGAGAGGATCGGTGGAAGACTGCCGCTCCTTCTGGAGTACGTGTTTGGACAGCGATCATGCGTTGGTCCGAGCACGTATATGCCTGCGTCTCAATGGACGTAGAAAAAATTTGGCAACAAAACCACTACGAGTTCTGCTGGACAACGAAAACACCAAAGCCGTGTTCAGTGAGAAGTTGGCTAGGCAGTTATCGGAACAAAAGACTGTCACTCATCCAGAAGAAGCTTGGTGCCATCTTCAGTCTACTGTAAAAGCAGCACTGGAGACTGTAGCCGACTCCAAGATAATGGCTAAAAAGAGCCAGTGGATATCAGCAGCTTCTTCCAAACTAATGGATGCACGTGAATGCATCCCTGCAGGCTCTGAGTACAATGAAGAGCGAGCGCAACTTAAAAATAACTGACGAAAAGTCTGCGCAACGATCGTGAACAGTGGTGGGCAGCAAAGGCTAAAGAGATGGAAAAGGCAGCGGCGATCGGTAACAGTAGACAGTTATTTAGACTTATTAAGGAGACTGGGGGGAAATGGTCAACAACAGTTAGTGAGGTTATAGCGGAGAAGGACGGATCGGCGATTCACTCGCAGGGAAGGCGACTGGGACGATGGGCAGAACACTTTGAGGAACAGTTTAACTGGCCTCCAGCCACCATTGCGCTGCCCGCTATCCAGTCGGACCCTGAATGGGACATAGAGACAGGTCCCCCAACACTAGAAGAAGTTGAGAAAGCGGTAGGTAGCCTGAAACGGGGAAGGGCAGCAGGACCAGACGGACTACCTGCTGAGGTATACAAGAATGGTGGTAGAGTTCTCTTAGTCAGGCTAACGGAAGTGTTAGCCAGTATATGGGAATCAAATACGATCCCCTCCGACTGGTCTAAGTCACTCATCATCCCAGTCTTCAAGAAAGGCGAGAAGTCCTCTTGTGATAACCACAGAGGAATCAGCCTGACAAACATAGTGTCTAAGATCCTAAGTTCTATAATTCTCCGACGCCTGAGTGGAGCTCGGGAACAGCAAGCCCGAGAAAACCAGGCAGGCTTTAGACCTGGCCGTGGATGTATCGACCAAATATTCACACTGCGCCAGGTCCTGGAACATAGGCATGCTTACAGACGCCCGACAATAGCTGTATTTCTCGACCTGAAGGCGGCATTTGACTCCGTTGATCGAGAAGTCTTATGGCAGTGTCTGTCACTGAAAGGCGTGCCTAGTAAGTACATCACCTTATTGAAAGCTCTCTACTCGAACACTTGTGGGCATGTTAGAGCCTATGGTGAGTTGTCCAGGGAGCTATACTCATCAAGTGGTGTCCGTCAAGGATGCCCACTATCCCCATTCTTATTTAATTTTATCATAGATATTCTTATGGAGGTTTCCCTCTCGTCACCTAATTACAAAGACGTTGACCGAATCACAGGTGAATTTTCCTTAGATCTAGAATATGCAGATGACATAGTCCTGTTAGGTGAAGACGCTGACAAGATGCAGAGTCTTCTGAACACTTTGAGTGGGAATTTGAGAATGTTTGGGATGCGATTTTCACCACCCAAATGCAAATTTTTGCTCCAGGACTGGTCTTCAGCGGTACCGCGGTTAACAATAGAGAGTGAAGTGGTTGAGTGTGTTGACCACTTCACTTACCTGGGAAGTAGGATCAACCCGGTGGGTTAGTTGCCGATGAGATTTCTGCACGGATACAAAAGGCTCGATTGGCTTTTGCCAATTTGCGCCACCTATGGCGCCGCCGTGATATTCGTTTGTCTATTAAGGGTCGCGTGTACTGCACAGCAGTCCGCTCTGTTCTACTGTATGGCTGTGAAACATGGCCATTGAAAGTGGAAGATACAAAAAGGCTTCAGGTGTTTGACCACCGTTGCCTTCGTAGTATAGGACGTATTCCGTGGTGTCACCATGTGAGTAATGCAGAAGTTAGGTGTAGAGTTTTGGGGAGAAGAGGTAAGTCAGTCGACGAGGTTGTGAACCTTCATCGACTGAGATGGTTGGGACACGTACTACGTATGCCTAGTCACCGATTGCCTCGTCACACAATGTTGGCTGAGGTGGGTTCAGGCTGGAAAAAGGCCCGAGGTGGCCAGACTAAAACATGGCACCAATGTATGAAGTCTCTGACTGTTGGTTTAAGCCATGTAGGACGATGCAGACTAGGTGGTTGGGGTCCACGGGACAAGAGGAACCAGTGGTTGGAGACCCTAGGTGATATGGCTCAGAACCGAAGTCAGTGGCGCAGATGTATACACACATTATCCTCATCTTAACAACGCTATACCGAATCTCACTATTTTGTCACTCCTCTTTCCTTTCTTCTCGTACTTTATATTTCTTTTGACTGCATTCACTTATCTTCATCCTTCACCTCACTACCTTTTTACTTGATGTGCTGATATGAGGTGTGGCAACTCGGACCGTTACGCAGTAATGCCTGGTCCTATGTTGATAATGATGATGATGATGATTGACTGGGAAAAGGTTAGAAACAACCAGACCAGGACATGGCAACAGTCCATGAGGTCTCAAACTGTTGGTCTGAGCTGTGAGAGGGAATGTACACTTTCCGGTTGTGTGTGATAACGGAAATCAATGGTATGAGATACGTCTCAAAATCTATTCCAGTGGTACAGATGCACCCTCATACTATCTACGCCCTAATTGCCACAGGGAATTTCGTTAGTTTCACTTCTTCTTCCTCTCTTACTATGTACTTTCAACTACTTCTGAATTTTTCCCTTATTTCTCTATTTTTCATCTCGATGCTTCTTGCATTGATATGTTGATGTGAGGTGTGGTAACTTGGACAGTTATGCAAAAATACCCGGTCCCATTGTGAAACTAACTCAATCTTAAGTATCTCATAGCGACGGATAAAGTAATCGCCTGACATTTTCAGATGTCCGACAACTTACCTAAGTGTTACAGCTCTCGTGGTAACAGCCTATAAGTTGTAAATGCATGCATATTATAAGGATTTCATACGCTTATAATTTGCAGGGTATTAACCTTCAGTGCAGCTACTGCAAAGTTCAACAACTTACCGCTACATTACACTCGGCAGATGCGGCAACCTTTTACAAATATTTAGTCTTGCATTCTGACACTGCTGAGCGGTGTTATGAGGTATTTTTAAACATTGAATGGCGGACTTTCAACAGAGAATTCATCAATAACCTCAAGCAAGACCGAATCACCTAGCCCGATGAAGATCAACCAGTATCTTACCTTCCGAATTTAATATCTTTTTGAAAATGCTGGCAAGACACAGGCTTTGAGAAGTGTGCACCGTTAAACTAACCATCTTCGCCTACGGAAATTTCTGGTTTCAATTTCAATATATTTTTCCAAAACGAGTAAAGATCCTTAATATAAGAGTAAAACTTGGGCACTGTGGTCGACTGTAATTCCATTTTAGTCTGTTTATTAGAAATATCTCACAGTGAAACAGTATCATTCACTGGGTAACGTTTCAGACACAATTTATTGTCCACATTCATATCAGGTAACTCCACAACTTCCAGACAGTCTTCATATATTCCGAATTCCCTCTCCTTCTCTGTGATGACAACGGTAGTAGCATTTTCCATATATCTGCGACAGGTCCAGAATCATTTCCATTGCATGTATTTCGCGTTGATTCGATAAATAAACAAAGATTCGGTTATCAATCCCTCCCTCCACACAACTAAGTTACTTTTCAACACTGTCACCCTATCCCACCCCATGGTGTGATTGTCTGTCATCACATGCAGAGCTATAGCCAAGCTTTTCTCTAAATTTATTATCTTATTAGGATCTACTAATCTTAACTTAGCTAAGTTGTGTGCTCTGTTATTCTAATCCACCCTGGTCGACTACTTTGATCAACTTATGTACTTGACCTCACAATCATTACAAGGGATCTGGTAAACCAGATTACTTTGCTTAATTGCATCGATAGGATCTTTTAACCTGCAAAGCTTGCTTCTAAGAGAGTTTGTTGGTTTGAATGCCACTTTAATCCCAGCCTTATTGAGATCTCTTCGTAATGCTTCTGAAGTGCCATCCTTGTATGACAACACAGCAGAGGCTTTGAATTCTCTCTTAACCCTGTCGCCATTATTACCATTAGTAGTGGGATTATTAATAATAACACCTGTATTACTACTACTACCACTGCTAATATTTATCTTCCGATTTCTTATGAATTTATTTATAAATCCTGGTGGGTAATTATTGGGACGTAAGGTATTCTTGATGTGTCTAATTTCTTGTCGCAGATATTCCGACCTACTAGTGAGCTTTTTCGCTCTATCACTTAAGCATTTAACTAGGCCTACTTTAGCTGAAATGGGGTGGGATGATTAGAAGTCTAAGTAGTGATTCGAATGGGTAGGTTTCCTATAGACTCTAGTCTCAAGATTTTCTTCTTGTGTTCGTTTAATCTTGCTATCCAGCATTGCTAGGAATATATAAAGTCTGTCTCGAAGTTGTGGAGTTACCTGATGTGAATGTGGACAGTAAATTGTGTCCGAAACGTTATCCAGTGAATGATACTGTTTCACTGTGAGATATTTCTAATAAAAAAACTAAAATGGAATTAAAGATCCTCAAGTTTAAAATGGGGAATAACCGACCACGCATGTCAATTTAGTAAAAAATTACATCTGAGTTATGTTTCCAACTAAACATCAATTGGTTTTTCGTAATCCGCCCACCTAACTGTGAGATGTTCATAATACAAACACTGATACATAGGTTTATGTATAATGTGGTCACTGAAGGACAGCCACACATAAATCCCGAGGGCTGGACCATAATTATTTTACTTTAACTAATTTGGTTACTCTTAACCATTATAAATGAGCGTCTTATTCATATTGATAAGTAATAAGCCCAATTATTGGAGACATGGAGGGTGCAGAAGGTCGTCACAGTTACAGCAACTCATAAAATACTGAAGGCCTCGGGAAAGTGGCAAATTAGCTGACAATAAAGCGAGCAAGCTTCAACAGCAGTTACCTCTGCCTGCATTCTGTCGAGCTGCACAAGAGCTGTCAGTTGTTTCGAACATGCATATTGGGGTTTCATTGCGATGGATAACCGACAAATGGCCGGCTCCAAGTCATCGTGCTCTACATTTATATCCTCTATCAACCGAAAGACATCATTTTCAAAAGACATTCATGTTTAAGTTGTCAATGTTTAGTATTTTACATAAATTTATCTTTTGCCCAGTTTTGGTTTACGAAGTCCATCGACTCAGCACTGGCGACGTGGGATGATCGTCGGCAAAATCCTAAACACCATATGATTTCGAAATAACCATCACTGGTTGAAAATTTTAAATATCATCGCAAAGTTAACTAACTAGCTAACTTAAGTGCATCATCATATACCTAGGTCAAATGAGCGGTCGCAATGCGTCTCAGGCACACACAAGCTGTAAGCATGCATTCAGAAAGTCTTCCATGGAAAATATCAACGTTAATTTGAGTTCATTAGTACCATAAGTGAACACTTTCTGCATAATTTTAAATAAAGCTTGTAAGTGAAAACGTATAACCTCACCTAGTTAGCTAGTTCACTTCATACTAGCCGGTCCTCAATTCCGATAAAGAGGGAAGGTTGGGCATACGACTAGTACTCTACCCCCTAAAACTAGTCCAGTCGCTAAACAAACTTCAAAGCACAAGAAAAATAAACTGATTTCAAGCTAGAATCAAGGAGATGAAATGACGACAGTGGGCAAAAGCCTTCAGAAACCCAATTCACCGATATGTCTTCTCTCTCTCTCTCTCTCCGTCTAGCTTGATGAAAGCGAAAGTAAACATACGGACATGGAATGTCCACACAATGTTTGAAGCTGGCTGGCCGCCTGCCAAGCCTGTCCACATTGCAAAACAAATGACAAGATACAGTATACAAGTGCTAGGAATCTGCAGATGGAATGGAAATGGACTCCCTAAACTGTCAACTGGACAGTCAATAATCTACTCCCATATTGTCACCCAGACCACAGCCACGAGCACACTCACTTACGCAGTGCCTATCATATTGTCCCAATACAAACAGCATCGAAGGCTCTCCCCCATGCAGTGGCAACCAATCTCATTCACCTCCTCTTCCTCATGCAGGATCACCATCATGACACTAAGATGGATTCAAATCAAAAGGAAGGAACGAAGGAAGGAAGGAAAGTCACAATCATACAATGCTACGCCAAACCACGCATCTACAAATAATCCAGACCAACAGGAGAAGCAGGAATTCTACAGATAACTGCAATCAATCATCGACAATACCCAACTCCAGTTGGCCGCAACAAAATTCTAATAACTGCGGTGAAATCAATGCCAAACTATGAGTAGACAACACATGAAGAGAACTCATCCATCACTGGTAGAGAAGCACTCGGTGAAATGATGAATGAGAATGAAGAACTGTTTGCAGACTTCTGCACATCTAATCATTTGGTGATTGGAGGTAAGGCAGTGTGTACAAATACAAGGATATTCACAAGGCACCCACATGGATTTGATTTCACCAGACACCATCACACACTATCTAAAAATCACATCGACTTCATCTAAATGGGAAATGGGAAGAAAGTGGATACTCAGCCAGCCCACTCGACACAAAATCAGATCAGATCAGATCAGATCAGATGAAGAAGGCGAGTAGATGTAGGTCGACACCACTCACACCACTATCTAGTGCAAGCAACCTACCTTCAAAATCAAATTGAAAGCCTTCACAGAAGCTGGTGATAAACCACAGTTCAAGTTGAACACCCAGAACAGAACAGAACACGAACTGAACTGAATGACGAAACTACAAACGACATCTTCACGTCAGTCAACCATCAGGAAACAATGCGAGATACTGAGCAACATCCCTGAAGAAACCTGAGTGGAAGAACACTGGAACTCTTTGGAAGAAACATGGAAGGAAACCTGCATAATCATGTTAGGAAGAAGAAGAAGAAGGAGAAGAAGAAGCCGCAAGACAAGCAGTGGATCTCTACAGACACATGGAAGCTGATAGAGGAGCGAGGGAGTTGGTGAAGCAGAAGATGAACTAGTGAAGTGTTGTGCAGTGCAGTACAGTACAGTACAGTGCAGGGATGAACAACGAAAGGAGGAACTGAATACAGTCTCTAAGACGCTGCACATAGAAGTGAAGAAGAGTGCTCAGAAAGACAAATGACACTTATACCACACACTTGTATGTGATGAAGTAGAACAGACTGCTGCAAGTAGGAGAGACGGAGACCTGACAACATTATATCAAATAACCAGCTTACTATCGATCTGGGGAGAGATCAACACAGATGAAAACAATGGAAGATAAGGAAGGAAACCTGGTCACCAAACAGGAGAAATAAAGGAAACAATGGACTGACAACTTCAAAATACTCTTGAATCGACCACCACCAACACCTCCAACTCGTCCACAAATATCACCAGCAGACCAGTCACAGAATTACCAGTGAACACAAGTCCTCCGACAAAAGCAGAAATCAAGTCACTAACGCCGTAAACTTGCTGAAAGTTGGGAAAACAGTGGGACCAGATGGAATTCCTCCATAAGCACTGAAAGCACACACAGAGATAACAGCGGACATGCTCACACCACTATTGCAGATGGTTTGGGAGGAAGGAAGTAAAGGTACCAGGCTATTGATTCGAAGAAGGGCTACCTTATCAAACTCCCAAGGAACGGAGATCTAAGTCTTTGCGAGAACTGGAGTGGAATCATGCTGCTGTCCACCCCAAGCAAAATATTAGGCTGCATCATCCTGGAGATAGTAAGAAATGCACTCGATTCTAAATTACGACCCGAACTGGCTGGCTGGCTGGAGTCAGGAAGAACAAAGCATGTGCGCATCAAATTACAACGCTACACTATGCATCATCATAGAACAGACCATAGAATGGTAATCAACTCTCAACCTCAACTTCATAGAACTTGAAAAGCCATTCGACAGCATCGACCGAGAAGTCATTTAACAGCTGTTACTTCAACACTACTGTTTGAGTGCCACAAACCACCTTTATCAACCTCATTCAACATCAGCTATATGCTATATGATGCTAAATATCAAGTGATTCACAATGGAAAGCAGCTCAGTAACGCCTTTCAAGTGAAGACGAGTAAGACAAGTTTGGTGCTTACTACTTGACTGAATTATGCCACAAAGTGTGACGAGAGAGAAGACGGGAATACACTATTTGACCAATGAAACGATCCCGGAAGAAGATTGGGATTTCGCCGATGATCATTTATGTCTAATGTCTTGTCGCACAAACTGAAACATCTACATGCGAAGATTAACAAGTTGGCAGAATAGGAGAGGCAGCGAAGATGGGACTTCAGGTGAACGTAGACAAGACAGAGGTGATGAAGATAACCAACCAACCAACCAACCAACCAACCAACAACAACAACAACAAGCACCAACCACCATCAACAAGAGAAGTCTAGAGGAAGTTGTCTCTTTCACCTACCTTCTCAGGAACCATCGTTTCAACTACAGCTGGCGGCGGCTGAGATGACCATGTCAAACTCAGGATCGAAAGACACCAAGACAGGTCTTCATTAACCTGAAACCACTGTGGAGATCTACTTCACTCCACTCAGCATAAAGCGTGAAAAACATCACGATTATCAACACTTATGTCGTCAGTCAAGTAAGTCAGTGCTTCTATATGGTTCAGAGACTTGGTGCATTACGAAAAGCATTTCCAACAAGCTACACATATATATCACATCAACAGCTTCCACCTACGCTCACTCCACACTGAAGATTAGATGGTCAGAATAATAAGAATAAGCAACAAGGAACTGTGGACTGGCAATGAACCAACCAACCAACAAACTATCGTTGTCCAACAAATATGCATCATAAAGTGGAGATGGATTGGATTGGATTGGATTGGACATACAGTGAGAAGACCATCTGGGGACATCACCTGTCAGGCCAGGCAGTGGAGTGGAATCCAAAGGTGAAACGACGAGTTGGGCGTCCGAGGCGACGGTGACATTGAGGAGATCATGTGAAGAGGAAATGAAAGCTTACGGGCAGTCGTGGAGCCACCTTCAAAAGAATGGAGAGAAGAGAGTGGAGTGGAGATGTTTCACTAGGAATCCGAGGAGAAAATAAATCGAAATATATGAATTTAGTGAAAATGTGTATATGTATCAGAAGTTACATGCAGATTTCATTAACAGGTCTTAGAAATAAATATGGCCGTGTTCAAAAGTAAGCAGCAGATATGACACATAACAAGGCTCAAAAAATAGGCTTAGTTTGAAACAAATCCCCGAAATGTGAGTTACACATGCGTCATCTGTATATACATACGTTATGCATATACAGAAGACTACAAACGCAGTTTTCCTAAAACTTTCAGATTTGTTTGAGAATAGATAGGAAGCTGGGAGCCAGCATTCAAGGCTAGCTACAAACATAATAGGAACCATCATATGGAAACGCAAGGTGCATCCCGGTAATCTGGATTCGTTTAGCAAACGCCTCAAATGTCCCCTTCCTTACTGACACAGACCAAAAAGGCAAAAATAAATGGAACATTCGAAAACATGCGAGATGTCAAAATAATGCACATATCTAATATTGTAAGAAATAAGCCCCAGAAAACATTTAATGTCGTTTCCATAAACTATAAAACCTCTTACTAAAATCACTTTACCGACGCCTTAGTATTTCAACTTTTCAACAGTACCCTTGCAAGGCACTGATTTTTAGGGTACTGACGCACTTCTAGGTCACTCGGCTACTATGCTATTGGTGGAGAAACGTCTAAATTATTTTCTGAGGTCGTTCCGAAAAATGCAATAACAGCATAAATTCATTTGTATTTCATTCTGCGAGAATTCAGCAATTGTCTGACTACAGTTATCGTGCATTTTTTTTGTGTTTGAAGAATTTGAAAGCTGGAAAGGCTGTAAAGTGGCGTTAGTTGGTCTGAATTATGTAACTAACACGTACTGAAGTGATCTACAAACATTATATACTTGCCTGACTTTAAGAGGTGTGCACACTTTATGTTGCTGCAGTTAGTAGCAGAGATTGCAAATGTTACTTTAATTTTGTCAAAAGTCTCGAATCTTGGTACTTTTGTGTTTACACACCAAGGGACATTGTATTAATGCTCTGAGCGAAATATTCCTCGATTAAAGTAAGACGAAATCTCTTCTGGGTGAATCTCTTATGGTAGGCCACTTGGTCTGATAACATCGTTTTTTCGTTTTTCAGTGCAAGCAGTCTTTTCCGATATATTTTGCGAAGGTTTCCCATCGTTTTCGCTTTTTGACCTCATGTGCTACCAAAATTGTCTCAAGAATGCTTGTGGAAGTGCGGAGTTCCACTTCGTAGTGGGTTCTGAAACGATGTATCCCTAACGTAAGAGATGGTCCCAAGATAACCGCAGAAGCCTTAAGCCTCCACCATATAAGAGGTATGGTAAGATAGGGAATATCTGCCTCTGGACGCTGCGCTACTTGGATGTTCGCGGGCTGACTGAAGAATCAAAAACACTTCTTAATATTATCACGAAGGAGCCGGCATCCGAACGGAATGTCAATAACTCTTGTAGCGATAATGACACAGCATCCATTAGCACAGATCGCTGTGCAAGTTTTTAAGAGTGCCCGACGACAAGCCGAGAGTCAGGCGCGTAGGCCACCTACGAAGTTTGTTTGTCAGAAAACCTAGGCAAAGCAGGTTCTCGCATCTCCAGGGCTAGCAGACCTAGTCTGAAAATTACCGACCGTAAGACTGGGTCAGCTTCCTATGAAAGGTATGGGAGTGGGGCACTTCCAGCCCCTACCACAGAACTATGCAGTATACTGGTCCTACCTAGTTCAGCAATCCAGTTAGTGGTGACAACACCATAAAAGAGGACATGATTTCATCCTGAAGCCGTTAGTGTCCAGGCTTTAGTAAGCCTTGCACATCCGACTCTGAGAAGTGGCAAGAAATTAAGTCTAACTGACACACCGAAAAGCCGTTAACAGTCACTGAGCCGACTACCATCACTCCACACAACAAAGATAAATTAAAGCTCGTCGACAGGTCTGCAATCTTCCACAGAGTGAAAGAAAGTAGAGACTTAGAACCATGTAACCATTCCAAACCTGAACTTGGCAGGGTTCAAGGTTTGATAAACAAGCTTATACCGGTAAAAATACCAGAAGTCACCTCACTCCAGATGTGTAAAGTAGGCAAAGAAGAGGCGGTTCCCTCCGAAAACAGTTTTGGCCGCTTAAAGTCATGCTTAGACCCACAGAGGAGAGGGATCAGATACTGATGAATGCTCACAGATTTCAAGGAACTGCAGTCTTCACGCGTACGGATTTGGCTCTCGCTGATCAAGTCAGAAAACGCGAAGCAGAAGAAGAACTGTGGTCGAGGTTGGCTGCAGGAAAGCAAGATCTGAAGGTAGCGGGTGTGCGAGTAGTGGGGTTGCGGCGAAAACTGATGTCGAAATTTCCATGGATAGGACGGAAACCCATTTATGTAGTTTTATCGTCTTTTACACAAATTTATGTGGCCTCTTAAATGAGTGAACTGAGCTCACCAACGTAGCCAGCACAGAAGGCACCGACAACAATGCTATCTCGGTAACTTGGCTCTCTTCTGTGATCAGTGGCCTCGAAGCACATTCACGGGGATTCGTTCCTTTTCGAAGTGATAGGTTAGCACACAATGGTGGTGGTGTCATCCTCTACGTTGAGCATACATTGACTCTAAAAGCCACAGAAATGGTTTCACATGGAAACGGGACATGTGAAATGCTACGCTGCCAACTACAATGCAAGGGACAGAATGATAACTTAATCGTAGTGTATGGAAGCCGGTCTGCCGGTCTCGAGTATGCTTTGAAACACATCTACTGGTCACTCTACAACGTCCGGAGGGGTCATTTTCTTATACGAACTACAGGAATGGGATATGTCGTGGTATACCCACCCTAATCACAGAGGAAGAAACTGACCTCACGATTGAAGATGATAGGGAAAGGCAGAAGCTCTGGTTGGATATTTTACTTGGGTTTTTGCACAGGAATTGTCTGTGGGCGCTTATCCGATAGTGGGAGTGTTGACATCCAACTAATAAACTCAGTGGATATAGATCGCAATAATGTATTTCGGACATTAAGTACTTCCAACGTAGAAAAATCAACGAGACCGGACGAGCCACATCCAAGGCTGCTCAGAGAGCTCTCACTCTGCCTAGCCGGCCCACTGACCACCACACTTAGATTGTCCGCCAGTGAAGGCACACTCCTCTATGACTGAAAGGATGCCATGCTCACACCTACCTGTAGGGCAGGTTCTAGGCGGCACCCATCAAATTACAAACCAGTTAGGGTGACTAGTACAGTAGTAAAAATCCTAGGAAGAACAACCGAGGAATCTACTACATCCCACTTAGAGAGCAGCACCGTGTTGCCTTGTTTGCAGCATGAATTTCACAGGCATTTCTCTTGTCCGACGAACCTTCTCACAGTCAAAGAAAGTTGGGTCCGGTTTGAAGAGGGTGGGATATCTGTATATGTCATTTTCCTAGACTTTAGTAAGGCTTTTGACAAGGCCTCTCATTCCCAGTTGCTCGGGAAACGAGGAAAAAACTCCTGAACCACCAACAATCTCTTCACAGGTAATAGGGAGTTATCTTTTGGCAGGAGGCGAAGGATAAAGATCAACTCCCTCCTCTTCTCTTGGAAGCCGACAGAAGGCGGAGCGCTGCAAAGCACAGCCCTGGGTCACCTTACATTTCTCCTTTACTTAGGTGGGCCACCGAATATCACAAAATCCCCCACTGCTCTCGACTCTGATGTTAAACTCCGGTGGGGAACCAATGACAAGGAAACACATGCACTTCATCTGGTCAGAAAAGTGACTGGTACTTATCAACGTAACCTCGCCTGGTTAACTAGTTCACTAGTTACTAGCCGGTCGTAAGCCCGGGTAAAGAGGGAAGGTTGAGCATAGGGCTAGCAACCCTACCCCGTAAAACAAATCTAACCGATAAAGAAACTTCAAATCACAAACAAAATATAATAAATAGTAACAAAATTATTCCCCGCTGGAATCGGAGAGGCGAAATGACGCCAGTTGGTCAAAGCCTGTCTTCAGGAAGCCAATTAGCCGGGCCGATGTGTCTTCTCTCCTAGATGAAAGCGAAAGTAAACGCGGGGACATGGAATGTCCGTACGATGTTTGAACCCAGCAAGGAAGCCCAGATTGCAAAGGAGATGAGAAGGTATCACATCGAAGTGCTTGGGATTTGCGAAAGTAGGTGGAATGGGAGTGGACTCTCCAAACTGTCAACTGCAGAATCAATAATCCACTTCAATATTGTCACCCAAACGACAACCACCAGCACACTGAGTTTTGGAGTGGCTATCATAATGTCCTCAAGAGCATGGAAGGCTCACTCTCATGCAGTGGGAACCAATCTCCTCCAGGATCAGGATCATGACAGCAAGGGTCAACTCAAAAGGAAGGAAGGAAGGTCACAATCATACAATGCTACGCCACACACCTACAAATAACGCGGATGAAGAGAGAGAAGAAGGAGGAATTCTACAGACAACTGCAATCAACACTGGACAAGACATCACTCAAGTTGGCGATATCAAAATCCATTCTAATGATTGGGGCGACATGAATGCCAAACTGGGAGTGGACAACACAGGAAGATAACTAACCATGGGTCGAGAAGCACTAGGTGAGTTGATGAACGAGAATGGAGAATTGTTTGCAGAATTCTGTGCATTCAACGATTTGGTGATTGGAGGTGGGGCAGTGTGTTCAAGCACAAGGATATCCACAAAGCGAGCGACATGGATTTCACCAGACACCTGACACACTAAAAATCAGATCGACTTTATCTCAATCTCAAGAAAATGGAGACGCAGTCTACTTAACACAAGGTCAAGAAGAGGAGCAGATGCAGGTTCAGACCATTCACCGTCTGGTGCAAGAAACCTTCCAAATCAAGTTAAAAGCCTTCAATTCAGGGAAGCTGGTGATAGACCTCAATTCAAGTACAACACTCGGAAACTGAAGGATGAAACTACAAAGGAGATCTTCACGGCAGCCATCAAGACAAAATGGGAGATATTGAGGAACATCTCTCAAGAGACCTGTGTGGAAGAACACTGGATGTCTTTGAAAGAGATGTGGAAAGAAACCTGCACAGCCGTATTAGGAAGGAAGAAGAAAGAAGATAAGGAACGGATACATGGAAGCTGATAGAGCAGGAAGAGGAAGATGGTGATAGTGAAGCAGAAGATAAACCAGTGCAAGGACGCTCAACGACAAGGGGAACTGAGCACAATGTATAAAGCACTGAACAAAGAAGTAAAGAAGAGTGCACGCAAAGACAAAAGACACTTGTACGAAACACTGGCAAGTGAAGCAGAACAGGCTGCAGGTAAGAGAGACAAAGACCTGACAACATTGCATCAAATAACCAGGTTGTTATCAGGGAAGAGATCAACACAGACGAAGCCAATAAAAGATGAAGAAGGAAATTTAATTACGAAAGAAGAGAAACAGAGGAAACAATGGGCTGACCACTTCAAAAAGCTCTTGAATCGACCACCACCACCTGCACTTCGTCCACAAATACCACCAGCAACCCAGCCACAGAACTACAAATGAACATAAATCCTCCAAAGAAAACGGAAGTCCTGAGCGCCATAAAGCTACTGAAGTGCAGGAAAGCAGCAGGACCAGATGGGATACCGCCAGAAGCACTGAGAACAGACTCAGAGACAACAGCGGACATGCTCACACCACACCACTATTGCAGAAGGTGTGGAAGGAAGAGAAGGTACCTGGCCATTGATTAGAAGAAGGGTTACCTTGTCAAACTGCCGAAGAAAGGAGACCCCAGTGTTTGCAAGAACTGGTGCGGAATCACTCTCCTGTCCACCCCAAGTAAAATAATAAGCCGCATCATCCTGGAGAGGCTTAAAGATGCACTGGATTCAAAACTACTACCGGAACAGGCTGGATGGCTGGATTCAGGAAGTACAAATCATGTGCAGACCAAATTGCAACGCTTCGCATCATCATAGAACAGAGCACAGAATGGCAATCAGCTCTCTACCTCAACTTCATCGACTTTGAGAAGGCCTTTGACAGCGTCGACCGAGAAGTAATTTGGAAACTGCTTCACTACTACGGAGTACCGCAAACCTTTATCCGCCTCATTCAACAACTATATGAAGGCGCCACATACCAGCCAAGTAATTCACAATGGGAAGCTCATTGATGCTTTTGAAGTGAAGACAAGAGTGAAACAAGGTTGCCTACTTTCCCCCATGATATTCTTGATTGTGGTGGACTGGATCATGCAGCAAACAGTAGGCAGCGAGAAGAGAGGATACGCTGGCTGGACGACGGAAAAGAACCTAGAAGACTTGGATTTCGCCGATGACTTGTGCCTAATGTCACATAAACTTGAAGATCTACAGGCAAAAACTAACAAGTTGATAGAAGAGGCAGGGTAGCGAAAAAGGGACTTCAAGTGAATATAGAGAAGACAGAGGTGATGAGGATACCGCACCACCACCATCAACAACAACAACAACAAACTCCAATCACCATCAACGGGAGAAACTTAAAGGAAGTAACCTCCTTCACTTATCTAGGAAGCACTGTTTCAACTACAGGTGGCGACACAGACGAGGACGTCAAAGTCAGAATCGGAAAAGCAAGACAGGCGTTCATTAGCCTGAAACCAGTGTGGAGATCTTCTGCACTCAGCATGCGGAACAAGATACGGATTTTTAACACCGACGTCAGGTCGGTGCTTCTGTATGGTTCAGAGACTTGGCGCGTCACGAAGGGGATTTCCAACAAACTACAGACATTCAACAACAACTGCTTACGCTCGCTACTGGGGATCAGATGGCCAGAAAAAATAAGCAACAAGGAACTCTGGGAACGAATCAACCAAGAACCTATCACGCAACGAATATGCAGGAGGAAGTGGAGATGGATTGGCCATGCACTGAGAAGGCCGACTGAGGACATCACGCGTCAGGCCCTCGAGTGGAATCTCGATGGGAAGCGACGAGTTGGACGTCCGAGGGTGACATGGACGAGGTCGTGCGAGGAGGAAATGAGAGCTTGTGGACTGTCGTGGAGCCAGGTTGAAAAGATCTCAGAGAAGAGAGTGGAATGGAGACGTGCTACTGAAGCCCTATGTTCCACTAGGAACCCAAGGGACTAATAATAATAATAATACTCATCGACGTGGGTAAACGTGTGATATATGGGACACAGGGATGCCAACAGTTGCGTTTTTGGCGGAACTTCTCTACCCTCAGTATCAACTAGCAATGGTTTAGAAGCCACAGTGGGCTACGCTTTGAAAACCACGGCACACTACTGGTTGGTAGCGGCTTGGAGTTTCAGGACACTCCGGGAACTACGTAGAACGTTTACAAAAATAAATGATGGTGTGGTTACCATATTATGCCCACAATCAGTTGAGTTTTAACCAAAAAACCATGTACAGGCTGCAAACCTATGTCCGAAAGGTGGCTGAGACCACCCTACAGGATCCGGAGGGCACCCATCCGTATGATCTCTCTGGTGGCTGGTCTAACGTATGAATATCGGCCTAAGGAGCTGTGCCGCATTACATTATTCTGTCACAGAAAAAAGGTGGATCTAACCATGCTATACAGGAACCTAAGATATGGCTTCGGACCTGATCTCTCCTTTTTTCCTTCCCATCGGCAACCCTTCGTTGGGGGTAGTTTTAGCCAAGGTTCCTTCCTTATGTAACTTATTTTCAGTGGCAACCAGGCCAACATTCAGAAATGAGCCACCCTTCTACGACGAGAGAAGACAAAAGCAAAGAAGAAGGCAGCAAGAATTCCAACCAGAAATGTGGTTCCTGTGTCCATGTTTTTCCTTACTTGACTTTCTTTGCTATGGCATTCGCGGTACGTGCTTTCTCTATCAAACACTTGACAACATCAGTCCCATATTAATATATATTGCTTATGACCTCTGTTTATCTTCACTGCGTCGAGTGGGCCGGAGTATGCTGTTGGTATGATGTGAGAATTTATGGTAAAAGTGCCCCAAAGTTATATATGAAAGGTCACGCGGGTGCGGCGTATGCCTCATCGGACATTAATGTCTAATATATTTAGTTTCGCGAGGGAAAACGATGGCCTACTCAATAATCTGGGTAAGTTACAACAAGATAAGAATTTGCCTGATAAACTACTAAATTCATGGGTCGACTTGGAGGCCTTCACCTCATCAGGCAGTCTGCTCCAAATCTCAGAGAATTTTACTGTGAAGAAATTTGCACGCAGATAGGATTTAATCGGCTTCATTGTGGCGTTGAAGGTGTGGTTTTGCAGATCGCGGCAGCTGTTGTGTCCCAACTGGAACCAACTACTAGCTGCAAAGGCCAGTGTATACAGCACGTTAGAGAAAAGCGCCAGGCTAGTTTTGAGTGGCCTCGTCTGAAGGGGTTCCAGGTTTAGAGTCATGCTCGCTCCCTCCTTTTTTAGCTTGTCGTTAATGCGAATACCACTCAACATAAATGGTAGTATTCAAGGCTTATAAAGTAGGGATTTGGCGTCTTTGAAGTGGAAGTTGCGGATTACGCATCCCAGTGAGATTCTGGATTTTAGAGCCTGTGGCGTGACCTTTTCAGGAAATGTGAGATCACCTTGGTGTGTTAGCCCAAGGTTAAAGGTACCTTGAGGAACAGGTAGTTTCACAGACTGAGGATGCAGTCAGATGTCTATCGATAAAGCACTAAATAATACCCAGCAACGTTTACCTGTGCTGAGCTAAAATTTCCAAGCAATAAACCAGGAGGATATTGTATCAAGCTGCCTTTGTACTAATGATTGAAGCTGGATAAATCAGCAGGAGTGAATGCGTACGCAGCCCTTAGGTCATCAACAAACGATGACGGTTCACTGCGTGTAAAGTAACTGCAAATGTCATTCACGCACGAGGTAAAGTGAAGGGGATCCAATACACTGCTTTGAACCGTACCAGAGGCGACTGGCTTAGGTTTTGAAGTGTGTCGGCTGATCATCACCACCTGAGCGCACCTACTGAGGAAGGACTCAATCCATCTTAGTGATGGACAGTCCATCCCCAGAGGCTTTAAATTGCTTATCAGCGGTAAGTGATCATCTACATCAAACGCCTTTGAAATGTCTAGATAAGGTATGAGGAATAATGGGTGGCGGCAACGAGCAATCGTTACAAAGTTAAAGAAGTCAACATGACGAGTTATGCAGGAACTCGATTTTTAGAACCCATGCTGACCAAGTAGGTATTGAAGAACGCCCCCTTAATAATTTTCTCCATAATTCCAGAAGTTACTGGCGCGCTACTTATTTGCCTATGGTTACTGGCTGTCGATTCCGAACCGGGTTGGTGTCTAGGCAGGATAAACGGTGTGATTAGAAGGTTCTAGATATGTGCAAACGACTCAAGTAATAGTTATAAAGTACCCAGACCACCATATTTGCAGAAGTATTGTGGTATTCCATCTGAGCCAGCGCTACTGCAGCATTTTAGTGCCCTAATATCTCGGTTAATATTAGAATAGAGAATCCAGTTGTGTCTGTTGGAGTTGGCGGAGAAGAGTAGTCTTTTGTGGTGCAGACCTAATTGGTACCACAGGAAAGATTGTTTGGCTCCGGATAACTAACTGGAAGTATATCCGTGAATATTTCACATACGGTACCGCCTTTAGGTCACGTTTTGGAAACATGGGCCGCACGTCTGTCGTAAGAGGCTTCATGTTTTGGCAAATACCAGGTCAAGCACATTGTCGTCTTTCGTAGGAGTAGTTAAAATTTGTCCGCACCCAAGAATATCCACTGAATGGTGTCCTCCCTTCTGTATCGTTCAGGACAGCTCAGTTGATGGAGGTCTCTACGCCATTATCAATCTGATGATGCCTGTAAACTGGCTTCACTCTTGTTTAATTCTTAATTTGAGAATGAAATATCTATTTATTCGTTCAATGGATCCTTAGGCTGAGAGAAGGAATAATTTACATCCTATACGAAGGATGCACTTTAAGTTATAAGTCGACGCTTTGTGCTCATGGATGCGTATGATTTTTAGGCAGAAATGAAAACCGTGTTTACTAAGCATAAAAGCAACATACAAAGAGGAAGGGGAAGCAGTTCAGTAACTTCACCGTCAAAGGAATAATGCTAGCCTAGGTACGACCCAATGTACGGTGACTTGACTATGCCTCGTGCAGCCATCTCGAGAAAACCTGGTGTCTGACATCGGGCATTGCCAAACTATGCCAATTGTTGAGTCATGTGCATCAACACTGATGCACAAAACAGCATTCAGGCCCTAATGGACGAGCATATTTGCTTTTTTGGTGGATTCGTTGACATCAGAGGACGGAATTCCAGACACACCGTAGGGTCACACACTTTGTATTTACCCGGATTATTTCTGAGTGATCTCATAAGGGAATCGGAGTTCAAAATAAACCTCCGGTAACATTCTGCCAGGCCGTTGAAAGTACGAAGTTGTTTCGCGGTGGTCGTCTCAAGGCAGTCCACAATGGCTAGCACTTTAAATGTCAGCGGGCACACATATTTGTTGCCACTAGTATGACCGAGGATGTCATGCTAGTCGGCTCCTGTTTAAAACCTCCAGTTGTTGACAGTGATGCTATGCATCTGCAGCATGCGGGATGAGGGGCACTTAAGGTTAGCTTTCGAACGTCGACTCAAAGTGAGGTAGTCGTGGATGTATACATTTACGAAATCTGAACCATGGGAGACATCCATTAAACGCTGCAGTATTTATACTGCGTTCCGAAGACCAAACGGCATGCGAAGAACATTGAATATTTCACAAGGTATTTTCAAGATATCTTCTGCTGCTAGGAGTACCTGACAGTATGCTCTAACCAAGCCAGTCTAGGAGTAAACAGTAATTCCGTAAAAAGTAGTAGTCTGGAGCTGTTTTGGTGTTGGAGGCCCATCGCTTCTACCCTGTCCGATAGTTTGAAAACACTGAGTTTAGGTATTTGATGGAATTCATTTCGCGCTATTCCAAGATTATCAGGAGCTAGGTGGCGCGCTTTAGATGCCACAAGTAAACCTGTGGTTGTAGCATATGGCACTGCTGTGCGTTGTCTCTACCCCGGATGATTTTTTACACTCAAATGAGACAGTTCGATCGAGTGTTTCCCTCTAACTGAGGCTAAACTCGGGCCTACGCAAGTGTTTCAATCAATCGGTAACGCTGAGTTGTCATCTGTTAGTCGTACTCGAAGCCCAATTCAGAATACGCCACAATAATTCATCAAAGTCTATGCAAATGCTGGGCATGGAAACCCTAGACCAAAGAAAAATCCTTTGGATTAGTTTGCGTTAACCTAAGTTGTGGCAGACATACTCTCTTCCAAAAGTTGCGATCGCGTTGCAACTGGTTGCTCATACATAGAAGAATGTGTTCCGGTGATGTTCGTTCGTAGATACAGAAAAAACGATAAGTTCCGCGCTGTAGTGCTAGAATTTTTTCCGTGTCGGTGGAGTATAAAAAACAGTTTCTTCTGTTAACTGTGGTTGACCTTGGGCGTGCTGTTGAGGCCATCGAACGTCCGTTGGCTAATAACTACTCACATGCGTGCAAGCACATGCGTTGCGGAATCGTTCTTGAACTCTAAGCTATGGAGCGATTCACTTGAAAGTCAACAATCCCTGAAATCACTTTTCTTCAGAAGGGATACTTTGGCAGTGCTAACGAATCGCTTGCTTCAGAGTCCAACTTATTTGCTGTGAGGTAACTCATTAGTTTTTGCTGTAATGGCAATATCTGGATGGAGTGTGGATTGGGTTTATTATAGATTACTTTTAAGGTCTGTCTACACATAACTGCACGAGTTGGTGATGTTGGAAAATAATAGCTAACAAAAAGGAAACAAAAATGAACAAGTGCTAAAAGAAATGTGCTTACCAGTTTACGAATCTTCCTCACTTGAATTCGATGGACAAGCAAGCTGATCATCAACTCTTCGTACCTGTAGAATATCCGTGATTACAGGAAACATGAGATACTGGATACTGCTTACATAGGTTGTATAGGTAGTTTATAATCATGAATCTTCCTTTCCGGGTTATGACACTAATCAAGCGTATTAACGAGTTGTAGACCTAAAGAATTTTATAATTCACGCATTGTGAATGTTGGAAGTTGATTGGTCATTTCGCGAAAATGGTCATTCGGAATACATGGTTAAAATTAGTCGTTTGAAGGTTATTCTTCAACCTTGGGAGGGGTTAGTTATTCGGTTGCTGACTCACTTGGTAAGATTAGTGTATAGTAGCACCTTGTCAAAGAGCAGAAATGGGTCTTGTTTCGTCATCTCTTTATGTAAAATGTTCTTTTCCTCTTTTTTTCACGGTAAGTGGCATGTGGAACATGTTCCAGTGCTCAGGGGGAATCTATCGTTTTATATATTCACTTCCTTTTTCAGTCATGAATGGTGAATATCTTGGTGTCTATGTTCTTAGTTATCCTAATTTCTCTGGGGACGTGCACAAAGTTAACCTGGTACCCGATAAATATGCCGACTTTTAGGATTAAAATAAGCGCATTGTCTACGCAGTCAAATACGAATGCTGAAATGCAGGTCAGTGCATTGATTAGGAATGCTGAAATGCGACACTTAAGCAACGTTTGACGGACTACACACATAATCTACGAACTTCCAGAATAAGCTTGCATGTGTAAACGCGGCTTTATTTACATACACCCCTCCCCTTATTTCAGCACTCTCCGCATTATTGCAGCGGTTCAGTGAACATTTTTGACACAATTCTTATTACTTACGCCTCGCTCGAAATATTAGTGTCATTTACCCCATCATAATTGCGGAACTATAATTCCGCAATATAATTTGACTGGGTATACCTAGTCAAATCAATGACTATAGTCATGCTTGCTTTTACAACACTTTGTCTATCAACATTCTCAGCCCGTTTGGATGAAATGAAATATGCTGCTTTCATAAGCTGAAGCAGCTACCATCATTACGACCACTTAATGATTGCAAACAGGCATACAGATGCTGTGTATTGTCTTGAAGCGATGAAACACCGTGGATCCACAGAAAGGAATACTTTTTCTCCGCCCAATAATTATACTTTTAGCAGGGTGAACAATGTAATCATTTTTTTGGCATGATAAACATTGGATATTCGGTTCTCATACATCACTTAGGCCACATATTACAGCAATCTACTCCACATTCCGTTTGCTTTGCTCTATAATAGTTAGACTGTACAGTTTCTTAATATTTTAGGCCTAGTATGTTTTAGCGTACTAATCAAATAATTCACCTTTTTCTGTTTGGTACATACGAGCACGAAAGTTCATATGACATGATCTCGGTAGTTCTTTAATAAAGGTAGTAGATTGATTTTAAATCACTGATTGCAGTTGTAAGATTTTATATGCATTTCTACACTTAGATATGACTCAAACTTGTTGCCCCTCTCAGGTAAAAATCCATAGATGCAAGTATATTTATGGGACTAGGATGCAGTCTTTTAGGTTACAAATACGGTGAACCAACTTATGGAATCGTCTGAGCCCCTACCACTTAAACCTGTTTTAAATTTCCTGTATTAAACTTAGGTCTACGGTTTGGAACCTAAACTGCTGATTTTTAGTGTCTTACGAGTAAAATATGCAACGCGCAATATCTCATCAAGACTTTTATACAACTGCACCAGTAAGTTTAATTCACAATAATATCCAGACACACTTTCCCTAGGTTGTGTTACAGTATTAAGGATTTTTCTTATAGACCAGTAGCTCGGTAGACTTCAATGAAGCGAGTGTGTCCCTGACATCTTCGGTAAATATAGCACCCAACATATCTATTATAGTGGGTAGAAAGGTAATCTAACAAATATTGGTAAGAAGTGATGGGCCATCGTGTGACTTTCAGCTAACTCTTCATTAACTGAACATTTCTAGCTATCATTTTTGTCAATACTACTTGTGTTTATTTCTTCTCTCTCTATATAAGCAACGGTTTCCTTTGATTTAAACATACAGTACAATAGATCAGTTTTCCAGCCTTCTTGGTTCTCATTCAGTCTGGGTTTTTTAACAGTTATAAAACTAGTTTTGCCAGTACGTCGTAAGTGAACATCACTCTACCATGCTATGCTTTTTCGTGTCTACGTTAGCTTTCCGAATATATCAAGATTTTACCAACCATTTGGTCATTACTTTACAACATCATCATCATTGAACACTGAATGGTCAAAATCTCGGGATAAAACAAATTGTTTGCTGTTCTTGGTCATATATCTCACTTTTATACCTCAAGCACTGTTTACCCTAGCGTGTTAACTAAAATCATTGTACAAGTAAGCTTGAATATAATCCCAGGGTGCTCAAAACAAGGTTTTTCTCAACGTTTATTTGTTTAAACCACCTTTTTTTCGGGAAATTGCATTAAAACTTATGTTTATAATAATTCAGTCAGACCCGGTGATCAAATATTTTCACACCATTAGTAACAGCTGAGATTTAGGTATTTGATAAAATTGCTTTCGAAAAAGCTAAGAATAGCCGAACTGATACTGTACTAATCCGTGAAGGTTTCGTTCGTTTTTGTGAACTATTTGGGGAAATATAGGTTTTCTGGCTATTATCCATTAGACGACGAAACCCGATGGTTAGGGACTTCATAAAGTGAATCAGAATAGGATTGTTCGTTGTAAAGATGCATTCCGGCTCTCTCTTTTCAGATTGTGGCATCAAGTGTCTTTGTTGTCTTTATTTCTTCATCGCTTTTCCCTACATCTTTCTAATATCCCTGATAGTATCATTTTCACCCTATTTGCTCTTCCTGCTACTTTCTATCTTCAAGTGATGTGAGATACATCAATTTAAACCCAAACTGATAAATGTCAGCTCTAACGCTGATATATATATATATATATATATATATATATATATATATATATATATATATAATATAATGTATGTTTTACAAGTGGATCTACTGTCGAAGAAACTAACTTCATAAGCGTTCAGTCATTTGATTGCACGCGACATATTTTCCATTTATTGAAATCTATAGGTTGATTATTTCGGCATTTCTAAAATGTGGCCAGTTGGTCTAAGCATTTGGTTTTCAACCACTGATTTTTAGTTTTGGGGGACCACAAAGCATAGACTCACAATGGGCGTGGCTCGTAGTCAGTTACCGAACCTGAAACTACGCTGGTCATTTAAATTATTTCTCGTTCTACTGCCTAAAAAATAAGTTACTAGGTTTTCCCTTGAAAGTAGTATGGTAATCCATCAGAATGGTTCTTTGCAGTTTAGTTTGCATTGTTTACTTATTGACTAAATCTGACTTGAGCGTAAATGCCAAATAATTTTAAAGAGAACTACGGATGATCTTCATTAAATCAATACGTAACATGAACCAACTGCCCAACAGTTAGTTTGCAAAATCATTATCACATATGAAGCGGCTGACCTTGTCATCATCCTGTCACAAGTGTCGTTTGACACTAAGCATTTTAACTTAATAAAGCTCTTGACTCAGACTATTAGTCATACCGACGGTAAGGGTTAATTTTACTATTTAACTTACGAAATCTTGGTAATTGGAATTAGTTTTAAACCTGCGACTCACAATAAGTCGACTACTCGAATCAATGAATCAAAACACCAACTCCGAGAATTCGTAAATACTGTTGTACACAATCTTAGTCTCCTCACTGAACGATTTATTAAAGTCTCTGTTACTGTTTTAACTTTGGTCGTAAACCTTAGTTTTCAAACTTCCTTTCCGATATATGGGTTTAGCATGGATACAGAAAATTGTGTAATGTAGTATAGTGTAGTAGGCTTATGTAAATCGAAGTTTAAGCATAATTCCTTCATGTTGATTTGTATCTAAAAATTTTATATTAAAGTCTTAGCAAGTAGTCTTAATTGATGGGCTTATCTTTTAAAATACCGAATTTTCAATTAATGTAGCAACATACCATGCACCTAAACGGGGTGTTCTACAGTCTTTCATAATGAACTTTAAAACTGAATGAACGTATCAACCGGTTCCTATTGGCTGACAGAGGTTGTTAGTCAGGAGTAAGTATATCATCAACCTCAATAGTCCGATATTTAATAACAAGGTGTGGTGAATACCATCGAAACTATTCATCGATACATGACTTACGATGATGTACCAGTACTGTGGTTTATTCACTCGGATGTAGCGAATTTACTGGGTGATATGCCCAATTATTTTACTTAAGAGAGACAAGATTCTCCGGAGCTAAAAACCACATCCATGTATAATCTGATCACTAATACGTATCAGTCATTGGTTGGCTGCACTAGATTGCTGTGAAATAAAAAGCCTGATTTCGCAATTACTTAATTTTAAATCTGACTGACGTAGTTTGCTACTACGAAATATTGCCTACTGAATAATTTAAAAATACTGAAATATCACCAACTTCCTTTCACTGTTAGTTTGGTGGTTACCGTATCCTGATGAGACCGAAAGTAATTGACCATCAGTAACAGTAGGTTAAGCGTTGTAGTCTTAGGGAGTGAGGATAAATCTTGTTCTTTGTAGTGCTCGTGGCACAACTCCTGATTTGTTTAAAACAGTACAGAACTAAATGTTATATACTTGTAGATTGTTAAGTTTAACGCTTTAAAATACTATGCTATTAGTCCAACGATGGTTTTTTATCACCGAATGATCAACTAAGTAACTTTCAAAAACTAGGAAACACTGCTTAGCTGTTGTGTTTTGGTGTGAAACGACTCATTGGTTCTCAAAATCTAAAACAACTAGAAACCTTGCATAGTAGTAGATAGGGTAAAATTGTCTCATTCTGCGACTGTCTAGCTTGTGGAATTCTGCAGAAGCAGATCAGTAATATGCTATAAATTCTATGCAACCTTAAGAGTGGATAGATTTGTTCCACACTAATCGGTGTTGAGTTATCTCACTGAGGATCTCTAATCATTAATCCCTAATATCCTGTTGATCTCACGTCCCTATAAAATGCAGGTCAACAGTGTCGACTTTAGGTGAAGGGTATCAAACAAGACAGGCAAGCCAGTCGTCGAGATTTTAAACCTTCATTGACTGAGATGGTTTTGACATATGTTGGGCATGCCAAACCACCGCCTACATCGAGATGCAATGCTACGGGATATTGAATTAGGTTGGACCAAAGAATCAGGATGATCAAGCTATGATGTGGGACTAATGCATGAAGTCTCTAACTATTGGTCTGAGCTGTATGAGGTGTAGACTGTTTACCTTGGGTCTCTGAAACAAAAGGAATCAGTGACTGAGGACTCTTGGTGAAATACTTGCAAATCGGTCATAGTGGCGCAGATGTATTAATACTTTGATATCTTCTAAAGCTTGATTATTTAGACTAACCATTATCTTCAAGCTGTTTATTCTCTTATACACCTTTTTCTACTTTATTCACTCGTTCCTTGCAAGCTACTGTGAAATATGGCAACTTAAACCGATCCACTTCTGTGCAAAGTTCTACAATGATTTATCTATCTTTCAAACCAAAAGCTAGTTTCATAGGTTATTGTCGTGTCGTAGTCGGACTATAACTTTCTACTCACCTGATCCTACTTCAAATCACGAGGAAAGATGGTGGCTTAGGACACAACATTTCAATTACCTCAATTCGTTCGGATTTAAAACTACATCCACTAGTTGTTTTTTTTACTTAAAGTTCTACACCTGACGTAGAACCAAATAACTGATCAGTCAGAACACAAAAGGATGAATAAACAGGCTGTTCCCAACCCCAAAGAAAGAGTTATACTGCGGTCAAAAAGTAAAGTTTGTAAGGATATTTGAAAACCTGGTATTGTCAGGACCTTCCAAGCAATCTCGAAGGTTTTTCTAATTCTTTCTTTGTTCACACAAAAGACGTTTGAAGATATGTATACCGATACCAAATCCATTTAAGTACAAAACCAGATAAACTTCAAACGCCTTTCTCTTTTATGGCAATTTTCGTTGTTACAGTCAATCATTTCGTAGGTGAATGTAAAATTATAGGGTTTGCTGCATTGTAGCTTGCTACCACTGCACTGTTAAAGTGAAAATATACATCACGAACTAAGCATTCATCTCGAGCTCTCCTGGTGATTGAGCCATCAGATTGTGATTGTGATTCACAATGTAAGAGGATAACTGGGATATGATCAAGAGATTTCACCGTTTGCAACTAGACATTCATAACCACAATCAGAAAACATTCTGAAATTTACCTAGTAATGGCTAGAAGGGGAATGCAGGATACACGTCTCCTCTTCTTTGCGACTCGTCATCTGGATGTACTTGCAACCCAGTGAGTGATGGCTCGGGGTGCGTTTCTCACCACCCAAATGCAGTTTGTTGCTCTAGGACTGGTCTTCAATTGTACCCCGACAAAAAATAGAGTGAAGTGGTTGAGTGCGTTGAATACTTCACTTATCTGGGGCGCCGGATCAACCCTGGTGGGTCAGTGACCGATGAAATCTCTGCACGGATATAAAAGGATCAGTTGACTTTTGTCAACTTATGCCATCTGTGGTGCCGCCGCGATATCCGGTTGTCTATTAAGAGTCAAATGTACTGTGCTGCAGTCCGCTCAGTTCTACTATATGGCTTTTAAATATGGCCATTGAAGGTACAAGACATGAGAAGGCTTCAGGTGTTTGACCACCGTTTCCTTCGTAGTACAGGCCATGTTTCCTGGTGTCACCAGGTAAGTAATGCAGATGCCAGACGTTCAGTTTTAGGCAGAAAAAGTAAGATAGTTGATGCCGTTGTGAACCTTCATAGATTGAAATGGTTGGGACATGTATTACATATGCCAAACCACCGTCTGCCTCGTCACACTTTGTTGGCCGAAGTAGGTTCAGGCATAAATGGACGAAGTCCTTGGCTGTTCGTTTAAGCGATGTAGAGAGATGCAGACTAGCCGATTGGGGTCTATGGACAAGAGCAACCAGTAGTCGAGGACTCTAGTTGCTTTGGCTCAAGACTGATGTCACTGGCGTAGAAAAATACAGACCTTATACTCACTTTAACCACTACAATTAATCTCATCTCCTTCCTCTATTTTACTATCTCCTATTTCCACTTCCTTGGCCGACTCATCTTTCCTTTTTCACCTTTTTAATTGCCGTGCTACTTGGTGTGCTGATTTGAGGTGTCGCAACATAGACCATTACGTAGTAACACATACTCTTATTATGATGTACCTGATGGATCATGAGTCAGTGATGACGATGGAACAAAGACTCAAGCCTAATAACCATCACCCCTAACGACAAACATCAATAAAAAATTCTGAAGTTTAGATGTTCGCCTTATCACAACTGTTATCAAAAATATTTTCATCGGCTTAAGAAAGTGGTGGGGAAGCATCATACACGTGATCGAAATGCAACTAAACAACTACCTTCACGTATACCAAGTAGACATTTCAGGGTAACTAAATATAGGAATGACTACCTTTATACCTCCATTAATGCGGTCATCGCGACATCCAATTACCTCGAACTCAATCCTTTCCAGGGTTGTTAATACACAGTTGAGGAACACCAAACTAGGGAAAAACAGATGTCTATTGCTCTCAGGTTTTAAACGGTTCCTCAATTCCTTCCTGCCAATCCATAATGAAAATTTATTGGAAATCACTCAATTCTTACAAACCACTAGTTGAATTCCAACGACATCAGTTCAAAACTGGCACAAAAAGGACCTCATCCATTCCCAGAAATCAACCATTTTTCACTGTTCACCTTTCCATAATTGTTCAAACAACATTTTTGGTAGAGATATATAAAGATTCCTATTCAGGTCATAAAGTAAAGTGAGTGTGTCATATTCACAAAATATAAATATTGTAGTGCAACATTGTATTCGTATACTCCCTCGTTGTTTCTTTTTCGGGCCAACGGTCATATCTTATAGCGATAACCTGTTCACCAATATAACTTTAACACATCAGAGATTTCATTCTTATGCAATTTGTCAATATACATCTATTACTCAACAAACCACTCCGATATAAACTAGTGAGCAAACAATACCGGAGTGGATCAAAGTGTACTTTTAAGACGGAATACATTTGTTTAACAAACAAGAAAGCAAGACTAACTTTTATTGCTCAACTCATAATGAATGATGTGCACTGCGTCATCATCCTAATACAAGCATTAATCACTCATCATCAGTGTAATTAACTAGTCTAGTACACAAAAGAAATCTGTTTAATTCAGGAATGTATATACGTCAGGCAAATATTACCATCATGGAAGAAGTGAGAAATGCAGGTGACGATCACTTCCATCCTATATCATCCATGCGTAGCATATTTGTCTCAAATGCATAGAACAGTTGTGGTTCCACTAACATCTTGTTCCTGTTTTGTGAGAGTGTTTCGAAGAGCGCAGTAATTAATTAGGATAACAGTTCCCATCAAAGAGTAATATCATATTCACAGACCAGTGAGAACTAACGATTACTGGGTTACTGCTATCTTCTGTTTTGTAACTCCACTCCTCAGCGAATCTTATCAACTCTCTGTCAAACGAGATCCCAGCTACCACCATTCTCCTCAAATATTTCCACTTCGCAGTTGACTCGAGAACTTGTTATTTTTAGATGATCCACAGACTAGAACCATTAGGAGAGGATGCAGATGTGTTGTTCATTTGTTATGAAACCCAACTTCTTTCTTTGTAGTTTCATTCTTCATAAGTGTTGTGCAATATGCAGATGCACAAGATATAAAACATGCTCAAAGCAAGTGTTGGCAAAATTATCCGTCCATATTGAGGAGAACACATCTAGGTGTTACTGTACACTTCTCTAATGCGAACTGAAATATATCCACCTCACAGCGTTAAATTGTTCATAGCTTGTGAATGGGTTTAACTGAAATGAAGAATGAGAAAAATCTAATCACCAATACGATGACGGTTGTTGAAAAGATAACTAAAAGTAATTCACGCTTATACAGTCTACAACATTGTCGATTTCTCGATTAAACCAGTCACTCACGAAATCTTATACCTTTAAAATGTCTTTTTTGCTTCCTGAAATAAAATATCGGCGATGACCTACAAAATAAGCTATATAATGTAAATAAAATTATTTAATATGGTATGATATTACCATGTGCTTACTTGGCTTAATGCCAAAGCTTAACACCACTTGGCACAACGAATCAAAATGAGGTCAGTTGTCATCACATGAGCTACGGAACTATCCAAGACTATGCAAACAATATGTGAATAAAGACTTGGATTTGTTTGTAAAATCGATTCCTGCTTAGAATTATAATCACGAGATATATTTTCATGTTGAGTAATAGTAAAGCTTGACGATCATAGATCTAATCAGTCACATAGATCACATATGTACTGCGTACTGCACATAGATACAATATGCTGTGCCGTGCTAATGACATATCCAGTTAACTAATGAATTTAAATGTTTACAATCTCACCTTGGCAGCTATTACCAACATATCCATAAAATATTTTATAATACTATTATTAAGACCGACATCTTAAATTTAATTATAATGCACTGCATGCTAAGATGATGCTGGTTCAAGCCGATCAGTTTATCCACTCGATATACCGATTACTTGCGTATACTGTTAATAACGAAAACAACGACTAACCCATCATATCCGACCAAAACATCTGAGGGTACGTGCCATGTCTCTGCATCATTTATTTGAAAGATGTCAAATGCATTCAAGAAAAATGATGACCGCGCTCTGTTAAAATTGAGGTATTCCTTAACTTCAGTACTTGAAAAAGGATATTTGGAAATGTATGTAATCGCAGTTACTCTGGTTGATTCATTAGAACAATGACGACTGTGACTGTACACTATAACAACTAAGATGAGTGTTATACTTTGAAATCAACCAATTTCCACAAACCACCAACTGAATGGCTATTCAATGCCCATCAGTGACTTGATGTTTCGAAATGTACTTTCCGAATTTCTGGTATAAATTTGCTACCGATGGGGTCAGTCGGATTGGTAATCAGATAGATGCGCACGGACGGCATTGGATGATGGTCACGTCAGATCGCGAATCGATTATAGGAAAAGTTGACTCATACGACTATAACTCAGAGACATGATGGTAACAGGTTTGAGGAGCAACTTGACGACTGTGGACTCAGTCTCTCATGTAGGGGACTACTGCTAAGGATTCCTAGGTTATGATGACACAGCTGTTCAAATTCTCAATCATTTATGAAATAGTGTCAATGCTTGATGAAAAGCTTAATTTTAAATGAAACGATCTCTACAAATCATCAACTGAATGACGACTTGGGTCGATGGAGTGAGTGCATACAACTTACATTTGCCTTTATCATTTTAGAATTCCCCCAAAGTCAGGAAAGATACATCAAACTCATGATTATGCTTCAGCCCTGATAGGACAAATACTAGAGTCTCAAGGGACCTGTATGAAAGTTTAGAAACATATTGAGAATATTTTCCAATATCATGTAGAAAAAATTTTTTTATGCAACCTTCATATTATGCGGGAAATATCTCAAGAACATTTATTCAAATGGTGAGAACGATTGGAATGTATGGTATTCATACCTGCACATTAATAGATTCTTACAGCCACCTTCAGCCTTTAAGCGTGATTGAAGTTATATTTAAAATGTATACAAGAACCTGGTCGAGTACCAGCGTAGAGTGTGCAAACTGAGTATTTTGTAAAGTCGAACGAAAACTAGATATTTAGATACCTGAATAGAAGCAATTTTCTCAAAGTAAATTTCGTTCGTAAAGTGTCACAAGAAGGCAAATTGAGTTAACTTACCTACGACTCCTCTCAGGATGACAGGCTCACTCATGTAAGGAAATTGGAGTCAACAGTAACTCTTTGGTATGAAAAGTGAGGGGCTATCATTTTATTAAGCTTCAAAAAAGATTTAAGTACTGAGTAAACTAAGAAAGCATATTCCTTCTGCGCTTTTTACTTCTAGGGTGGCGCGACCAGTAAGTAACCACTCTGAGTAATCAGCAATGCTGCTTGGTAGCGACTCAGAGGAGATCAGAGCCGTACGGCCTTCCACCCATTCGGAATGAAGCTCATCAGGGACATATGCCTATGCTGACACAAACTCAGAGTCGAGTCCACCAAATTATTCTAAACATGAACATGTGAAATCTATTCGAGTTATAAGTAGTTGTGTTCTTCTCAATATGGACGGATAATTTTGCCAACACTTGCTTTGAGCATGTTTTATATCTTGTGCATCTGCATATTGCACAACACTTATGAAGAATGAAACTACAAAGAAAGAAGTTGGGTTTCATAACAAATGAACAACACATCTGCATCCTCTCCTAATGGTTCTAGTCTGTGGATCATCTAAAAATAACAAGTTCTCGAGTCAACTGCGAAGTGGAAATATTTGAGGAGAATGGTGGTAGCTGGGATCTCGTTTGACAGAGAGTTGATAAGATTCGCTGAGGAGTGGAGTTACAAAACAGAAGATAGCAGTAACCCAGTAATCGTTAGTTCTCACTGGTCTGTGAATATGATATTACTCTTTGATGGGAACTGTTATCCTAATTAATTACTGCGCTCTTCGAAACACTCTCACAAAACAGGAACAAGATGTTAGTGGAACCACAACTGTTCTATGCATTTGAGACAAATATGCTACGCATGGATGATATAGGATGGAAGTGATCGTCACCTGCATTTCTCACTTCTTCCATGATGGTAATATTTGCCTGACGTATATACATTCCTGAATTAAACAGATTTCTTTTGTGTACTAGACTAGTTAATTACACTGATGATGAGTGATTAATGCTTGTATTAGGATGATGACGCAGTGCACATCATTCATTATGAGTTGAGCAATAAAAGTTAGTCTTGCTTTCTTGTTTGTTAAACAAATGTATTCCGTCTTAAAAGTACACTTTGATCCACTCCGGTATTGTTTGCTCACTAGTTTATATCGGAGTGGTTTGTTGAGTAATAGATGTATATTGACAAATTGCATAAGAATGAAATCTCTGATGTGTTAAAGTTATATTGGTGAACAGGTTATCGCTATAAGATATGACCGTTGGCCCGAAAAAGAAACAACGAGGGAGTATACGAATACAATGTTGCACTACAATATTTATATTTTGTGAATATGACACACTCACTTTACTTTATGACCTGAATAGGAATCTTTATATATCTCTACCAAAAATGTTGTTTGAACAATTATGGAAAGGTGAACAGTGAAAAATGGTTGATTTCTGGGAATGGATGAGGTCCTTTTTGTGCCAGTTTTGAACTGATGTCGTTGGAATTCAACTAGTGGTTTGTAAGAATTGAGTGATTTCCAATAAATTTTCATTATGGATTGGCAGGAAGGAATTGAGGAACCGTTTAAAACCTGAGAGCAATAGACATCTGTTTTTCCCTAGTTTGGTGTTCCTCAACTGTGTATTAACAACCCTGGAAAGGATTGAGTTCGAGGTAATTGGATGTCGCGATGACCGCATTAATGGAGGTATAAAGGTAGTCATTCCTATATTTAGTTACCCTGAAATGTCTACTTGGTATACGTGAAGGTAGTTGTTTAGTTGCATTTCGATCACGTGTATGATGCTTCCCCACCACTTTCTTAAGCCGATGAAAATATTTTTGATAACAGTTGTGATAAGGCGAACATCTAAACTTCAGAATTTTTTATTGATGTTTGTCGTTGCAGACAGTGAATTTTGGATCTGGTGCCTGGGAAAATACCATTGCTTAGTGGGTCACAAACACTTCCAAATTAGTGGTCCCATGTTAGCGGTAACGTGTATCCCAGATTCTCCTGTTATAGACTGCCATGTGAATTTGAAAATATTTATTTATTGTGGTTATGCATGTCTAGTTGCTCACAGTGAATACTCTTAAACATTTTTGCATTTATGCTTTCACATTGTAAATCACTATCTTTTTACTTAGCAACCTCTAGAATTCATGATGAGCACATAGTGGGTGATGGTTAGACTCAGTTTAAGTTTTGTGGTTGCAGGCTTTAATGCTGTAATCCCACTTCGTGATTGTACATTCATTTGCAAAACTATTATATGTAAGTGCGTAGAGAGTTTCTTTATCGGCGCGAACCACCAGATAAGCGAAAAGCGTTTCCTGGATTTTTAGTTTTTCGTGGATATCCTTTATGTATTGGTGTCTAGACAGCCTACATGCTGCTGGTTTTCAATCGTCGTGGATCTATTATTTTAACTGTACCTACAATACATGCCTGTTATAAATGACGTCTTTTTATTGTGGACCTGGACTAATAGGTAACAGCATCACTGACGTATGAAATACTCTGATGTGTTGATTACACTTACCAACTTGAAATATTTCCATATCTCCACAACTACCTAAAAATTCAACTTACCAGACTGTTGTGAACCAACTGACAAACAACCGATCGACGTGATCAGTTGGTAATTTTTCAGGTAGATTAAGACGCTTATGTGTAAATTTCGCACAGAATTAGTGATTGAATCGGAATAAAAGTCTAATGAACAGCTGGGTCTCATAACTCATTTGGTAGAGCCCTGGGTGATCAGTGGTTCGAATCCGGCGGCGGTCGAAATTTTCATTTTATCTTTAATCATCACCTAGCATAAATTAAATTTCATCTGGGTTGTACATTCGCTTCTCTGACCTAGCTAGCTATTGCTTTGATATTGTTCTCCTCTAAAACGTTTTCGTTGGTGTATGTGTGCACGTGTTTGCAATGGTCATTCAGTCATGCCGATAGTTGAAAAATGTTAGTTTTTCTGGGAATAAACTTCGCAGTAGACAATATTATTCTATTTTTAAGAAATGAACAACCCATCCTGTTATCACACCCATCCTTTTTCTCCGCAAGTGTTTTTTAGGCGCGCACGTACACATGCATACACATGCTGCTCTCATTATTCTATAGTCTGTGTTATTATTATAACTTTTCGTCATGCGATGTTTTTGTGTATAAATTAGTGTTCTTATCTCCATTTTCCTGTAGATGTAAACTTCCCCATTGGCTTTAATAGTGTACGTGCGAAGTGGCCATACTATTATGTGCATATGTATATGTGTCTTCTATGCCTTTTGTGGAATTGGCAAACTGCCAAAACAGCAGTGTGATTCCAGTATTTTGGATCTATCTATCATAGACTATTAAAAAAGCAAACATTGATTCAGACAATGAAATCAGTGTTTCGTTGACTTGAAAAGGAAAAGAATATAGCTCAGCTTTCATAGTTTACGGCTGGTAGATTGGAAATCAATAATTATTAGCTACATTCAAGTTATCAGGTGTACTTAGATTATATGTAGTGATTCGTATACCACTTCATGTTAGAATTCTAATCAGAGGTCGGATTTCAAGTCTTAACTGTTCTAGAAAGCGTTCAGTTACCAACCAGGCAGTCGCAATTCCTCATCTCTACCATTCTAATACACTACAAGGTGATCAAAGAGAAACTTGGTCACCTAGTCTACTTTTAAATTTCTTCGCTAATCGGCTAATCCACCTATGATCACTGATTTCATCCGGTTTCTGGCATGACTAGTAAAAAAATGTTAGTTTGTAAACTGCCTTGAGCGTTTGGGTTCGAACTTAGTTCGTATTTCAATTTAGAGGTTTGTAGGGGATTTATTTATTTATTTCAAGATGGTACTCATCATAGACTGACGTCAGTTGAAGAAATATTGGAAACCTAATAGCACTGGAAAGCTGTTTCATCCTAGTATTGAACTCAGTAGTGCCAACCCGTGATATTTTCTCCGAGTTATGATTAATATCTATGGCTCTTTTCGGATACTGCACACAGGTATTTCGACAACTATATTGTTAGCATATCTCAAATTCTTTCGATAATATTAGAGGATATCTGTTTTCTCTTTGAATCGTGAGAAGTTCCCAATGAAAGCTAAATTGACACTACAACTGACTGGGGTTAACTCAGTGTTAACTGGTTTTTTATTTTAATGTCGATAATGTGAATAAATTAGTATGAATAATGAATTGCGCTGGAAATATAATCCAATGAATAATATCGTCTCACTACCGTTTGGTACAACTGATAAACAAACTAAAATGAAATTATACTGAGCTACAGCTCTGAAATTCTACTACTCGCGTATTAGTCGTTTAACTAAGCTTACTTCACTCAAGTCCAAAGGATACAATTCAACAAAGTGCATGATCCTGTCCTCAAACAATAACCATCTGTGTACGTTTCTATAACTCTGACTCATTCTCCGACTACTCGTGTCAGTTACTAAGATAAATGTTCAATCATAATCATAATATACTTATTTACTACAGTAATCATTTCTTCTTAAGTATCGAACAGATTTCATCTTTGTTAGTAGTATATGATATGATAACTCCAAATAAAAAGCGGAATTAAGATCTAGTTAGCAGTTGAGTCTCATAGGTCATTCGGTAGAGCGCTAGGCTGGTAAATTTGAAGCCACAAGTTCTAATCTTGCTGTAGATCAGGATTTCAGTTCACTTTCAGTCACCACCTCAGTATCAATAACACCATTCTGCCAAACCACGATTATCTCAAGTAGCCTGATTAACAAATGAATAGATTGCGAATCAAATAAAAAAGAGTACATTTAGGGTGAATTTAAATCCACACTTCAGAAAGCTTAAAAGTAATCGATCATTTACAACTAATTTGTATGCGTCAGTATTATCGATTTTCAGTCGTTTAACTAGGTCTCTAAACAATGGTTCCTGGCTTCTTGAGCTCTCCAATCAGATCGACTACACTTCTGTATACGATTCAGACCGACAGTTAAAGGCACCATCTACTGGTGCCATGTGTTGGTTTGGCCAACATTAGCTTTCCTCCAACTTAAACCTACTTCACTTAACATTACACGTCTAGGAAGACTGAGTTTCCGTCCGTCCCAGTTTTGGGAAGGCTGAGAACACCATCTGCTGGCTTACAGCTATTACATTGTAGTCTATGCCTAACCTTAACATACGTCATCATGATATCTTACCACGTGTTGAAAATGATGCCAAGACCCAGCATATATGTGTTTTATTATGACTACCTGTTTGAGCTCAATTTTCATGGGGATAAGTATTTTTTTAGGCTACTGGTGAGAATCCTACCATGACCCAACTTTTCGTTTCAAAATCAGTTATTATTCGCTAGCGGCAGGATTAATCTGTTAAAAAAGCTATCGTAGACAGTCTAATTAGTCATTAATCGCAGTCATACAAGAGGTTAGTTACTATCCGAATAACTCAGCGATGATGTCTCTGAACTGCAGTATTGAATAATGCGCGTTCGATCCTTAGATGAGATATCAGTTTCCCCGAGGTTGCACATACACCAACAAGTACAAAATATTAAGTCCAGGGTTTCCTACCAAGAACCTACAAATAACTGACGTACTACATTCTGTTCACATGAAATAAAGTGATAGTCAGTCCACAAGTATATTCTACATCTGTTGTAGTCGTAAATAGCGTGATTTAATTTTTAAACAAAAAATCGGTAGTAATAAATAATGAGAAATGGATAAACACTAGATTCGAATTTTTTATATTAAGATATAATCAAACAAGTCTTTGGCATGTTGCCAAAATCACCTCTTCATTGTGTCTGTATGCCTATACACAATAAACACTGCGGTCACGTGGTAGAGGACAGTTCTGTTTCTCTCTCTCTCTCTCTCTCTCTCTCTCTCTCTCTCTATATATATATATATATATATATATATATATATATATATATATATGCACGCGCATGCAAACATTCGCGCACTCATTAAGTGTATCACTTCATTTGTCTTATGACCTGGTGGCCCAGTTTTAGTATGAATCTAAAGGGCCACCCTAGCCATGACGTCAAAGCCCAATATGGTTGGTTTATTTGGACTGAAAAGGTAGATTTTTATAAAATAAGGAAGTTTAATTGATTATTCGGTTGTTGTTGAAGTGACCTCTAGAGTCACTCCTGTTTTATCAGCATTATGGTGCTTCACTTGGCACTTACCTGTGTGAATGTATGTGTATTATGTATGCAATGTGGCGTTACGCCTACACATCTGTGAAATAATTATTAAAATATATTTGTGTGTACTTGCAATTTCCAAGTCTTGACTTTGCTGGACAAAATCAGTCACTGTAGGAATTAGGCAACGGATAGCAGCCAATGTAACTATGAAGCGGTGAGTACTTGTCACTGATCAAATTCTAACGGCACGAAGTGATGGAGGTTTGAAACCCCGAAATAACTTCTTCAAGATGCCAGAAACCCCTTATTGATAATTACTAACAACAGGCATGAAACTGAGATAAAACATGGCTTTTTGTCATCAGAACCCGAACATCTAACATCCTAAACGATTAGTCTACGTTATCTTGGAATATAGGTTTCTTGATCAGCAGATGCCACAATACTACTTTGAGTTTCTGTAGTACCTGTGACGAGAAAAATGAGAACTTGATGTAAGAGGAAAATTTGGGCAATATGGTAGAATGTAATTCTATACTAGATTTGTTTGATTTGTAATACACAATAGTACGGTATTATTTACCTAATGACGTTTCGAGCATAAATTATTGCTCATAGTCATGTCAATCATATCACATCGCATTTATGCCCAGAACGCCATCAATTAAATAATACAGCATCACTACTGTGTTATACATCAAATAAAAAAAACATAATATAAAATGATAGCCACAACCAATCAAATGCGAATGTTCTTCATGTGTCTATCTTTGCTCTCATTCTTTGACATTCTGATTGGAACGCCTGCCTTTTAAGGCCGTCTACACTACCCATATATTTTGCCAAATACAAATAATTGTGCACGGTGTGAGGTAGTAATCTAACTTCGTCTCCTCTCTGCATCAGCTGATCTGACGTTACTGGCTGTAGGATCAACTCGCACATAATAGTTTGGGAAATAATAATAGTTAGGACGAGCGTTGGGCATTTCCGTTAGTCTGTTAGTCATAGTACCTAATGGGAAACCCAAACGGAAGTTAAAATGAACAGTTGGTAAAACTGTCAACTCAACAATATAACAGTTTCGTTTTGGTGTTCTTGGCTTAGTAAAAGCTAATAATGGAATCTAGGCTGCGTGTTCCGTTTTATTTTCACGGAAATAAAATCAAAATGAAACTTACGGCAGTAAGTATCAGTCCATCCGATGGAGAAATCCATACTCCAACGGAGATCCGTCAATTCGACACATCATAGTTGATTACACGAACCTTAAAAACGAACACAGAGAACAAATGATACGCAGCGGTTGTAACTCATTGGCCAAGTAAATAATGCTTTGGGATGTGAAGTAATAGGTGCTGGATGAAAGTCTTAATAGGAAATCCAGACCACAGGAGCGCATATACATTCAATTGATGAGTCTTGTATTCTCCTGCTAACCATTTGATGCAAATAATACTTTTTATACTAATTAACTCTCGAAGCTTACATAGAACCGTTTGTGTTTGTTATGGTTCCTAAAGAAGTATTTTCATGATCAAATACAAGACATGCTTTAGAAGTGCAGGTAAGATACTTGTCAACGCTATGAATCTTTCGTGAATACAGGCTATTCGGACATGTTTTGTATGAGTTACTCACTGAAATAATGTATTGCATCATTTATGCTGATAACAGTAGTAAGGGGACAAATCTTCTGACTCGACTGAGAACTTAGCATAAGTAAAGGGTAAAAAACTAAAGCTGTCGAATATAGAATATCAACAATAACTGGTAAAGTAATCCTTTGTTACACTTTTAAAGTCTGTATTTTTGTATGTTGTGTAGATCTAATCTGGAAGATGGTTAGATGCAACCCGAGTATAGTGTGGCATCAGTCACTGAAGTCTTAGACTTTGAGTCGTAACCTTTTTCTGGAAGTGTAGACTTTTACGTTGATGTTCATGATGCCGAAAATCGATCACAATAGCATCTTATCTTCATCTTAACCGTGATCTCATGTCTCGTCAGATGTTTTGACCTTTTTCTTTCTTTTTCCTTACTCAGTGTCTTGATGTCATGATATGGTGTGTAAATATTGGGAGCTTTATTCAGTAATGCTAAGTCCTTTTTAATTTCGATAATGTAGAAAGTTGTACATCCTAACTTTCGCAGTCAGATCAGCGTTTTAACGAGCCTATAAGTGATGGCGACAGATATTAACCATGATCTCTTATGACTAACAGGCTTTTAATATATAACTCCAATATTTCAAGTGTTTAATGTGCTGTTATTTTCTACATATGACTATTTTAAGTTGCGATGATTTACCTCACATAAGTACTTGTCAGCCAACTGGAACAATTCACTGTTACACATCAAACAACTGAAATGAGTTAAGTGTTTGTGGAGATTTTTTGGCTTGCTTATGGTGTTATTGTTTAGATAGACAGACGGACAGAACCTTGCATACAAGTGCATTGGCTCAAGTTGCCACACTTCACAGTAGTTTACAAAGAACAGGTGAATAGAAAAGTGATATTTAAGAAGACGAAGTTATGTGAGAGAATAAACAATCTGAAGATAGCATTTATCACAAATATTCAAGCTTTAGAAGACGTCAAGGAGTGAGTAGCTTTGTGCTATTGTGACCGATTTTCAGCCGTATCTCACCAAGAGTCTTAAGCCAATAATTCCTATCGTCTCATAGACCCTAACCATGTAGGTAGTCTACATCTCTCCACATGGCTCAGATCAACAACCTGGGATTTCGTGGTCTGATCACTCTGAAACCTTTTTCCATCCTAATCCAACATTCATTAGCATAGTACGTAGAGATATGCAATGGCTTGGTATGCACAGCACACTTGCGAGCCAGCTCAGTCGTTGAAGATTCACAACCTTGTCAATCGATATGCCTCTTTTGCCTAGTTTATTTTTAGATAAGCGATAATATTCACCGCTATCGTTGTCTAGAGAACTGTGAGACACAGAAGGATCTTTAATTGTATGCTTAGTTTTTCATTCATTAAGTTGGTTGGCATACTGTATCTAACATTATCATTATTATTATTTGTCGCTTTGGTTCCTAGTGGAATATAGGGCTTCCGTTGCACGTCGCCATCTCACTTTGTTCTCTACAGTATTTCCAACCTGGCTCCACCACTGCTCACAAGCTTTCATTTCCTCCTCACACGATCTCCTCCATGTCACCGTCGCCTCGGACGCCCAACTCGTCGTTTCACCTTTGGACTCCACGGCCTGGCGCGTGATATCTCCGGATGGTCTTCTCACTGTATGTCCAATCCAATCCATCTCCACTTTATGATGCATGTTTGTTGGACAACGATAGTTTGTTGGTTGGTTCATTGCCAGTCCAGAGTTCCTTGTTGCTTATTCTTATTATTCTGACCATCTTCTCTTCAGTGTGGAGTGAGCGTAGGTGGAAGCTGTTGATGTGATATATATGTGTAGCTTGTTGGAAATGCTTTTCGTAATGCACCAAGTCTCTGAACCATATAGAAGCACTGACTTACTTGACTGACGACATAAGTGTTGATAATCGTGATGTTTTTCACGCTTTATGCTGAGTGGAGTGAAGTAGATCTCCACAGTGGTTTCAGGTTAATGAAGACCTGTCTTGGTGTCTTTCGATCCTGAGTTTGACATGGTCATCTCAGCCGCCGCCAGCTGTAGTTGAAACGATGGTTCCTGAGAAGGTAGGTGAAAGAGACAACTTCCTCTAGACTTCTCTTGTTGATGGTGGTTGGTGCTTGTTGTTGTTGTTGTTGTTGTTGGTTGGTTGGTTGGTTGGTTGGTTGGTTGGTTGGTTGGTTATCTTCATCACCTCTGTCTTGTCTACGTTCACGTGGAGTCCCATCTTCGCTGCCTCTCCTCTTCTGTCAACTTGTTAATTTTCGTGTATACGTGAGATAAGTCACTTTCGTGTATGACTGAATACAAACTTTTACATAATGTTGGCATATGTGTGTACATATACATACAGGGAAGATGTGCAGGAATTCGCATTCAAATAGAAACTATTCACATTTACACGGGACTGTTTTTAAAAAGTTTTTTACTAGTGAATTCTCTGTCATTGTTACTATTATTATTCTTAGAGCCTTTGCCATATTAGAAGGCATTCTACTCGAATCACATGATATTTAATGTTCTATAAGATAGGTACGTGACAAGTTTGTAGTAGTAAAACAAAATGTATCACCTTCACTATTGAAAATGTATTAATATTTCCAAATTTAATTCGAGCAATTTCGTAAGTAAAATATATCTATATATTTTTTAGTGTGCTGAAATGTGTGAACCTATTATGTATAGAACGCATAAACTGTGAGATATATATTAGTACAACATACCTACACCGGGCTGAAGTTTTGGCGAGTAGAAGAAGTGAACAGTTAATCGTTGTATATTTTTTCAATTTTGGAAACTGTTCAGTGCTCTCATCTGATTGGTTGATTCAAGAAAGTGATGACATCTATTTAAAGATGTTCAAAATTACTTCATTCATTTAAACTTTACGAAGATAAGAACATCAGAAGGAGATAAAAATCACCCAAAGAATGACAAGTAGTGGATGTAGAAGCAGAAGTAATAGTAGTATTGGGAGTGGCGGTGGTGCTAATCTGTCAACATTTCCAAATAATGCTAAACAACAAACTGTGGGAAGACCACCCAGTTCAATAAGTCTACTTGCTGATCAACTGAAATTGTCCAGTTTGAATGAAAATGATCCATGTATGACAATGCGGATGATGATGATGAAGATGGTGACAACAACAACAACACCACCAGTGTCAGCAACGATGACGACTCCTATGATGAATAGTGGACTGTATGATACTGCTTGTGAACATTATGGTTTGGAGACAATTAGTGAAGCACGAAATGCTTATTCAATGCCTACACACTCTATTATTGGCTCACAGTCTAAGCGTAGCCTTAATACTACTACTACTACTACTACTACTACTAATAATCATAATACCGATTGGAGGAGTGGTTCGAAAGATTATCATCATCACCATCATTCACGTACTGTACACTTTCATGATGTATTCACGCCCAGTTCTAGTGTTTGTTCATCATTACAGTCTACAATGTCGGAATTCGAAGATGGAAATGAAATGACTGTAAGTGTCGTTTCTTTTCCTTATATATTTTAATTTGCTTGAATTTCATTGGTAATCCTTCAGCTGATGACTTTTTAGCACTGAGCAGGTTCTTCTTTCTTTCAATACCAATTGCCATATGTAAAGTATTGAAATGGAAATTCACTCATCAACCAAATGTACATCTATGTAGTAAGAAATTAGCTACATTGATTGTGTAAGGGTCAGTGATACTATCTGATTATTCAAATGTTGGTAGGTGAAGCGGGGTTCGAACGCGTGATCTATCAATTAGAAGTGTCAATTAGGAGTGTCTAGACCAATAAACTATACCTCCATTGTGTTACTACTCTCTGCTTTGTCTGGATGATGTGTGCATTTGAAATTCGAACATAATGTAAGTGGAAAATGTATTCGTGTTACAAATGTCAATTTAGAGTTATACCACCGATCTCTTCATTTAGACAAGTACAAGAAAAATACCCTACATCACTTAAACTTGCTTCATAAATTGATAATGTATTTCTTTATTTTGTAATGCGATTAGAGGTAATCACTAGGATGCCCTGGGCTTGGGTTTCATGCTTGTTGGTGCTTGTTACCAAGATGCATCTACAACTTTGAGGTAATTAGTATCCACTCAGAGATTGGAACTCATATCACCCAGCGCCTCAGCGAGAGAGATAATCGCTAAGCTGTTCTTTAACTGCCTCAAGGGCAGTATTATTCATCGTCATGAAACAAGTATCGACTGTCAATTTCGTTACAGTTGATGCGTTAATTCTTTCCCTGTATTCCTACTTAGGTCTATTACCCTTTGATTTATGTTCAAATATCCTTTTTCATACGGTAAATACCTTCATCAGGTCATCAAATAGTCTATCGTTATCATATGCGTGTTTGAACCTAATATTGCTATTACTGATATGTTAGTTCTGTCACACTTGTAGAAGAATCAAATACCCATAGCCTTTTCAATATGCTTTAATTTGAGGTCCATACCTTTCAGCACTAGAATGGAGGATCATTACGCTTAGCTTATGTATTCATTCATTGATTTTTAAGCTGTTTCATTTATTGCAGTGATGATGTTGTTATAATTTCATGTGATTGTCTTAAACAATTGGTTCTGCCCATTCAGTCTGAACTCTGATCTTGCACGCGATTAATGTCGAATATATTTTCTCCAGTCTCGTATGCTCACACAATACGTCACCCAAGTCGGTCATCCCAACCGCTTAAAACAGAACACATAATCGGGTAGTTATTTCCTACATATTTCAAGCTATTCGATCCATCTATATCGACAACTATTTTACTGGACTATGACGCACCATAGTGTACAATCATGAAACAACTGATTGCAAATACAAGAAGGTGGGATAATGCACAACAATTGAATTTTACTCAACATGGAACCATTTCCAAGCTTCAAGTCATATATGAATGAATGAGGAGTCGATCGAAAGCTTTTGAACCGAGCTATGCAATAATGTTAAAAATTAAGTCATAAGTAAAATGAATTTTGAGATAGATAAGACAATACGACCAATGACACTTATCTGAGATTTACGTTTTCCACTTTCGTGATGATATGACATGTATAACTTTCTGAATATAATCTGAAGGAAGGTGGTAGTATAGTCTGATTTTGTTGGTTTGCAGTTTAGTTTGTTTCGCTTTTATCAACCACAAGTAACGACATCATAGAAAAAAAAGCATTATGCAGGTTATTCTCACTGTATTATTCGTCCTAATACTTAAATATCTTTTTAATACTGAAAATTAGAACTGATTATTGAGGAGCCTGTGTACAGAATTCTTTTCCCTAGTCTGCTTATAGTCCTTTCGTCTTGAAACTAGGTAATGTGATTAAATTATTTCGAAAAGTTCTTTTTTTATACCCCTTTTCAAAGTGTAAAATATCGAATTTCTTCTTTTGTTCCTATGATTCACCATCTTGAAAGAGGAATACAGAAGAGATCTTTTCATTAAAATAAACTGCTTGTTGACCGATAATGTTCAGTTAGCATCAGTGTACAAAGATAGATGTGGATAAAAAATAAAATAGCACCTAGAATAACCGCATATTGCTTGCAGTTGATACACTTCATATGAATACATCAAAGATGGTAACTCCAACACTTAAGAAGACGAAACATTGACAATAGTGGTACCAAAGGTTGTAAAACACCAGAAAACAGAAAGAAAAGAAAATTTGTGATATATGGGATTTTGATTTCGATCAAGCCAAGGCGTGACTATATCTTCATCATTGTGATAAATTGCAAACCATGTCTCATACAGTCTTCAACTGTTAGTTGTCGTTTCATGTACCCTCTAACCAGAAAGCTTCAAATTGTACAAGCAACTGTGACCAAAACGTATATCTTGTCACTGTCTGTTATGTAAAGGAGGTCAACCTGAACCCGATTTTAATGAAATCATAGCTTATTGGTTCAACCAGTTGATTTTCGAACACTGAGATACTAGTTCGACACCTGCTCCACATACCAAAGTCTTTGAAGTAAATAGTTAACACTCACACAATTAGTGTGACTCATTTCCACGAAGTGCAGCCTAGATAACACAGCAATAACTTCTTTCTCTGTGGTGCTGAACAACTGTGGTTCTCATCTCACAGTCAACATATGCGCTTACCTTAAGGTGTAGATACTTCCTATAGAGATGAATATCAACGGATCTGAAAGATGCTAGCTGTAAACAGTTGATACTGAGGTGTGTTTGTAGTTTTAGTTTTGAACATGTGCTTACTGAAGTGGTTCATTCATGTTGCACGTATATGATTACTCGCGGTCGATGTACGATTGGGTTGAAAAAAAGCTAAACAGCCATCAAATAACCTATAATTCTTTTGAAAACTGGATATTTCTTTACACTATTAGTTTGTCAACCATACCAGGTGTCAACTATTGTTTACTCTTAAAATATTTGACTTACTTCTCGTAATTAAAATTCTTATAGGCAGTGAAACTCTGCAGAAATGTGCATAGACTGTTGTAGGCAATCAGTTTGATAGATAGGTAGTTTTCGGTAATTTAATTTTATAGCCTATAGTTTCCTATTGTCGATTCATTTGCATCAAATTGATCAGATAATATTAACATATAAACTTCGGTTTGGATGCCTTGATTTCGTTGATAATTTCAGTTTTACAGTAATAATTGATAGTGGTAGATAACTGTGGAATGCAAGACATGCACGTTTCCTCCTACATAGGATTCATTGGTCGGATATCAAACGTATAGAGCGATAAGTGTTGGGTGTGATTTTTATTGGAAAACACTTTACTTACTGGTAAGGCAGGTATATTCAATTCGTGAGTCCTAAATATGATGGGACGTGTGCGTCTTAGTGTTGACTACTAGTCACCTATTCATTATTACCATTCATCAGTTTATACACCAAAACTCCTATCAAATTAACGCATACATATAATGCGAATGATAAATTTCGTTCGAACTGAAATGTTTGAATGGTAAACTACTAACCACCAGAGTTAATGGTTTTAGATTTGATTTCGAATGAATAGTAGCTGGGCCTCCCATGGTATACTATTGTGAATGAATCACTTTTCAAACATGATCTGAAAAACAGCATCTTTGAATAAAGTTACTATAACTACTATTAAGACTGTTCTCAATAAAACATGTAAACACACCCTTCTCTGCTTCCTAATATATCTTGTCGTTAGGGTTAAGTAACATTATTTAATAATGAATCCTTGGTAAGTAAGGTAGAAAATCGAACAAGCAATGTAACCTAGATGTCCTCTTTGACTTGTTTCAATTTAGGAGGACAGAAATAAAAATAGAATGAGTTTTATATGAAGTAGTAGATGACAGAATTGTTTTAATTCTGTTCTCCTTTTAGTATTGGTTAGGCTGAGGGTAGATCGAATAACTTCTTGAAAAAGTGGTAACCGATTATGTTGTACAACTTTTTCTTCTCATCTGCTTATATGTTTGTGTGTGTGTTCACTATGGTTGAGAGATATTATTTGATTATACTCAAGAGAGTTTGAGCTCTTTCATTTCATCAATATTTCTATTGGAATGACAAAACTAAGTGATGGAATGAGCAATACAGGGTTTTAAATAAAAGGCAGGGTTAAGGGGGGGTGTGTGTGGCTGGTTGAAGTGATCAATTTTCTCCATATTTTCTTCCTTGTTGGTATTTGCTCATTTAAATACTTGATATGGGTTTTGTTATCGATTTAATTAGTATAATATTCAAAAGTTGTGGTTGATGAAACGGAAAAATCCTTTTTTAACTTATTAATGTTTAGCTATATTTTTAATTCCCACGTGTTTTTGAAACATCTGTCTTGCATTCCTGGCTATCTTTTACCTTAAAATAGAATTTTAAGATACAGCACTAGTGTGTTGATATATTTTGCACCTGAAAAATGTAAGATGGTGCTTTTAAGACTCATTTGCATCAACTCATTTCAAGGATAAGAAATAAACTAGTGGAGTGTGTTTATCAATTCACTTTCTCTAGGAGTCGCATCAGCTCTAATGAGCTGGTTGCTGACGAAATCATAACTGGAGATACAAGATACTCATTTAGTATTTGACAACTTACACCGTATGCAACAAGGTGAAACACTAGATGTACTGCTCAAGGGTCTGCTATCTGCAATTGTGTGGCTGTTAGGAGATATGAAGAGGCTATAAGTTGTGGTCGTTAGTGTCTTCTTAATATTATTTACATGAAATTAGCATTTGAGCAGTGTTGAGGCTAGGTTTAGAGTACTGTTTGGGAAAGGTAAGTCAGTTAGTGAGGTTGTAAGCTTCATTCCCTTAATTGTGTGAACAGTCGCGGACTGAGGTGACCTGAACATGTGTTGCGCATACCGAACCACTGCCCGGTACGATGTCAGCTTAATACGAGTCAGATTGGAAAGCAGCTGAGGGTGGTCAAAACAAGACTTGGCATCAACTCATAAGATTTGCTGACTGTCAGCTTACCTCACATGGGTAGATGTGAGGAGCCTGACTGGGGTCCTAAAGATGGTAGAAATCAATTGTTGTGGAATTTTTGTAATGTGTTTCACAATTGACCATAGTAGTTTTAATGTTTGCATTAGAAATTATGACAAATGTCCGTAGCTCAAAGTCTGGAAGACGTTTCAGTATCATACTAAACATCATTCTTAGTGCATCAGACCGTCAGAAGGAAGTGAAGTATACACTGTTTGTTATCATCAAAAGTTTGGACATCTATACTAAGATTTATCTATTTATTCTTTCAGCACTGGTGCACTTTTTTCGACCGAGTTTCTGAAAAGCCATTTGTTGATGGAGCGTGATCCGAACTGGTTATCCCATTGTTAGAAATAGAATACGTACATCAACGAACCACATTTCCACACACTACTTATTTTATGTGCTTGAATTATTTTGGTTTAATCATTGTCCCGACGATAGTAGTATTTCAAGTTATTTAACATAAGGACTATGCCTTCAGTAACTTCTTCACTTCACCCTTGTTCGGTTAGCTATGGGTTAAAATCCTGTCCCACCTACCAAAATATGGTACTCTTCATACATTAGGGCTATCTACAGGCCTACGTGGAATTTTGCGTAGTTTTTGCGTTTCATTTCCAGTCCTGTGTTGCACAAGTTGCAAATATCTAGAACACTTAATTAGACTACTATTTTCAGGTGAAGAGTACGAAGGACTTTGCAAATATCTCTTCAGTCTTTATCAGATGTCATCAAAAGCTTAATGTAAGCGGAATCTAAGCAATATCTGAGCAATGACCACAGTTCTATTTAGATTTTCTAATGATCTCAAAATGGCTTCCTTCCTGTTCTCCTATTGGTTCTATCGCGTCTTACTAACATCACTCGTTTTTGCAGTTATCAAGTCTAGTGACGTATATTGATACAGTTTTCATATCTACCAAACTGTACATGAGTCTGGTAGTTTGAAATGCCAATAAAGTTGATTTAAAATAAGACAACATCTATGTATATCTATAGTTCTTTGATTGTTTCTCGCTATCGACCACTTAGATTTGAGATTCGAACTCCCACTTCACCTACTAAGTAGTATGGGAAGCCGATAAATATCAGGTGTGGCTCATACTCTAGAGCTGTTAAGTTGAAGTAAACTGCATCCTCTTTTTTCAATTGTTTGTTGCACACGTGTATAAATAGCTTTAAGAAAATTAAGTGTTTGGTGTTAGAATTCCTATTGAGTCTCCTTTTCCCCTACTATCGACGTAGATGAAATTTCAAGGTAGTTTTCATCACGGACTCACACCACTAGGGACTTTTGAAAACTCTTATACCGTTGAGTTGACAGTTTTACCAACTGTTCATTTTAACTTCCGTTTGGGTTTCCCATTAGGTACTATGACTAACAGACTAACGGAAATGCCCAACGCTCGTCCTAACTATTATTATTTCCCAAACTATTACGTACGAGTTGATCCTACAGCCAGTAACGTAAGATCAGCTGATGCAGAGAGGAGACGAAGTTAGATTACTACCTCACACCGTGCAGAATTATTTGTATTTGGCAAAATATATGGGTAGTGTAGACGGCCTTAAAAGGCAGGCGTTCCAATCAGAATGTCAAAGAATGAGGACAAGGATATTCACGTGAAGGCCATTCGTAATTGATTGGCTGCTGCTCTCTCTCTGCCTTTCATGGTTATGCGTCTGCTGCATCACGTGATGCACAACTAGGGCTGATCTGTACACTTTCGATCGATTTTTTCAACCTTGTAAATCTCCTAGTATATCGAGATGGACACATATTTAGCTGCAACTGACTAAATGGTAATGAAAAGGCGCCTAACGTTATATCGATCGGAAGTCTACTAATTCGCCTGTCATTTTTTCAGTGACTTTAAAGGCCAGCGCTAGCGACTGCTAGGATGACCAATCAGGCTTTGGAATTTCACCTGGGAGAGTACTTTTCCATGAAATAAAGGAATGTAATTACCTATCCATGAGTTGCTAGGGTGACCTTAGAAGTCATACATTTTTGCATCCTATCTGAATTTAGGGCATAGTGGCCGATATATATTGTTTAATTATTATCTGCTCCTGAGTCCGTAGTGGGACATAGGGCTTCAGTTGCACGTCGCCATCTCACTTTGTCCTCTACAGTATTTCCAACCTGGCTCCACCACTGCTCACAAGCTTTCATTTCCTCCTCACACGATCTCCTCCATGTCACCGTCGCCTCGGACGCCCAACTCGTCGTTTCACCTTTGGACTCCACGGCCTGGCGCGTGATATCTCCGGATGGTCTTCTCACTGTATGTCCAATCCAATCCATCTCCACTTTATGATGCATGTTTGTTGGACAACGATAGTTTGTTGGTTGGTTCATTGCCAGTCCAGAGTTCCTTGTTGCTTATTCTTATTATTCTGACCATCTTCTCTTCAGTGTGGAGTGAGCGTAGGTGGAAGCTGTTGATGTGATATATATGTGTAGCTTGTTGGAAATGCTTTTCGTAATGCACCAAGTCTCTGAACCATATAGAAGCACTGACTTACTTGACTGACGACATAAGTGTTGATAATCGTGATGTTTTTCACGCTTTATGCTGAGTGGAGTGAAGTAGATCTCCACAGTGGTTTCAGGTTAATGAAGACCTGTCTTGGTGTCTTTCGATCCTGAGTTTGACATGGTCATCTCAGCCGCCGCCAGCTGTAGTTGAAACGATGGTTCCTGAGAAGGTAGGTGAAAGAGACAACTTCCTCTAGACTTCTCTTGTTGATGGTGGTTGGTGCTTGTTGTTGTTGTTGTTGTTGGTTGGTTGGTTGGTTGGTTGGTTGGTTGGTTGGTTGGTTGGTTGGTTATCTTCATCACCTCTGTCTTGTCTACGTTCACGTGGAGTCCCATCTTCGCTGCCTCTCCTCTTCTGTCAACTTGTTAATCTTCGCATGTAGATGTTTCAGTTTGTGCGACAAGACATTAGACATAAATGATCATCGGCGAAATCCCAATCTTCTTCCGGGATCGTTTCATTGGTCAAATAGTGTATTCCCGTCTTCTCTCTCGTCACACTTTGTGGCATAATTCAGTGGAGTCCATCACAATCAGGAGGATGATCAGTGGTAGTAAGCACCAAACTTGTCTTACTCGTCTTCACTTGAAAGGCGTTACTGAGCTGCTTTCCATTGTGAATCACTTGATATTTAGCATCATATAGCATATAGCTGATGTTGAATGAGGTTGATAAAGGTGGTTTGTGGCACTCAAACAGTAGTGTTGAAGTAACAGCTGTTAAATGACTTCTCGGTCGATGCTGTCGAATGGCTTTTCAAGTTCTATGAAGTTGAGGTTGAGAGTTGATTACCATTCTATGGTCTGTTCTATGATGATGCATAGTGTAGCGTTGTAATTTGATGCGCACATGCTTTGTTCTTCCTGACTCCAGCCAGCCAGCCAGTTCGGGTCGTAATTTAGAATCGAGTGCATTTCTTACTATCTCCAGGATGATGCAGCCTAATATTTTGCTTGGGGTGGACAGCAGCATGATTCCACTCCAGTTCTCGCAAAGACTTAGATCTCCGTTCCTTGGGAGTTTGATAAGGTAGCCCTTCTTCGAATCAATAGCCTGGTACCTTTACTTCCTTCCTCCCAAACCATCTGCAATAGTGGTGTGAGCATGTCCGCTGTTATCTCTGTGTGTGCTTTCAGTGCTTATGGAGGAATTCCATCTGGTCCCACTGTTTTCCCAACTTTCAGCAAGTTTACGGCGTTAGTGACTTGATTTCTGCTTTTGTCGGAGGACTTGTGTTCACTGGTAATTCTGTGACTGGTCTGCTGGTGATATTTGTGGACGAGTTGGAGGTGTTGGTGGTGGTCGATTCAAGAGTATTTTGAAGTTGTCAGTCCATTGTTTCCTTTATTTCTCCTGTTTGGTGACCAGGTTTCCTTCCTTATCTTCCATTGTTTTCATCTGTGTTGATCTCTCCCCAGATCGATAGTAAGCTGGTTATTTGATATAATGTTGTCAGGTCTCCGTCTCTCCTACTTGCAGCAGTCTGTTCTACTTCATCACATACAAGTGTGTGGTATAAGTGTCATTTGTCTTTCTGAGCACTCTTCTTCACTTCTATGTGCAGCGTTTTAGAGACTGTATTCAGTTCCTCCTTTCGTTGTTCATCCCTGCACTGTACTGTACTGCACTGCACAACACTTCACTAGTTCATCTTCTGCTTCACCAACCTCCTCTCCCTCCTCTATCAGCTTCCATGTGTCTGTAGAGATCCACTGCTTGTCTTGCGGCTTCTTCTTCTCCTTCTTCTTCTTCTTCCTAACATGATTATGCAGGTTTCCTTCCATGTTTCTTCCAAAGAGTTCCAGTGTTCTTCCACTCAGGTTTCTTCAGGGATGTTGCTCAGTATCTCGCATTGTTTCCTGATGGTTGACTGACGTGAAGATGTCGTTTTAGTTTCGTCATTCAGTTCAGTTCGTGTTCTGTTCTGTTCTGTTCTGGGGTGTTCAACTTGAACTGTGGTTTATCACCAGCTTCTGTGAAGGCTTTCAATTGATTTTGAAGGTAGGTTGCTTGCACTAGATAGTGGTGTGAGTGGTGTCGACCTACATCTACTCGCCTTCTTCATCTGATCTGATCTGATCTGATTTTGTGTCGAGTGGGCTGGCTGAGTATCCACTTTCTTCCCATTTCCCATTTAGATGAAGTCGATGTGATTTTTAGATAGTGTGTGATGGTGTCTGGTGAAATCAAATCCATGTGGGTGCCTTGTGAATATCCTTGTATTTGTACACACTGCCTTACCTCCAATCACCAAATGATTAGATGTGCAGAAGTCTGCAAACAGTTCTTCATTCTCATTCATCATTTCACCGAGTGCTTCTCTACCAGTGATGGATGAGTTCTCTTCGTGTGTTGTCTACTCATAGTTTGGCATTGATTTCACCGCAGTTATTAGAATTTTGTTGCGGCCAACTGGAGTTGGGTATTGTCGATGATTGATTGTAGTTGTTGTAGAATTCCTGCTTCTCCTGTTGGTCTGGATTATTTGTAGATGCGTGGTTTAGCGTAGCATTGTATGATTGTGACTTTCCTTCTTCGTTCCTTCCTTTTGATTTGAATCCATCTTAGTGTCATGATGGTGATCCTGCATGAGGAAGAGGAGGAGGAGGAGGTGAATGAGATTGGTTGCCACTGCATGGGGGAGAGCCTTCGATGCTGTTTGTATTGGGACAATATGATAGCCACTGCGTAAGTGAGTGTGCTCGTGGCTGTGGTCTGGGTGACAATATGGGAGTAGATTATTGACTGTCCAGTTGACAGTTTGGGAGTCCATTTCCATTCTATCTGCAGATTCCTAGCACTTGTATACTGTATCTTGTCATTTGTTTTGCAATGTGGACAGGCTTGGCAGGCGGCCAGCCAGCCAGCTTCAAACATTGTGTGGACATTCCATGTCCGTATGTTTACTTTCGCTTTCATCAAGCTAGAGGGAGAGAGAGAGAGAAGACATACCGACAGTTGGGTTTTTGAAGGCTTTTGCCCACTGTCGTCATTTCATCTCCTTGATTCTAGCTTGAAATCAGTTTATTTTTCTTGTGCTTTGAAGTTTGTTTAGCGACTAGACTAGTTTTAGGGGGTAGAGTACTAGTCGTATGCCCAACCTTCCCTCTTTATCGGAATTGAGGACCGGCTAGTATGAAGTGAACTAGCTAACTAGGTGAGGTTATACGTTTTCACTTACAAGCTTTATTTAAAATTATGCAGAAAGTGTTCACTTATGGTACTAATGAACTCAAATTAACGTTGATATTTTCCATGGAAGACTTTCTGAATGCATGCTTACAGCTTGTGTGTGTCTGAGACGCATTGCGACCGCTCATTTGACCTAGGTATATGATGATGCACTTAAGTTAGCTAGTTAGTTAACTTTGCGATGATATTTAAAATTTTCAACCAGTGATGGTTATTTCGAAATCATATGGTGATTAGGATTTTGCCGACGATCATCCCACGTCGCCAGTGCTGAGTCGATGGACTTCGTAAACCAAAACTGGGCAAAAGATAAATTTATGTAAAATACTAAACATTGACAACTTAAACATGAATGTCTTTTGAAAATGATGTCTTTCGGTTGATAGAGGATAGAAATGTAGAGCACGATGACTTGGAGCCGGCCATTTGTCGGTTATCAATTGTTCTATGCCCAACCTTTTCTCTTTTTCCGAGCTTAGGACCGGCTCGTAACTAGTGTGCTAGTTATGTAGGCGATATATATGACTAGTGTGTAATTTCTCATGCCAGCTTCGTAGACTACTTTGCCTTATGCGCTTTGTTATTTTCTGTCCTTCCATTGTGACCTAGCATTCTTGAAAGATATAAAGGAGACAGCATCATCTAGTTTAAACGGTATTGGCTTGGCAGCATACATCTCGTTAAATTAAGAATTCGCGCTTATGCTTCTGTTTTTTTGTGTTCACCTTGGGGAGCATAGCGTCTAGTGAAAGTCGGAGTTTATAGCCAAGGGGTGCTTCTATAAGTGATGTATTGTTTAGAAGTGAAGGCGTCATTGTTGGTCTGTATGCCGACAAGGATTTCGAATTGTTTGTCCGATGTCTCATTTACTTTGTTGTTTTAACAGGGTTTATTTCAATATATTTAAAAAATATCGGCTTGACCGTGAGTTGAAGGTGAGCTTGCGGTATACGAATATGATTCATTTCATTGTCTTTACAAAAAATCTGCAAAATTATAAGGTGCGTTTTGAGTACGATTATCAGAAACAACAGTTTTTGGGATACCATACTGAACAAATTATCCGGATAACTTGCTTATGGTAATCAGTAGTCCTCTGTATGATGATCGATTCGGGTCATTTTAAATAGACATCAGCGACCATAAGAAAGTTATGTTCCTTCTTACGGTCCACCATAGTTGATATAAATCATCAGCCATGGAATATCTGTCGAAAGCCATTAAAATTCAAACTTTAAGAACAATTTTTCTGAATGAGCACAGTTGTCACAGACTTTCACTAGGCTTTCTATGTATCTGTCAATGAATAGCCAGTACATAAAACTGTGAGCTAACAACGACTTCATACGTGTTATCACCGGATGATGCACATGTAACTGACGTAGGACGACACTTTTTAAACCTGAAGGTTTGATTGTTCAGAAAATTCTCACCTCAGAGCAGTTGGCTTTGCGCACCATACAGATTATTTGTTTATTTATTTCATTATAAACTGAATACAACATGGGGACCAAGAAGTGCGTCACGTGACTTAACGACACCATTAATTCGAAAAAGAATAGAAGTACGAAAAAAAGCGGCCAGGGGACAATCGGCTTGATAGTATGTGTTCGAAGAAAACTTTCATTTGATTTACGTTAGTTTTCAAAAATAGAGAACACGAAAAAATTGAAGCGCGATCATCTTCAGTTTCTGTTGCCGAGACGTATCTGATATCAATCATCTAAAACCACTGAGGTTCACGATCTCTCAACATCCATCTAAATAGTCATGTGGCACCAACTGATGCTAATCCAACACATCTGTCCTTTACCCCACAGCGACAAGTCATACATTAACAACCTTCCTGTTTCTTCTAGTCAATCTTAGATTTATCTAACAGCAAATGACATGAAGGCTATCGGAACACTATTCATAACACGTATCCAAGCCACCGAAACCGATGTTTCAAGATGGAGTCACTCAGTTAGTGATGATCTCTGTCACACTTAAACACTTCCGTCTCGCATTTCAAACAAGCGATTCCTCGGAGACAACGATAATCAAAATGCAGATTTAGTGGACCAATTTTGTACATATGTATGACAGTACTACCTGCACTGATTCATTTCATGCCCGGTCTTTTAGAAGTAGGTTAGCATCGTAACGTAATCAAAGGATACGCAGATTGATATATGGTCGGAAATCTGATCTGCCATGTCTTAACGTTATTTGTTGTTATAAGCATTTACCATTTTTAGTGTAAATCCATTGCATTCACTTTGAGTTTTTATTTATTTGCTTTGTTTTTATTACCGCATCTAAAACACTGATTAACACTGTATTGTCTATTTTATTCTTTTTGCTTATTTGTAGAACTCTGAGCATAATTCGTGTTGTGTTCATGTTTGTAAGTTGAATTATTGTTGTGTTGTGTATTTTGTTTTCTCTATCGAAATGATATGATGCTATAATACTCATAACTTACCAGGTGACTTTAGTTTCTAAACTTAAAATTGGAATGTCGAATTTCACTTCATTGTTTCAACCACCTACACAACACAACTTCTGCATAATTAGATATCTGGTTAAGAATGACATTTTTTTAATGGTTTTCTAGGAAATATCAAAATGTATAGCTATTATTTTTGTATAATTAACTAATAAGGCTAAAGAAGAACTGATGACGTTTCACTATTGAAAGTTGTTTTGTTTTTTTGATGATTCTCTCAAGTATCGTTACAGATAATTTTCAGAAGTTTGTATTGAATCTCAGGGAGAACCGTCTGCACTCCATCAACTCTTCCTTTAATATTGTAGTCTGTTTGTGAATCGTCAGCCGGATGTACCTGCACCTCAATGAGTGATGTTGCCGCTAAAACTCGAACTCGGGACTGGTCGCCTGAAATGTCAAAACGTTATTCACTAGACCGCTGAATACCTTGCTTCGAACCTAGATGAGGTTTTTTAAGAAACAATCCTATCGAAAATTACCATCTCTCCCACCGATTCCCAACTGTATTACTCTCAGTCTTCAGTCATCGGTTTTGAATTTTTTAACAGCGTATCATAATTCCCTATATGTCTTAGGCCAACAGTTGACGACTAGCTGTCTTAACATTTGAAATAAAAGCATGTGATCATTTCAAATTATGACAGAGAGATCTTGAGAGAGTGACCTTAAAGACCACCCGAGCAAATACTGAAATAACGAATCACGTTTCGGTATTTCAACCGAGAAGGTAGTGTTTCACAGAATAGAGAACGGTAATTGTTTATCTCAGTAGATGTCAGGATTATCCTGTAAAGTCACTCAAATCTCGGTTGGCTACTAATGTTGTAAAATGTGAACAGAGATCTGTCTCACATTCATCCACTTAATGTGCGTAATATATATAATCAATAGCAACATATGACCAGGCATTACTGCATAACAGTTCAACTTGCCATACCTCATGATCAGCACGCCAAGTAACAAAGCTATAAGATGAAAAATGAAGAAATAAAGAGGAATCAATCAAAAGCAGTAAAGGAGAGAAACGAGTGAGAAAATGTTAGATTCCGTATAAGCATTAAGATGAAGATACTGAGTGGAGGCATCTGCGCCACAGATCGGTTCTGAGCCATGCCACCTAGATTCTCCAACCATTAGTTTCCGTTGTCATACGGACCTCAACCGGTAGGACTGTATTCCCCTACATATCTCAGATCAATAGTCAAAGAATTTATGGACTGTTGGCATATTTTAGACTGGCTGCCTCGTGCCTTTTTCCAGCTTAAACCTATTTCAGGTGACATTAGGCGACTAGGCAAACGGTGATGAGACATGCGTAACCCCATGCCACACGCACCTGAGTCGATTGAGGTTCACAACCTCATCGACTGACTTTCCTCTCCTTTCTAAAACCCTGCGCCTAACATATATTTATTTATATACTTGGTAGATGTCACAATAATGCGTCACTGCACAATACCATTGTTCTCAAAATCACTGTTAGAGTCTTAACGAGAAAGTCGGGAAAAGTCAGTATGAACTAACAGGACATTCTAAATTTGGAGAAAGATATGTAATTGACTTGCTACTTTGAATTGCATTGCATTCATTTCACTAAGTTGACTATTATGAAAAGGATACGAGAGGTAAATACTGAACATCGACTAATTTCGGTAGCAATCTCAGCTATCTATTTGGGCCTAAGTTATTCAGCATTATGTATAAAGGGACTAATAAGAAGACAATGAAGTTTTAATTGGCATTTATTATATTATTATTTGTCCCTTGGGTTCCTAATGGAACATAGGGCTTCAGTAGCACGTCTCCATTCCATTCTGTTCTCTGCAAACTTTTGAACCTCGCTCCACGACAGCCCAGAAGCTCTCATGATCTCCTCCATGTCACCCTCGGACGTCCAACTCGTCGCTTTCCATGGGGGTTCCACTCGAGTGCCTGGCCTGACACGTGATGTCCCCAGTCAGCCTTCTCAGTGTATGCCCAATCCATCTCCACTTCCCTCCAGTGCATGTTTGTTCAGTGATAGGTTGTTGGTTGGATCGTTGCCAGAGTTTGTTGTTGCTGATTGTTATTATTCTAGCCATCTGGTCTTCAGTAACGAGCCAGCATAGACAGTTGTTGATGAATGTCTGTAATTTGTTGGAAATGCTTTTCGTAACGCGCCAAGTCTCTCAACCATCACATAGAAGCACTGACTTGACGTTGGTGTTGGTGTTGAAAACCCGGATGTTGTTCCACGTGCTGAGTGGAGTGCAGAAGATCTACACACTGGTTTCAGATTAATGAACTCCTGTCTTCCATTTCTGATCCTGACTGGCTTTGACGTTTTCGTCCATGCCGCTGCCTGTAGTTGAAAGAGTGCTGCCTAGATAGGTGAAAGGGGCTACTTCCTTTAAGTTTCTCCCGTTGATGGTGATTGGAGTTGGTTATTGTTGTTGTTGCTGGTGGTGGTGTTGGTTGGGTATCTTCATCACCTCTGTCTTCTCTACATTCACCTGAAGTCCCGTCTTAGCTGCCTTGCCTCGCCTCGCCTCTTCTGTCAACTTGTTAATTTTTGACTGTAGATCTTCTAGTTTGGGTGACATCAGACACAAGTCATCGTTGGCGAAATCCAGATCTTCTAGGTTCTTTTCTGCAGTCCAGCCAGCGCATCACCCTCTTCTCGCTCCTCACTGTTTGTTGCATGATCCAGTCCAGTCAACCACAATCAGGAATATCATGGGTGATAGTAGACAGCCTTGTTTTACTCCTTCTTGTCTTCTTCACTTCACTTCAAAGGGATAACTGAGCTTCCCATTGTGAATTACTTGGCTGGTATGTGGCGTCTTCATATAGTTGTTGAGTGAGATTGATAAAGGTTTGTGGTATACCGTAGTGTTGAAGTAGTTGACTGCCAAATTACTTGTTGGTTGGCGCTGTCGAAGGCCTTTTGAAAGTGGATGAATTTGAGGTGAGGTATGGGGTTGACTGCCATTCTATACTCTGTTCTATGATGATGCATAGTGTAGCGTTGAAATTTGGTCCACACATAATTTGTACTTTTTGAATCAAGCCAGCCTGTTGTGGTCTTAGTTTTGAATCCGGCGCATCCTTTAGTCTCTCCAGGATGAGGATTGGCATTTACCCTAGAGTTAACTACTAAATCAACCTAAAAGGCAGTTTAGTAACTTTTCTTAACTAATCCTAATCAATAAGGAACTTAAAGTTCTGCCAACTAGAAGCTGTGTTTTTACTGTTTAGGGGTTAAACTTAAACAATTAGAAACTGTAATGGAGTTTTGGAATGTAATACCATACAAATGGTAGGACTAATCCGTACATCAGCAACTCAGAACTGTGGAAGTTTACCTGAGTAGACATCCGTTACCGCCAACAGAAGGCTAGAATAAACAAAAATCATTGTGGAGTAATAAAGTATGATATATAATTCTAACTGATAAAAGTAGGTGTAGACCATTCTCTTGCTAGCAAGACAGAGGTTATCTGAACACTGCACTGTTGTTTCAAATCGAGCTGTGTGAACTGCATCAATCTCGGCACACAGTTGATGAGCTTCACTGAGGAGTTTACAAACACTCATATCAGTCAATCAGTAATATATTTCCTACAGGTTTCATACAGTCAGCCATGATGCTATCTCTATAGCTGAATACATCACACATTTTGTCTAATTGTTTTGGTTTTCATAGTAAACTAACTAGAGTGAAGTTTCACAATTGTCTCTCACCTGATTTATGTTATTTTCATCACTGACTGTGTAGTTCCCAAACACCTGATTTAATTTTACGTAACTAAAAAGTAAGAGGTTTGATTATTACTCGTAGGTTAGCATTGGTTTCACTAGAATAAATATTTAGATAAAACGTACTTGATGTTTGAAGTGGTCGAGTGAATAATAATAATAAATACGCGGACGGTAATAACGCGATGAGACACTCAGACTGTATGCAACTAGCGGCTGTTTCCCCCAAAACCTTATACTCCACTGAGCCACAAAAATCAGAAGACAAAGACCGACTTGTGACTCTAAGGAAGACACTCTATTCGACAAAAATACATCATTTATATACAGTTCTCATGAGAATATAAAACCATTAGGTCGAAAGTTAGATACCTATTTTGATTGGTTCATTGTAGGACAGATTGTCCAATGAAAGTCTTCCTGCCCCTACAGTAAAATGAAACGAAAGTTGAAATCCAATACTTCTATATTAGCGGGCGTTGACTTAAAATGTTGATTTTCATTATTAGGCCGCTTCCTATCAATGTTCAAGGACATGTTATAGACACAAAGAAATATAAAATAGGTAGTATTTGGAATCCTTAAGTGAAAACTACATAACACTTGCCTCATTTTATGGAAAATTAAAAAAACACAACTAACTTTATAGTTCTATTAAAGTTCGTTTTTTTTTAAAAACAAAAAATCTACCACTGCAACCTATACTAAACATATGCAATCACTAAAAAGTTGGTAGATATCATTGCATCCACTGAGAAGAGGGATATGTGAAATTAGTGTCAAATTATACTTCAATTCACTGATAATTTTATAGCAAACTAGTGAATATAAATACATCTGAGATATGTCACTGAACTTCTCTGTAATATCTCAAGAATTCCTAGTATAGTTCAAACCATTAGTCGTTTGTTTCATGTATCGTTGTCTTATTCATAAAGGCGAAGTGGAGGGTTTTTTTCGCCTGCATTTATTAAGGTTTCTACAAATCATACTACAGTGGAACCAGTTGTTATGTAATACTTTTAAATCTTCACTGAACAGACGCTTTTTAATAAGTAAAACGTTTATCAACAAATGAGCGAACAGTTATTATCAAAAACTGAATAGAAGCCCAAGAGAATGCAGGACAAATGATGTATTATTATTATTATTACGTCACAATATGGCGTGTTTTCGAACTACTTCTTACCTTCCATTTGTTTTTTCTTTGTAGGGGGGTGGGGTGGGTATCTAGAACAAGTACATTCATGTGTATATCACTCAATCAGTATAAAAATAGGACCGAGCATTAATGCGTAATGGTCCAAGTGGCCACACCTCATATCAGCACAACTACTAACAAAGTAGTAGAATTAAAGATGAAGAAAGAGACAAAAATCAGTCAAAAGGAGTAGAAAGCAATAAAAGAGAGGAGGGAGAAATAAGAAAATGCTGAATTTAGTGTAACGATCAAGATGAAAATAATGTGAGATATATCTCCACCACTAAGATCGATTTTGAGCCATGTCACTTTGCAACCATTGATTTCGATTACTACTTGAACTCTAATCATGTGAATGTATATATATATGCCTAGATAATTTGTTAGTAATCTTAGTAACAAGAAAACTTTCCACTTTCTAGTTACGCTTTCCTAATAAGTTGGTCATATACAAATCATAACGGTCATCATGAGATTTTAACACTGCTAAGATAATCTTGTATGTTATGCATATTGTTGTTATAAGTGGAACTGTGGCTTATTGGTCTAGCCACTTGATTTCTAACCGATGGGCCACAGGTTCGAATCCAACTCCACTTAATGGAGTTTCAACAATTAGGTAGTAAGTATCATTAGACCTTACGCCAATAGTAATAGTTCGTTGCCTACCTCACAAATGTGTACAAGCTTGTTGAAAGCATTTTGACTGTTATTTAATTATAGAAACCTTTATGTACACTAAATTTAAAAAAAGTATTTTTGAAGAGTAAAGCCTATTTTGTTTTATTTATTTATGTGTTTATTTTTCTATTGTTATTTTAGTGTCTGCAAGCGCTCCAACTACAAATTACTCATTGAATTCTCTTATTAATTTATCAAAGTGTAGCAGGGAAACAGCTTCTTATCATAATAATACTATTGTTGATACAAATTATCCTAATACCAATCTTCCATCAACAAAGTGTACATTCACTCCATCGTCTTATTCATTCAGTTCTTCAATGGACAAACCTGATCATGACTGTGATGATAAAGATGTTGTTGTTAGTGGTAGTGGTGATAACAGCAGTCATCATATAAATATCCGTTCACCAAGTACATTTGTTAATCATTCGGGTATAATGTCTAAAACAATTTGTTCTTCTTATTCCTCGTCCTGTTGTTGTTGTTTTGGTGCTGGTGGTGGTTTGTGTTTTTGTCCTTCTTGTTGTTCATGCTGCCTGTGTCGAGGGAATAATCATTCACAGCCTCCATTACAACATCGTTTACCAGCAAAACGCGCCTGTCGATCAACCAGTTCTAGTTCAGATATACCACAGTACACCTCTTCATCATTATCTTCTTCGTCTTCCATGTGTGGTTATTACAGTCGTCAGTGTCCTTTTACTTCAATCCATCTTCCACATCGTCATTGTCATCAATGCTATCAGCAACCTACCACTAGTAGTAGCGGTAGTAGTCATGGTCACTACCATTGTCATCATCGTCATGATAACAGCACCTGTCATAACAGTAATCATATCATAATGATGAGGACAATGCAGTCTTACATCAAAAATCTTCCTCGTCCAGTTGCTGTACGATTAGATTCACAAGCAATCTATCATGCAAAGTCAAAAAGTTGCACAAATATGAATGTTGTAAAGTCATCAAATCTTAATGACAATAATAATAATAATAATAATAATGGTGATGATGATATTAGCAACGATAGTACCTTGCGTAATAATAACAGCGGTGTTATCTTACGCCCCAAACCTTCTGATTTAATATCGTTCAATAAAATTGGTAATACCGCCCGTCTTAGCTGGCATCATCCTTTGTTCAACTTTAGTTCTGTCCTCCATCAAGGGAAACATAGTAATAATAATGATAATAATTTATCTCTACAAGTCCAATCTAACACTTCAACGCTTCAACATGATACTTCCTTAGAAAGCCAACAAACATGCACAGATTGTTCACAAAATGTTCAGAAATCGGTTCGTCTGCGGAATGCAAATACTCGTGGAAGTACTACTACTACTACTACTAATAGTAATAATAGCTCGAATCCGTGTGATCGTGTTTCAACATTTCGTCCTCCTAATCACATTGAAATTAAAGGATCACAGGACTCTGCATTATCAATTCACGCACTGCCTAGGTAAGTAGTATTTTAAAATTTTCTCTCTAATCTCCTTATTCTTCTGTATATTTTCTAGAAATCGTTCCTTTACTTGTTTACTGCCTGTCCTCTTCGTTGAATTGTAAACACTAAGAATATATATTCACTTTACAACTATGAATGCCTGTAATCTGTGTATCTACCTGAAGGGAAGCTAAGAGTGGTCAGACCATGAGATGACAGCAGTCCACTATGTTGTTGAATCTCCCTTTATACTGCACTGTCTGCATCAGCATTAAAACTATGCTGGTCACACAAAAAGTGGCTATCGTCACTCGGTGACCTAGTGGATAGTGCTGTGGGGTCTGAAGTGACCAATTTCAAGTTTTGGTCTTAGTGGTAACAAAATCACTCACTGGGACGCAGGCACATCCAACTAACGAGTCCCAAACGGGAAGAAACGCGCGTTCTGGATTCTACTGCTATCCACTATCCATCCAGTCTAAATCGATGTCTGGAGAATTTAGGAGATAGTTGTGGACACATTCATGTATTTTCGTTATCTAATTAGTTATGTAATATGAATCTTCACTTCTGTTTGTCTCATGGCATTTGATGACTCTGAATGTCATTATCATTATTATCAGAATGTTATCGTTGTTTTCATTTCACTGTGTTCCCTGTTATCCACCTTTCCTTTAATATGTTCATTTGAATTCTTGTCAACTTTGCTTGATGTGCAGTCCCATCAAGTCTTATTTCTTAATTCTCTTTCTGTCATTTTTATCTCCTGGGATAGGGAGCGTAAAATATTTTCTACACTTTCATTGTTGATTCTTGGGTTTTCTTTTGGGCATATCTTTCAATTTAATGTTTATCTTCGTAGTCAGTATCAATCCGACCAACCAATCAGTCACTCACTTGATCGTGAAGCGAAAAATTAGAAGCTGATGCAGTCGTTTACAAGTTTAGACTCCCATTCTTCACGCCAATACGCTGAGGTGCAGTTGTAGAATTGCTGCTCATTGGTTTAGGGAGTTGACTTTCAACTAGCGGGTTACAGGTTCGAGTACTGCTCCACGTAACGAGGTTTGCGCAGCCAGGTAGTATCATTAGCCATTACACAACAGGTATGGTTCATCGCCTGCTCCATGAATGTGCACAAGGTTGCTGACTGGGTTTTGATTTCTTTTTTTCGAGGTGCAAATCAACAAACAGAAATATCATGCAAAACATATGTGAAATTTCAGCTTGGATATAGAAGGCTCTTTTGGCATCTGCCAGTTTGCGTCATCTGTGGCGCCAGCGATTTATCCGACTATCCAATCAAGGAGAAGTATACTGCGCTGCAGTCCGTTCTGTCCTGTTACATGGCTGAGATATAGTCATTTAAAACTAAAAGACATGAAGCGATTACAGGTTTGCGATCACCTATTTTTATGTAGCATTGCTTGCATTAGTTCGAATCACCGTGTCAGTTATGTTGAGGTCAGGTGAATAGTACTAGGCAAGACAGGCAAGTCGATTGATCAGCTTGTCAACCTGCATCGACTGGTGCGGCGTAGACATGTGTTCCTCATGCCGAAACTCAATATACCTCGATGTTCCATCCTAGAGGAAACTAGATTAGGTTGGAAGAGAGTTCACGGTGGCCAAACGAAGACATCACCACCAGTGATATCTGAAAATTAGTCGAAGTGGTGTAGATATATTCACTCTTTGATATCTTCTTAAACTTGAATATTCGCACTAACCTTTATCTTCAAATTGCCTTTTCTCTCACACAACTTTGTCTACTTTGACATCACTCTTTTCTGTCCACTGCTATGAAGTGTGGCATCTTGAACCGATACACTTGTGTGCGAGGTTCTTCTTTAATTCTCTCTTTCTATCCGAAATATATGCGAATATCAGTAGTTATACAACACTGCAGAATGAAGGTGAACGGAGATGAAGAGTATTAAAATGTAAATCAAGTGTAAAACATCAGCAATACATCTGTCAACAGTAAAATTAGTTTTTTTTCGTGTCACTTGTAGTCTTGAACTTAAAATATAAAAAAACTGCATGTCCTAGTTGCCACATTCTGAACCAACCTAATTCCTTCTCTAGTTAGCGTACATTGGGTCTGCAAGCCCCACCCTCATATCTTAGTCACCTCAGATCATAACAATTCAATACTGCACATTTAATTTCCGCATTATAATGATAAGACGGCGGTTGTCGTCGAATACCTATAACCTTCACATTCTCCATAGTCTGAAATAACTGTACCTACGCATCTTTAGAGTACAAATTCAAAATAAACACCAATCTGGTTATATATATATATATATATATATATATATATATATATATATATATATATATATATATATATATATATATATATATATATATACGATGTTTTTCACTGTAACTAACCAGTTATGTAATCAATAACCGATTGACTTGTTTGCTGTATTTCTAAAAATCAATAACACTGAACACCTATCATTTCAATTGCTTGATTTTTTTTACTCTACCATAGTGAATAAATTCTATTCTTATTATTTGACGACTTTATTTACCTCTGTCGGTTTAGTTTATCTTTATCACTTAGATTGCATAATGCATATTGTTTAGTATCATATGACTGACCAATTTTTGTATTCCTAAACTCATTAGGACTTCCCATTATTCTCAGTTGGTATATGGGAAAAGAGAGAAGACGATTGAGGTGAAGAGAAATTTTTCCTCCCGAAGAGATTACTCTTTTATCTGTACATTCGTGAATATGCAGTAGACACGATAGAGCAGTCCAGGGCTATTTCTGATCAGAAGTAGAGGTAAATTGCATGACAAAGGAGAGTTGCGTAATATCTATAGGTTTTTAAAATGAGGTAATAAACAAACGATTGCAAAATAAGATCAAGTTACGCTATAAGGAATTTTTCTAGAGTGAATGATCTACGATGACCATGGCAAAAAAAGAGGTTTTACATACTTCTTTTGAACGTATAATGATGGTTTGAACTTTTCAATTACTAATGCTTCAGCTATGTCTAGATGTCTTAACCGTACTTCTTTCAAGTGGCTTGGTCCTGCTTTGCGCAAAATTTTGAAGGATTTATCAAAAGAAGCCAGATGTCTTGAGTTTAGAAAGTTTTCTGTGAAAGCCCTGAAGACACATTTCTGTACTGTTCTTGTGAATCAGGTTGGGTACTGTTTACGAGTGCGTCTCACAAACTGGCGCACCGTAATGGTTGATGTACACACGTTGATTTTCCTCAATGCTACAACTTACTCTTTGTGTACTGATGAATGAGTTTGTGGGAGGAAAATATCATCCTATGATTGGCACCAAAGAATGTTTTTTTGTGGACGTTTATAGTCTCTTTCGAAGTATATCTGCCGCATTATCTCCTATGAATTCGAGTTTCAACAGTTAAATGTTTTTCGGAACAGTATGCAAGCGTTTCGTAACGTTTTTCGACCTTTAAATCCTATTAGGTATCTATTTTCCACAGAATTTCTCACAAGTTTTTAGTTCATCATTGATGGTATCTTCCATGCATATTCTCCGTATTCTTGATAGGATACCTCTTTCTGTTTAAGAGGTAACAACTGTAGAAATTAATAAACTGCCCGATACAAGTGGGCTTTCTGTAAATAGATCTCTGGACTGAACTTTCATCTTTTCTTTGACGCTGATAAGGGGATCAAGTGCTATCGATTGGAAATTACTTTAGAATGTTCTGTCGTTTCTACTATATACTTACGAATGTACAGCTAAGAGGATAAGTTTTTCGAAAGGGAAACGTTTTCGTAGCAATCATCTATCTTTTCCTATGGTCAAATGGATTTGTTTTCAGATTGGTTAATGTCACCTAGTTTTTATAGTCTTGGACGATTGGTTATTGTTACTAATTAGGATATTAGGACGATTGCTCGCCGATAGCATTAGATGACATCAGCGTCATATTGTGATGAAAATTTGGACTATTTGATTCATTGGCTTAGGGTTTACTTGCTCACTGTGAAACCTGATTGTCCTAGGCACCATCCATCTTAGGGTCATGGGAGTACTACTGCTGAAGAGTCTCAAACAAAGACTAAATAGCTGTCCAATGTCCCCAGATTTCTACTAGTTGTCTAGTTAACGTCAATCTATAATGAAAAACCGCTTGATTATCAATAGTATTTAGAATAAGTATCGGTAGTGGAACCACTCTGTATTGTACATTAAAGGATGGTGTTCAATCGATCTTCAGTTTTATACTTATCATCTTGTTCCATTTTGTCTTTGAAGTAAAGTCAATTTTAAGGCCATTTGTCAGTTAAAAGCCATTTTCCTTTTGTAATATACTAAGTGTATCACAATCAATTATCATCCCGTAAAGCATTTTCGGAAAATACAAAGCCAAAGTGAAAACTTGGATAAAGTTCTACCGATATGATACTATACAATTTCATTGGAATCAGTTTCCACTAGCACGATGCTATTTCCATCTTTTATGGATTCATGTTTTTGTTTATAACTTCACACTTACTCAGAACTCTGTATTCACTTTATTTCTGTCGGATTTATTGTGTGACATTATAGTAATTCAAAAGGGTTTCCTATTGTTTTGACTAAAGTATAAGTACCACCTAAAATGCTTGAGTTTTGAATACCTTTGGGAAAAATATCAGTTTAAAAAACCAGTTGTTTCAAAGTAGTTTTCACCATAGATTGGTATCAGTTGGAAATTGGTTGAAAAACTAGAAGCATTTGAAAACTGTTTTGTCCCAATTCGCAACTCTTCACCAGTATGCATCCATGACTAGGAAAAAATTGCTATCCAGTCCCCTCACGTTCTCAATATTTCCCTATTTAACATCAGTTTGTGATGAAAATTGCTTTGAAGTTAATCAATTTGTGGAGGTGATTATTTGTTGTTTCGACCATCCAAGATAGCTTTCTTCTCGTAGACTGATTTTAGTAGAATGGGAGTAATGATTGAAACACCTGGATCACTTAGCTTTATGGACAACAGAACACCAAGCTAATAAGCTTGGAAGCCATTGAACCACGTCTTTGCCTCTAGCCCAGGTTTTTGTTTCAACTTCCATCATCACTCCTGTCATATTAACAGTCATTACATCAAGCACTTTATAGAAACCACATTACAACTTAAATTCTTTGATCATTGACGTGAAATTCATTTGTGTGTTTGTGGCAATAGAATTATAAGCTGTATTAGTCAGTTGTTCAAGCCAATACACCAGTTTGATGCTTTTGAAGAAATTCAGATTTGTTTTACTTCCCTTCATTCTTACTCTTTGTGAACATCTCTAATTGAAGAGTTTACTGACTGACGCTTATTCCAACTCCCTTCTGAGGTTAGAAGTACACCTTACCGATGGCAGACGAAATTCGCGAAAACATGAATTCATGCTTTCCAGTTGTTTAACGATACATGTGATTAGCTTTACCTTGTGTCAGATACTCACTAATTCCTGATAGTTCTAAGTAACTTTTCATCAGTAAGTGCTCTCTCTTTTCTGAATTCCGTAAACTAATGTCATGCTGAGTTGTCACACTTACAATATATTATCATAATACTATGTTATAGTATTTCACGAAAACCGTTTGACATTACATTTTAAATATTCATGAGAGTGTAATAGATACTACTGTGGATGGTTAAGACTAGTGTGACTGAGTTGTATGTCTGTGTATGATTTCATCACACATCATCGTATTCTTCGGCATACATGTGATATTTTTGCTCACGGTGGCTGTAGGCCAAAAATTAATCATATATATTTATAAACCTTCCAAACGAATAATAACAATTAATTAGTCAGTTCCATTTCGAAGATATACGCTAACTTCACTCTTGATGCTGGAATATCAACGCTAGTCGTTACAATGTCATCGTCCTTCCGATTGTTATTCATTTCTGACTATTGATTTTTATTATGTCTATATCATAATTACGCATCTAAGAGTAGAGTTGGCTTGGTTATGAATTCAAAATGTCAGGATGATTGACAGAGAGTGTATTATTAGGTTTAAGATGCACCATTTTTGCGTACTAGACTGTGTTTAGATAGAGAATTGGGTAGAGGTAGAACTGAACATTTAACTCAAGCATTAAATACTGAATTCTTAAAGTGCTTAGCCAAAACTGTTTAAATATAACAAACTTCACACTAAGTACACGTACTACAAGTCATACATAGTAAGTAGTTTAATCTGATTATCTTTACATAGTGTCTGTAAGACACTTTAATCCGTAAGATTATTTCTAACTAGACAGAGTCTGAGCCTAGGTGTACTCAAACAACACAGAAACGAATTGGATTGAAACTTTGTCTATTTATGAAATGTAAATTTATCGTCTTAATATAACAACAACCAGATAAGCATCAATAGATACCTAAGGAAGATAGAAAACATACTGAATAGATAAGCCTTGCTGATGAGTCCTAACAAGTCTTCCTGCTGAAGGATTCCTAACACATATTCGAACAACATTAGTGTTGGGAAAACAATGTGTAAGGCTGAAGGGAACAAATTACAGGCGGTTTGATAAACCGGTTATCTCATAGAACGGTTGTAAGTTTGATTGTATCGTATCGGAACCCATCTACTGGAACGGAAAAATGGTAACAAAAGTTATGTGTACTAAACGGATTCCGTGAATCATTGAGTGAAGTTTGCACGTTGTAGAAAATCATACAATATAACAGCTTGAAAATGAGCTATAAGATCCAGATATCTTGTTGATCGATGATAATTAGTTTATCAGTATGAACAACCATCATGTGTAAGATATGCATCTACATCGTCATATTGTAGGTTCAACAGATGAGCTGGAACCTCTTTAATTCCAATGTTAAATGCTTATATAATAATGCTACTCCAACCCATTGAACACACTATCTGACTAAGCGAAAATCGGTAGGTGGGGAACATTTGGTACCCTTGATGAATTGTTTAAAAGCTCAGTTTCCTGTCAGATATGAGCCACAACTCCCACTTCTAAAGTTGAAGAAATTAGTTCCAAATCTTATGATTTCCCATGAAATTTAAAAAACGAAATCAACATATCTGGACTGGGAAAAAAACCATATCATTCTAAAATATCATTCACCTATATCATTACGTACACCTGGCTACCGTTTACTTTCAAGAACAATGTTTGCTGAAGTTGGTTTAGGCTAGAAAAGGGTTAAAAACATCCAGACCAAGACATAGCGTTAGTTCATGTAGTTACTGTCTCCTCGTCTATGACGTTAGGGAAATGTAGACTTCTAGGTTAGCGTCCAGAGACTAGGCGGGATGATTCAGAGTCAATTGCAATAGCACAGATACAGTCATAAATTATCTCCATCCTAATTACCACATCACATTTTCTTGGCTTTTTTGGTTCTACTGCCTCTTATCTTCCTATGACTTTTTAAGACTTTGGTTATAATTTTTCTCTATTTCCTCCTGCTACCTTGTATCTAGATGTGGTGATGTGAGTGTATTGCACCTTAAACCATCACTTAGTATTGCTGAGTTCATCGAGGGATCTTATGGTAGTGTCTCTCATTGAATGGATTGCTGAGTAAGTACACCACTTCTGAAGGCTCTCCACTCGAACACCCGCGAAGATGTCAGAGTCTGCTGTGAGTCGTGTACACCGAGCGATGTCTGTCAAGGATGTGTACTGTCTCTATTATTTTTCAACTTTGTCATGAAAATACTTATGGAGGTCTCCCTGTGGTTGTCTGACTACAATGATTGATCTTCTCACAAGAGAAACCTTAGTAGATCTCGAGTACTCAGATCACATAGTTCTGTTAGGTGAATGTATTCACAAAATGCAAAGTCTTCTGGATACATTGAGTGGTAATTTGTAAATGTTTGGGGTGCTTTCTGCACCACTCAAATCCTAATTGTTACTCCAGCATTGGTCTTTGCTGTTGCTTTTTTTTAACAGTAAGCAGTCAAGTGGTTAAGCTCGTTGATCACTTAACTTAAAGACGCTGGATCAACCCTGATGGGTCAGTGATTGACGAAGCCTCTGTACGGACACAAAAAGCTAACTTGGCTTTTGCAAACCTATACCATTTGTGGTGCCCCTGTGATATCTGATCGCCTACAAAATGTCAAGTGTACAGCACTACAGTTCGCTCCTTTCTACTATATGTCTTTGAAACGTGACTACTGAAGGCACATGATATGGGAAGGCTTCTGGTATTCGATCATCATTGTCTTCTTAGCACAGGTTGTGTATTCAGTGTCACCAGGTAGCGTTTTAGAGAGAAAGTCAGTTGATGAGGTTGTGAACCTCCATCGACTCAGGTAGCTGGGAGATGTGTCACACATGCCTAGTCACAGTCTACCTCATCACACAATTTTATCTGAAGATTTGGGCTGGAAAAAGTCACGGACAGTCAGACTAGTACGTGACACTATTCCATGAAGTCTCTGACTGTTGGTTTGGGCTGTGTAAAGGAATTTAGACTTTGCGGCTGAGTTTTGCGTGACAATCAAGATTGACGGTTAGAGACTCTAGGTGATATTGCTCAGAATCGATGTCAGTGGTGCAAAAGACATCTTCTAATTTCACTTATACCAACCAAACTTTTGAATCATCCACCTCTTATCTATCATTCAACTGGCGTCAGCATATGTGGAACTGATTGTTTTGAAAGGTAATTTTCACACATCATTGTCAATCAAAGAAACACTTGAAACCAAAACATCGCAGACTTGCTTCATTTTTGTTTTACAACTGATTTGTTAGCTTTCTAGGCATTGAACTTTCAACCTGTGGGTTGGATAGTATTATTAGCCGTCACACATTATTGAATGTGGCTATTAGCTCACTCTGCATTTTTGAACTCTTTTGTCAAATTCATTGCCGAATGCCATCCTTGACTGGTGCCAGGCAGGTAATAGTTATGGCTCGTTGGCTTAGGGTGTTGATCTTCAACAAGTGGGTTATGGGTTTGAACCTCGTCTTACCTACCGAGGTTTGGGCAGCCAGTTAGTATGGCTAACCCTTACAGTAGTTGTGGCTCATCGCCTACTGCTTGAATATGTTCACAAGGTTGCTGAGTGGGTTTCGATTTCGATTCAACTCCAAAACCTTTAGCCTTGTCATGACAAGTACTATACCTATAACCGCATGCTTGCTGTTTGTTCAGATCATACCTTTCCTCTTTTTGCGGGAAACAGCATTTTTATTTATTTATAAGACATAATGAATGAACTGTGTTCTTCACCGTGTATAGGTCATTCACGCGCTAATTTTTGTTTGTTGGGTAGATGCACATGAAACTAGTCGTATAGATAAGAAATACATACTTTTTTTCTCTTCTCCATTTATAGAAATCACTTGGTTTGTGCATCATGCCAAATTGAATTGTTTCAAAAGTAATGGAATGCGTGTTATTATAAAATGACAGTTTTCAGTGAAAATGTGATATACTGTGTGCGTTTGTATATACGTGTGTATATCAGGTATTTTATGCGTAACTTAAGTGAAGGTTCGTGCTTGTATACACGGATGCACGTGTATGTGTGTGTGCGCACCATTCAGTGTGCCTTTCTACTCCGATGCCAAGTGATTAAGGTATTTTAAAACCAAGTACCTAGATGAAAGTGTATTTCAATTGTGTAATGAAGACTCAGCTTGGTATAGTCAGCAATGGTATCCGTCGTGTTAGGTCTATGCGACGTCTCACTGATTCCTACTTTCATCTAGTGGCTAAAAATTGGTGTGCAAGTGTTTTTGTTTGTATATGTGTTTGAAGAGAGGTCATCATGGTGGCTTACAATTTAAATTATTTTATGCTAATTCCTATGCCAAAGTGTTCATACGTCTGAGGAAGCGTAGATAGAATCCGAAGGAAAAAATTGATTGATCCCAGTTAAGTCATACTTCTAGTAAGTCAGAAATCATTTAGGGTTGTCCTTGGACTGGGGAAAAAACCATACCTGTTGTATGGTGACTCTGTAGATGTTGGAAACTCACTAAGTAGAGCAATATTGACGTTTGATGGAATTAATTGATTTATGCCTTACAACATATTTTCAATTCAACGGCAAACTCTACAACACAGATGAAAAGAACACCAATGAAATCTCCTATACCAGGACTAATTACAGAGGTAGTAATACGAAAAACGCTTACAAATTAATCATCAACATCAAATTAAAGAGGAATCAAATAACAAACTTGCATTTTTAGATGTTCTGATCACTAGAACGGATTCAGGAAAATAGGAAACTGAAGTATACAGAAAACCAACTCATGTAGATCAGATTCTCAACAACCCAGCAGCGTACAAAATTAGTTCCATAAAAACATTGTTCAACAGATCGAAAACAGACCATAGCGCATCAACCTTACAGAGAAAAGAAAACTATTTTATGACATTTTTCTAGAACAGTTGTTCATGCAACTTCATCAAAAAATGTTTTTCTAATTCGTCGTGAACAAAGAAATCATCTTCAGAAACCAACGGACGAATTGTCTTACATGAAAAATGTCTCTGAGATCACGACTAAACTACCGAAGCCTTTTGGAATCGCTGTAGTTCACAAACCCACATTATTTCTTCAATCTGTGTTATGCAGTCCAAAAGATGGAATCGTGAAAGAAGATAAACTGCAGAAGCTGAGAAGAACACTATATCGGACAGAATGATCACCCCCTTCACATCCGTCTACATTAACATTAACTAGCAATGAAGCATCATGACATATCTTCGCTTATATTAATGCATATAGACAACTGTTGACATGAATTTGTGAAAATCTTGAATAGAGGAAATGCAGAGAATGTCAGAAAATTTTCAGGAGCTTGGTATACAGGTCAGTCAGCAATTAACAGACATGTTGACATCGACCCAATCTACCAACCAATAGGAAATAACAAAAACGTCAAATTTTGTGTCATGAGGTCAACCAATCAAAATAAATTTGGAGACAATGACAAGACTTTGGCAGAAGCAACCAATCACACACAAGGGCATCAGGACAAGCTACTAAATAAATTGTGAAGAAAACCTTCTAGGTCACTTCTTTCCGAAGTTTATGCCGATGATGTCTAGAATGACAATTAAAGCCTTGTGATTAAACCACGCAACCCAATGAACACAATGCCATCAAAAGGATTTGGCTACTTTTCATCTCCTACCTTTTTTGTAGCTGTAGGACCTACTCACCATCGTGAAACATAGACGAGCAATAAATCTTGCTATGCATAATCGCTGTTTTTTCGTCTGGTCATTCTGTTATTAGTCCCATGCTTCTACTTTGATCAATTCATTTTCATAAGTCCACCAATCAGCTTTCTGTTTTAACCCAAAAAACGTGCACTTCAGTAAACATTCTGTATTAGAATCATTTAAATGTTTCAATTTTCAATTGTTATCAGTGGGCAGATGTACGGTTACACGATAATGTCACTCCCCATATTGTTAATGTCTGTTTGAAACATATTGTACTCGATAGGTGGTATCCTTGTCATAGGGAATTTAAAAATACAGCAGCGGTAGTCAGTAGATTTTGTCTCACTATATCACTGTTTGACACGAATACCTGGTACGAACTGCACGAGAAACTCAATTTTATTTAGTTCCTAGTGCCTACAAGTCATCTATCAGATGTTACGCAGTAAGAGATGGTTTAATTTACAAGTTTTTAGCTATTGATTTATTGATTTCACGTTGGTATTCATCATGGACTGACATCAGTTGGTGAAACATCAGAAACCTGGGGACAGTGCACAGCTGTGTTTCATCATAGTGTGATGATGATGACATCAGTCCGTGATGAATACTAACCAGAAGGGGTTTTAGTTTTACCACTGAATTCCAAGTTAACCAGATAATGTAGTTCATCGAAATTGCGGACTTCTAGAGATTGATGCCGTTGGGACAAATACCATTCATATAGAAAAATTATTCAAAAACCCCTTGATATAGTATGCATACTAGCGTTTAGCGTATATAGTGAAGGCTTTATGATGAGAAATATCGAAGGAGCTGTGGCTCATTGGTCTAATCACTTTATCTGCAACCGGTGGGTCACGGTTTTCAACTCAGTCCAACTTACCGAAGTTTGAGCAACCAAATAATATCACACAATAATCTGCACAAAGTTTGTGAGTGGATTTCAATTTCCACACCAAAGGATGAAAAGGTTATTAGTTGAGAAGTTTTCACCTGTTGGAGAGTAGACTTAAAAAGAATCTTTTGGAAATGCAGTTTCTTCTTATCTAACACCTAAATCTCGAAGTTAATCCTGTCAGTCAGCAACGGGAAATCTCCAAAACCGCAATATCGAAAATTGATACCCGCTGAACAAAAGACGGTTGTTATTACTCTGTGGTTTGGTTGATGGTACCACTGGATTTAAGGGATTGGAGCTAGATTCAGGTTGCAGTCTCAGTACTACCCACCCAACAAGCATTTTCAGTTGATGAGTCAGAAACAGCGGCGAACCGTTTGTGTTGAATCCTACCACTAACCACTATCAAATGTCTTACTGAACTCTCCATTTATTTTTACGTTTGTTTAGTTCTGAGTTCAAGAGTTTATGAAGAATTGAAATCAGTCTCCTCATCTGCGCTTATGTTCATACCATTTTTCCTCTCCAGAATAGTTAGTCTATTATTGTGAAGTAAAAACTGCGTTCAAATCTGTTACAGTTCAGTAATATATTCCGGACCGACAGTCTCCAATCCAACAGTTATTACCTCAAACGATCGACCACTCTTTGGTATAAATTTCATGTCGAAGTGCATAACGAACTTTTCAAAGTGATCACTTTAATTTCCTTCACATTCATTGTCAGTTTCATTTGATATGATAATTCGTACCTGCCTATGTTAAGAGTTATTATAGGATTCATCGAGAAAACATTTAATTGATAGTCTATCAATAATGGTACTTTTATTTGGGTTAAAACCCCTACTGAGTGTAGATTATAAGGTTCGACAGTTTTCTGATCTGTCGCAAAGATTATATGTTCACACTCTAGCCAATCTTTACTTATGCACACTGACATTAGTGCCAACATTCAAGGCAGTAGAACAAATAAAAAATATAACCCATTACTGCACTGTGATTGGTTGAAAGTATATCAAGCATTTCATGAAAGAAAAAGATTTCCAGCCTATTATTGGCGTAATATTGATTTCTATGCCTAATCCTATTGGCCAAAATCCCGACTAGTTTTGACCTGGCTATCAGACATAAAAATAGATTAATAGCTTTTGGCTATGGCTTAGCATAGCTGCAAAAAGAGTTGGCCTATTGCCAAATGTATGTAAGCATGTCTCTGTGTTTGTCTGTATGCATATATATATTTGAATGGAGAAATAATAAAGAGTTGAAGCAAGCAGAGCGAGAAAAAAAGAATCAAATGGAAAAGAATTGTAAAGTGAAAATAAAACCATACAAAAATTTTTATCATTATACGTGGTTGAATTATACGAAAGATATTTCTTCCTAGATTATGTATGTGTGTTGGCTTCGTGTGCGTTCATACATCATTCAAATGCGTCATAATAAAATGTGGTGTAGTAGTTGGCTAACTGCCTTGTTGTATGTATATATATGTGTGTATGTATGTACTATGACTAATTATGTAATTATATGCAGTCAGTGTTCATTATTATCATTATTATGTTGATGGATATCACTTGATTTTGTTGAAGTATTTCTTCCTGATAAAACTGATAATCACGGATAGTGTTGTATGTATATATGTTGTGTAGGCCAATACCTTAGATTCACGTGCTACACTTTTATGTGTATAAGGGTGTTAAATATCAAAGCTATATTCACCTTAAGTTTATAATGTATAGAGCTACTAAATGCTGCTTCTCTTTAGTATCAGATCGTTGGAGTCAGTCGGCAAGATGATCTATCGCATCCAGCCTTCCAGCTTGTTGATTGACACTCATCAAATGAGAGTTTCCAGAAACTTTGATTCAGGTAGACGATGTTCTTTTAAAGATTCAGACGTGTATTACTCAATTCTGAAGTCATTGACTTTGCTAATAAAGCTACTCAGACCAAATGACCAACTTTCTATAGGAGTAAGTATTGTGCTACAGCTGGTCCCTAATGTAACTGTCAAGTTATAGATTCTGCGTTCTGATTGAAGTCGATCGATCGAACAGTATGATCACTAAGCTAAGGTACAGCTGCTTTATAGTTAAATATCCAGTGATGAATCCATGTACTCATTCTCATTCTAAAAAGAGTATGTTGTAGAGAAAATACTGTAGTAGTCGAATATCTAACTTCAGAACTAAGTAGAGGTAGACAGAGAAAATCGAAATGGAATCTCATATACAAATGTATCGGCTCAAGTTACCACATTCCATAGCAGTATGCAAAAAAAAGTCGACAGAAAAGAATGATGTCAAAGTAGACAAAGTTGTGTGAGGAAAAAGGCAATTTGAAGATATAGGTCAGTGCGGATATTCAAGTTTAAGAAGATATCAGAGAGTGATTATATCTACACCACTTCGACTAATTTTCAGATATCACTGGTGGTGATGTCTTCGTTTGGCCACCGTGAACTCTCTTCCAACCTAATCTAGTTTCCTCTAGGATGGAACATCGAGGTATATTGAGTTTCGGCATGAGGAACACATGTCTACGCCGCACCAGTCGATGCAGGTTGACAAGCTGATCAATCGACTTGCCTGTCTTGCCTAGTACTATTCACCTGACCTCAACATAACTGACACGGTGATTCGAACTAATGCAAGCAATGCTACATAAAAATAGGTGATCGCAAACCTGTAATCACTTTATGTCTTCTACTTCTAACGGTTCAGAACTGATTCGGATGAGTTTGAATCTCAGCTTGGACATAAGTCTCCTCAAGGTGTTTCAAACACTTTTGAAGGATGAGGGCGACCATGGAGTACGTTAATGTTTGTCAAGGGGCACCTAACATTTGACAATGCACAGTGCATAGTTCTTTTAATTCACTAGTTATTTTTGTAACTTTTTAAAAATTTGGTAATCCTTCTCCTAGTGAACGCATAATACTGCCTCATTCAGCAGTTATATATATGCTAAGACAGAATAGTTATTTGAAGTAAGATAACTAATTTCGTTATGTGTAAGTAATCTTCAAATATTGTATAATGTTTCATTTTGTAGTCCTTCATCGGCATTCACGCCAACCCGAACGTTCTTTGACAGTTTCCCAATTGGTGTTAACTCGTTGGAGTTTTCACTTTCACCAGCTGCTGGGTCAATATCTTCGTCCGTTCAGATAGCTGCTCGAACTCCTTCTTCTGGATTTCATGAAGCATCATTTTCTGGATTATCTGAGGCATCTAGTTTACCAGATTGTTCACGGGTAGGTTATTCGTTTTCAAATAAAGAATGATTCAATTCTCTCTATCACCATATTGTTATTTTCTTGAAGCATCCATGTCATCTTCACCGAGAAAGCTTGGCCAAATGATAGGAAGAAAAATTGTATCAAGGTTATTTCGTCTCCAAATTCTCATACTTTGGTAATTGCTTGAAATAGCAAAACAGATAGACCTCAACTTTGTCTCTGTACAAACTTTTTTTTCCTAGTCTATAAGTCACGCTTAATACACGGTAGCTTATGACAGTACCCATTTTCTCAGGTTGAAGTGGGTGAGAAGTAGAATTTCAACCTAGAACCGATGGCTTTCAAAGTCAAGCCCTCAAGCCAAATAACGATATCTCCAGATCTTTTCAGCTTGCTTTTTGGATGTTCTGTTCGATGTATAGCCCCCTGATCCAAAGCAAAGATTTTGATATCAATCTAGGCATTATGTGGACGTCCTAATATCTATTGCGGAAAACTCAAACTTCGAAAGCGAAAAATCTCAATTTTCTTCAGGAATGTGAAATGCAAATATATTCAACGCTTTTAATTTTCCTCAATTCCAGTATGATGTGTAATTCTCTATTTTAATACTTTTCGAAACCCTTCTTCTTTGCTTGTATATGATATTGAACTAGTTTTTTGAAGTTTAGAATTTAATGTAATCTTTAGGATGCTTTTCATGTCTTACAAGTAGCCCAGCAGCCTTATGCATATATTAACGTCCGATATTTACTACTAGTAACCATTCAAGTAGTTCGTATAATTTAGAATAATTTGTTATTTCAAAAACCCCACAGCGAAACTGTTGCGTACTAGATACCATTTGGCTCACAACGTATTGCTCATAACCTTAGTGAGATAATACCACAACCTTTTGGTTTACGTTTCCAATTATACTGTTTTCTATTCGTCGGTTTTTATTGGTAGATATTAGGATTTAGCACCCACTCATTCCTAATGTGTGTTATGCTTTTTTCGTTGGTTTCACTTTGTTCCATCCTGTTTCGTGATTTTCGACGGCACTCTGTGGTATGCCTGAGCTCTTTTACTAAAGAGTTCAACTCTAATTAATCACCCTTATGTACATAATTTGTACTATATCTGATGTCATGAAAATTGTATTCCGTTCCTCTTTCTTCCTCCCTATCCCACACATGTATGGACATATTTTAGTTTGGTGTATCTTCGGATACTGCTGCGAATTCAAAATATTGTCATTGCCACTGCCATTACTCTCGTGACGGTCGAGATCACCATCGTCGTTGCAGAGGGAATAAAGAAAAGGAGTCAGATGATAAAAAGTTGTCAAGTCAGTGTATTACTTCAACCCAATTAACAGATTTGGAATCATGTTTCAAGTTGGAAGATAGTGAACCAAATAATAATAATAATAATAACAATAGTAATAATAATCAAGCACAGCACGACAGAAATAGCAGCAGCAGTAGTAATAGTAGTGGTAGTAGCAATAGCAGTAATAGTAGTTATTCCTTTCCATCAACTAAATGTATGCTTCGATGTTGTTCTCAACCAAATGATACTGCGATCTATGATACTAATCGTCGACATTTACTTCATTGTCCGAAGCATATTAAGGAGACTTGTCATTCGGTTAGTACAACGTCTTCTTCTACTACATTTACTCCAATTATACCTACGGATATCACCAACAGTATCCAAGCAACATCTTTGACACCAACATCAGCAGCAGCAGGAACAACAACAACAACAACTGGATTAAAGCGTAGACGTGGACCAAGTGGAGAATATGCTGTTGATTACTTTACACATCATAATTATGACAATTCAAATATTCTTCAAGAGAAAGAAGAATCACATGACGAAATACTTCCATGTGCATGTGTTTTTTACAGCAAGCCAACGGACCATATAATGAACAACTATGATGTTAAATTGTCTTCAAATAAAGATGATCAATTACGGGATATGTCCTTAATGCTATCGAATACTACATTGGATGATAATTTAGAACAGTATCACCATCACCACCACCACCATCATCATCATGGTCATCATCATCATCATCACCAGTTTATCAGTAGTAATTGTTATCCTAGCAATAGTAGTGGTGGTGGTGGTGTTGGCGGTGGACAATTGTCAAGTATGTCCTCATATCATGATCCACAGCATACATTATTCCCTTTAATCGATCAATATCCGTTGAATTCCTTCCCGGCTTCAAATTCTATTTCATCTTCTACAAAGCATCTATTTTTATCTGATACATATGAATATCAAGATGATTGTACACTTATTGAATCGGATCATAATGATGAGCATAACTCTGCAAAATTGAATAAACGTTGTACACATCCGAATTCAAATACTACTATAAATTATAATGATAATAATAACAATGGGAGTGATAACAATATAGAAATAGTGGACGACTGTTACTCTATTGAAACAGTCAATCCATGCCAAATATTACACGAGAATGAAAATAAGTACAATGTGAGTTTTCTACGAAGTTGAGTGATATTTTTTTACCTTACTTTGATTTTTCTTTATTTCTAAAGTTTATCACTACTTATATTTCAGTAGTATATTGACTTTGAAGATCATCAAACACATTTACCTATTTTATATTGGGTGATGATTGAAAGTGAGATGAAAATCTGGACGGCGGCCGTATTTGAACCAGCGACCACCTATACTAGAAAGGATTAATTAACTTGGTGTGAATATTTAAAAGTTCACACTTTTGATATGTTTTAATTACAATGTAGTTTTAATCAATTGATAAACATCAAAAAGTAATAAGTAGTTGTCTGATTTTATGATACACCTATACAGTTATCCCCTCTTAGATTTTGTATAGACATTCGATATAATGAACTTGAATGACTGATATTCTCAATCTCAATTACCTTAGCATGCCTTGTGTGTGCAAATTATACAGGAATTCTCAATGTGCGCTAAAGGTAGGGAAGAGACCATAGGAGGTTGCGGTTAGAAGCTTTAGCTTTAACGGTCATTTGGACGTTCTTTTCTGATGGTAACACGTGACGTCAGATGATGCATTGATCTATATTAGAAGATATTTCGAATTTGAAAATGATAATCAAAGCCTTAGGTGCTTAAGTTTATCAGATGACATTGTAATGCATGCTTCTAATATGTGTTAGAACAGAGAAGATTAAGTGTTTAGTATCCGTTTAGTTTAATTATAAAATTGCTACTGATTGATTGAGACACGTGAAGTTTGAACTTATCACCCTAGTAGGAAGGATTTCAGTATCTACAATACCGAAATAGAAAATATAGAAGCGGTATATTCATTTTTAAACTCGTAGAATAGAAGATACTTGCCTCCATATTTCTCGTTTACGTTAAAAAGTTTAATTGTCTGACAATTGAGGAAGTTTTGAGAGGCTTAATATTAGTATCAGGAAGTGAAATCAAGGGAGAAGACAGAGTTGAAGAGGATAGGTTATATTTGATTAGGTCTTGTGTGCTATTGGAAGTGTGTGAGTGGTTGACATTTCCCGTCTACCCACATAGGGAAAGACTGTTTTTCCTTAAAGTCTCTGAAAGAGAAAAAGATATGTGTGATGGCAGACCACACGGGACATCTGTTTGAGACCTGTCACACGCAGCCTTTTGCGGGTTGCCGTTTTGAGGTTTGGTTGTTCTAACGCTGGATAGAGAAAACCCATACCACCGTCGCCGGAAAACTGTGGGGCAGGGAGGAATGTGCTACTTCCAGGGCCAACCTTTTCTAAATTCCCTTCCCATAGGAAAGGCAAAGTCAGCGTAGCATTAGTGGTCACCTAAGGGAAACGCCTTATTGCTGTCACACCCGTTGCAACCAGCCATCAGCACGACTTCGCCCTCGAACCCCCATCATAACTATTTTCATTACAACGGTAACTGCTTTTCATGTTACCCCTGCGCAGGAGAAGTTTATGGCATGCCAGGACGCCGAGGGAACAAGCGTTTCAGATAGTGTAGCTCGTTGGGTCATTGTGATATACAAGCCCGGTAACCATGTTAAGGTAAGAGTTATCAAGTCTTAGGTAGTTTGTTGTAGGTTCTAGTAACACTGAGCTGAACATGCTTCAGACAGTGTAATGCTTTAAGGTAGACTGTGTTTTTCGCATGCACAATGCATCCGAATCACGTCTGTCAGTGCAGGCCTTCAAAACTCATCAGTTCGCTTGACTGCTTTAGCGCAAAGTATTAGGTAATGAGGTTACTTGCGTGAGGTTGCAAATTTCTACCAACCGAGATAACTATGATATGTGTTACACATGCTGATCAACTGCCTACTCTGACGCTAGATTTCAGCCGAAGTAAGGTTAGGTTGAAATCTTAAGGCGGCCAGATTTAGATATAACACCAGTTCACGAAGTCTTTCATTGGTGGTCTAAGTCGTGTAAGGTGTAGGCTGCCCGGTAGGGGTCCTTGAGATTATAGAAACCAGTGGTTGAAGACTCTTGGTGACGTACTTGGAATTGGTCATGATAGCTCAGATATACATATGCTCTTTATCAGCTATGCGATTTTAAAGCATTTACGCTTATCTTGTGTATTTATTCCGTTTCCTCTCTTAGTGTCATTCTCTTTCTACCTACCTCTTTTCTGCATATCAAAAAGAAGTGTTACAACTCCAAATGATGCACTTCTACGCCAGGCTAGATTTCAATTCATTTGTTTGACTATTTAACTAAGGTTAAGACAGTTTCTTTGTTGCGTAAATGCGCACATGCAATACGTTACTTAAAACTCAATTATTTTACGCTTATTTTTGTTTCCGAGTCATTTGTTTGTCTGACTTGCAACTAAGTGTTTTTTTTTGTGTATCAATTTTCAGGCTTGTGGTGGTGTTAGCTGTGCACAAGGATTTAAGTATTCTCCTGATGTTTTTGTCGAGGATAACTTTATTCATCGTTACACTTGCAATGAATTAGGGAAACTTTCTGAAATGACTGAAGATGAGAAAGAACACGAGACACCTGAAACTATGATTGAAGAAGGTAGTGATGATTGTAATAGTAGTAGTAGATTATCCGATATAAATTGCCATCATTCTGAAGTTCTATTGACATCCCCATCAATTCATGATATCACATTTACGCCTATTTGTCCACCTCCGAATAATAAATGGGATATTTCAGACAATGAAAATAATCCAACTTTTATAATCCCTGTACACAATCATCCAGTTGAAACAAATCCACAAGATAATGATACTGATCGACAAGTGATTCTTTTTACACCATCATCAACACGTTCCAACTCTGGTGGTGAATCCGATGATATGGAAACTATTCTTTCTCCTCAAATGCCTAACCGTCAGCGTATTTGTTCCGACGTCTTAGTAACTGAATCAAACACCGATAATAAACAAGTATTGTCTTTCACTGATCTTGACTTAGAACTCATTGAAAATGACTAACTTCTACGTAAGATATATATATAAATGTTCCCTTTTCACACTTCATTTTTCACATCAATTTATTCTTTTTATCAGTGAAACATCCTTATTCTTTCAATGTTCATTGTGTGAGGTACCAATCACACTTATAAATATTCTTTCCTCTCTCAAAAGTGTGTATTACAATTTCCAATCTTTATAGTATATTTTTCTCATTTTTTGATTGTATACACCTTTTGAAAAGACTTCTATGTTTTGTATATTTGTACATAAGATAAATAGAATATTTATTCAAACAAATTCACAAGTTTATTTTTGTAATCTTCAATCCAACTTAACTAAATGAAATTTATACTATTTGAACGCCATAAATCCGCCTTCAGTCCTTGAGTTTGTGTATGATGAATATTTCTGCGTTGTAACTTCAAGTCTTATATTTTGTTTGGCGAAGTTTAAGTGTTCTTAATGAAATATATAGTTACTTGTATTATCCCATCGTTGAGTGGATTGAATTGATTGGTTTCTATTGGCATATGAACTCCTGCGTGGATGCTTCGATAATGCCTGTGTTTCAATTTTATATCAGTCATGAGTGATGGCTAGTAGTGGAATTTAGGACCCGCGTTTCATCCTGTTTGGGACTCGTTAGCTGGATATACATGCCTCCGAATGACCGATTTTTCCCTTATCATTTTTCCTCTGTCATTAATATAAAACTGAAAATACAAACAATATGCAAACATTCGCGCAGGAGCACATTTGCCAATAGAGACCGATCAATTTAGCCCAGTCAACGATGGGATAATACAAGTAACAATGTAAAAACTATACCCATCGCAGATGTGAACATCGTGACTCGACGACCTAGTGAATAAAGCTCTAGTGTTTGAAGCGACCGGTCCCAGGTGCGAGCCTTAACGGGAACAACATCACTCGCTGGGACGCTGATGGGTTGCAAATATAAAGAGACATGTATTCAGGATTCGGCTGCTAACCTCTATCCATCATTAACATACCTCTTACTGAGTATTTATCCAGATAGCTTCATGATTGATACAAGATGCGTATCAGAGGGGATCCATTGTACTAATCACCACTATCCTGTAACTAGACACCTGATTAGTGTAGTGAGTTTCATTTATCTTTTTAACATCTGCATCCAAAGGCAAACAGTAGGAAATTATGGGTAGAATATACGTGCTTTCTGTCATTTGACAGCATGCTTCTGTCTTTAACCTCCGAAAGACTTCACTTCTGCCTTATAGTCGTTATTGTTGTTAAAGTGGTTGTGACTGCACTGCACACTTTCTTGATATCCATCTCCATGTTTACACCGAATTGCATGCAATTCTGTCCATCAAGCAGTTGTTGAAATGCAGTAAGAACAACAATCTTAACAGAACAATACTAATTCGTTAATCTTGTAGAGGTGAATAATTCCCCTAAAATCAGTAGCCTAGGGTTCGAAGAGATTCAGCATTGATACTGACCTTCATAGTTTCACGAGCCTGGCTAAGCTGAAGGCATACAATCAAGCATCCACGTCATTAGGAACGAACCGGTATTTTAACGAGGTCTATCCAACATACTATTCCACGTGGCTACCGTATTGTGTTCTTGGCCTGGCACTTGTGGGTATTCTGTAAGTACAAATGATTAGTGATTGACCTTTGGGTCTGTCGATCTCGAAAAGACCGATTCCTGAAATTTCATGGAATGTTATTCAACTTTTTTGTACCTAAAAGAGTTCTTAATGTCGAAATCAAAATGAAAAACCTAATATTTACTGTCATTAGGCACTAGGTTGGTAAAGATGTTGGCATTCATCATGGACTGACATCATTTGAAAAGACATTGGAGACATGGGGACGCTGGACAGCAGTTTCATCCTAGGTTGGGTCTCCTCAACAGCGCGCACCAGTGATCCCACCAGGGATCGGACCCGCGACCTTCAGGTTCTGTGGCAAGCACGTTACCATTGAGCCACTGGGTCAGAATTCAGTGGTTCATATTTCCAACTTCTGTCAGTTCAGGATATAGCATGACCATCACCCAATGTTACCGATGAGTATTTGTCCGCACATCTATATCACATTCCCTGCACCGGTCACGACTTCTCATTGAACTTCATGGATCACCTCTTGAAGCTAGTCACCAATACACCTGAAGGTCCTAGGTTCGACCCCTGGAGTGGTTGTGGGTGCGCACTACTGATGAGTCACATACTAGGACGAAACAGCGGTCCAGTGTTCCTCCAACTGATGTCAGTCTTCGATGAATAACAACTTGAAATATTTCCAAATCTCCACAACCCCCTCAAAATTTGATAAAGAAGTATTCCAGGTAAAGGTCACGTAAGCGTGAACGTGAAGAACGCTTTAAACACTGTCCTTGGAACTTTCTCTTTATGGTCTGCTTCATTAGTGAATATAAGGGTAAAACTTTGATACTTCGGTCAATTGCAATTCTTTTATAGTCTGTGTATCAGATTCGTCATATTAAAGTATATCTATGGACAATAAATTGTATCCTACATGTCATCCGCTAAAGAATATCTATTCACTGTGTGATTCATTGAGTACATTTGAAATTGAAATAGAAACTTAAAGAAGTTTGATAAAAAGAATGTTTTCAAGTTGGAGCTGATAAATTGAATCCATCAATATGTAGCATTTAGTTAGTACTGGTCCCCAAAGCTGTGGCTCATTGGTTTAGGGAGTTGACTTTGAACCAATGAGTCACGGGTTTGAACATTACTTCACTTATCGAGGTTTGGGCAACTAGGTAGTATCATTAGGCTTCACACAATACGTGTACCTCATCACCGACTGAACGAATATGCTCAACATTGCTGAATGGATTTCCATCCATTCTCCAAAGTCCGAATTCGGGAATTATTTCCTACATATACACTGAAGGTGAGAACTATCCAAATATATTCGTATCATTCATCTTTTTCTGGGAGTAAAATCAGATGTGTATGACTTATTTTTAGTGCATTATTATGCAGCCGTAGACAATGTTTTAGCTGCCCTTCGCTACTGCTATTATTATTTAATCCTTGGGTTCCTAATGGAATATAGGGCTTCAGTAGCACGTCTCCATTCCATTCTGTTCTCTGCAAACTTTTGAACCTCGCTCCACGACAGCCCAGAAGCTCTCATTTCCGCCTCTCACGATCTCCTCCATGTCACCCTCGGCTCAGACGCCCAACTCGTCGCTTTCCATGGGGGTTCCACTCGAGTGCCTGGCCTGACACGTGATGTCCCCAGTCAGCCTTCTCAGTGTATGCCCAATCCATCTCCACTTCCCTCCAGTGCATGTTTGTTCAGTGATAGGTTGTTGGTTGGATCGTTGCCAGAGTTTGTTGTTGCTGATTGTTATTATTCTAGCCATCTGGTCTTCAGTAACGAGTCAGTGTAGACAGTTGTTGATGAATGTCTGTAATTTGTTGGAAATGCTTTTCGTAACGCGCCAAGTCTCTCAACCATCACGTAGAAGCACTGACTTGACGTTGGTGTTGGTGTTGAAAACCCGGATGTTGTTCCACATGCTGAGTGTAGTGCAGAAGATCTCCACACTGGTTTCAGGTTAATGAACTCCTGTCTTCCATTTCTGATCCTGACTGGCTTTGACGTTTTCGTCCATGCCGCTACCTGTAGTTGAAAGAGTGCTGCCTAGATAGGTGAAAGGGGCTACTTCCTTTAAGTTTCTCCCGTTGATGGTGATTGGAGTTGGTTATTGTTGTTGTTGCTGGTGGTGGTGTTGGTTGGGTATCTCCATCACCTCTGTCTTCTCTATATTCACCTGAAGTCCCGTCTTCGCCGCCCTGCCTCTTCTGTCAACTTGTGAGTTTTCACCTGTAGATCTTCTAGTTTGGGTGACATTAGACACAAGTCATCGTTGGCGAAATCCAGATCTTCTAGGTTCTTTTCTGCAGTCCAGCCAGCATATCCCCCTCTTCTGGCTCCTCACTGTTTGTTGCATGATCCAGTCCAGTCAACCACAATCAGGAATATCATGGATGATAGTAGACAGCCTTGTTTTACTCCTTCTTGTCTTCACTTCACTTCAAAGGGATAACTGAGCTTCCGATTGTGAATTACTTGGCTGGTATGTGGCGTCTTCATATAGCTGTTGTTGAATGAGGCTGATAAAGGTTTGTGGTATTCCATAGTATTGAAGAAGTTTCCAAATAATCTCTCAGTCGACGCTGTCAAAGGCCTTTTCAAAGTGGCTAAAGTTGAGTTAGAGAGTTGACTGGACTGCCATTCTATACTCTGTTGTATAATGATGCGTAGTGTAGCGTTGAAATTTGGTCCGCACATGATTTGTACTTTTCGAATCCAGCGCATCCTTTAGTCTCTCCAGGATGATGTGGCCTAATATTTTGCTTGGAGTGGACAGAGGTGGGGCGTGATTCCGCTCCAGTTCTTGCAAACACTTAGGTCGCCCTCCTTCGGGAGTTTAACAGGGTAGCCCTTCTAACAACCAATGGGTAGGTACCTTCTCTTCTCCTTCCAGACCTTCTGCAATGGTGGTGTAAGCATATCCGCTGTTGTCTCTGCGTCTGCTCTCAGTGCTTCTGGTGGGATTCCATCTGGTCCTGCTGTTTTCCCGCACTTCAGTAGCTTTATGGAGCTCAGCACTTCTACTTTCGTCGGAGAGTTTATGTTCACTTGTAGTTCTGTGGCTGGGCTGCAGGTGGTATTTCTGGACGAAGTGCAGGTGGTGGTGATCGATTCAAGAGCTTTTTGAAGTAGTTAGCCCATCGTTTCCTCTGTTTCTCTTCTTTTGTAATTAAATTTCCTTCTTCATCTTTTATTGGTTTCATCTGTGTTGGTCTCTTCCCAGATATTAACCTGGTTATTCGGTTCAATGTTGTCAGGTCTCTGTCTCTCCTACCTGCAGCCTGTTCTGCTTCACTTGCCAGTGTGTCGTGGAAGTGTCGTTTGTCTTTCCGTGAACTCTTCTTCACTTCTTTGTCCAGTGTAGTGTTTTATAGGTTGTATTCAGTTCCTCTTCTCGTTGAGCATCCTTGCACTGGTTTATCTTCTACTTCACCATCCTCCTCTCCCTGCTCTATCAGCTTCCATGTATCCATTGACATCCATTCCTTGTCTTTCCTCTACTTCTTCCTTCCTAATACGGCTGTGCAGGTTTCTTTCCACATCTCTTTGAAAGACTTCCAGTGTTCTTCCCACAGGTTTCTTCAGGAATGTTGCTCAATATCTCCCATTTTGTCTTGATGGCTACCGTGAAGATTTTCCTTGTAGTTTCGTCCTTCAGTTCCCATTCTGGGTATTGTACTTGAACTGTGGTCTTGATTTTGAAAGTTCCTTGCACTGGATGGTGAGCGGTCTGGGCCTACATCTGCTCCTCTTCCTGACCTTGTGTCAAGTAGACTGCGTCTCCATTTTCTTGAGATTGAGATAAAGTCGATCTGATTTTTAGTGTGTCAGGTGTCTGGTGAAATCCATGTCACTGCTTTGTGGATATCCTTGTGCTTGAACACACTGCCTCACCTCCAATCACCAAATCGTTGAATGCACAGAATTCTGCAAACAATTCTCCATTCTCCTTCATCACCTCACCGAGCGCTTCTCGACCCATGGTTAGTTATCTTCCTGTGTTGTCCCCTCCCAGTTTGACATTCATGTCGCCCCCCCCACCCATCAGAATTTTGATATCGCCAACTTCAGTGGTGTCTTGTCCAGTGTTGATTGAAGTTGTCTGTAGAATTCCTCCTTCTTCTCTCTCTTCATCTGCATTATTTGTAGGTGTGTGGCGTAGCATTGTATGATTGTGACCTTCCTTCCTTTTGAGTTGAACCTTGCTGTCATGATCCTCATCCTAGGGGAGATTGGTTCCCAATGCATGAGAGTGAGCCTTCGATGCTCTTGAGGACATCATGACACCCACTTCATAACTGAGTGTGCTCATGGTTGTCGTCTGGGTGACAATATTGGAGTAGATTATTGATTCTCCAGTTGACAGTTTGGAGAGTCCACTCCCATTCCATCTGCTTTCGCAAATTCCAAGCACTTCAATATGATACCTTATCATCTCGTTCGCAATCTGGCCTGCCTTGTTGGGTTAAAACACGGTGTGGACATTCCATTGAGAGAAGACACATAGGCCGACTGGCTTCCCGAAGGCAGGCTTTGACCAACTGGCATCATTTCGTCTCTCCGATTCCAGCTAGGAATAATTTTGTTATTATTTTTTAAATATCGTTTGTGCTTTGAAGTTTCTTTAGTGGTCGGATGGGTTTTACGTGGTAGGGTTGTTAGCCCTACGCCAAACCTTCCCTCTTCACCTGGGCTTACTACCGGCTAGTAACTAGTGAACTAGTTAACCAGGCTAGGTTAGTTAGTTGATATAAAACTTATCAAAGTTTACACTTCTTGTCAAATGTTTCTTCGGTTCTTTATGGTCACATAAATAATTCTTGAAGTCATTTTTATGAACTTATTGTTGTACTGACTACCACTGGAAAGACTTCAGAGATTGGTCTGCTGAACCTTACACTTCACTACATTTCAACCATCTGACTACTTCTAACACTTGATGTTTGATTGAATATCTGAAGTTGGTTCATTTGATTTGCAAGTAACCGGAATGGCTCAGTGTCTGATTCCTGAGAAGTTGTTTTAAGCATGCACTCTAAGTGTCCATGTCGAAATAGTCAAACAGACGGATGGATTCGGCAACTCGGGAGAAAAAGTTAGAAAGTATTAGAATAACGATGGAAAGAAAACTAGCTAGTGGGACAGTCGTCGTGATTGTGGTATTTACCTTGATAAGAGAAAGTCAAGAGGGTTGAAATATCACCTACAAGAGGTTGAATGTGACAGTGAAGTATATCAGGTATTCTATTCAAAACTAATAATGGTTCATTTCCTGAAATAAAAATAAACCCATTTACATATATCTACGCACAAACGAAATATGAAGTTTTACAAAAAACTAAAGTGTCGAATCAAAAGAAATAGTATTCCATTCGGCAACCATATGTACATTCGTTCAGAAAACAATGAGCCACACCCATTATGTGAAAGATAATGATACTACCTGACTGCCGACACTTCGGAAGGTGGAGGAGAGTTCGAAACTCACCTATTGGTTTAGAACTAAATGCTACAGCTCCACAAGTCATAGTGCTGAACAGCTTGAAAAATTCCATACAGTATGAGCATATTCAAATGAAAAGCTACAGCAAAATAGTCATTTCTGGAAAATTTGTGTAGATTTGAATGCTGTTAGTTGATAAGTAACCGACCATTAGGGAATAAACTAGAAATGAAAGTTAAACAAAATAGGATTCATCAGAATGCGGCATATGGAATTCAAACTGTCTTACGGAAGCGTAGATGGTGGCACCATGTACTCCGAGTGGATATAACACGCATGTTTAACTGGCAGTTGACTTCGTAAGCAAGAGCCACCAACTTACATCCCGGGACGAATAGAGAAAGAGGACCGGAGCTGGATGGGAGAGTTTACTCCCCCGAGAATAATGACCAATTAACCCAAACACACGTGAGAATGTATACACACGAGATATGACCTAGTTCGTAAGTTGAGACAGTGACATAGTAAGAGTAGGGATTAAGCAACCGGCGGATTACGTTGCAAGTTGGGGTAGAAAATGAACCACTGGCCATGCTGTACATAAAGTGGCATGGAAACGATAATTTATAGGGATGTTTAGATCAATAACAACGTTTTTTTGTGGAGCCGGAGCTTTCTGACCTGTTGTATGAACCGAAATGTTCCAAGAACTAAAACGGAAATTTTTGAAAGAGGCGTACGCGTTGCAAAATGCGAAGCTTAAAATCAGTTTTGTCAGTAACTGCTCAGAAACTTCGCCGAAAGTAGAGGGACTAACTGCGATCGGGCACAATTTGGACAGGAAAATAGTAGGAGTCGATATGAATTTGGTAAAATAGAGCTGTCGTGTCCGTTGGTTGTGCACTGAGTGAAAGTAGATGCCATTCAGATGCTGTACATCGGAGGTCCTGGAGTGCAAAACAGCACTCGCAAAGAAGAAACAAGAACGAAAACTATGGGAAATGGCTTGAGGTGATCGGCGGGGATTAATTAGCAGGATCACATCAGAACAAAGCTAGGGGCAACCAAATCAAGATGTGGCACGAGTCGGTTTAGTCTCTAGTCTCCGATATGAGAGATTTTAGCAGGCGTAAACTTGGGTGCCGGGGTCATGGAGACGACAGAAGCCATTGGTTGCAACCTTTTCGTTACAAAAATGTTCCAAATCGGTCGAAATCATTCAAAGGTATTCACTCTTTTTCGTAACTGAGTTTTCGAATCCTTCCATTAAGGTTCACGCATCCATCTCTCCTCTTATGAACTTTTGTCTGGCCAGTATTAATTGTCTATCCACTTTTTTGCAAAATGCTATAAAGTGTGACGACTGAAACTTGTGCATCTCCCCGCCAAATCTCCTGTTGGTTTGTCCATCCAATTAAACTTTGAAGATGATAAACTCTTGAACTGAAGGAAGCTTTATTGACAGTAAATACTAGGAATGAATGATATAAGGGAAGAAAGCAGAAATTATATTGGGTATTTGAATCAAGCTCTGCGAGGACCTATACTACATAATGATGATTGTATACTACCATCACCAGTAACTAAATAGCGAAGAACGACAAACTACTAGTATTCGAGGTTGAAATGTAAATGTCTTACTGTAGCGGCGGGAACTTCATCAGTAGCCTACAGTTCAACGAGACTCGGCATTGATGCTAGTCTTCATGGATTTATGGGGCTGGCTGCGCTGGAGGTTTACGGTCAAGGATCCATGCCATTGTAGGAGGTGCTGGCTGTGTTAGTGTTATGTAACGTCTCACCAGCCCTAATTAACTCGGTGTGCTCTGGTACCTGCTTAACCAATACCTTACCTAACGCTTAAGTACTGATAATGGAACACAAATCAAAAGGATCGGTATTCGAAGGAGCAGTCTATTTAATTGGAATAGGCATAATGTCAATTAGTAGTGGAGAAGTTTATTCAAGTTATCTGGCCAGTGTACCTGAACTAGGGACCGTGAGTATGTGAGCGTTGGCCAGTACGAACAGAGTGTAAAATGGTGTCGAGGCCTGCTTGGATGCATGCCTGTTAAAACAAAACTCAAAGCACCTCAAGCACTCGGAGGTGAGCTAACGGTTTATTCGGATAATTTAATTCAATCTATTTATTTTAGCCCCAGTTGCATTTTGGTTTCAGAAAAGTGCAGTGCAGCTGCAACATTACTTTGTGTTGCGGGTTCACAATCGCCTAACCGGTTATCTCATGCATCCCATTATTTTGACACTCAGTGACACATACAACCCATATCTTTTTACGAAATAATATTCTTTTCTGATTTCACACTTCTGGGTATCCTTCAAGTACGACGAATCAATGACTGATCTTTCCGTCTGTTCATCCCGCATGCGTCCAAATCTAGAGGCGTTTCACCGCATTTTCTCGTTGCCAATGGTTTTCGAGCACTGAAAGTGATAAAGTCCGTCTATTTGACTGCAGATGACCTCATTTCTATCGACATCTGCTCACAACAACGGAGAATGTGGCTGGACGATCAATTAATCCTTTGAAAAGTGCCTGACTCAAAAATATTGATTCTCCAGCCTACGATTTTCGTATAAAGTTAACTTTGTGAAGTGGTTTTTTTCTACTTTTTCTGAAGTAGCCGTTATAAAGTTGAAAGCCCGAGTACACTGCTTTCTCCTTGTCTTATTTAGGTACCGGCTGCTTACCTCCAACTGTTGAAGGCTCTTTGAATTCAAACAGGCCACGGGAACTTCTAGCTAATTATAAACTCATGATTTCACCCTCAAGCAAAAACGTTCCAGAAAGGCATTTAAAACGTTGGCGCCAACTATGAAACTTCGGAATACATTTTGAACTGAACTTCAAAGAAATGATCCGTGGTATTCGGGGCGGCAGTTCTTACTCACTAGGGGCTTAAAATAGTTCACCTCAGTTATTCACATCTCGTTTGAGGTCACTGCGATCACGAGTATATCCTCAGCAAAAACAGTATCGGTAGTAACCTTTCCAACATGCTCTGGCAAAATAGACTGGTTTACTCATGTCAGTAACTCGATATTTTGTGGTAGAACACTCACCCCGTGATGGGCTTCGAAGTACATCACAAGTTGATTGAATTGTTTGCTGACGGTAGCATGGGGTCCAAGTGCTTACAGCTGCAAACAATGAAACGTTGCACAGAAACTGAGTGTCATTTCAGCATACTTTGAGAACAGAGTGGTACATTTTGAAATGAGTGAAAAGATGTTTTGCTTGGTATGAGGGTGATGGTACATTTTTTGGATATAGCAAATGTAGTGTATGAATTCCGTGAGCCAAACAAATCAACGCATTCAAACTATGATGAACTTCTTGTTAGCACAGCTAATCCGCGTGGCCAGTGCTACTGATCGTGCCGTTCAACGTGCCACTAACCTATTGTGGCTGTGGAACGGTTTAAAAGGGCTAATACGGAGAAGAAGCTTCACAGTGGTCGGTAGAACAAAATTATGAAGTTATTGTTGATAGCCAGTGTGTGAATACGCGATTAATCTACATAGCGATGGCTAATAAACCCCTGGCTAACGAAAGCAACCAGTTAGAAGGGCTTTACTGGCCTTTTCAGAACCACTCCAGGCCTTAAGGATGCAAAAAAGCTATCTTAGGAAACGTGAGCACCAGTGGAGATCTGACTACCAACAAACAGGATTCGCAAGCACACTACAACAACGTAATAAAATACTGTCTTCACAGGTGCCAAAACTAACAACTGTGTCACCTAAGGACTTTTAGAATGTAAACGAGAAGCACCTCATTTCAAGGACGAATTGGAAAGCCTCTATCGGCTTAAAGTGTGTACAAAAATGTTTCATGCACATTGGCTATAAAACTTACAAGATTGTCTTTAAATGACGAATTACATATGGTCATTGTACACCGTGACAGAAACATACAGTTTAACAAAAAACTAAAAGATGAATTTAATAAGTTTTTCGGTACTCAAATGATGCTCAGACTTGCTTTTGAGACTTGTTTGGCGGGACAAACATCCACTAACGTTCAGACGCTTTTTTCGATCACCAAAAGCTGTTTCGCACACCTACACGTCCAGAGTCCCTAGCTTATTTACACACCTGGATTCGCTTCATATGTACATTCAAAATAATTCGCCAATCCTCACCGTCAACTATGCTTCTATTTCATGCAATTCTGGATGGCTATTCGCTCGTTTTCATCTATTTTCGTCGTAAACACCTGCCGACAAAAGAGACTGCTTCATTGAACGAGTAATTCTATACCATAAGGGTATGGCCGGGATGATATATCGTTGCGACCCATGTAACCCCTAGATGTCTGTCAGCAACATGTCTCTAACAAAAGAGTTCAAGTAATATTCAATTTCGGTCAGTCATATTGGTAACTTCCATCCATATTTAAGCAGTAGTTTTGTGATGTATCGGATCTGGTGAACATATGCAGGTACACTGTACCTGCGGGATGACGAATTTCATTCTTCTGAACAAAATAGATGGTTTCTGGAGCTTTCTTTACAGGCAGTTAACTTTGCAGCAGTATCGTACACATGTCTGCAGTGGATTCAGAAACGACTACACACTATCCAAGTCCCTTTTGCCTACAACTACTTGCGGCAATTAAAGGGGCAACAAAAATGTCTGCCAAAAAAGAAGTTAAATCGAAAGGCAAATATTTGTTGTGAATATGTTCAGAGTGGAGTTACTCGAATGCAATGTCAGTAATTTCAATTCACCACACATTTAGCCCCAGCAATGCGACTTGAAAGGTCGAAGGATAAGATAACGGCAAAGTTTGTGGAGTGCAGCCGTAAGACAGATTAAGGTGTTTAGAAATAAGTGATGTTTCCAGCAGAAATTTTCCAAGAACAGTTTATGAGTCCCACTTTAGTCTGTTTATTCGAAATGTCATACAGTAAAACAACACCATTTACTGGATAAGGTTTTGGACACAATTCATTGTCTATATCCATATCAGGTAACAGCACTGATCTAGAGCGGAAACGAAAACTAGACAAAATCAGAAGGAACGGGTTGACGTACATTTCCACGGAAGCGACACCCAAATCACAACAGTTGCATCGGTTGGAAGTTGGTCATCACAGATAAACAATTTCCTGTTTTTTCACATTTTAAGATGGATGTGGAGAAGGACATCCCTGAGATAAACGCATAAAGCATGATGAAGCCAGCAAAAAGGAGTAAACGTGTAATGTTACAGCATGACTTCTCTCAGCGTATGAAGAATGAACGCAAGTTACATGTGCAGATGTAGTTATGGTGGACAAACCAGGGCGGAAGTGTTCTGCAGATCCACTGGTATACTTCACGTGTAATAACGAAATGTTCAAGAGAAAAACATGGGGAAAATATAAACCAGCGATTGCACATAATACGCAGGTTTATTTGTTCAACATCCAGCATATGTGCTACGAGAGAGAATGGTAGGGTCTGTCTGGTGGGCGAAGTGGGGAATGATGCAGGGACAAATGGAATTTTGAAGTGAAATAGCGCCGGGCTGTTTTCAGTTTCTCCGTCTAAAAGGGCGGGTTTGAGGCGATCCGGTACAATCGTTTTCTTCCTCCGTTTCTGTTCATGGTGGGGTGGTTGTCAGCACGGAAAAGGATCCCCCACATAATGGTCACAGGCCGTTTCTATCACTGTCAACCCGGGCAAAAACAAACTTGCAAGGCTGCAACTGCTTTTAGCTGTCTTCTACGGATGTTTGAGGAGAGTGGTGTCGGCTTCAACCATGGCATGCGTCGAGCTGTTGTTTGCTGAGAGTACAAACATTAGTTTTACTTGTATCTTTTGAGTTCATAGGCTACCCCGGTAAAACCAAATCAGTCCGGTACATTAGCCCACCTCGAGTGTATCATCAGCCACTCCAAGTGGCAGACCGGATGACAGGCGAAAGAGGAGCAAACACATTGCATTTAGCAATATCACTTTGGGAACAACTACAAATTGAGGGAACAATTGTTTACAGTAACTACTTCTTCAGGACCTGCAGTTATAAATCCACGAAAATAAGGGAAATGAGATGGCCAAAATAAGGCACGATGTACAATTGTTACCATAATGAAACAATCAATCTAATGGTGAATGGAGATCAAATCGAATGGAATGGTGGAATTCTCATCAGTCTAGTGTGTTACTTGTGTAGTGAAATCACTGTCAGTAAGTGTTAAATATTTTAGTCTCATATTAGCAACTTGACAGGGAAGAAGTCAGTTAACAGGCACCATCACATCGATATATATCGAAAAGTCTACAAGATTTTACGAGTCGCCAACGGTACGGACAGGATGTCATTTGACTCTGTTAAAAACATCAGAAGATCATACTAGTTACGATGCGAACAAAAAATATCTTTTTTCGGTGTATACGGAGTGTTAAAGGTCTAATAACGATAATAATAATCCTCATCCTCATATAATGGATTTAATACGAGAGATGCCAGTTTACAAGCATCGTCGAATTCATAATTCTTGAAAATTTACAAAATGGTATTTTGTAGTAAATAATTCACACATCACGTCACTGATGTGTAAGATCTGATTAAAACTTGCCGCGATCCATGAGATGGGCATGGATTTCGATCTCCTATCACACAGACAGGTTTCACTGCCGAGAACGAAAGCGCGCAATGTCCGAAGTTTGCGTTATAACCGGCCGACGTTGTTAGTCAATTTGTATAGTTTGCTGCCCAGTAACATAACCGTCTATTCATGTGAAAATTCTTCCGTTTTTACCTTGGCTAACCAGAAAGGACCAGAGCATACGATTTGGAGCATCGGTAAAGTATTCACAGTTATTTAACCAAGGTGAGTGTGTAGCCGCCGGAATCCAAAAATCTTGGCCTGAACGCGGAAAATAACTAGATGGTGTCAACTGGCGTGAATCTGACTAGTTCCTGCGTTCTACTGTGTAGCTTTAAAACTTCTGCGAGTGACTCACGGTCAAAAGTTGGATCAAAATATCTAAACACGGTTTGTAGTAATTCAGTAGTGGATTCATAACGAAATCTGTGGTGCTATCAAAGCAACAGTAAGTTAAACCAAAATTACTAAAATACCTCAACAGTGCCGTTGGGTAACTATACAGTCCAAAACGTTCTCAGATGCAAACACGGTAAAAACTGGTTAAACAAATACAACTGTTAAATACCTGACAGTCAATAAGAATAGTCCCGACGAAAGGGGTCAAAAATCTGTCTACCAGAATCAAATCAACAAATAAACGTTTCCAGCAGACAGTCAAAAGACAAGCAGTCAAATCACAGCACAACCGTAGGTTGGACCGAAACAAAATGTCGGGCGCAGTAAAACATCACCTTGTCAACAGTCCAGCGTCACATAATAGAAAAGTGAAACATTCAAGTCTCAATCATACGCAGGCAAATACTGAGCTCAAAGTCAAAGAAGACAGTCAAACAACCGTATAACATCATACCAGCTGGGGTCAAAGGTACACCATCCATAACGAGGGTAAAAATATTAAAATAGATGTCTTTACAATCAAACTGGATGATCGAGAGGGATTTTCAGATAAATTTTCCGTTACAGAGTGTCCAAGTCAATAAATTTCCAGGTCATCATGTTAATACTAAAGGTAATGAACATTAATTCCACTGGAAATGCTTTTAGTAGTGGATGGAAATAGACGTTGAAACGGTTGACAGTCCAAATGACAGTCTAAATGATAGCATATTTGCGAAATGTGAAGGAAAAATCTACAGATGATTGTTCTGATCTGACTATCTAGGATAGCCGTAGTTTGGCGGACTAGCATTTGTGCTGAGTGATGATTGAGGGTCGGTCGAAATCCTTGGTGATTAGAGTGAAATAAAATTCTGGCCGGCAGTCGGACCTCGTAGCTCAGTTGGTGAGCCGGCGGTCGCTGATTCGAATCCGGCCGCGGTCCTGGTTTTTATCCCACTTTCAATCATCACCCGGTGCAGATAATGGTTCATTTATACACGTTTACTGGAGCATGGATATGTATGCTTGTGTTTGTTTACACAGGGTCAAGTAATAATTATGAAGTAGTGAATTATATTCAGGCGGGAAGAAAATCATGTGAATGCTGTAACAAGATAGGGAATAACAAATGCCAAGTGTTATGTCAGGGTTAAAAATGACTACCGGCTGTGATGTGAATAAAGGAGGGCTAAGCCTAATAACATAAGGAAATGGATGTTCATAAAGAATGTGTCAACCCTGTTGCAGGCCAAGGTAAATAAAGTGGATGTGCATATTTCTTCTGAACACATAGGTACCGTTTCGTTGCGTTGATCCCTATGGCTCCAGCTATGGACAGGATGCGAAGTCGCGCACATTCGGGGAGATTGCAAGGGACACGATATATCACAGGGCGTGATCTACCTTATTCTGATTTCCGATATCTACTAGATATGAGAGGATTGCACTTTTCATGCTCTTTCTCGTTCCTTTCCCTTGTGGTGCACCTGCCGGGCGCCAAAATGCAACTGGGGCTAAAATAAATAGATTGAATTAAATTATCCGAATAAACCGTTAGCTCACCTCCGAGTGCTTGAGGTGCTTTGAGTTTTGTTTTAACAGGCATGCATCCAAGCAGGCCTCGACACCATTTTACACTCTGTTCGTACTGGCCAACGCTCACATACTCACGGTCCCTAGTTCAGGTACACTGGCCAGATAACTTGAATAAACTTCTCCACTACTAATTGACATTATGCCTATTCCAATTAAATAGACTGCTCCTTCGAATACCGATCCTTTTGATTTGTGTTCCATTATCAGTACTTAAGCGTTAGGTAAGGTATTGGTTAAGCAGGTACCAGAGCACACCGAGTTAATTAGGGCTGGTGAGACGTTACGCAACACTAACACATCCATAACCCCCGTACGCTAAGCGAACTGGTACGTGTTCACAAGCGCGCATGGATAGAGCCGTTTTAGTACAGCGATGAGGCTCTGTGACAGCTTCTCGACCGAACCATTACTGGCACAGCTCCACACTACACATTTCCTAGTACTCTGTGCCAAGAGACCTTTTCATATGAAACTTACTATGCATTAAATACACTCCTTGAATGATGCCGCTTATGCTAACGCAACAGATACCCGAAGTCTATGTATAAATACTGCCACTCAGACTACTGACTGTTTGAACATCTATTTTCATCCAATACAACAAGTATTCCCAGCAGAATTAATCTACATTAACTTTAAACGTATCATAGTGGCCTGGAAATGCATTGATATAGCCATACATGTTGGTTATATAACTATGGGTATTTTATTGATACTCCAGATTGTATAAATGGGTCCTTTGTGGTTAGCAGAGCTAAAAACTTAAGGTCATACTAGGTAACAAACTGTTTACTTACTAAGTGGTAAACTATGCGAATGGACTAACAATGTTGGTTGATTGTGGCGCAAACTTTGAACAATGCGCGCTTTTGATTTTGATAATGGAACCTGTCTATGAGATGGGAGATGGAAATCCATATCCGTCTCTTGAATTTCAGCAAATCTTAATCAGATTACGCACACTAATGACTTGATATGTAAATTATTCAGTGCTAGATACCAGTTCATAAACTTTCAAAAATTATGAATTTGACGGTGCTTGTAAGCTGGTATCCCTCGTGTTAAACCCGTTAAATGAAGACAATATTTACTATTATCTAAACTTTAACAGTGTATGTACGCTGTAAAGTAATATTTTCTTGTTCATTTCACAACTAGCAGGACCTTCGGCAGTTTTTAATTGAGTTTAATGACATTCCGCCACTACTAGTCAGGGCTCAAGTCTTGTAGATATTTTGAGATATATCAATGTGATGAAGCCTGTAAACTGGCTTCTCTCATGTTAAAATCTTTTTTAACGCCAGAATAAAACATTTATTTATTTATTCATGTACTCACGGATAGGTTACTTATAATGCCACTTCAATGTGCACTTATGAGCTCAGCTGCTCCAGTGGAGCTGATCACGTGGGCCGGACTCAAAGGGCTCAATCCACGAACCTTTGTGAACGCGCCCCAGCTTTGTTAGGGAAAGGAACGGCAAAAGACATCAGCTGTGCATTCCTCCCATATCTAGTCGATCCTGAAAACCAGATCAAGGTGAATCATATGTTTTACGTGGCACATCATGTAGTCATGTTCAACCCTGATATAACACTTGACGTTTGTTATTCTCTGTTTCGTTACAGTTTTCACATGATTTTCTTCCCACCCGAATATAACTCACCACTTCATAATTGTTATTTGACCACTAGTAAACAAACACACGCACACATATTCACGCTCCAGTAAAAGCGTATAGACGAATCTTTATCCGTAGATTTCGCCTCCTCGTTTTATAATTGTTCTGTCATTAGTGATTTCATCGCACAAGTGACACACTAGACTGATAAGAATTCCACCATTCCATTCGATTTGATCTCCATTCACCATTAGATTGATTGTTTCATTATGGTAATAATTGTACATCATGCCTTATTTTGGCCATCGCATTTCCCTTATTTTCGTGGATTTATAACTGCAGGTCCTGAAGAAGTAGTTACTGTAAACAATTTTTCCCTCAGACCTCTTTTTCTGAGTAACCTACGAGTATCTTTATGTTGATAATATCACTTTATGCTATCGCCGAATATTACACTTGTCGATGATATCCCTCAAGCATCCCATTTTGTGGACACCATCTCCCTTAGGGAGATGAGTTAACACTTGAAATACACCCGCATGGAACTATGATCTTATCTCTGAATTGACCGTTCTTGGTACACCCCAGGTTTACAGTACAGCAGTGTCGGTAGCTCCAACAGTGATTCCAGTGAAAGTATTGCTCAAAAGGCGGAAAATGGCCCATCTCGAAAAACAACCAACTGCAGTGAGTTTGTGGTCAGATGCTTTCGATGCTGGAAGAGGTTTCACTAGGTTCAGATGGACATGTTGAGAACGTTTATCAGGCATTTAAAGTATGTGTCAAGTCATGATTGCTCGTTGATACACCTTATAGCGTTGACTGAGCCACCAATCGCGCCCTTGTCTTCTGATGTCTACCTTTATCCTCGGTCCTACAAGACGTTGGCCAGTCGGTTTAGCGGTGGTGTGCGTGCATGGATGGGACAGGTAGTGTAACGATGATAATAATATATTTCGAATGATGAATTACACGAGCACACGCCATTTTTACTGGCAACACCTAAATGCTTTTTCCCAACTGAGGCTGTAAAGGTTTAGAAAGAAACAAACTGTCATGCCATAGAGAGTCTTCTGGAGCAGACCACTGGTTGGATATTGCTGGTCACAAATATTGGATAAAAGCAATATCGTTAAACAGCAGTGGGGAAAATTATTGAGGGTATAATCTCTCAGTATGAGGAGTATCCTGGGAATATTGAGTCATATAATGTACAAGAGTGTACTGCATATCTGTTGCGAATAAATGAATCTGGAGATATGTCAGTATTCAATAAGTGTGTGCAGTCTACAGATGGCAAGCAAAACTAGGATGGACTGTGGGGGAAAGTTCGGGTCTGGTATTGTAAAGTGTCATGCAGAGTGTTGCAGTTGTTTGGGTCTATAATGTTGTGAACGGAGTCATTTGAATAAGTAAAGCCGGGGATACAATTCTGTCCAGCTGCTATTGTCATTTGGCAGTGAAGAATATGAGAGGTTCCACCGTCAAACCACTCACTGGAGTGGATATAGGGCGGGCTTTTGAAAGGAAATGCAATCTTACCGCTATTTAGAGACTTGTCTTTTGTTGTGATTAACGCAACGATAGCTCTGGTTTTCAGTAGGAGCATTCTCTCGAGCTTCCAGTTCGATAAGTTTACCCTACTTTTACGTGTTTTTTTGTTCATACCAGGATAATGAGGCTTTACCTTCGTTCCAGTCTCTGTTTGGTCTAGTAACGCTAAGGTTTCTGCTCCTTTTCGAGTTTTTCCAGTTTTTCGCTTGAGTTTTACCCTTCTATACTTTCTACGGCAATGGTAGTCAAACAGATGGGCAAGAGACGAGGCTGTCGTCAACCCGTTCAGGTGGGTATGCAGTGGGACACCCGAGGCGAGTAGTTCCATGGTGTCCGCACAGACTTAACGCAGACTGAGAACACCAAACTCAACGAGCCTGGCTGCAAGCGGCATTGCCGCTTGTGTAGATCTGCACTCTACGATGTTCTGGAGGACATTATCCGCGTGTTAAAAGAAAACAAAAAACAGACTTTCAGTAGACCATAAAAAAGGGGAAGCTGGAAAACTCAAAAGCAGTGTCTAAGCACCAGGGTTATGGGGTTTGAAAATCGACTAGCGGAAAAGTGCTCAACTCACTCGACAAGAGCAAGGAACGGGTCCGACGGAGGACATGATGCACCTCAGCAGTGTAAAACCATCAACTGCCTTATAATCCTTCTCCGGGATTTTGTCATCAACAGATGAGGAGCAAAGTGAAACGGCCATACCAAGCAAGGGCAGTAAAGATGGAGGATGGATATCCATTGGACGAAATAGGAACAGTCTAATTTCAACTCCGGTCAAACCTATGGGGTCTGGGAAGGTGAGAAATGCGGGAAACAAACCCAAGAAAGGAAATATGGAAATTAGGAAGGCTAAACCTGGGTCTACAAGGAGGTGCAATGGACAGCAGACTATGCAAATGGCTCACGAGCCTGTCAAACAAGCAAATGTGTTGTCCACGAACGAGGGCTAGGCCGGAGAAAAAAGAAATCTCAGCAAAAAACGCCCAAGCGTCAACAGTTGACAAGACATATCGCCCTCCGGAGTAACTCTTTGATCATCATGAACCTGACAGACAGCCCTGACCTCCCATATGGCCCTCAGGACAAGAATGATAGAGTTCATCGGGAGTATGCATGTGTAAAACCTAAGCTGGACCACATTAAGCCAGCAGCTGCAGCTAGGCTCTCTCGTGGTCCTTATCCAATGACTAAGGGCGATCCCCCTCTTTTAAGGATCACTTTTTCCAGCTCAGATGGTGTCGAGGGCGCACTCCTAGCATCTCACGTGTCAAAAGCTGAAGAGGAAGTAAGGATACTACCAAATATCCCACACTCTGAGAGAAAGATTCTAAAGAATCCATTGGGCGACAATCGTGACATCTACTTCAGGAGAAGAAACTTAACAGTACAAGGCATTGAGGAAAACCCGGGCACCGAGGGTAATCACTACGATTCCTGTGAGTGGAAGTTCCTCAACAATAATACGAACCTTGAGGAAGCGATCACCCAGAGCGTTTCACTGGCGCCCGAAATGAGCGATAACCCCGGCCCGAGGCCGGTCAAAGCGGTCTTCCCTGCCTCTCAAATGGCAGCATCCACCGGACAAACTAGGCGAGCTCACCTCATTGTTGTTACTGAGACACGGTTTTCCCATGACGTATCAAATCAGGGGCCAGCAATTGCTAATACCATGCTGTTTCGCAACAACGGGAAGGCTGGTAGGGGATGGGATGGCACATGGCATCAGCTTCTCTCTCTCGGCTCACCAAATCCATATTCAAGAGCCAGAATGCCTCGAACAGTCCATTTGGTGCACCGTAAATCTGTCCAAGAATATAAAGTGGTTGGTGGGAGTCATTCATAGGAGGCCGCCTTTTGACTTACAGTATGGCTACCAGATGCTAGAGGCAATCAGTTTATTTCTTAAACTTGGGCACACACATACACTAATTTTGGGCTACTTAAGCCTACCGAAGGTTAAGTTTTCAGATCACACGTTTAGCGGGGGCGACGATTCCACCGAAGACAGATTCTTCCATCTGACTGGGGAGCCGGGGTTTACGGAAAGTGTGAGAACGGTAACGCGAGTGAGGGAGACTCAAATCCCATCTTGCTTAGACCGCATCCCCGTAAATGAAGAACTCTTGATTGACGACTAAGCAATCCTTCCCTCTTTGGGCAGGAGTAACCACGTTGTTGTTGGCTTCCAGTTTGTCCGCGAAAAAAATCTAGCCAGACGTTTCAATGAACGTCTTTGGAACTTCGGACGACTCAACACTCTGGCTCTTCTAATCACACCGGAACAGACCGATTGGGAGGTTACCGATGTGTAGCAGGATATGAACACCCACTGGACATTCATACTTGACACAGTCATGCATGCAATCGGTCAGTCTGTTCCACTTTCGAGACCGAAGTGCCTCAAGTTACCTAGGGTAATAAAGAACCACACTCGCAGACTACTTAGGTTAAAGGGACACCACTGGACTGAGCACAGAAGGATTGGCACCGAATACACTTACAGACCATTCACTTGGACAAGAAACATATGTACGAATGAACCGAGAGCCGGTCGGCAGCGGCATCAAGTCAGGCTAATGAACGTGTTTGTTTCTAACCCGGGGAGTCTGCTCCGCTACGCTGCTTCGTTTCGGCAGGCTAAAGTGGGGGTCTCTCAGCTGCTAGGTGGGCTGAGCTCCTGGCCGACCAGTACAAGCTAATATTTTCATCATCGTTCAACTTATCAGGAGTTTACGCACGTCCCAGTAACGAGGTAGGGCTCTCCACCGTCAACCTAAGCATTGAGATAGTACGGCACAAACTGCTGTTGCTCACCTCTCCGGGACCAGATAAAATCCATGCTGCGGCACTGCAGGAGAGAGTACCAATCTTGTCCAAACTTTTAGGTAAGTTATTTGGGAATTCTGCAAGTCAGGGGAAAGCCCACGACTCTCGGAAGTGGGCCGACATAACTCCAATCTTCATCCAGGGTCAGCGGAGCAATCCGAAGAAGTACAGATCGGTGATGCTTTTACCCATACCTTCCAAAGTAATGGAATCGCTTATCTATGAGGGGCTGAGGGATCACCTTACAGCCATCAACCCTTTTGCAGCCCAGCAACGTGGATTTCGAAAAGGGTACTCCTGCATCACCATCCTGCTTGCAGCAAGCATTGTTGACCGTCGAGAATGGATTGATGTTACTTACCTAGACTTTACTAAGGCGTTTGATCGTGTTAATCATGACTGTCTCATTGATAAATTGAAGTTAACCGGGATACAACCACCGTTCATTGATTGGCTGTCCTCATATTTACAAGGCCTTTTATATAGAACTCGAGTGAATTTCTCCGTCTGAAGGAACAGAATATCTTAGTGGCGTTCCGCAACGTTGACTTATAGGGGCTCTTCTTTCTCTAATGTATATGAACGACTTGCATTAACAGGTTTCTTCCGAAATTCTTCTTTTTGCCGACGACCTAAAACCCTGGAGAGAAATCAGAAGTGAAGAAGGAAGACTTAGCTCAGCTTCACAACTGAGCAGTCGTCAAGGAGCTGGCATTTAACCCTAGGAAATGCAAGTTGGTGCACGCAAAACACGGCGCATCTCACGCATATATGCCTCAACGTTATGGAACTTGAAGCGTCACTGGCAGCGAAGGATTTAGGCGTTTAAGTCTATGCCGACCTTGACAGAAAAGCATTTCGAGGAAAATCGGTGTTAGTAACTCTTGGACGAAGTTCTTGACAGTTAGATCGTAGACGTTTCCACCAAACATTCGACAGCTTCGTACGGTCTCACCTGGAGTTCGGGACCATCGTCTTTCCTCCCTATCTCCAGAAGGACAAACTAGGCTCAGAGAACATCCAGAGGCGCCTGACCAAATCTGTTGGAAGACTTAGGTCTAAAACATACGAAGAACAACTGCTGGGCAGAATCTGTATCCTCTAGATGCAGGAGGCTAAGAGGAGACGTGACAGTGACTAGCAACATTCTGAGCACTGCTGGACACCCACTCAGTCACCTACTGAATCTCGGCTCTAGCACTAATCATGGAGGATACACACAGATACCGGGCCTGGAACATAGCAGGTTAGATATCAGGCACATTTTCTATTACCTAAGAGTTTTCAAACCCCGGAACGCTCTTCCTGAAGATGTGCTGCGGGCTACTTAGTCTGAATCCTTGAAAAGCCAACTGGATACCCACTTGACATGTGCCTAAAACCTGTCCGGAACTAATTGAATTTTCACATTTTAACCTCCACTGTTTTTTTCTTTACTTGTACACAGGCCAACAACCACAATGAGTAGCGATCAACTGATTTTGGACGCTGAAGCCAGTTAGGCGAAACCTCCTCCTATCCCATCGACAACCATTTGAACCATGTTAAGTTCGAAAGTTCTGGATTCCGTGAACCACTTCAGCTTTTTGGGTCAACGAGTTCATAAGTTGAATCTGTATAAAAACTACTGCACAGATCACCAAGGGGTAATTATTACCATAACTTTTTGCCTTGAAGAATGAACAAAATTAAAGAAATTGTTTGTATTTCTTCCGCCTCAAGGTCAGGGTAATTTGACGTTAGCGCCTCCTGTTCTTTGTCGCGGGGTTTGGACTGTAACAGCTGGTTGCGTACCTCTTAATTTGCCTTTCAGCGTCGTTTGCAAAAGACTGTAGTATTCCTGTCAATGTCAAAAGAAGGAAATACGAAAGTATTTGCATCTGGCGATGGGGGCGCTGCGAGTGGTGAAGAGTCTGCTGGCGAAATGATTTGGCCACCGCCATCATTCGATAAAGCTCCAAAATATCCTGTCACTAATCATACGAGAAAGAAACGTTATCATTCTGCTTCATTTAGTCACTCGGGTGCAAATGGACTGACAATTGATGGGGTCCCTTCTGACCTTCATACGCTGACTGCTGCAATTCACAAAGTTCAGCTTTCTGGCAATCGACTACCATACGGGAAAAATAGTAAAAAATCACGTGATGGACGCAAAATACCAAGCAAACGTAGGCTATTTTTTAATCTTGTGACTTATTTCAGGTGGTGGGAAACATGACGACCCTACTGACGTCCTGGATGAAATTGAACTTGACCCTGAAGATCCAGACTTCGATTCCGACGAAGATGTAAGTTACACACCCACTCGATATCTTTTACTTCAGGCACGTGTTACGTTTGATGAGGTCCAGCCAACCCTATCCGATGAAGTTTTCGAGAAAACATTCTCTTCTTTGATGAACGAGTTCTTCATACATGGCAAGACGCAGGAGGTCATTGTAAGTCAGTCTTAACTCATAACGTTCATTGGTGTTTCGTGTGCTGGTTGGTTTAAAGTGCCTGTTATGGTTGTATATGTTGGATTTGAAAGTTTACCATAAGAGAAATCATTAAGTACTTAAAAGTAGTGTATCTTTTTCTTCATTCGGGACTTTTGCTTATGACTGGTTTGCACTACATATCAAACAGACACGGCCATTTCCATAGTCACTCATACTTGCATAACATTGTTAAACGTAGCAATGTAAACAGGCACTTTTGTGTCGGATCTGAGGCGCGCAATGGCTTGAGGTTTTCTACAAACTACTTATCACTAGTTTGATGGTCTCGATGGAATGATCTGCATAATGTGAAGTAGTTTCTAGAGTCAGTTCGTGTTTTTTCCTCGAAACTCTGTGCTTAATATTGCCTGTGGCGTCTGTGAGACATCCGATCGCCTATTGAGAGCTGCCTATCCTATCTTACTGTATTAGAGATATGACCATTAAAAGTGAAAGACACTAGAAGGCAGACTTTGGGTACTCAACTACCGTTACCTGCTTAGCACTAGCAGCATTTCATGGGACCACCTTAGTAATGTAGAGGTTCGTCTTATTTCTAGGTAAAAGGGGAATCAGTTGATAAGATCATGAGATATCGTCAACGCAGGTTGCTGGGATATGTACGCATGCCTATTCACCGTCTGATCTGTCGCGCAATGTTAGCATAGGGTGATTTAAGCTAAGAATCAGATGGTCAGTCTAAAACGTCATTAGTCCACAAGATTTGTGATCATTGGTCTGAGCTGTACAGAAAAATGTAAACTCGTCCACGTTCAGCGCAACAACTGAAATTGGTGGTTATTGACTAGGTAATATGTCCCAAATCAATCTCTTTAATGCAAATACATTAACGCTTTATCTCAATGTGAACAGCTATATCACATTTTAATACTTGCTGTATCTGATCTTCCACAGTGGTTACCTACTTAATCGTATTTTTTTCCATTTCGTGCTGCCTTGTATTTTGATGAGAGCTATGTCATTTAAATTGTTACTCAGTAGTGCCATGTTTCGTGGATATTGACTGAAAGGCATTAAAGTATCTTGGATGAAATGAAAAGTCCAACAATGATTTCATTCTCTGAAGCTGTACAGCCTATCGGGAGAGCTTATGCTGTGCACAAAAGCCAGAAAGGCACCACTTATGCGAAATTCCTCTCACTTTGTTTACGACTGGATTCTGAATCACTTGTGTTGTGACCAGTGCTGGCAAGTTGCTCAGTTACTACAGTTCTGACGGGTCCACTCGCACCTTGTTTACAGCCAGGCGTGGTGTTCTTCTCTCTCGTCTGCTGTACAGGAGCAAATGAATTGATAAGCATACGTGGGAGTGGTCAGACTGGGTTACCGGGACTCACTGGACGGGAATAAATTTGACGAGTTTCAGACTCTTCAAGATATCATCAGCGAAACCACATTTTAAGTCAAGATTCACTTATAGTGTCTTCGGAGTTGAAATGGGTATATCTTTATGATTTAGGTCTTATAGTTTTGCGTGCAAGTCATGCTGCATGTCCGTTTTCAAAGGGAATGTTTTGAGGAACCTAAGTTCTTTTAAGAGATTAATGTTACAAATTCGTCTAACACTATTAGACTTTCGAATTATAATTACCTAAGTGTGGAAGTTCGTCAGCTAACCTTTCCTTACAAGTTTCCAATGGATAGGCCTCCTGGATGTCTCACCATCTCATCTAGTCAGTTCTGGATCCACAAAATGAAATCTTTCTTACTTCAAGTTTGGATTGGGGAGGCGGCAGCTATTGACCACTTGTTAAACATACAATAAATCAGAATCATAATTGCAAATTATGAAGATATGGTCTGCATACACTTTGTTCACCAAAATGTCAATTATTGGATTTGGACTGTTGTTCTCTAAACTCGACAGCGTGTTTTTCTCAAAGGTGTAATCACTTTGATAGTGACTGAAGAGCATTTCTACCCATATTCGAGAACAGTCACTTCTTTTTCTCTACTTCAAACTAGGTTGTGTGACTAGTCTTTGAGTATTTTCATTTAGTGGTCCTGTACTGCATTCATTGTTTTCAGGTTGCGTATTGAGCGATTTCTACAGTTTCATATGTTAGAAGTGTTTATTATAGGGCATCTGGTTGGTTTGGATTACGCAGACGATCTAGTCTTGTTAGTCAAAGACATTGACAAAATGCTGTTTTCTGAACTCCTTAAGCAGAAGTTTGAGTATGTTAAGCATGTGCTTTTCAACTGTCTAATGTAAAATAATGTTTGAAGACAGGTCTATGTCAACGTCAGTGCGGATGAAAACCACTTTTCTTCGTGATAAAACGTCCAAAAACACCAAACAACTACCATATTGATGTACTTCGTTCGGTGTGGTCATCAATGTGATGCCTTTTATGCACTAATAAGTGTTCATTAACAAGGCTGACTCCATCGAAAAAGTTAGTTCATTTATTAACTATAATTACTCTCAGTTGGCTGCATACAGATATCGGTTAAAGCAATAGTATTTTCCTAGTTTACCAACTTAAAAGTATATTCAAGTTGAAGTTCTGGTGTAAACAAGATTGCTTTAACTGTATTGTAGGATGCCCTTTCGGAAACGAATCTTGCAGCGCATCAACGTCGTCGACTAACATATTTGGCCATCACTCTTGCTATTCAACATCGTCAAACACAGTGTGAGCTTACTTCCGAGCTTCTGTCGGATATGTGTGGTAAAGTTCTCAATCACGCTCATATTCAACAGGGATTTCAGCTTGTTCTCAGCGAAATTGGTGACCTTATCATTGATGTCCCGAAAGCTCCAGAGGTACGTTTCTCCATTTAGTTCAGGGTAGAATTTTTCTTTCTTGAATTGTCTTTATTGATGTGTACATTATTCTGTGTGAGCTGTATGTTTGACTGCATACTAAACTAACTTTATACAGAGTAGATTTCCTGATCATCATCATCAAGAAAGGCGAGAAGTCATCTTGTGATAACCGCAGAGGAATCAGCCTGACAAACATAGTGTCTAAGATTCTAGGTTCTATAATTATCCGACGCCTGAGTGGAGCTCGGGAACAGCAAGTCCGAGAAAACCAGGTAGGATTTAAACCCGGCCGCGGGTGTATCGACCAAATATTCACACTGCGCGAGGTCCTAGAACAGGCTTGCTTACCGACGCCGGACAGTAGCTGTATTTCTCGACCTGAAGGCGGCATTCGACTCCGTTGATCGGGAAGTCTTATGGCAATGTCTCCCACTGAAAGGCGCGCCGACCAAGTACATCATCTTATTGAAGGCTGTCTACTCGAACACTTATAGGCGTGTTAGAGCCTATGGTGAGATGTTCAGGGGAGCTATGCTCATCGAGTGGTGTCCGTCAAGGGTGCCCACTATCTCCATTCTTATTCAGATTTCCTGAACCGTTTGCTTTAAAGTTTTTGTAACCACTGAGCTAATATGAGTACAATTGAGCACTTGATTGTCAGAATATTCATTCCTAAGTAATTTGAATCAAAGATTCTCCTTTATTGCGCTATTCATTCTACCTTGACCCACCAGTTAAAAATCGTTGCCAAAAAGTGGTTCGTACAGAGCGTTGATGTTTTCAGTTTTCTAATAATTTAACTAAGTGTCTAATATTCACTGTATAGCATACATTATAGGTAATACATTTCACGGTCATTAATGCTAATATACTCGGGACTAGTCTTACGACAGCACACCTGTTTATCGTAGCCGGGTTTATTTTATTTAGTTACAGAAATCGTAATGCATCAAACTCATGGTTTTAGTGCCTAGCTTACATTGTCTTCAACAGGGTTGTTGTAGTTCTCCGAAATAAATAACGTGTTTAGCTTATAAAACTTTCTGTTCGCAGGATCGTTTCCAGCGTTCCGCGTTACCAGGACCGTTTCCCGATTTATTAAATGAACGAAAGTCACCTCCAACTCATCAAACTAAGTAGGATAGATTAGTAGTTTCACTATGATCTTGTATTTGATTCAGAAACGATCCATATTTTGACTCTCGATACCAGGATTTTGGTTGCAATGCAGACTGTTCAATTTGACAGTAAATTCAAGAATCGAAATCCGTGGTGTTCATTTTGTAGTTCATTTTAAAGATATGAATGGTGTTTGTTTATCTGGAATCTTTAGCACTATTTGCAAGGCGAAAAGTCAAGGAGAGAATATAAATTAAAGTGACTCATTTTTCTTCGAAGTGAAGGTTCGCAACCGCCTCTCCCCACTGGGTCAAACCAATGGTGAGGTTAGGGGATGGCTGTCGAGTTCTGTCACTCTTCTTTAACTTTGCTATCAATGAAATTCTCGAGACAACTTTGAAGGAGGTATGTGGTGGTGTTGCAAACCCGTTACCAGTTGAAAGACTTTTCAACCTCAAGTACGCGGACGATGTTTCAATGTGTGACAACATACGGGCTGCTCATCGCACTCAATGGATTGGCGATCAGTGTTGTAAAGTACGATGTGCTTTGTACTGTCTTATGCTTCTGCGAAACTTACGTGAACATGTACCCACACTCAGCACTGATGGTGAGACGCTAAAAATTGTCGGTAAGTTTGTGTACCTGGGTAGTTACGTGAGGGCTGGTGGATTTGTGGTTGGCAAATTTCTAACTGTACGTCGGAAATCAGAGCGACATACGCCAATCTGGTTCGCCCTTGGCGCTTTGGTGACAACCTATCTGTCTGTAAAAGGCTGAATATACAACATATTTGTTCGGGCATTTCTACTCTGTGTCTGTAAAGCCTGATCTCTGCGAGCTGAAGATGTTGGACGAGCTTGTGTTTACGGTCACAGTTGTCTCCTTTGAGTTACTCGCATCTGGTGGCAACACTATGTAAATAATTCTTAGGTGGGGTGACATGTGTTTAGACTTTATGTAGGTCTCATTAATTGAGCGTAGTCATCTTAAATCACCGACTTCATTGGTTTGAATCTATGCTATGTGTCATCCCACCGACTCCCACTGTTCACTTACCCTGGGACCGGTTGCATGCGCAGTACATGTCCAAGCCACCTCAACCGACTAAAGTTCACAACCTCATTAATCGACTTACCTGTGTGGCCTAGTACCCGTACCCTGACCTCAACATTGCTCACACGGTGATTCCATCAAAAGCGAACAATCCTACGGAGACAACTGTGATCAAATCCCAAAAATCGTTTCATGTCTTCTACCTTTAACGGCCATGTCTCAGCCGCACAACAGGATAGAACGAACTGCAGCGCAGTATACTCTTCCTTTGGTAGATAATCGGATATCTCGCCAGTCGGTACCACATAACGCAAGTTGTCAGATGTCAGACGGACCTTCTCTGTCTGAGCTGAGATTTCGTCAGCGACTAGCCTGTTCCAGCTGATGGGACTCCCCAAGTAAGAGAAGTGGTCGACCCATTCCATCACTTCACTCCCTATCATCAAGCTGGGCGTCGTTTCATACCAGTCCTGGAGCATCATCTTACGTTTGAAAGGTACGAAACGCATGCCAGACATGCACAGATTTCTGCTCAAGGCGTTCAGAAGACCCTGTTATTTGTCAGCGTCTTCACCTAGTATGACAGTATTGCCTGCATATTCGAAGTCAACCAAGGAGTAGGTCAATCTTGTGAATTCAGATGTACCTGAGGTTATGTCCATTATTACGTTAATGACGCAGTTAAATAGGAACGGTGACAGTGCACATCCCTGGCGAACACCACTATTTGTTGTCAGTTCTGATGACAACTCTCCATAAGTCCTAACAACTGGGTGAGTTCGAGGAAAGAGCTTTGATAAGCGTTATATACTTGCTCGGAATTCCTTTCCGTCAGACTCTTATAGCACCTCATAGTCGACAAAGTTAAATTCCACCATCAGGTCAAGACATATGGCCAGTGTTGACCGCCGGTACGTCTGTGTTCGAGAACCTGTCAGAGGGTAAAAATATCGATGCGCCCTCGTCTTACTCTGAAACCTGCCTGGTTTTCTCGAGTTTGTTATTCTCGAGCTCCACTTAGGTGTCGGATAACTATGGACCCTAAGATCTAGGACACAATATTAACCAAACTAATTCCCTATGATTGTCACAAGAAGACTTCTCTCCCTTCTTATAGAGTTGGATGATCAGTGAAGTACATCTCTCTAATGGGACTACCTTTGATTCCCCAATACTCTCTAGTACCTCTGTCACTTAAATAAGCAATTTCCTACCTTTATCCTTAAAATCTGCAGGTGGAAAACTGTCAGGTCATGCTGCTTTGCGTCGTTTCCTGTTGGATACAGATTTCTCAACTTCAACTACGTATATTCAGACTCAATCTGAATGTTAGTCAACTGAGGTGTTGCTGAGGGCCTGTTGAACTGTGCTTCGGTGTTCTGCCCAATGTTCTAGCTTTCTGTACTGGGAGGTTATCAGCGTTCAAGCCTTTTCGGTAATGGTTTCACTAACTATGGTTTTCTTCCTGGCGGTATCCTTAATAAGTCCAAATCAATGCCGAGTGTTATCCGGCGCTGATGCTTTCTCTATCTCTCTCGCTCTTGCCATCTACCACTGCTTGCGGTCATTGCCAAGACTCTTAGTCAACTTACGTTTAGGTTTCTTTTGCTCTTCGTCGTGGTCAGAACCAGCTGGAATCGGTCTTCTCGCATCATTCAGTTTTAATGACGTTTGCTAACCTTCGGGTATAGGTTATCAACTGCCTTCATCGCTCTTTCTACAGAAAACTTGATATCACGCCAGGTTTCTTCAGAATGAGCATTGCTGTCATGTTCAGATAAATGCTTGGCTAACACCTCCCTAAATACGTACTTGGCGCTGTCATCTTCCAATCGAGCAAAGAAACCCTTCACTGCCGCCCGTTTTCTGTGACCAGTAAAGCGCAGACATAGGCGAGCCCGTGCTGGCGCGTGATCGGAGTTCAAACTGGTACTCCTGAAAGAGCGGCAATCCTCCAACGATGGCTTATAGCAATATGATCTACCTGTGTCCATCATTGGTTTGAAGTTGGCGGACGCCGTGCTAGATAGTGTTTCTCTTTATGCCTAATGTTAGTGCTGGTTAGGGACAAGAGATTAACGAAAAAAAATTGCAACGAACGATCACCGTTGTCGGTTCGTTGATATTGGTCTCTGTAAGTACTCCGGGGTTGCCTTTCCTTACTTGAGCATTAACGTCACTTAGTAACGTGCTGGCCACGGAACCTGGAGGTCGTGGGTTCGACCCCGAATAGGTCGTGGTTGCGCACCGCTGAAGAGTCCCATACTGGGACGAAACAGATGTCCAGTGCCCCCAGGTTTCCAATGTTCCTTCAAATGATGTCAGTCCATAATGAGTGCCAACTTGGAAAATCTCTCAATCCCCACAAACCACTAATTCACTTGTTATTACGACTACATCTGGACACTTCTTTTTGTAGTAAAATTGACAGCTTCTCAAAGAACTAATTCTCTGCACCATCCGAACTACAGTTGGTGGGTGAATACGTGGAGATCACGGATAGGCATCGCCTAGTCTCACGATCATTCGTGGTCCTCACAGATTCAATCAGTCGAACAGGATATAGATGGCTGTTCACTGGAATCCAGTCGAAGAGCGCACATTCTACTCTGCAACTCAATGGATTGTCTACACCAGCAAGTCCATAAGAGCTAGCCATTAGGTCTCTGGATACTCTTAAAGTGAATTTTGAAGATTCACAGCACTGGCCAGGTGGGGTCTATTTAGTAACCACACTCAGGTCCTGTATACGTGTCTCAAAGACACAGTATATGTCTATGGCTAGAGATTCCAGAGTTTTGGTTGTATTGTTTTCTCTGAGCTGGGTTGTTTAGTCGTGAAGCCGCAATCGTTTTTCTGGACATCAGCGCTAACCTCAGAATGAAGTGAACTGTCAATATCTCTCCGTGAGTGATTTAGTAGCTTGCCTTGATGAAGTGGTCTGTGATTGGTAGTTTCCTTTGATTGTTGTATCATTGACTGTATTGATTTTCCTGTTGGCTGTCTCTCTGCTTGACCTCCAACCTTTCTGTCGTTTATCGTCTTTCTTATTGGTTGATAGATTGTGTCTATGTCTATACATCTGTTGATTGCTGACTGACCTGAATGCCGAGCTTCTAGGAATTCTCTGATATTTTTTGTTTCTTCTGTCCAAAATTTCTACATTGTCGAAATTGAATTCATGTCCATAATTATCCACATGCATTGAAATGAGTGATGAAATGTCATGTGTGACGTTTAATAGCCAATTGGTGTTCATGTAGACGAAGGCGAAGAGGATCACCACTTTGTCCAATGTAGTGTTGACTACAGTTATTGCAGTTGATTTTGTAAATGATATTCGGTTTGTCTTCTTTTGTTGTCTCATTCTTTGGTTTGCATAATAGTGTTTGTAGGGAATTTGTTGGTTTATGGGTCACACCAATTCCAAGTGGTCTCAGTAATCTCGTCGTGATTTCTGATATATTCTTTACGTATGGTAGGATGATGCGTTTATTGATTTCTGTCGATGACTTCCTCCCCAAGTGCACAGAAAGCCAACACACGCTGACCAAATCCTCAACGACAGTGGCAACAACGCACAGACTTTATTCAAAAGGGCGAGAACACACTGTAGTACAATAACACGGAGAAACAAAGAAAATTACTTGATGTCCATCCCAAAGAAGAATGACTACCCACGAAACTTTATCAGAAGATACCCATCCCGTACATCACCAACTACAAAGTCATCGATGGGACATCTGCTCGAGACTTGGCGCACACAGCTTTTTGTTGGTTGTTGTTTTGACGTTCGGTTGTTCTGACGCCGGATAGAGAAAACCCGTACCGCCGGCACCGGGAGACCGTGGGGCATAGTGGAGTGTGTTATTTTTGGGTCCGACCTTTTCTAACCCCTCCATTCTCGTTTTGAAGGCAACATTTGCATGTCACTCCTAATCATCCAATGGAAGCACTACTGTTGCCACCCCATCCAGCCAACAGTACGGCTTCGCCCTGAAATTCTCATGTGGTAATTTACACTACAACGGTAACTTTTTCGTCTTACCACTATCCAACAGACCTTTATGGCATAGTAGGATTTCGAGGGAACAAATATTCCATCCAGTGTGATTTGGGTAATTGTGATATGCAAACTTGACCGACCACCACGTCAGGGTAGAAGTTATCGGCCGGGCCGTATTTATATTCAAATGATAATCGTGACAATAATAATGAATGTTGTAACCATTCCGTTGCTAACTTCTCGCCAGAAACTAACAGTCACAGAAGAGCTGTTCAAACTCATTACCATGACACTATTGCAGTGATAAGTTCCTTAATCATTTTGGCGTGTCTTTTCCCTTCTCAGTTGACATTCATGGTGTAATATGACCTCAAGAAACCACTAAGTCAATTTTTGTAGCTCTATATCCACATCATAGTAGCACTCTCGACGTTCGTCAATGATTAATGTAGTTACGAAGTGTCTCTATAAGCTATTCGACTTTGGAAGTCAGTTCCAAGAGGTTATGAAAAACTGATTGAAACAATCCTAATAAACGAATGTCTCGATATTTTTTAAGAAATAGGTTATATACGGCAGATGTACAAATCTGTGGGGAGGAATTCTTATGAAGCACCATAATAAAAGTTATCAAAATGGTACATTCCTGTGGGTGATAAATCTACTCATCCCTTTTACAGTTGATTCTATGTGACATGACTTTTATTTGTCGTAGTCTCCTTACCGTGCCCTGCAACTGACCAGTTGTGGATAACAGTTTTATAACTGATTCTGTCAACGTTGAACATAATTCGAAATTACCATAGTCCAAGCTGTTAAGACTAGTCTATGGAATCAAAATAATTTGTATTCTGAAAATGCGATTCATGATTGCATCTACACCATTATTGTCAACCTTACATCCTGTTATGTATTTCCGCTTTATTTGGAACCAATGTGTAACATGTACGTTTAGTCGAAAGACATGTAAACTACAGTAATTCAGATGTAATTCCATATTAGGTTGGTCTGTTTTATACAGCATAGTGACATCATAGTATTATGCACTGGATGACGTATCACTGTGCTACATCCAATATGGAATTAAATTACCACAGTGAGTAGCTTCCTTATTTACGTTAATTATTGGAATACTTTTCAAATGAAATCTATGTTTTGAGTAATTCTTAGAATTAAGATTCACTTATTACTATTCATGTGCAAGTTTAGTGTTATTATGATTGACTTTCATACTACTGGCTTATGCTAATTGATTTATTTTGAATGTTCGTATATTCCTATTGCCACATGGATTTATAGTTTGATGCGAATTCTTCCTTTGTTTTATCCCTTATGATCTAGTATCTCGGGCGTTTTATAGCAAGAGCTATCGCAGATGATATCCTTCCTCCTAAATTTATTGAAATTCAAAGGTGTATTTTATCGCAAGTGCCGCCTGGTAGCAGCCCTCCTGGAAACAACGAAACGCTGGGATCAGAAAACTCAGTTGTATACGCTAACACTACTACGAATCAAATTGATTCGGGCCTGAAAAATGTTACTCGACCTGGTACTCGCAACCTCAGTGATAGCAGCTCTGGTGGATCAATCTCTGTGGACAATTCTAGCAGTGGTATTGGTTCTGCATCAAGTCTGGTGACCGTTAATATGGTTCGTCCAGACATAGCACTTCAAGCTTTAAGCAGAGCTGAAAGCATCTTGACTTTGAGGCATGCATTCTCTAGATTAGATAATATTTGGGGCGTGCCAGCCGGTCCAAAAGCTACGAAGAAACTGGTAAAGAAAATTGGAAGACTGCTGAATTCGTTCATGGATTCCAATGATGTTGATGAAGCTACAGAAGCTCTGCTGGAATTAGATGCTCCACATTTCCACCATGAACTAGTTTTTCAGGTCAGCCTAAATGCTTTTCGTTGGTTTAATTTAGTAAAAATTTTATCATTGCTGTTTCCTATAGTATATATGTGTGTAGTGTACAATGGAAATCTTGCATATCTAGTTTCAAATGTCAATCTGATGGTAGAGACTCAGTTTCCATCATAATCGTTCGGACTATCCATGACAGTAATTTGTTAGGTCTATAATTGATAAAACCCCCCTAGTTTTAAGAGCCTGCTGTGCTAGAAATATTGAATTGTAGAAAGTCAGCTGGCATTGTAATAAAAATATTTCCAATGAGATATAGCCTCGATTCTCTACGTCATAAAGCCTTACATAATAATTACTGTGCTATAAAGACAGTTAATAACCGGGGTTTAAATGGCAATGAGATTTATGCTTGAACTAGTAAGTGAAAGAAGGATCATTTCGTTGTAGTCTATTTGATGGTTCTCAATGGAACCCAGAATGCGCGTTTTTTCCCATTCGGGACTCGTCAACTGGATTTACGTGCATCCCAGTGAGTAATGTTCCCACTGAAACTCAAACCCCAGTATCCATCGCTTCAAATGCCGAAGTGGTATCCACTGGGGCACGAAAACTGCCACTTGTACAGTGGGTATTACTTGTTGCTTATTGATACCTGTAATTTCTCATTGCTATTATATTATTATTATTAGTCCCTTGAGTTCCTAATGGAACATAGGGCTTCAGTAGCACGTCTCCATTCCACTCTCTTCTCTGAAATCTTTTGAACCTCGCTCCACGACAGCCCAGAATCTCTCATTTCCTCCTCGCACGATCTCCTCCATGTCACCCTCGGACGTCCAGCTCGTCGCTTCCCATGGGGATTCCACTCGAGTGCCTGGCCTGACACGTGATGTCCCCAGTCGGCCTTCTCAGTGTATGCCCAATCCATATCCACTTCCTTCCAGTGCATATTTGTTGGGTGATAAGTTCTTGGTTGGTTCGTTCCCAGAGCTCCTTGTTGCTTATTCTTTCTGGCAATTCATCTGATATTCAGTAACGAACCAGCGTAGGCAGTTGTTGGTGAATGTCTGTAGTTTGTTGGAAATGCTTTTCGTGACGCGCCAAGTCTCTCAACCATCACATAGAAGCACTGACTTGACGTTGGTGTTGGTGTTGAAAACCCGGATGTTGTTCCACATGCTGAGTGGAGTGCAGAAGATCACACTGGTTTCAGGTTCATGAATTCCTGTCTTCCATTTCTGATCCTGACTGGCTTTGACGTTTTCGTCCATGCCGCTGCCTGTAGTTGAAAGAGTGCTGCCTAGATATGTGAAAGGGGCTACTTCCTTTAGGTTTCTCCCGTTGATGGTGATTGGAGCTGGTTATTGTTGTTGTTGTTGCTGGTGGTGGTGTTGGTTGGGTATCTTCATCACTTGTCTTCTCTACATTCACCTGAAGTCCCGTCTTCGCCGCCTGCCTCTTCTGTCAACTTGTGAGTTTTCACCTGTAGATCTTCTAGTTTGGGTGACATTAGACACAAGTCATCGTTGGCGAAATCCAGATCTTCTAGGTTCTTTTCTGCAGTCCAGCCAGCATATCCCCCTCTTCTGGCTCCTCACTGTTTGTTGCATGATCCAGTCCAGTCAACCACAATCAGGAATATCATGGATGATAGTAGACAGCCTTGTTTTACTCCTTCTTGTCTTCACTTCACTTCAAAGGGATAACTGAGCTTCCGATTGTGAATTACTTGGCTGGTATGTGGCGTCTTCATATAGCTGTTGTTGAATGAGGCTGATAAAGGTTTGTGGTATTCCATAGTATTGAAGCAGTTTCCAAATTACCTCTCAATCGACGCTGTCAAAGGCCTTCTCAAAGTCGATGAAGTTGAGTTGGAGAGTTGACTGGACTGCCATTCTATACTCTGTTGTATGATGATGCATAGCGTAACGCTGTAATTTGACGCGCACATGATTTGTACTTCCTGAATCTAGCCAGCCAGCCAGCCTGTTCCGGTAGTAGTTTTGAATCCAGTGCATCCTTTAGCCTCTCCAGGTTAATGCGGCTTAATATTTTGCTTGCTGTGGGTGGACAGGGGAGTGATTCCGCACCAGTTCTTGCAAACACTGAGGTCTCCATTCTTCGGGAGTTTGACAAGGTAACCCTTCTTCCAATCAATGGCCAGGTACCTTCTCTTCCTTCCACACCTTCTGCAATAGTGGTGTGGTGTGAGCATATCCGCTGTTGTCTCTGCGTCCGTTTTCAGTGCTTCTGGTGGGATCCCATCTGGTCCTAATGCTTTCCTGCATTTCAGTAGCTTTATGGCGTTCAGGACTTCGACATTTGTTGGAGGATTTATGTTCACTTGTAGTTCAGTGACTGGGCTGCAGGTGGTATTTGTGGACGAAGTGCAGGTATTGGTGGTGGTAGTCGATTCAAGAACTTCTTGAAGTTGTCAGCCCATTGTTTCCTTTGTTTCTCTTCTTTCGTAATTAAATTACCGTCATCATCTTTTATTGGTTTCATCTGTGTTGATCTCTTCCCAGATAGCAACCTGGTTATTTGATACAATGTCATCAGGTCTCTCTTACCTGCAGCCTGTTCTGCTTCACTTGCCAGTGTGTCATGGAAGTGTCTTTTGTCTTTGCGTGCACTCTTCTTCACTTCTTTGTCCAGTGTAGTGTTTTATAGGTTGTGTTCAGTTCCTCTTGTCGTTGAGCATCCTTGCACTGGTTTATCTTCTCCTTCACCATCCTCCTCTCCCTGCTCTATCAGTTTACATGTATCCACTGACATCCATTCCTTGTCTTTCCTCTACTTCTTCTTTCCTAATACGGCTGTGCAGGTTTCTTTCCACATCTCTTTCAAAGACTTCCAGTATTCTTCCACACAGGTTTCTTCAGGGATGTTCCTCACTATCTCCCATTTTGTCTTGATGGCTGGCTGCATTGAAGATCTCCTTTGTAGTTTCATCCTTCACTTCCCGAGTGTTGTACTTGAACTGCGGTCTATCACCAGCTTCCTTGAAGGCTTTTAACTTGATTTTGAAGGTTCCTTGCACTAGACAGTGAGTGGTCTGAACCTACATCTGCTCCTCTTCCTGACCCTGTGTTAAGTAGACTGCGTCTCCATTTTCTTGAGATTGAGATAAAGTCGATCTGATTTTTAGTGTGTCAGGTGTCTGGTGAAATCAAATCCATGTGGCTTTGTGGATATCCTTGTGCCTGGACACACTACCTCACCTCCAATCACCAAATCGTTGAATGCACAGAATTCTGAAAACAATTCTCCATTCTCGTTCATCACTTCACCGAGCGCTTCTCGACCCATGATTAGTGCTCTTCCTGTGTTGTCCCCTCCCAGTTTGGCATTCATGTCGCCACACCCATTAGAATTTTGATATCGCCAACTTGAGTGGTGTCTTGTCCAGTGTTGATTGAAGTTGTCTGTAGAATTCCTCCTTTTTCTCTCGCTCTGCATTATTTGTAGGTGTGTGGCGTAGCATTGTATGATTGTGACCTTCCTTCCTTCCTTTTGAGTTGAACCTTGCTGTCATGATCCTGATTTTGGAGAAGATTGGTTCCCACCGCATGAGAGTGAGCCTTCGATGCTGTTGGGAACATCATGATAGCCACTCCAAGTCTCAGTGTGCTGGTGGTTGTCGTCTTGGTGACAATATTTAAGTAGATTATTGATTCTCCAGTTTCTGGTCACTGAAAGTGATTGTGTCATTTGTATTGCATACTGAAGGATCAAACTCCTTGACTTGCAGTGCTGAGACGGTTGAAGTAGGGTAGTTGTGCAAATATATGATACCGATCTGTGAAGTCATTAAGAATCTGTGGTAGTGATGTAAAAGGTATAGCTCTCATGTTGCGGATAAGTTCATAATCGTCTTCTGAATCTTAAACGTTAATACGCTACTCCTACATGTTGCATGTCCAGTTTTCGTTATTGATTCTCTTCTCATTCCTCAACTAAACAGGATCTTTGCAACCTACGGCAATAAGTAATTCTAATGATTGTTTTTACCAATATTACGTTAGTTTTCTACATTGATAATGTGAAAAAGTGTAACACCATGTTGTGTTCGATACTGTTGTTTCTAGCCAGTCAGAATAAAGCAAGCACAGTTTCTTTTAAATTTCAAACAAGCAAATCTCAATGAACTGCACATAGTTGCCAAATTGCATATGTGCAGGTTGCAGTACTTTCAATCTAATGATTTCTTTTTTCTGTCTTTGTCTTCAATGTAAACCTAGTTATTAGATATGTCAAAATTATTCAATAAAACTTTATTCATTTATTTATTTGTCCTTCGATTGATACCAACAAAATTTTACTTCAAACCGAATGCAGTTACACTGTAACTTCAAAAGTATGTGTTAATCTGAAATACTCAATTCATTTTCATTTTTTTCCTTTTATTGACAGTCTATCATATTAGCCATCGAAATAAGTACAGAACTTGCTCGTGAACGTGTTATTCGCTTGTTGAGTGAATTGTGTTCTTCAGTAGTTTTGACTATCGATCAGTTGACTTTGGGTGTTAAACGTGTCTATGCTGAGTTACCAGATTTACAGTTAGATGTACCTGCTGCCTACAGTCTAATGGAATTATTTATGAATAGTGCTGTTAAGGCTGGTTTTATGCCGAGAAAATTAGCTAACGAGTTTACTGCTAAGTAAGTCTATGTCATGTTCCGTGTAATAACTGTAATAACTTGACGTCGATCAAGTGTGTTAACATTTATTGCAAAATGTTTTTAGGGTTAACTTTATCATAACAGATAGATATGCCCTTTTGCAAAAAAATTACTCAATACTTTTTTTCAATTAAATTCTCTCCATTGTAATAATTTTCATATAGTCTGGTGTTATATTCTACGCATATTATCTGTTTAGTTATATATTTGCTGCATAAAATTCTGAGTTGCCCTTCTATACCCTGAGGATTTGACTATCAACTAGCAGGTTCACTGGTATAAATTCTCTTATCGTTTTCTTCTACTTGAGGAGTATAGCATTCCTTCACATAATAGTTGCGTGAGTAAAAATCTAGTTGCTGCTAACTCAACGTGGTCGACTGCACTTATTGAATACTAATATGTTCAGTATTTTAATTAAGGGATTACGAAACTGTGACTCAGTTATCTAGTCACAGATCTGTACCCTGGTGTACCTACCGAGGATTAAACAGTTAGGCATTATCATAAACCCTAATCCCTTAAGAGTAGCTCATCGTCTAGTGAACGAACTGTACACCACCATCAACAACCAACCACAGATCATAAAATGGAACCACCTTAGTAAAAGTGAACATTCTACACTAAAAACTTTATTCATCGCTAAAGAAATACTGTGCGAAGTAACTTCATTTGCACACATTAAGATTGTAATAATTTTCCCCGAGTTTTCACGACTCATTACTGCATTTAATAGTCTAGTCATATGGCTATGTATAGTCTAGCGGATCTGCGATTCGTTGGTCTCAGTGCTCATATTACGGGTTCGAACCCTACTCCATCTGTCAAGACCTTGACAGTTAAGTGTGGCTCACTGCCTAATGCACGAATGTGCTCATAGTTGTTTAGGTACATTTCATTTTTGTTTGCATATTTGACGTATGTCATTAATGAACTAACCTTTTCACTTATTTCTGTCGTCTACTATTCCTGCATATCATTAAGTAAACCTCCTCAGTTGTGGTGAAGCAGTTCTAAAGACGATTTTTAAAGTATCATCAAACTATTGACAACCTGTATTCTTATCTACTATTGGTTTTCTTTCAGACCTCGAAAACGTTTTATCTCAGAAACGGATTCATTATACAGAACTAATAAAACTCAACCCTGGTGAACGGATATCTCGAGAGGCCATTCATAAATGGGCCCGGTGATCGCTTTTGTTGTTAAATTCAAGGATTTAGCTCCACTTCAGTGGAATTTTTCTCATTACTACTGTTATATATTCCTTCGAACACACTTTCGTTCTACACCTTTTTCACCAATTTTGTATCTGACAGTTTTGATATGATGTGAGGTATCTTCCGGTTGTTGTTTGTCGCTGCTGGTCAATTATTTATTGACACGCATTTCCTTCGTATAAACGCTAGAAAACTCCTTTTTTGTTTTGTCTCTAGTGTTTTGTTACGCAGTGCCCCCTATCGTACTTTGTCGGTACAGCGTCCTGGTTTTCTTCTCTCTGTCATATTATGCTCTGTCAAGCTATTTCTTTCAACGTTTGTTGATAAATCACCTTAAATCATGTCAATATTTCCTCTCTGTGCCTAAATACAAAATAATAAGCGGATAAATATTCTTATGTTGTGTTGGGATGGAGTCGGTTTAGCATCTGGTTATGTGCTACAGTGAGCAATTTACCTGCACTTCAGAGATCTTTTTACACCTGGTATATCTGACTACTAACTAATGATTTGAAGTTTTGTTCAATGGAGCAGAAGAAGTTAAAACATACCAGAACAATACAAGTGGGACGAGATGTTTTCGATGGAAATAATATGCCTAAAAGTTCTTGAGTCAATATGAAGTCGCTACAGAATTTGCTTTCAGGCTTTTTGCTAGACTGTACCAACTATTTATGCTATAACTTATAACCTAGTCAAACTATCATTAAGACGAAGGTCAACAGTTATCGGCTCTTCGTGCATTGGTGCAGTGTTTTGTTCCTACTTCATCAAGATTTCTCATATTATTTTTTGATGTAAATATAGTTGTAGTAGCTGTCAATTCAATATCTCCAAAAAGTTACTCTTTTGCATTCGTCGGAATGGATTATTCCCCTTGTAACCCGGTATCTTAATTGTCATATCAGTTAGGCATACGTCAAGCGAAATCTCTTTTAACTCGCCTTTAGTTTATACTGGGTGATGATTGAAGGTGCAATGAACATTTGAACCACGGCCTGATTCGAACCAGCGACCACCAGGTTTCCAGCCCGATGCTCTACCAACTGAGCTACGAGCTATCTCAGATAGTCAAATGATAATCGGTTTTAGTTGTTTGCTACCATCCTAGAAGATAGTTTCAAGCAAAGGAATTTATCACTATCTGGTGACTATTGTAGCTGCCAAGCCTCATATGTTGAGTAAGTCTGAATTTATGCAGTGTAACCAATAAGCTAAGTAACTCTACGCTCCTAATGGTTTTAAGCTCCCAATAAATGACTGAAATTAGTCAGTTAAAATCTTTCATCCTGTGGCTCTATCATCGCAAATGTAAGTGAAGTTAGGATGTTCGTCATCGTGTACATATTAGTATAAGTGAAACCAGGAAGTTACCATTTAGCTACAGTCCTCAGTTAATGATATAGAGTAGCTGTTGTTAGTTTCTAGGCGGGGGAAATTAGTCAGTTGAAAAGCAGTAGGTATGCCTGTCTTATCGTTGGCTGTTATGGTATGAGATTATGCATGTATTAAATAATGAGTGGAATACACCTCAAGCTAATGTAATGACACTGACTGAAATATCCAAATGCTAATTTGTCCCTTAAATACTTTAGAGTGACTCCAAATTCATTATTGTAGTGCACATGTGTTCAGCCCTCATCTTTCTTTCGCTCTTACATGCATACATTAGTTTACATAAATCGGGAAAGTTCATAGCCTGATTAAAAGTTTTGAACCGCTGAGTGGATTTCGGTTATTCTAGCACGATAGATAACTGTTTAGTGTTTGAAGTAGTGGATTATGAAATGAGGTTTCAGTAGGACGTCCAATTGACCATTTCGACTTATCTATGCCGGACTCTGAACATTTATGAATCAATCTTATCAGCAGATGTAAACAGCAAAGACGGAGTGGTCGGTTCATTCTTGGGAATTCACGACAATTCTGACAAACTCAGTATAAAAATGAACCAATCAGTTATCGTTATTAGTGAGGTTATCTCAGTTAACTGGGGTTATTGATACCAGGTCATGGTAGGATTCCAACCAGCGGCCTGTGGATTGCCAAACCACAACCATCTGAGATATCTTCATTACTAACCAATAATCATGCTCCCCTGTCTAATTCGGGTCGGTTTGGATTGGAATGAGAATTTTCGGCTGCGCAACCAGTACTATGATGAACGGACATTTGGATATCACGGATTTACATGGCATTCAGACGAAACCCTTGGTGGTTGAAGTAGAGTTTAGACGTAGTCAAGAGGTGGATATTGAAGCTGAGCTGGTAGGTCGCTTGGCCGGTAGTACGAAGTCTCTAATTCGAATCCTGCTTCGACCCAGGTTTTCATTCCACTTTAAACCAACCTAGTATCCATTTAATTTATATTTGGTTGCTTAAAGTTGGTGACTTGAAGTGTAATACAATGTGTATCTTATGGTGATCTTTGAGTCGAGTGTTTGTTTAGAAAGTGTAAACTTTCCAATCTTTATCTACCAACGTGGTTTCAATGTACACATTACTGCAACTATCGTATGCTCTGAATAAAAGTCGGAGGTATATTTCTAAAACTAGTTCGTGGAATTAGTAGGGTACGTATAGAAGCAAAAGAGAACGGGTAAAGTGTATTAGTTTTGCATCCCTCTTGGTCAGTCCATATTAACAGACCAACAAATAAGTCTCCTGACCTAGGTTAACTCAGTATGATTAGCAATTGACTGGTTTCTCCCTCTCCTCAATTCAGCTCTCAACTGAGACACAAGAATGTAACCCGCATCTGTTGTAATGGCAGTGGAGGTAGAGCTATGCAGAGTTCATTCGCGTCCCAACCAAGTGGGGTTTCGATTGATGCAGAACTGGAACCTAGTAGGAGGTTGCCGTTCGTAACTTGGTAGAACGCCATGTTGAAGTGCTCCGCTATCCATGTTTTTCAGCATCAGTCACTAAACGTTCTCTGAAATAATCATGAGTGACAGTTATTTCATATTCCAAACTGGTCTCAAAGATATAAGTGTAAAACTTGGGCACTGTGGTAGAATGTAATTCCATGTTAGATTTGTTTATTTGACATAAAGCGCACCAGTGATAATACTGGTCTCAAAGAGCCTAGCTTCATAAAGTCGCCAGTATTACATTGTGATTTTTTCAGTTTGTCAATTAAAGTGGTTCCTCGCTAGCTGAAATAGAAAAAATTATCGTGTTTCCGTTTTTAACATTCCCACTATTAATCTTAAAAAGGATAGCTTGTTTTTTCCGTACGGCATCACGTGAATGACCAGAATCTTTCGATCGGTTGGATTTTATTCATGAATGCCACGTTTCAAGGTCACAGGATAGATAAACAACATACCTACCATACAATAAGCAAAGAAGATCACGTGATGTCGCTTTTAACAATTCTCATTGGTTAACGCTCGTTCATTTTGTTTACTACGAAAACTTAACTGTCGTATACATTACATACATACTTAAGGCTGTACTGTGCATGTAATTTTCTCCAGGGCAAGTAAACAAGATTGATCAACTTGTCTCGTTTTTTTTTCAACTTAGCATATTTTATATACACATTTTCATATAAACTGAGCAAAATATCTTATTAGAATTATTGCAGTTCTACCTTGCCATTTACATCATAACTCCTTACAGTAGTAACTGGTAGGTTTAGATGATAATTTCATGAGGAAAAATTAGTTGTTACATATGCACAAAGCAAAATGATGAATAGATACGTTGGGATAATGCTCCAGAGAAAAGTTTAAACTCACAAAAACTAATGTTATGATGTGAAAGAACATACTGTTACTATTGTTATTTATCCATTGGGTTCCTAGTGGAAAATAGGGCTTCAGTAGCACGTCTCCACTTCACTCTCTGCTCGGCAATCTTTCCAACCTGGCTCCACAACTGCTCACAAGCTTTCATTTCTTCCTCACACGCCCCTCTCCACGTCACCCAACTCGTTGTTTCCCCTTTGAATCTCACTCGAGGGCCTGGTCTGCAGTGTGCTGTCCCCAATCGGTCTTCTCAGTATATGCCCAACCCATCTCCACTTTCTTCTCGGGCATATTTGTTGAGCCATAGCTTCTTGGTTGGTTCGTTGCCAGCCAGCCAGAATTCCCTATTGCTTATTCTTACTATTGTGGCCATCTGATCTTCAGTATCGGGTGAGTGTAGGCAGCAGCTGTTGATGAATGTCTGCAGTTCATTGGGAAAGCCTTCCGTGACGTGCCAAGTTTCTGAACCACATAGAAGCACTGACTTACTTTACATTAATGTTCAAAATCCGGATCGTGTTCACGCTTTATGCCGAACGGAGTGCAGTACAGTAGATCTCCACACTGATTTCAGATTAATGAAAACCTGTCTTTCCGATTCTGGCTTTGACATCTGCATCTGTGCCGACGCCGCCTGTGGTTGAAACGATATTGTTTAGGTAGGTGGAAGAAACCACTTCCTTTAGGTTCCTCCCCTTGATGGTGATTGTTGTTGTTGGTTGGGTATCTTCATCACCTCTGTCTTCTCTACGTTCCCTTGAAGTCCTGTTTTCGCTGCCCCTTCTGTCAACTCGTTGGTTTTTGCTTGTAGACCTTCGAGTTTGTGCGACATTAGACATAAATCATGACCAGCGAAATCCAAATCAACTTCTGGGGTCTTTTCATTGGTCAAACAGTATATGACCCTCTTCTCGATCTTCACAGTTTGTTGCATGATCCAGTCCAGTCGACCACGATCAGGAAGATCATCGGTGACAGTAGATGGCAACCTTGTTTTACTCCTGTCTTCACTTCAAAGGCATCACTGAGCTGCTTTTCATTGTGGATCACTTGGCACGTAAACGTCGTCATATAGTTGTTGAATGAAGTTGATATAGGTTTGTGGTAGTCCGTAGTGTTGAAGCAGTTTCCAAATTACTTGTCGGTCGACGCTGTAGAAGGCCTTTTCAAAGCCGATAAAGTGTAGGTAGAGAGTTGACTGCCATTTTATGCTCTGTCCTATGATGATGCGTAGCGTAGCGTTGTAATTTGATGCGCACATGATTTGCTCTTCCTGAAGACTGTCAGCCATCCAGTGGTAATTTTGAATCCAGAGCGTCTTTTAGTCTCTCTAGGATGATGCAGCTTAATATTTTGCTTGGGATGTAGAGGAACATGGTTCCGCCTCAGTTCTTGCGACGACTTAGGTCTGTCTTCTTTGGCTGTGTAAATTTGCATTCGTGCAATCTTTTACCGTAAAATAACATTTATCATGATGCAAATGAAAATACTGATGAAGAAAGATGTAAACTTTGGTGGCGAAGATGCGTTTTCAAAACCTTCACCTGAATACTTCATTATCATCATAATCATCAATATCAACATAGGACCAGATATTACTGCGTAACGGTCCGGGGTTCCACAGCTTATATCAGTTCATCATGTAAAAAGTCAGTGAGTCGCAACATGAAGATAAGAAAATTCATTCAAAAGAAATATAAAGTACTAAAAGAGAGAAAGGAAGAATGAGAAAGTGGTGAGATTCCCTATAGCGTCGTTAAGATGAGGATGATGTATGTATACATCTGCGCCACTGACATCGGTTCTGAGCCATGCGACCACCTAGAGTCTCCAACCACTGGTTCCTCTTGTCCCGCGGACCCCAAACCACCTAGTCTGCACCATCCTACATGGCTGAAACTAATAGTCAGAGACTTCAGACATTGGTGCCATGTTTTAGTCTGGCCACCTCGGGCCTTTTTCCAGACTCGACCTACTTCAGCCAACATTATGTGACGAGGCAACCGGCGACTAGGCACACGTAATACATATCCGAACCATCTCAGCCGATGAAGGTTCATAACCTCGTCAACTGATTTACTTCTACTCCCAAAAGCTCTACACCTGACTTCTGCGTTACTCACGTGGTGACACCACGAAATACGGCCTGTACTACGAAGGCTACAGTGGTCAAACACCTGAAGCCTTTTCATGTCTTCCACCTTTAATGGCCATGTAGAACAGAACGGACTGCTGTGCAGTACACGCGACCCTTAGCAGACAATCAGGTTTCACGGCGGTACCATAGGTGGCGTAAGCTGGCAAAAGCCAATCGAGCCTTTTGTATTCGTGCAGAGATTTCATCGGCCACTGAGCCACTAGGGCTGATCCTACTTCCCAGGTAAGTGAAGTAGTCAGCACACTCAACCACTTCACTCTCTATTGTTAGCCGTGGCACCGTTGAAGACCAATCCTGGGGCAACAATTTGCATTTGGGTGATGAGAAATGCAAACATTCCTAAACATTGTCAAGTTGCCACTCAAAGTGTTCAGAAGACTCTGCATCTTGTCAGCGTCTTCACCTAACAGGACTATGTCACCTGCATATTCTAGGTCTAACGAAAATTCTCCTGTTATTCGGTCAACGTCTGTGTAATCAGATGACGAGAGGGAGGCCTCTATGAGAATATCCATGATAAAATTGAATAAAAATGCAGAGAGTGGGCATCCTTGATCGACACCACTCGACGAGTACAGCTCCCTGAACATCTCACCATAGGCTTTAACACGCCCACAAGTGTTCGAGTAGAGAGCCTTTAATAAGGTGATGATGCCTTCAGAACTGATTAATTATCTCGAAGTTTAGATACTGATCTACCTGTTGATACGTAACGACAAAAGGCAGCCAATAGGGGAGTTGTTTTCAAGTCATGATCAGATCATGATTTATGCATGCGCTGACATGAGAACCTAATTAGAGAAATTTGACCTCATACAATAAATCTGATTGGTTCATTTATGGCTTCACTTTCTGAGAGTTTTGTAAATACATACAAGTCATGTATTTGCCCAATAAAAGTTGTGGCTGTTCTTGCAGTTACAGGCCGTCTTCTGTCATATGGTTTCTTCGCGACTCAGTAAAGCAGAAGGTACTGAGGGAGGTCAGTCGTAAAGGTATTCATTTGAGGTGTCTATTGAGTCTCAGTGTCATTATACCCACGCACGCAACCCTACTCGGTCACAACACCTGTATAGCTGTGGCTCAGGAATAAGGCCACCAACTAGAGAGGGTCACGGGTTCAAACCCTGCTCCTGAGTCAGGTGTGTCACTAGCCTTAACACAAGAGGTATAGCTCATTGCCTACTGCATGGATGTGCACAGGGTAAGTGAGTGCGTTTTGTCCTGATCTACGGAAACCTTGGAAATATCATTTCTGTAAACTAGAAGAACTTGACTTGTTTTGGAGCTAAGCTTCACTTTTGGTGATAAGAGTATTGTCTGAGCTATTATTTTTTGCTGCCGAACCTTCAAGGATCGATATTCTAGCATCAGTAGAACTTGAGTAATGATGCTTGATCAATATTACAGCTAGACTTTTTTCCCATCATACACTCAACTTTCCGATAAAAGAGATATAAAATGCAATCAGTAAGCAAGTGCATACTTTTACACTAGACTAAAAGCCAAACTCTGCATGCACAAAAGATGACGATACTGCTTGCTTGCTGAAACTTTTGCAGATGGAGTCTTGTTTGAACTCATGGTCAGTTGGTTGAAAATCTACTGCTAAAGCCATTGTAACACAGTGCGTTCTATGTAAAAGGAGGGGATAAGTGTTTCATCCGACTACTGATCCCATTGTTCAGTAAATACATATTGAAGCATTTCAGGTGAAGGTTTTGAAAACGCATCTTCGCCACCAAAGTTTACATCTTTCTTCATCAGTATTTTCATTTGCATCATGATAAATGTTATTTTACGGTAAAAGATTGCACGAATGCAAATTTACACAGCCAAAGAAGACAGACCTAAGTCGTCGCAAGAACTGAGGCGGAACCATGTTCCTCTACATCCCAAGCAAAATATTAAGCTGCATCATCCTAGAGAGACTAAAAGACGCTCTGGATTCAAAATTACCACTGGATGGCTGACAGTCTTCAGGAAGAGCAAATCATGTGCGCATCAAATTACAACGCTACGCTACGCATCATCATAGGACAGAGCATAAAATGGCAGTCAACTCTCTACCTACACTTTATCGGCTTTGAAAAGGCCTTCTACAGCGTCGACCGACAAGTAATTTGGAAACTGCTTCAACACTACGGACTACCACAAACCTATATCAACTTCATTCAACAACTATATGACGACGTTTACGTGCCAAGTGATCCACAATGAAAAGCAGCTCAGTGATGCCTTTGAAGTGAAGACAGGAGTAAAACAAGGTTGCCATCTACTGTCACCGATGATCTTCCTGATCGTGGTCGACTGGACTGGATCATGCAACAAACTGTGAAGATCGAGAAGAGGGTCATATACTGTTTGACCAATGAAAAGACCCCAGAAGTTGATTTGGATTTCGCTGGTCATGATTTATGTCTAATGTCGCACAAACTCGAAGGTCTACAAGCAAAAACCAACGAGTTGACAGAAGGGGCAGCGAAAACAGGACTTCAAGGGAACGTAGAGAAGACAGAGGTGATGAAGATACCCAACCAACAACAACAATCACCATCAAGGGGAGGAACCTAAAGGAAGTGGTTTCTTCCACCTACCTAAACAATATCGTTTCAACCACAGGCGGCGTCGGCACAGATGCAGATGTCAAAGCCAGAATCGGAAAGACAGGTTTTCATTAATCTGAAATCAGTGTGGAGATCTACTGTACTGCACTCCGTTCGGCATAAAGCGTGAACACGATCCGGATTTTGAACATTAATGTAAAGTAAGTCAGTGCTTCTATGTGGTTCAGAAACTTGGCACGTCACGGAAGGCTTTCCCAATGAACTGCAGACATTCATCAACAGCTGCTGCCTACACTCACCCGATACTGAAGATCAGATGGCCACAATAGTAAGAATAAGCAATAGGGAATTCTGGCTGGCTGGCAACGAACCAACCAAGAAGCTATGGCTCAACAAATATGCCCGAGAAGAAAGTGGAGATGGGTTGGGCATATACTGAGAAGACCGATTGGGGACAGCACACTGCAGACCAGGCCCTCGAGTGAGATTCAAAGGGGAAACAACGAGTTGGGTGACGTGGAGAGGGCGTGTGAGGAAGAAATGAAAGCTTGTGAGCAGTTGTGGAGCCAGGTTGGAAAGATTGCCGAGCAGAGAGTGAAGTGGAGACGTGCTACTGAAGCCCTATTTTCCACTAGGAACCCAATGGATAAATAACAATAGTAACAGTATGTTCTTTCACATCATAACATTAGTTTTTGTGAGTTTAAACTTTTCTCTGGAGCATTATCCCAACGTATCTATTCATCATTTTGCTTTGTGCATATGTAACAACTAATTTTTCCTCATGAAATTATCATCTAAACCTACCAGTTACTACTGTAAGGAGTTATGATGTAAATGGCAAGGTAGAACTGCAATAATTCTAATAAGATATTTTGCTCAGTTTATATGAAAATGTGTATATAAAATATGCTAAGTTGAAAAAAAAACGAGACAAGTTGATCAATCTTGTTTACTTGCCCTGGAGAAAATTACATGCACAGTACAGCCTTAAGTATGTATGTAATGTATACGACAGTTAAGTTTTCGTAGTAAACAAAATGAACGAGCGTTAACCAATGAGAATTGTTAAAAGCGACATCACGTGATCTTCTTTGCTTATTGTATGGTAGGTATGTTGTTTATCTATCCTGTGACCTTGAAACGTGGCATTCATGAATAAAATCCAACCGATCGAAAGATTCTGGTCATTCACGTGATGCCGTACGGAAAAAACAAGCTATCCTTTTTAAGATTAATAGTGGGAATGTTAAAAACGGAAACACGATAATTTTTTCTATTTTAGCTATCGATGAAACGCGAAAGTAGGTTTTTAAGATGGCATGCCACTAACAATGATACTTCTACTGTTTGTTTTTTATTACAGCTGAATATGCCCACGAACTGCTGTACTATCTGTTATCTTATGTATAAAACAAGTTGGAAAACGCTGAAAATCATTATGCATCTCAAATAAAATTAGGTTCAAGGCTTTGCGAGGGAATACTACACCGTCCTTTCTAAAGTATCCTCTGTTAGCAAGATTTACATGATAAGGTTGTGGGATTTTTTTTTGTTAGTTCTCATAGTTTCCTGCTAATTGGTATACTGGAGCTGTGACTCACTAGTTTATTCGGTCGATTTTAAACCAGCATGTCACGAGTTCGAACACCATTTCAGGCGCTGATGTTTGAACAGCCAGGTAGTATCATTATCCTTCACACAATAGGCGTGGCTCATTGCCTATTGCATCAATATGCACAGGGTTGTTAAGAGGATTTCGATCGAATTGATCGGCTCCTAGTGATATATGGGCTCCTATGTGGGTTCCAGCGCTAGCCAGCACCATGTGAATACTCTGTCGTTTGAAGCGATTGGTGCTGAGTTTTAGTAGGCACACCGTCACTCACTGAGATGTAAGCACATTCAGCTAAGTAGTCCCAAGTAGAGCAAGGTGCTTATCATAGCAGAAGATGGAGATAGTTTAAGAACACCTAGAAATTCACTCACCTGTAAGTTTAATGCATTCATACAAGTGTCTTCAAGAAAGTATTAATTAACTTGGTCTTAAGTTGCTGACATTGGTCTCGTCTACAAATTCCCAATTAATGTGCTTCATTTACTCTTCACAAAAGTAGTCTGACTAGTTAAACTGTCCAACATTTTTAATTAAATAGTCAGCTGCTTCTTTGAACACTTATATTGTTTCCTGAATACGCATATGGTGTTAGTATTCGCCAAGGTAAATAATTTTAAATTATACTTATTGTTCTGAGTTGTTTACTCATTTTTGCACATGTTCTGAGTTATTGTTTATTTCATAAACCTGTTGAGTACTTCATTACAGTTAGACGAACTGTAACGATAAGAAAAATTGAATAGTGAACTCGTTTAAATGAACATATCATTTTCTTTTCACCACTTAATTTTAAATGCATCTCAAAATTTAGGTATCAGTACTCATCAAGTATGTTTTATATTTCAATTCAAATCTGAAGAGTGACTTTCTATTTTGATATATGCTACTGACGAAAATATATTCAGGTAGTATATAGTGCGGTGTATTCTAAAACCGTTGGAACAGTGAATTACTAATCAGTGAACATTCTAAACGGAGATACATGATGTATTAGAAGTAGTCAGATTATATATAAAGCAGCTGGAAAACGAACACATACAATCTTTGCAATAAAACAACCAAACGGACACTTGAAGTTTAGTAAGGCATAGCTTTCTTTCAATACTGAAGATATGCTAGTTAATTTTCGAGAGTTCACGCAATCAGAAACTTTGGACAGAAACTGCACATTAGATGTTTGTGGATCGTTAATAACAAAGGAATATACAATTCTTAATATATAATCATAAGGGTTTTTGTTGATATACTTGTAATTCTCCGTTGTTATACTGGATCGAACTGTTTTACCTCTGTTGGCATACGGGCTCCTATACGGATGCCTCGATATTGCCTGAATGTTTATAATGGTATTTTTTTTACTCGGCTGTGGCTAGTAGAGGAATCCAGGACTCGCGTTTCACCCCATTTGGACTCATCAGCTGGATGTACTTGCAACCCGGAGGTCCAGGTACATCCACCTGACGAGTCCCAAATGGGACGAAACGTGAGTCCTGGATTCCTCTGCTAGGCACAAACAAGTAAATTACCACAAAGGTTTTTGTTTTCAGCTGATGCTTCATCATTCCATATTATCTGAGATGAAACTACTAACATTACACCTAGTTTTGAACTCAGTATCAACAGTTATCTAAAGAATTACTTATCTCCCGGAAACAATGGACAGATAAGTAAGCGTATAAACTTGCTTAGAAGTGTATCAATTTAACTTGCCATGTGGCAGCAGCTGTAGAGGAAATGAAGAGGATATCACCACTCAAACATTTGGTTGGAATCCAGTTATTCAATTTTCCTACTTCTCTCAGTTTGTGATATAGCGCGATCATCATCCAATACCGTCACCGTGAGTGTTTATCCTCACATCCAACTTGGTTGACCGCATGGATCATGACTTCGCATTAGAACTTTTGGAAATCCATCTCGAAGATAGAGTTTTTATCAAATATAGACTTGGAGTGGCTAACATCTCAAGTTTCATAGTTTCTGTCTGATGAAACTATTGAAAATTGGTTTAGTGAAAATTCCGAGGTATAGAACAAGAAAGCTGTTTTTGACATAGATACTACAGTGGGAATATGCTTGGATTAAAAAAATATCTTCAAGTGAATGCTCATCTCGAGAAATTCATCAGAAAATATAAGCGTTGAGATTGCTTTCTAGTTGTGCTAATATTTTTTAAAATAATGTTTGAAAAGAACAAGTCATAAGCGTGTTAAATTAATGACTGAAAGTTTCTTAAATAACACTTTCTCTGGTGTTAATCTTGTCATGTTGCATCAGACTCAATGTTCAGTAAGCCAGAGAAAAACGGAGTAATATCCGCTTCCGATCATCTCGATTATATTTATCAATTTATATGTCCTTGTCAAAGTGAATTCATTGAGAGAATAGAAAGACGAACTCAATTCCTTGAACACTTCTCAAAGAATTAATTTCTGTAATGGTTAAAAATACATCAAAACTTGAGTTGCGCTTTACTTACCAAATATAGGATATTAGGTCAAGATTTAAAAAAAAAACTTTAAAAATAGTCATTTGTTAACAAAATTTGAGTTTAGTAATGATGGGCAGTGGCTAGCAGTGGAATCCAGGATGCCCATCACTACTAAATATAGTTAAAAGACAGACCATATCGAGGCATCCACACAGGAGCCCATATGCCAACAGAGACTGATCAATTCGGTCCAATCAACGACGGTGTAATACAAGCAATAACACTAAAACTATACCCGTCGCACAAGAAGTGGCTATCGTGGCTCGGTGGTGTAGTCGATAAAGCGCTGGCGTTTGAAGCGATCGCTCCCGAGTCCGAGTCCCGGTGGAAACAACACTCACTGGGAAGCAAGTACATCCAGCTGACGAGTCCCAAATAGGACGAAATATGCATCCTGGATTCCACTGCTAGCCACTGCCCATCATTACTAAACATAGTTAAAAGACAGGCCATATCGAGGCATCCACATAGGAGCCCATATGCCAACAAAGACTGATCAATTCGGTCCAATCAACGACGGTGTAATACAAGCAATAACACTAAAATTTGAGTTAACTCCGATTTGCAGAGATCAGTTTAATTAAAAGGTTGGACCTTGACCTTTTCATCAAAAGACAAATTATTAAAACATCAACTGCCTTGGTAATGAATTTCATCATCTTTCTTCTAGTTTATTATGCCATAATTAGGATTTTGGTTTGCTGATTTTAATTCATACTCATCTCTTTTTTATTATCTCATTCTCATGTTCGTAGTCGGCTTGATAACTGTGTAAGTAATGGGAAAACATTTCCGCTATAATACAACAACAACTACTATTACTTCGACTGTCTCAAATATTTTCAGCTTTTCCCTATAATTATTTGTTTGTATGCACCTAGTAATGATGTTTATTCTACGTTATGAAAACGAACTTAATATATGAAGGTCATTCATGCTACTTAGTGGCTTAGCCTTAGGTAGGTAGAAAGGGGGTATGAAATCAGACCTCACTGTTTGAGAAATGAGCAGAAAAGTCAGTAAGTTACATCTGCCGTGCTCCATTGCAAAAGTTAAAGTTAAGTGATACAAGTTGGTACCCGTCAATCAAGGAATTAGATCAATTGGAGAACCATTGAGAAACTGGGAACACTGGATGGCTGTTTTGTCCTAGTACACGACTCCTCAGCGGTGTACACCCATGAACCAGCCAGGGGTTTTGAGTGAGTGGTTCAATGCTACTGAAGGTTGCGGGTTTGGTCCCTAGTGGGGTCATGGGTGCGCGCTGCTAGGAGCCCTACACTAGGAAGAAACAGCTATCTAGTGTTCCCACTTTCTCATTGGTTCTCCAGCTCAAATCAGTTTATGATGAATACCAACTTGAAATCAGTGAATCCCTGCTAACCACAAAGCTGAACTAATGGATTCAACTTATCATGTAAGTTTGTAAAGTAACATTGTGATCATTTTAAAATCACATTTAGTATCTAATGATGTCACCATCTTTGATAGCCAGATCACTTACTGATGATAGTGAAAATAATAATATTGAGCTTTTATAGTCTTGATTATCAATAAACAGTAGGTCATTGGAATGACCAGTTTACTAAACTTATCTAACTCCTCAATATGTTTGGGGTTGCATTGCTGATTAGTAAGCGACGTAACAAAATTAAGTTGTTCCCTCCAGCATTCTTGGAAAGAATGACTAGAAAAGTTCAGCTATGAAGACCATGTATTTTTCTTTGCTCTGAAGCTTCCTACTGTCAATTTGCATGAAGGTTCTTCAAGATATGAACGAAACACTGCTGCTATTAGTCAATTTTCCACATCCCTCTCACAACATACAGCCTTACAACTAATCAGCAGTTCTTTTTGAGTCATCAGCCTTTCTGATTAACAAAGATGATGACACATAAAATTGCCATGACTTCTGGATACTCTACAAACATTCATAAATGCTTCGACTAATGTAGTAGCTTTCCTAGTCTCTGACATCCTGATGTCAAGTGTATGTTGTTAAGTTCAAATTGTGCAAGTAAATTTCTTGGTTTGAATTCTGATTTCATATCCCATAAATGCATAGTGTTTTTGAGATATATGTAAGAAACCGGAGTGTGGACATTCATTTAGCTTCACCTAGCCAATTGAAATCTGTACTCTTCATAGGTATCTAAGAGTTTATTGATTATCTCTCCAGAACTTACAAGTAAAAGGATAGAACTGAATTACTTTTTTTAGGGGGGGGAATGGCTACACACTTCCACTGGATAGTCTTGGTTTCAGTGTTTGGATAGTTATATAAATATTTAGAAAGACTATTGAAATTCAGAAGACAATGGTAGCGGCTTTTGAATTCCATGGTAGTATTCATCTGAAACTTCTTCTAAGGATAAAACTAAGCCTTTAGCTCTGGTAAAAAAAAATTTCTATACTGAAACAGAGTTGGAAATCACTAGTTGTTGCTTTAAAGCTACATTCCTCATAATCACATCATTAGTGATTATCGTAAAAGATTTGAGTTGAAGGATTCATTCCCAGCATTCAGTAAAAGTCACTTCATATAACAAATTAACTTGGGTTTGAAAATTCTAACCACTTAATCCTGATCTACTACCTCAATAGTTTCATGATGATAATAATATAATACATGAAATAAGTGAGTATATACTTTTAAGTTTTATTAGACTAAGAAGGATTGTATCTTCATAGCTTGTAAGTTTTCAATATTTTTCACGTTTAATTTCTATTCATGATGGTAATTCTGAATTCGATTTACTTGTCACTCAACTGTAGTTATTGAAAAAAGCGATTAAACTACGTAAAAAATTTCCTTAGTTCAGTAGAACTATGTATAAAACTACTGTTTCTTCATGAGTACAGTAATAAATCAACCAAGATATATATGATGATATTTCAAATCTCTCTATCCAATACTGTTTGACCTATGCTATAAATGAATGTTACCTATAACCTTGGTGAGATTAACTGGGTTGTGTCAAACACAAAAATTTGTTAAAACTTGAATTATAATTTTATTTGAAGCTTATTCAAAACTGGCTGATATAAATACAAATAACACTTTATTATGTTAGAGAGTGTACTTTGAATGCTATAGAAGAATTTCAGCTACATACAATAAAGTGACCTACAAAGTTAACAAAGTTATCAAGGTTGAAGGAAAATTCATTAAAAATAATAATAACAATAAACAAACTAGAAAAGTTAAACATTCTATAATGATGAAAGCTTAGAAACCCTTGGAATTTTTCATTCATTAATACAATGAATGGATGTGTACTGTTGTGAAACGACTAAGTTGTTAACTAGTAAATACTAGTGTTATTCACTAGACTGGTGAAATAACTAAATTATTCAGACCATTGTTTGGTGTGTGATCAGTGGATCGAATAGTTTAACACTTAATCTGCACAAGAGGTATTATCTTCCTGAAAAGCTGATACAAATCTCTGAAACACAATCATTAAAGGTTTCAGGTATTCGACTACTGTTGCCTTCGTAGTGTTGTTCCTGTTTCATTGAATCATCATGTCAGAAGTAGAAACATTAGGCGTAGAATCTTAATTAGATGAAGGTTACAAACCTTTACCAACTGAGGTGATTGTGATACATGTTACAGATGCCAAGTCATTGTCTAATTCAACTTGTTATGTTAAGTGAAATAGAATTGTCTTGTACAAAACTATAGTGATCAGATCGAGACTTAGAGCGAAACTGCCATGTCTTACTGTAGTTCTGAGCCGTATAAATACTTATAGACTTCATGGCTGGAGATTACAAAACAATAGAAGTCACTCCGTTGTAGTGACGGAGATGCGTTCATATCCTATCTTCATCTCAGATACTACCTCACATATAGTTATTTTCTTAACCTCCTCCCATTTTTTCTGATATCTACGTAGAGGTTTGTGCAGAGTTACCAATCGATTTTAGGTTGAAATTCACCACGGACTGATATCATTCAGAGGACCATTGGAAACTTGGAAGCACTGGACAGCTGTTTCATTCTGGTACGAGACTCCGCAGCAGTACGCACCCATGACCCTAACAGGGACCGAACTCAGGACCTTCAGTTTCCATGACCAATACGTTACTATTAGCTCTCTAGGCAGGAATCTAATGGTCCATATTTCCTACTCCTGTCAGTTCGTTATATATATATATATATATATATATATATATATATATATATATATATATATATATATATATATATATATATATATATATATATATATAACATCCAATGTCGTCGTTGAGTAACTGTCCCCATGTTTGATTTGGTTGACTCCATTGGTCAGACTTATCATTGGAACTTCAGGGATCATCTCTCGAAGCTAGGCACCAATGAGAACTAGTATTAATTCTATCCGGAGGTTTGTGGAGATTTATTAACTAATTTTAGGTTGAACATGAGGACAGTTACTCAACTATGACACTGAATGCAGGTTGCTATATATTGTGAACTGAAAGGAATAGGAAATATGGACCATTGAATTCCAACCCAGTGACTCAGCGGCAACGTTCTGACCATGGAACCTGGAGGTCCCGGGTTCAGTCCCCGCAAGGCCATGGGTTCGCACTGTTGAGGAGTCCCGCACTAAAACGAAACAGATGTCCAGTGATCCCACGTTTCCTGATACTTCTAAAACCCTTGATTATTTCATCTTCAATTATTTTCTTTTTTTTTGTTCCCTTGTTTCTTATAATCTACCTTGTGTACTGATGTTAGACGTAGCCATTTACACTTACATGCAATAACGACACATCACATATTAACACTATCCATGTATACACTTGGAAATGCTGAATACCTAGTCAAAGTACATGAATGAGGCATCAAATAATAACTACTGTTGTTGTGCAGTAGTACACTATACCAAGAGTTAACCTTCAGATCTATGACAAGCATCTTGCTCTATTTGGAACCTCCATTATGTCGGTGATTTCATTCAAACTCACTACTTATCCCACCAAATATTGAGGTTTTATTCAAGTAAGTGATATTCATTTGTTTGGAGAACTCTTATTCAAAAATATTGCACCATCCAGGGGATTTCGGCATTATTCAAGACTCGCATGTTATATCTGGTTTCTGATATGTATCTAGGATCGGCCATACCAAAATGTGATACCAGCCGATAGAGTCGATTACTGTTTTATTTTATATGCCACAATTTAGGAAGCTGATAGTCTTCTGCAAGATAACCGAAATCGTTAGTTGGAGAAATTAAGTGGCCTAGCTGGGGAGGAAACAGATGTATCCAGTATATATATTTACTTTGTTCTTTATATATCAGTTTTCCCTTCGTCTTCCTTTTCTTTCTTCTGATAGTTTAGAGTGTTACAACTGATCGTACCATTATGGTATACAATATCTTATCTCCCTTGTTGGTTCCTCTTCAGTGTTCTGTTGTCACGTATGGCGAACTGGACTGATGTACAACTTTGCCAGTTCTTATTTTTGTCTGTTTTGTTTGTCTATGCTTTAAAATGATGTGTCAGCTGATTTAGTATATGTGATGTTAAGCTGTTTCATGAGTTGTAAACTGATGAGCAAACACTTTTTCTACAGCCGCTTATTTTCAGTAATCATAAATACCATTTAAAGATTGCTATTTCATGAATTATAAGACAATATGAACAAAGAATATTTTCTCCAGTGAATTCTCTTCACATTGTACATTTACAGGATAAAACCGTTCAAAACTTGGCTTGTAATAGTGCAGGTCAGGTTTTTCTCAAATGCAAATTTCAGATTTTTAATTTTGTGGGGATTTAGTGTTATTGCTTGTATTACATCATCGTTGACTGGACCGAATTGATCAGTCTCTGTTGGCATATAGTCTCCTGTGTGGATGCCTCGATATTGCCTGTGTTTTAATTATGTATAGTAATGTCGGGATTCATTTATTTATTTCAGGTTAAGATTCATCATGGGGTGATATCAGTTGGAAAAACATTGGATCTTGGGAGCACTGGACTGCCGTCTCGTCCTAGCATGGGATGTGCTGGGAGTGGAACCTGAAGGTCGTGAGTTTGACCCCTGACGGGGTCTTGGACGATCATTACTGGAGAGTTATATACCAGAACGAAACCGCTGTCCTGTGCTCTCAGGCTTCCAATGGTTCTCCAACTGATATCAGTCCGTGATGAACATCAACCTAAAATATATATATTTTTTAAAAAATAGAACATGCACCGGGGACTGTTAGCAGATAAAAATTTAATGTCAATATTAAGAGGACTTTCATGTGCATAATGAATCTGATTGTAAAGTGAGTGTGATACCTAGTAGTAGATGGTTTTATCCAGTGGTTGACGAATAAGCACGACAAGTACAGATAAAATACGAAAGCGAAAAGTAATAATATCATCCAAGCATATGGGTGGTCAACGAAATAGAAAAACATATGTAAATGAGACAGAGGATAACAAAATTCGGCACACATAATAAAATGACCAAAGTGTAAAAAGACTGAAAAAACGTAACCTGCATCACTGTATTTCATGCTTGGTATCAAGGTTCGTCTTTTATGGCAGATACTCAATGAAGACTATGAGGACGTAATGTTCAGAGAAAAACACATTAGTCATTCTGATTTCCTGTGTACACAAGTATCCGTCAAACAGATGCGAGCGAAAGTAATGCAAGACCATGGGAAGGGAATACAAAATTTAATTTGGGATGTGTTCTGTCTCAGCTTCCACCATGAAATTATGCCTGAACTAACGACTTCTGCTACGAGTCTTACAAGAGGCGTACAGGTCAACTTCTTGCAGGAAGGCATCGAGAAAACAATCTGATAAAAACAGAGAAATTCCTGAACTCAATAAAACATCCTGCTGGACCAGTGACAAGGCGGTTTACCTTAAATATACAAAGTTGTCATCAGGACCAGTTGAAGAACAAGCAGAACAACAGATCGTCTCAACGTCATGGCGATGATGTTTCTCTAGATTATCATAGTTTTCAAATGCATCTGTTGTGTTCATGGTCTCCTTTGAAAATTAAACTATTCACATTTCACCGTGTGATCAACAGCTTCAAACGTTGTCACATCGTCACCAGATAGATGTTCGCATCAATTCGATCCAACTAGCTACGATTGTTAGTTTATATTGGTAATTGAGAAACACTCACTTCAGTGAGTATATATATTTTCATGCAAATAATCGGATATTGTTTATCATAAGAAATCGTCTGATCTACTGGTCTTCAATCTGGGATATACACAGAAATATCTCCATCGGTTTCCTCTAAATAACATCTGACTGGGCTAGCAAATTAATGTATGTTGTTATCATGTTATTGAAATCACAGTGTTAGAGTGGAGAGGAGAGGAGAGGAGAGGAGATGTCATCGATCTTCCAGAAATTATGGCTATTCGTCAAGACATTACAGAATAAACGGTTCCTTCAAAGAGGAAAAACTGGTTGAAAAGAAAGGTGAAAGAAAGCTTCATTAGTGAGGATTATATCCTACTTATAATCAGAGATTGATCAACTCACTCTGTAAAATAACACTATTTGAAGTTCATGTTTCCCAGACAACGCTTCATTATTAGACTAGATTGCTTCTCAACCAATTATGAAGTCATTCCACTCAGTGAAGCAATTTCCACACACGAATATAACAACTTAGAAAGCATGAGGACCATTATCTTCCGAATCTTCAACACTGCTACAAACTGTCATCTCATAATGCAAAATAACCATAAAGACAAATGCCATCTTGAGAACAAGTGATTCACAATGAACATCAACACTTCTTTGCATGTGTTGTTTAAGAAAATGTGGTGACGGGGGTATTTTGTAGGATGGCAAGTTGGAACGTCAAAAGAAGCATGAAATTTCTCAAGACACTAGACCAGCTCAGGTGATGACTTCTGTCAGAGATGAAATCCAGGTGAAAAATGGATTCCAGAAAACTTCCCTACGAAATTCAGTAATCGCCGAATAGACTGAAATTAGTTGTTTGTAGAATTGCACTCACCAGTTGAAATAGACAAAGTAGAGAGAAGTCTCATCACAAAACCGTAACCTAATCTTTTTACAACAGCAGAAGGACATCATTGACACCATTCAGAATGTCAGAAATAAACCTGTATCATTTGTACGACTGAATAATGTAGTTGGTGGAGAACTCTGAACATCTATAACTAATGGACGAGAAGTATGTTACACTGAAGAAAATCTATTCTTCAATAGTTCTTGTGTACATATTTCCGACAATCCCACCCACGATGCTCACAAGTTTTCAGTGACTTCCCAAATGATGTCACTCTGTGAAGTATACTGCTTTGTGATCAACCAATCAATCAGAAAATCCACACAAACCTCCAAAACGAATCAATCTCATTTGATCTAATTCTACTTGCTAACAAAATTATGTCAGTCCCGTTCACAATGTGATCACCGAAGAAGAAAATAGATCATCAACTTGTACTCTAATTTGTGTTATAGACTTCTGTTAACTGAATTATAAATAGATGGATTCTCCATCTCACTCCATAGGAAGGGCTCTGAACGCAGTGTAGTGCAGCATAAAATACAGCGCATCATATGTGGCAAGGGATGTCGGACGTCCATTCGCAAATCAGATACTTCTCAACATATTCTCTCAACTTTAACGCAGTCGAGTATATAATAATGAAATCTACTGAGAAAAGAAACCGGAACATTCCAGGAAATAATCACAATCACCTGGTAGTTATTGCTGAGATGTATATCATAAAGTGTGCATTTTATGCCTAGAATGAATAGGAACTGAAGTAAATAATGAATAAATAATAATAATAAAAATAATAATAATGATAATAATAATGTGACGCAATTCACATGGCAAACATTTTGTTCGACTGAATGAAAAAACAGTTTGTTTACATAAAAGAATAACATACTGATCACTGTGTTTTCAAATATCGATAATGCAAAAATATATTCACAGTAATCCTCTCTCACAAGTAGTTTCGTACCTTGCAAGAAAAATTCAACCAAGCAATGTTTTCGGATCTTTCATCTGCACGAACGGTGGCTGGTGTTTTTGAGCTCTCATATTTTCTAGTGAACATCCTGTTGTGACTACTTTATGAAGTTAGTGTTGAGAATTTCACCAAGTCTGGTGGTGGAGCGTTCACGACAAAATATCAAAGAAGTATCAGAGAACTCTAAACCACCATCATGCTCATTCTGATCAGTATATCACTTCCACTATTTCAGCATTCTGTGGAATTATTGCATCCAGTCCTTTCTTGCCTAGCACTACAACCAGAGATCTTACTTCAATACATAAACTACCATCAGATTTGGAAATAAAAAGGTAACATTACTGTCGGTGTATATTTTCACAAGACAATGACTCATTCGACATGGTAGCTATTCGTAAAACACAGACTTAAGTGGCCTGAACATGTCCTAAGTAGATCACCATTCAATGACTTGGGGAGTGATTGCAACCTGCTGTGACTTTTCAACATGAGATAAATGATGGTAATTCGAGACGCTATCAGATACGAATCTAAACCGAAGTTATCCACGCTTACATGCTCAGTTTATACAACAGCAGTGCAACTGTGATGATAGCTTCTCTAATGAATCTCATGCGACTGCTTCTTATTTTCGGATTATTCTATTGCTTTTCTCTCCATTTATCCCCACACATTTGTATGCGCTATTATACGTTCTTTATGCACCTCATTTCCCAGTGTCCACATTACACTAAATTCTCGATAATATACCACTGCCAGCACCGAGCATCTTAACATGCAAGCTTAATGTGTCATTCTAGATTACAAACCTCACAATCAATGAGGAGACCAATTAAAATTACGCTCAAAACTACTCCCATCATACACTTCTTGATCACTAATGTCAGCCACGCTACAGAAGGCTTACACGGCGAAATCCCAGATATCGGCAGTGTAGAATACCGCTAACAACAACAATAATAATCACATAACAATAAAAGTTCAAAGATTTCTGTTACTGATTTTAAGGCCTGTATGGATCAGTTCTGCTTCACAGATGCAACAGTGATAACTTTCACTATCATTCTCAACCCACATATGAATGTAAGCTCGCCATACGCATCCTTCCAAGTTAATTATGGTGACCAAGAGAAGAGGCTTTGACGTTCGTGAAGGATCTAAGCAATAGTGCCGAAGAGTTTGAAGCCGCAAGTACTCCATCTCTATCTCAGGGAGCCAAACAACTCAGCTCCTCGTCAATGCAGATTAAAAGTTCCAAATATTATGGAACTTCGATTCCCAGTATCCAGCAGGTGATAAATATACCGTACCGTTCAGACTCTGGCAAGTGAAGCAGAACAGGCTGCAGGTAAGAGAGACCTGACGACATTGTATCAAATAACCAGGTTGCTATCTGGAAGGGAAGAGATCAACGCAGAGGAAGCCAATAAAAGATGACGACGGTAATTTAATTACGAAAGAAGAGAAACAAAGGAAACAATGGGCCGACCACTTCAAGAAGCTCTTGAATCGACCACCACCACCTGCACTTCGTCCAGAAATACCACCAGCAACCCAGTCGCTGAACTACGAGTGAACATAAATCCTCCAACAAAAGTGGAAGTCCTAAACGCCATAAAGCTGCTGAAATGAGGGAAAGCAGCAGGACCAGATGGGATCCCACCAGAAGCACTGAAAACGGACGCAGAGACAACAGCGGATATGCTCACACCACACCACTATTGCAGAAGGTGTGGAAGGAAGAGAAGGTACCTGGCCATTGATTGGAAGAAGGGTTACCTTGTCAAACTCCCGAAGAGGGGAGACCTCAGTGTTTGCAAGAACTGGTGCGAAATCACTCCCCTGTCCACCCACAGCAAGCAAAATATTAGGGCCGCATCATCCTGGAGAGGCTAAAGGATGCACTGGATTCAAAACTACTACCGGAACAGGCTGGCTGGCTGGCTAGATTCAGGAAGTACAAATCATGTGCCGACCAAATTGCAACGCTACACTACGCATCATCATAGAACAGAGTATAGAATGGCAGTCCAGTCAACTCTCCAACTCAACTTCATCGACTTTGAGAAGGCCTTTGACAGCGTCGATTGAGAGGTAATTTGGAAACTGCTTCAATACTATGGAATACCACAAACCTTTATCAGCCTCATTCAACAACAGCTATATGAAGACGCCACATACCAGCCAAGTAATTCACAATCGGAAGCTCAGTTATCCCTTTGAAGTGAAGTGAAGACAAGAAGGAGTAAAACAAGGCTGTCTACTATCATCCATGATATTCCTGATTGTGGTTGACTGGACTGGATCATGCAACAAACAGTGGGGAGTGAGAAGAGGGGGATAGGCTGGCTGGACTGCGGAAAAGAACCTAGAAGATCTGGATTTCGCCAACGATGACTTGTGTCTAATGTCACACAAACTCGAAGATCTACAGGTGAAAACTCACAAGTTGGCAGAAGACGCAGCTAAGATGGGACTTCAGGTGAATATAGAGAAGACAAGTGATGAAGATACAGCACCACCACCATCAACAACAACGAACTCAAGTCACCATCAACGAGAGAAACTTAAAGGAAGTAACCTCCTTCATCTATCTAGGCAGCACTGTTTCAATTACATTCTACGGCACAGACGAGGACGCCAAAGCCAGCCAGGATCGGAAAAGCAAGACAGGCGTTCATTAACCTGAAAGCAGTGTGGAGATCTTCTGCACTCCACTAAACATGTGGAACAACATCCGGGTTTTCAACACCAACACCAACGTCAAGTCAGTGCTTCTATGTGATGGTTGAGAGACTTGGCGCGTAACGAAAAGCATTCCCAACAAACTACAGACATTCATCAACAACTGCTTACGCTGGCTACTGAAGATCAGATGGCCAGAAAGAATAAGCAACAAGGAGCTCTGGGAACGAACCAATTAAGAACCTATCACCCAACAAATATGCACTGGAAGGAAGTGGAGATGGATTGGGCATGCACTGAGAAGGCCGAGTGGGAACATCACGTGTCAGACCAGGCCCTCGAGTGAAGTCCCTGTGGGAAGCGACGAGTTGGACGTTTGAGGGTGACATGGAGGAGGTCGTGCGAGGAAGAAAAGAGAGATTGTGGGCTGCCGTGGAACAAAATCAAAAGATTTCAGAGAAGAGAGTGGAATGGAGACGTGCCACTGAAGCCGTATGTCCCATTAGGAACGCAAGGGACTAACAATAATAATAATACCGTTCAGAATCCGACAAATCACCACTGTACTGTCTCCTTCAATGCAGCTTCAAATCCTCTCTAATTATTCATATCACCCTTCTCCTAACTACTGACATTCCTCTTTTATTCATCTCCTCATCAACCTTCAATTATTTTCACAGTGAAATCTAACTCAGGTAACATGCATTATTACTTTATTTTATTGTTATTAGTCCCTTGGGTTCCTAGTGGAACATAGGGCTTCAGTAGCATATCTCCAGTTACCTCTATTCTCTGAGATCTTTCGAACCTCGCTCCAAGACAGCCCACAACCTCTCATTTCCTCCTCGCACGACCTCCTCCATGTCACCCTCAAACGTCCAACTCGTCGCTTCCCACAGGGATTTCACTCGAGGGCCTGGCCTGACACGTGATGTCCCCACTCGGCCTTCTCAGTGCATGCCCAATCCATCTCCACTTCCTTCCAGCGCATATTTGTTGCATGATAGTTTCTTTGTTAGTTCGTTCCCAGAGCTCCTTGTTGCTTATTCTTTCTGGCCATCTGATCTTCAGTAGCCAGCGTAAGCAGTTGTTGATGAATGTCTGTAGTTTATTGGAAATCCCTTTCGTGACGCGCCAAGTCTCTGAGCCATACAGAAGCACCGACTTGACGTCGGTGTTAAAAATCCGTATCTTGTTCCGCATGCTGAGTGCAGAAGATCTCCACACTGGTTTCAGGCTAATGAACGCCTGTCTTGCATTTCCGATTCCGACTTTGACATCCTCGTCTGTCCCGCCTGTAGTTGAAACACTGCTTCCTAGAAAGGTGAAGGAGGTTACTTCCTTTAAGTTTCTCCCGTTGATGGTGATGGTGATTAGAGTTTGTTGTTTCACGCTAAATTATCGGTAGACTTTCTTATTTTATTCGAAACCAATAATTCTCAGCAGAATAATTTGTTGAATAAGCCCAACATGAGAAACAACGCGTGGTCAATGAAATTGGTCAACAGTGGAAAAATTCACGCTGTTGCTTCTTCATTTATGTTCCATTCATCCAACGAAGTTGCTCACTGTTGGTTTCAACCACCCGAGTAAGAAAGATTTCTAGGTCAGATGATATTCACAGTGATCAAATTCAACCGTTAGTAGCTGAAAGGAGTAGTTGCATTGCAGGCGAATCACCGACCAAATATTAGGCACATTATTATCCTCTACACTTTCTGATCTTAGACTTCAATTTCTTTATCACTGTTGGCGTCAGTTTTTACTTTAATTGTCTTCCAACTTGGTTGTAACGTGGTGAAGTTTGCAAATCGGAATCGATAGACAACGATGTCAGGTCCTATTCACATCTGTCTGTATACCCTAATTCAGCTAACCATCTCCCTCTACTTCGAAGATATTGACGGTGTCTAGGTGATCCAAATGAGAGGTTAAAGGTACACGACCATTGATATCAATACTACTCAATGAATAAGACCAGCACACATCTCACAAAGTCACTAATTTGGTTAAATCGAGGTCTGGTACTTCATTTCGATTTCAATAATAATAGAAAAGAAGTCTTCAGAATCGAAATACCCTCGCAATTTCAAACTGTTTACCATAATCTATCCCCATTACATTTCGTAATATTCAGTTCACTGACGATCGTAGAAAACCTAAACGATAAGTAATGATAACCGTTTTGAGAAGTGTGCTGGGAAATCTGCTTCAATCCAGTGGCTGAATCCTGTACACAATCGACTCGATTGAAGGCTCCATGAAAAACAAGACAAATTCACTGAGACAATGTGGTATTCAAATACTACAGATTGGTGGTCTCTACGGAATTCTATAAGCACCGTGATCGCATGCAGCAGTAAACAACTGGCTAAGATTGAATTCCGTATCAGCTTGTTTGCCGGGCATGCAACACAGTAATGCACTATTATCTAATGGATCATGTTTCTTGACTAATTAATTGACTACAATCATGGAATCAACTCTCACACGAGACAATGCCAAAGTTTGACTGTCATCATAACCCAAGCCTAGTGTGTGAAATCACTTTTGTCGCGAATATAAACGCTGCTACCACGATATAGACATGAGAGTGAATAAAGATATCGTCTCATCGTGCTAACCTAATCATTCAACTGACAATGTAATGGAATAACAACAGAATTCCTATGCCCACTGAAGATATCTAAACTATTGATTCTATGTTCTGCACGTCGAATACACAATTGGCTCGTCTTTCGACTTTCCTATGTCTTCTAGGTGAGCACAGAAAGCTAACGATCCATTTTCACGTAGGATATCAGTTACCGCCATTTAAACATTGTGGGAATCATCTCTAACGCAGTCTGATCAGTTTGTAGTGCACCTTCCTGGCACCAAAATATAACTAGGGCTAAAATAAATAGTTTAAATTAAATTAACTAAATAAATCTCTAGCTTGCCTCCGGATGCTTAGGGTGTTTTAAGTTTTGTTTTAACGAGCATGCATCCGAGCAGGCTTGGACGCCATTTTTGCGCTCCATTGTGCTGATCACCACGCACGTACTCCGAGTCCCTAGTTCAGCCTTACAAGCCAGATAAGTTGATTAAACTTTTCCCTCATTCATTATTATTACATTTACCTTAAATACATAGCTCCTTTAAATACATTGCGTATCAGTTCTTTTGATTTGTGTTTTGTTACCAGTACTTACACGTTAGGTAAAGTACTGGTTAAGCAGGTACTAGAGCACATCAAATTAAGTAGGGTTGATCAAACGTTACGGAATTGTAACACGCATCCCTACAAAAATTGGTGAGCCCGAGTATCACTTCTTATTTTGTCTAGTACCTTTGTTCTCTTGCGTTGATTTGTCTGGCCTAATTTTGTTTTTGGCACGTCTAGCGTTTTTTTTTAATATTATTGCACTCCTCATTGGTTATTTTTGCATTGTAATTTTTTTATTATCACTATCGTGCCTCGTTAATTCCCTGATCAATGGCGGATAACGACTCGACTGCGCAGATGGCCGTAACCCTCCAGCTTCCCACCTTCTGGGCCCACAGACCATCTGCATGGTTCTCCCATGTGGAAGCTCAGTTTGCCTTGAGACACATTCAATCACAAGAAACTAAGTCCAACTTAGTCATCGTCAGCTTACCGGAAAATGTGATTGAAGACGTGTCAGATGTGCTAGATGACCCAGCACCGAATCTTTACGATCGCCTCAAAACCGCCCTCATCAAACGTGTTGCACTTACTGACCAGCAGAAAGTGCAAGAACTTTTCAGGGATGTGCATCTGGGTGATCGCAAGCCGACGCAACTGCTTCGTCAGATGAAGCAGCTGATTGCTGACTTCAACATTGATGAAGCATTTCTCAAGCAACTGTGGTTACAGAGGTTACCACAGTCGGTTCAAGGGATCCTCGCACCCTTCCATAAGTGCCCCTTAATAGAGTTGGCGGAAGCGGCTGACAGAGCTGTGGATGCTACGAAACCCAACACTAGTATCTCAGCTGCACTGTCTACTGCCACGGATTCGTTCAAAAATCCTCCCTCGGCTGTTGAGCCAACAAGTTTCGATGTTATAGCTCACATCTCAAAATTGTATGAAGAGTTGTGCAGCATCAGGAACGAAATGCGGTCTGGTAGTTCTTACAAAGGTCGCACGTCTCGCTCGCGCAACAGGTCTGCCTCCCGTACCGATAGCAGACGTTCCAAATCGCGACAATCCCAACCCAGGTTGTGCTGGTACCATAAACGTTATGGTGCCAATGCCAAAAAGTGCACTCGACCTTGCACCTTCGAGGCTAACCAGGCGGGAAACGTGTGAGCCAGCACGTGACGGCGACTAACGTCGCTGGCGAGCCACTTCCATGTCGCCTCTTCTTCGTCACTGATCGACATTCTGGGATACGCTTCCTAGTTGACACTGGGGCAGAAGCTAGCGTCATCCCACCTACGAAGGAAGAGCGTCTGCGGCCAATGTCTCTGCAACTTCGTGCCGCCAACGGTTCGCCCATCACAACCTATGGTCGGAGATTCCTCGATCTCAACCTTGGATTGCGTCGTCCCTTTCGTTGGGTTTTCATAGTGGCAGATGTGACCACCGGCATTATTGGTATGGATCTCTTGCAGCACTATCAGCTGCTGGTAGATGCTGGCAAGCATAAGTTGATAGATTCTACCACAACACTCTCTGTTTCCGGTATAGTCACAAAGACGCCGCCCCTCAGTCCCGTGTACTGCACGACGGACGCTTCTAGTCCCTATGCGTCTATCATTCAGTCCTTTCCGGATGTCTTTAAGCCAAGTCGTTGTGTCCCTTGTGTGACTTCGAACGTTTCTCATCACATAACGACGACTGGCCCTCCAGTATTTGCGAAACCAAGGCGATTATCCCCGGAGAAACTGCGTGCTGTAAAAGCCGAGTTCGAACACATGCTTGAAATGGGAATAATCAGACCATCCAACAGTCCATGGTCTTCACCCTTGCATGTGGTACCCAAGAACAATGGCATGGACTGGAGGCCTTGTGGTGACTACCGAAGGCTCAACGCTAAAACGATTCCAGATCGTTACCCAGTCCCTCACATTCACGACTTGACTGCATCTTTAAAAGGCTCGGTTATCTTCAGTAAGCTTGACTTGACGCGTGCATATCATCAGATCCCGGTTCATCCTGATGATGTTCCCAAGACAGCCGTCATTACACCGTTTGGTCTTTTTGAGTTCCTCCGTATGCCTTTTGGTCTTCGCAATGCAGCACAAACCTTCCAACGTTTTATTCACGATGTTTTACGTGGACTCGATTTCGCCTATGCCTACCTAGACGATATACTAATCGCTAGTCCAGACGAAGACACCCATTTTAACCACTTGAAACAGGTTTTCGCCAGACTGTCAGAGCATTCGATGACAGTCAACCTGGCCAAATGCCAGATTGGCGTTCGTTCACTAAAATTTTTGGGACACGTTATCGACGAGCAAGGCATTCGCCCACTACCTGAAAAGGTACAGGCGATCCAAGACTTCCCAGTCCCAGCGTCACTTAAAGCTCTGCGTGTGTTTTTGGGTATGGTGAGCTATTATCGTCGCTTCATTCCCCAATGTGCACACATTTTGACTGCACTGACCGACCTGCTGAAAAGTAAATGTAAAACTTTCAGCTTGACTCCGGAGGCACTAGAAGCATTTCGCAAGATCAAAACCGCAATAGCAGACGCCACGATGCTGGTGCATCAAGACGTAAACCTACCTCTCAGCATTGCGGTTGACGCCTCTAACACGGCCATTGGAGCTGTGTTGCAACAACTTTCGGATCACACTTGGATCCCAGTTGCATTCTTCTCCGGAAGTTATCCACCTGCGAAATGCGGTACAGCACTTTCGGCAGGGAACTGCTCGCCATATATGCCTCAGTGAAACATTTTCGTCATTTTGTGGAAGGTCGTGACTTCATCATCTTTACCGACCATAAACCTCTGACGTATGCCTTACACACCACTACTGACAGATATTCACCGCGTGAATTACGTCACCTAGATTATATTTCGCAATTCACGTCGGACATCCGTCATATTTCTGGTGTGAATAACCCTGTCGCGGACGCACTGTCTCGCGTTTGCACCACGACTTTGCCTCGAGCAGTCGACTTACGGAAGATTGCCGAACTTCAGGATTCAGACGAGGAGATTGGAAAACTTCAACACTCATCCTCTCTGAAGATACAGCGTTACCGCTCCTGAACAGTGAAGTGTCAATATTGTGCGACACCTCCACAGGCACACCCAGACCCTTGCCGCCGGACTCCCTAACAGACTCGTTTAGTCGCGCGTATCCTGAACCTTCTAAAAGGGCCACGTCTAGTAACACTGATCCAGTACCCTCTACACGTGCTGGGAGGCGTGTACATTGGCCCAAGCGATACGCCGAGTTCGTTAATTAGCCCCTGAGCAACTTCACACTTGGTGAATTTGGAGTTTCAACTACTTTGTCGTGGCATACACTTTCAATGCGTTTTCATACCTAAAGTTTTCAAAAGTCATGTTTACTACTTTGCAAACAGTTTTTTTTTCAAAAAAAAAAAAAGAAAAATCAAAAATACAATTTAAATTCTGAAAACTTTTTTTGGTTGGTTATTATTTTTTTTTCTGTACTCCTCCCACTTCGAATTGTTTGGTTTTCCTTTTCTTAGCACTCTAATGTCCCACTTCTTTCTTCTTGCAGAACCTAGAAAATGCGTTGAAAATTGGATACAATTGGCCGCTGACGATGCTACTTGGATCGTTCTTCGGTTCTCTTTGTACCAATTTCCCCCTGTACACTCCCCGGTAGGTTAAGAAGCAATAGGGAAAAGTAGACGGAGGCTTTGGGTCACCTTCCACCACTGCGAGAAGGGTTGCGTCTAGACGCAAAGTTATCTTACCTCGTAGGTGTGCATAGTTGCACTAGCTTCGGAGACCCACACGTCACCTACTCCATCACCAATATGGAAAGGTGTTGCGTGTCCGCCTCGCAGTCGCCTCCTAGGATCGAAGGTTGCCGGTATCCCAACAACCTTCTAGGAGGGGGATAACCTGTAGTGCACCTTCCTGGCACCAAAATATAACTAGGGCTAAAATAAATAGTTTAAATTAAATTAACTAAATAAATCTCTAGCTTGCCTCCGGATGCTTAGGGTGTTTTAAGTTTTGTTTTAACGAGCATGCATCCGAGCAGGCTTGGACGCCATTTTTGCGCTCCATTGTGCTGATTACCACGCACGTACTCTGAGTCCCTAGTTCAGCCTTACAAGCCAGATAAGTTGATTAAACTTTTCCCTCATTCATTATTATTACATTTACCTGAAATACATAGCTCCTTTAAATACATTGCGTATCACTTCTTTTGATTTGTGTTTTGTTACCAGTACTTACACGTTAGGTAAAGTACTGGTTAAGCAGGTACTAGAGCACATCAAATTAAGTAGGGTTGGTCAATCGTTACGGAATTGTAACACGCATCCCTACAAGTTGCATAACACAGACTATGTAAAGTGTGATCATATGTAGTAAGTAAGGTGCATTTCTGTCTACTTGGAGTCACATAAGTGAATGTGTTTGTATGAATCAATGTCTAAGGATTTCTGTCGATGGTCATTTGTATAAAGTATACTCCCTTGTTGTGTAACATCACTTATCTCAGTGGTTATGCTTCATAGGTTGACAGACAGATTTTCATTGTTACACGGAAGCAGAGTATGATACTGGTCAGTCAATATGATACTTGCATTATTTCACATGCCAATTACATTGACAATTATACGAAGATGAATTCAGAGTCACTTTTCTGGCATAAGCAAAACCTAAATAACTACATAGTCTACTGTCCTTTCACCACTAACAGGAAAGTCATAACCGATTACAGACAACATGACTGTTTTCGGATTATAATCTAGACAGTTATGTAGTGATAAAATAAATCTGATCTGTCAAAATGTATTACAACACATACTGGTCATTTCATGAAATGAAAGAAAATCAGAGGAACAAACATACTTTTACTCAACACAATGCAGTCATTGTAACTTGTTCTACATTTTGTCAATATTTTATGTTCAGCTTCTTATAGTATAGATATTATTCCGACTGATCTGTAATTTTGCTAGTTAGATCAGATGAATTTAAACACTGGGTAGCCGTTTCGTTTGTTCAGCTTAACAGTAGTGAACACTTCTCTGAATGCGTCTCGAAGACTGCTTTTTAAAGGTTTCAATTATCTCCTTTTTATATCTTCATAGTAATGTGATTGTATCTTTTTGCTGTGCACTTCTTCGCAATCATGCTGTACCTGCCCTTCTTTGCAAAAATATACCTTACTATTACTGGTATAGCTCTAGTCAACTTCTCGTGGTGAGGCTGTTGTAGAATGTGTAGAAATTTGTAAGAATAAACGATCGCTTCAGGTTTGATCTTCATAGTATCTATACTATGAGAAGCTGAACATAAAATATTGACAAAATGTAGAACAAGTTACAATGACTGCATTGTGTTGAGTAAAAGTATGTTTGTTCCTCTGATTTTCTTTCATTTCATGAAATGACCAGTATGTGTTGTAATACATTTTGACAGATCAGATTTATTTTATCACTACATAACTGTCTAGATTATAATCCGAAAACAGTCATGTTGTCTGTAATCGGTTATGACTTTCCTGTTAGTGGTGAAAGGACAGTAGACTATGTAGTTATTTAGGTTTTGCTTATGCCAGAAAAGTGACTCTGAATTCATCTTCGTATAATTGTCAATGTAATTGGCATGTGAAATAATGCAAGTATCATATTGACTGACCAGTATCATACTCTGCTTCCGTGTAACAATGAAAATCTGTCTGTCAACCTATGAAGCATAACCACTGAGATAAGTGATGTTACACAACAAGGGAGTATACTTTATACAAATGACCATCGACAGAAATCCTTAGACATTGATTCATACAAACACATTCACTTATGTGACTCCAAGTAGACAGAAATGCACCTTACTTACTACATATGATCACACTTTACATAGTCTGTGTTATGCAACTTGTAGGGATGCGTGTTACAATTCCGTAACGATTGACCAACCCTACTTAATTTGATGTGCTCTAGTACCTGCTTAACCAGTACTTTACCTAACGTGTAAGTACTGGTAACAAAACACAAATCAAAAGAACTGATACGCAATGTATTTAAAGGAGCTATGTATTTAAGGTAAATGTAATAATAATGAATGAGGGAAAAGTTTAATCAACTTATCTGGCTTGTAAGGCTGAACTAGGGACTCGGAGTACGTGCGTGGTGATCAGCACAATGGAGCGCAAAAATGGCGTCCAAGCCTGCTCGGATGCATGCTCGTTAAAACAAAACTTAAAACACCCTAAGCATCCGGAGGCAAGCTAGAGATTTATTTAGTTAATTTAATTTAAACTATTTATTTTAGCCCTAGTTATATTTTGGTGCCAGGAAGGTGCACTACAGGTTATCCCCCTCCTAGAAGGTTGTTGGGATACCGGCAACCTTCGATCCTAGGAGGCGACTGCGAGGCGGACACGCAACACCTTTCCATATTGGTGATGGAGTAGGTGACGTGTGGGTCTCCGAAGCTAGTGCAACTATGCACACCTACGAGGTAAGATAACTTTGCGTCTAGACGCAACCCTTCTCGCAGTGGTGGAAGGTGACCCAAAGCCTCCGTCTACTTTTCCCTATTGCTTCTTAATCTACCGGGGAGTGTACAGGGGGAAATTGGTACAAAGAGAACCGAAGAACGATCCAAGTAGCATCGTCAGCGGCCAATTGTATCCAATTTTCAACGCATTTTCTAGGTTCTGCAAGAAGAAAGAAATGGGACATTAGAGTGCTAAGAAAAGGAAAACCAAACAATTCGAAGTGGGAGGAGTACAGAAAAAAAAATAATAACCAACCAAAAAAAGTTTTCGGAATTTAAATTGTATTTTTGATTTTTCTTTTTTTTTTTGAAAAAAAAACTGTTTGCAAAGTAGTAAACATGACTTTTGAAAACTTTAGGTATGAAAACGCATTGAAAGTGTATGCCACGACAAAGTAGTTGAAACTCCGAATTCACCAAGTGTGAAGTTGCTCAGGGGCTAATTAACGAACTCGGCGTATCGCTTGGGCCAATGTACACGCCTCCCAGCACGTGTAGAGGTTACTGGATCAGTGTTACTAGACGTGGCTCTTTTAGAAGGTTCAGGATACGCGCGACTAAACGAGTCTGTTAGGGAGTCCGGCGGCAAGGGTCTGGGTGTGCCTGTGGAGGTGTCGCACAATATTGACACTTCACTGTTCAGGAGCGGTAACGCTGTATCTTCAGAGAGGATGAGTGTTGAAGTTTTCCAATCTCCTCGTCTGAATCCTGAAGTTCGGCAATCTTCCGTAAGTCGACTGCTCGAGGCAAAGTAGTGGTGCAAACGCGAGACAGTGCGTCCGCGACAGGGTTATTCACACCAGAAATATGACGGATGTCCGACGTGAATTGCGAAATATAATCTAGGTGACGTAATTCACGCGGTGAATATCTGTCAGTAGTGGTGTGTAAGGCATACGTCAGAGGTTTATGGTCGGTAAAGATGATGAAGTCACGACCTTCCACAAAATGACGAAAATGTTTCACTGAGGCATATATGGCGAGCAGTTCCCTGCCGAAAGTGCTGTACCGCATTTCGCAGGTGGATAACTTCCGGAGAAGAATGCAACTGGGATCCAAGTGTGATCCGAAAGTTGTTGCAACACAGCTCCAATGGCCGTGTTAGAGGCGTCAACCGCAATGCTGAGAGGTAGGTTTACGTCTTGATGCACCAGCATCGTGGCGTCTGCTATTGCGGTTTTGATCTTGCGAAATGCTTCTAGTGCCTCCGGAGTCAAGCTGAAAGTTTTACATTTACTTTTCAGCAGGTCGGTCAGTGCAGTCAAAATGTGTGCACATTGGGGAATGAAGCGACGATAATAGCTCACCATACCCAAAAACACACGCAGAGCTTTAAGTGACGCTGGGACTGGGAAGTCTTGGATCGCCTGTACCTTTTCAGGTAGTGGGCGAATGCCTTGCTCGTCGATAACGTGTCCCAAAAATTTTAGTGAACGAACGCCAATCTGGCATTTGGCCAGGTTGACTGTCATCGAATGCTCTGACAGTCTGGCGAAAACCTGTTTCAAGTGGTTAAAATGGGTGTCTTCGTCAGGACTAGCGATTAGTATATCGTCTAGGTAGGCATAGGCGAAATCGAGTCCACGTAAAACATCGTGAATAAAACGTTGGAAGGTTTGTGCTGCATTGCGAAGACCAAAAGGCATACGGAGGAACTCAAAAAGACCAAACGGTGTAATGACGGCTGTCTTGGGAACATCATCAGGATGAACCGGGATCTGATGATATGCACGCGTCAAGTCAAGCTTACTGAAGATAACCGAGCCTTTTAAAGATGCAGTCAAGTCGTGAATGTGAGGGACTGGGTAACGATCTGGAATCGTTTTAGCGTTGAGCCTTCGGTAGTCACCACAAGGCCTCCAGTCCATGCCATTGTTCTTGGGTACCACATGCAAGGGTGAAGACCATGGACTGTTGGATGGTCTGATTATTCCCATTTCAAGCATGTGTTCGAACTCGGCTTTTACAGCACGCAGTTTCTCCGGGGATAATCGCCGTGGTTTCGCAAATACTGGAGGGCCAGTCGTCGTTATGTGATGAGAAACGTTCGAAGTCACACAAGGGACACAACGACTTGGCTTAAAGACATCCGGAAAGGACTGAATGATAGACGCATAGGGACTAGAAGCGTCCGTCGTGCAGTACACGGGACTGAGGGGCGGCGTCTTTGTGACTATACCGGAAACAGAGAGTGTTGTGGTAGAATCTATCAACTTATGCTTGCCAGCATCTACCAGCAGCTGATAGTGCTGCAAGAGATCCATACCAATAATGCCGGTGGTCACATCTGCCACTATGAAAACCCAACGAAAGGGACGACGCAATCCAAGGTTGAGATCGAGGAATCTCCGACCATAGGTTGTGATGGGCGAACCGTTGGCGGCACGAAGTTGCAGAGACATTGGCCGCAGACGCTCTTCCTTCGTAGGTGGGATGACGCTAGCTTCTGCCCCAGTGTCAACTAGGAAGCGTATCCCAGAATGTCGATCAGTGACGAAGAAGAGGCGACATGGAAGTGGCTCGCCAGCGACGTTAGTCGCCGTCACGTGCTGGCTCACACGTTTCCCGCCTGGTTAGCCTCGAAGGTGCAAGGTCGAGTGCACTTTTTGGCATTGGCACCATAACGTTTATGGTACCAGCACAACCTGGGTTGGGATTGTCGCGATTTGGAACGTCTGCTATCGGTACGGGAGGCAGACCTGTTGGGCGAGCGAGACGTGCGACCTTTGTAAGAACTACCAGACCGCATTTCGTTCCTGATGCTGCACAACTCTTCATACAATTTTGAGATGTGAGCTATAACATCGAAACTTGTTGGCTCAACAGCCGAGGGAGGATTTTTGAACGAATCCGTGGCAGTAGACAGTGCAGCTGAGATACTAGTGTTGGGTTTCGTAGCATCCACAGCTCTGTCAGCCGCTTCCGCCAACTCTATTAAGGGGCACTTATGGAAGGGTGCGAGGATCCCTTGAACCGACTGTGGTAACCTCTGTAACCACAGTTGCTTGAGAAATGCTTCATCAATGTTGAAGTCAGCAATCAGCTGCTTCATCTGACGAAGCAGTTGCGTCGGCTTGCGATCACCCAGATGCACATCCCTGAAAAGTTCTTGCACTTTCTGCTGGTCAGTAAGTGCAACACGTTTGATGAGGGCGGTTTTGAGGCGATCGTAAAGATTCGGTGCTGGGTCATCTAGCACATCTGACACGTCTTCAATCACATTTTCCGGTAAGCTGACGATGACTAAGTTGGACTTAGTTTCTTGTGATTGAATGTGTCTCAAGGCAAACTGAGCTTCCACATGGGAGAACCATGCAGATGGTCTGTGGGCCCAGAAGGTGGGAAGCTGGAGGGTTACGGCCATCTGCGCAGTCGAGTCGTTATCCGCCATTGATCAGGGAATTAACGAGGCACGATAGTGATAATAAAAAAATTACAATGCAAAAATAACCAATGAGGAGTGCAATAATATAAAAAAAACGCTAGACGTGCCAAAAACAAAATTAGGCCAGACAAATCAACGCAAGAGAACAAAGGTACTAGACAAAATAAGAAGTGATACTCGGGCTCACCAATTTTTGTAGGGATGCGTGTTACAATTCCGTAACGTTTGATCAACCCTACTTAATTTGATGTGCTCTAGTACCTGCTTAACCAGTACTTTACCTAACGTGTAAGTACTGGTAACAAAACACAAATCAAAAGAACTGATACGCAATGTATTTAAAGGAGCTATGTATTTAAGGTAAATGTAATAATAATGAATGAGGGAAAAGTTTAATCAACTTATCTGGCTTGTAAGGCTGAACTAGGGACTCGGAGTACGTGCGTGGTGATCAGCACAATGGAGCGCAAAAATGGCGTCCAAGCCTGCTCGGATGCATGCTCGTTAAAACAAAACTTAAAACACCCTAAGCATCCGGAGGCAAGCTAGAGATTTATTTAGTTAATTTAATTTAAACTATTTATTTTAGCCCTAGTTATATTTTGGTGCCAGGAAGGTGCACTACAAACTGATCAGACTGCGTTAGAGATGATTCCCACAATGTTTAAATGGCGGTAACTGATATCCTACGGAAAATGGATCGTTAGCTTTCTGTGCTCACCTAGAAGACATAGGAAAGTCGAAAGACGAGCCAATTGTGTATTCGACGTGCAGAACATAGAATCAATAGTTTAGATATCTTCAGTGGGCATAGGAATTCTGTTGTTATTCCATTACATTGTCAGTTGAATGATTAGGTTAGCACGATGAGACGATATCTTTATTCACTCTCATGTCTATATCGTGGTAGCAGCGTTTATATTCGCGACAAAAGTGATTTCACACACTAGGCTTGGGTTATGATGACAGTCAAACTTTGGCATTGTCTCGTGTGAGAGTTGATTCCATGATTGTAGTCAATTAATTAGTCAAGAAACATGATCCATTAGATAATAGTGCATTACTGTGTTGCATGCCCGGCAAACAAGCTGATACGGAATTCAATCTTAGCCAGTTGTTTACTGCTGCATGCGATCACGGTGCTTATAGAATTCCGTAGAGACCACCAATCTGTAGTATTTGAATACCACATTGTCTCAGTGAATTTGTCTTGTTTTTCATGGAGCCTTCAATCGAGTCGATTGTGTACAGGATTCAGCCACTGGATTGAAGCAGATTTCCCAGCACACTTCTCAAAACGGTTATCATTACTTATCGTTTAGGTTTTCTACGATCGTCAGTGAACTGAATATTACGAAATGTAATGGGGATAGATTATGGTAAACAGTTTGAAATTGCGAGGGTATTTCGATTCTGAAGACTTCTTTTCTATTATTATTGAAATCGAAATGAAGTACCAGACCTCGATTTAACCAAATTAGTGACTTTGTGAGATGTGTGCTGGTCTTATTCATTGAGTAGTATTGATATCAATGGTCGTGTACCTTTAACCTCTCATTTGGATCACCTAGACACCGTCAATATCTTCGAAGTAGAGGGAGATGGTTAGCTGAATTAGGGTATACAGACAGATGTGAATAGGACCTGACATCGTTGTCTATCGATTCCGATTTGCAAACTTCACCACGTTACAACCAAGTTGGAAGACAATTAAAGTAAAAACTGACGCCAACAGTGATAAAGAAATTGAAGTCTAAGATCAGAAAGTGTAGAGGATAATAATGTGCCTAATATTTGGTCGGTGATTCGCCTGCAATGCAACTACTCCTTTCAGCTACTAACGGTTGAATTTGATCACTGTGAATATCATCTGACCTAGAAATCTTTCTTACTCGGGTGGTTGAAACCAACAGTGAGCAACTTCGTTGGATGAATGGAACATAAATGAAGAAGCAACAGCGTGAATTTTTCCACTGTTGACCAATTTCATTGACCACGCGTTGTTTCTCATGTTGGGCTTATTCAACAAATTATTCTGCTGAGAATTATTGGTTTCGAATAAAATAAGAAAGTCTACCGATAATTTAGCGTGAAACAACAAACTCTAATCACCATCACCATCAACGGGAGAAACTTAAAGGAAGTAACCTCCTTCACCTTTCTAGGAAGCAGTGTTTCAACTACAGGCGGGACAGACGAGGATGTCAAAGTCGGAATCGGAAATGCAAGACAGGCGTTCATTAGCCTGAAACCAGTGTGGAGATCTTCTGCACTCAGCATGCGGAACAAGATACGGATTTTTAACACCGACGTCAAGTCGGTGCTTCTGTATGGCTCAGAGACTTGGCGCGTCACGAAAGGGATTTCCAATAAACTACAGACATTCATCAACAACTGCTTACGCTGGCTACTGAAGATCAGATGGCCAGAAAGAATAAGCAACAAGGAGCTCTGGGAACGAACTAACAAAGAAACTATCATGCAACAAATATGCGCTGGAAGGAAGTGGAGATGGATTGGGCATGCACTGAGAAGGCCGAGTGGGGACATCACGTGTCAGGCCAGGCCCTCGAGTGAAATCCCTGTGGGAAGCGACGAGTTGGACGTTTGAGGGTGACATGGAGGAGGTCGTGCGAGGAGGAAATGAGAGGTTGTGGGCTGTCTTGGAGCGAGGTTCGAAAGATCTCAGAGAATAGAGGTAACTGGAGATATGCTACTGAAGCCCTATGTTCCACTAGGAACCCAAGGGACTAATAACAATAAAATAAAGTAATAATGCATGTTACCTGAGTTAGATTTCACTGTGAAAATAATTGAAGGTTGATGAGGAGATGAATAAAAGAGGAATGTCAGTAGTTAGGAGAAGGGTGATATGAATAATTAGAGAGGATTTGAAGCTGCATTGAAGGAGACAGTACAGTGGTGATTTGTCGGATTCTGAACGGTATTATTATTATTGTTAGTCCCTTGCGTTCCTAATGGGACATACGGCTTCAGTGGCACGTCTCCATTCCACTCTCTTCTCTGAAATCTTTTGATTTTGTTCCACGGCAGCCCACAATCTCTCTTTTCTTCCTCGCACGACCTCCTCCATGTCACCCTCAAACGTCCAACTCGTCGCTTCCCACAGGGACTTCACTCGAGGGCCTGGTCTGACACGTGATGTTCCCACTCGGCCTTCTCAGTGCATGCCCAATCCATCTCCACTTCCTTCCAGTGCATATTTGTTGGGTGATAGGTTCTTAATTGGTTCGTTCCCAGAGCTCCTTGTTGCTTATTCTTTCTGGCCATCTGATCTTCAGTAGCCAGCGTAAGCAGTTGTTGATGAATGTCTGTAGTTTGTTGGGAATGCTTTTCGTTACGCGCCAAGTCTCTCAACCATCACATAGAAGCACTGACTTGACGTTGGTGTTGGTGTTGAAAACCCGGATGTTGTTCCACATGTTTAGTGGAGTGCAGAAGATCTCCACACTGCTTTCAGGTTAATGAACGCCTGTCTTGCTTTTCCGATCCTGGCTGGCTTTGGCGTCCTCGTCTGTGCCGTAGAATGTAATTGAAACAGTGCTGCCTAGATAGATGAAGGAGGTTACTTCCTTTAAGTTTCTCTCGTTGATGGTGACTTGAGTTCGTTGTTGTTGATGGTGGTGGTGCTGTATCTTCATCACTTGTCTTCTCTATATTCACCTGAAGTCCCATCTTAGCTGCGTCTTCTGCCAACTTGTGAGTTTTCACCTGTAGATCTTCGAGTTTGTGTGACATTAGACACAAGTCATCGTTGGCGAAATCCAGATCTTCTAGGTTCTTTTCCGCAGTCCAGCCAGCCTATCCCCCTCTTCTCACTCCCCACTGTTTGTTGCATGATCCAGTCCAGTCAACCACAATCAGGAATATCATGGATGATAGTAGACAGCCTTGTTTTACTCCTTCTTGTCTTCACTTCACTTCAAAGGGATAACTGAGCTTCCGATTGTGAATTACTTGGCTGGTATGTGGCGTCTTCATATAGCTGTTGTTGAATGAGGCTGATAAAGGTTTGTGGTATTCCATAGTATTGAAGCAGTTTCCAAATTACCTCTCAATCGACGCTGTCAAAGGCCTTCTCAAAGTCGATGAAGTTGAGTTGGAGAGTTGACTGGACTGCCATTCTATACTCTGTTCTATGATGATGCGTAGTGTAGCGTTGCAATTTGGTCGGCACATGATTTGTACTTCCTGAATCTAGCCAGCCAGCCAGCCTGTTCCGGTAGTAGTTTTGAATCCAGTGCATCCTTTAGCCTCTCCAGGATGATGCGGCCCTAATATTTTGCTTGCTGTGGGTGGACAGGGGAGTGATTTCGCACCAGTTCTTGCAAACACTGAGGTCTCCCCTCTTCGGGAGTTTGACAAGGTAACCCTTCTTCCAATCAATGGCCAGGTACCTTCTCTTCCTTCCACACCTTCTGCAATAGTGGTGTGGTGTGAGCATATCCGCTGTTGTCTCTGCGTCCGTTTTCAGTGCTTCTGGTGGGATCCCATCTGGTCCTGCTGCTTTCCCTCATTTCAGCAGCTTTATGGCGTTTAGGACTTCCACTTTTGTTGGAGGATTTATGTTCACTCGTAGTTCAGCGACTGGGTTGCTGGTGGTATTTCTGGACGAAGTGCAGGTGGTGGTGGTCGATTCAAGAGCTTCTTGAAGTGGTCGGCCCATTGTTTCCTTTGTTTCTCTTCTTTCGTAATTAAATTACCGTCGTCATCTTTTATTGGCTTCCTCTGCGTTGATCTCTTCCCTTCCAGATAGCAACCTGGTTATTTGATACAATGTCGTCAGGTCTCTCTTACCTGCAGCCTGTTCTGCTTCACTTGCCAGAGTCTGAACGGTACGGTATATTTATCACCTGCTGGATACTGGGAATCGAAGTTCCATAATATTTGGAACTTTTAATCTGCATTGACGAGGAGCTGAGTTGTTTGGCTCCCTGAGATAGAGATGGAGTACTTGCGGCTTCAAACTCTTCGGCACTATTGCTTAGATCCTTCACGAACGTCAAAGCCTCTTCTCTTGGTCACCATAATTAACTTGGAAGGATGCGTATGGCGAGCTTACATTCATATGTGGGTTGAGAATGATAGTGAAAGTTATCACTGTTGCATCTGTGAAGCAGAACTGATCCATACAGGCCTTAAAATCAGTAACAGAAATCTTTGAACTTTTATTGTTATGTGATTATTATTGTTGTTGTTAGCGGTATTCTACACTGCCGATATCTGGGATTTCGCCGTGTAAGCCTTCTGTAGCGTGGCTGACATTAGTGATCAAGAAGTGTATGATGGGAGTAGTTTTGAGCGTAATTTTAATTGGTCTCCTCATTGATTGTGAGGTTTGTAATCTAGAATGACACATTAAGCTTGCATGTTAAGATGCTCGGTGCTGGCAGTGGTATATTATCGAGAATTTAGTGTAATGTGGACACTGGGAAATGAGGTGCATAAAGAACGTATAATAGCGCATACAAATGTGTGGGGATAAATGGAGAGAAAAGCAATAGAATAATCCGAAAATAAGAAGCAGTCGCATGAGATTCATTAGAGAAGCTATCATCACAGTTGCACTGCTGTTGTATAAACTGAGCATGTAAGCGTGGATAACTTCGGTTTAGATTCGTATCTGATAGCGTCTCGAATTACCATCATTTATCTCATGTTGAAAAGTCACAGCAGGTTGCAATCACTCCCCAAGTCATTGAATGGTGATCTACTTAGGACATGTTCAGGCCACTTAAGTCTGTGTTTTACGAATAGCTACCATGTCGAATGAGTCATTGTCTTGTGAAAATATACACCGACAGTAATGTTACCTTTTTATTTCCAAATCTGATGGTAGTTTATGTATTGAAGTAAGATCTCTGGTTGTAGTGCTAGGCAAGAAAGGACTGGATGCAATAATTCCACAGAATGCTGAAATAGTGGAAGTGATATACTGATCAGAATGAGCATGATGGTGGTTTAGAGTTCTCTGATACTTCTTTGATATTTTGTCGTGAACGCTCCACCACCAGACTTGGTGAAATTCTCAACACTAACTTCATAAAGTAGTCACAACAGGATGTTCACTAGAAAATATGAGAGCTCAAAAACACCAGCCACCGTTCGTGCAGATGAAAGATCCGAAAACATTGCTTGGTTGAATTTTTCTTGCAAGGTACGAAACTACTTGTGAGAGAGGATTACTGTGAATATATTTTTGCATTATCGATATTTGAAAACACAGTGATCAGTATGTTATTCTTTTATGTAAACAAACTGTTTTTTCATTCAGTCGAACAAAATGTTTGCCATGTGAATTGCGTCACATTATTATTATCATTATTATTATTTTTATTATTATTATTTATTCATTATTTACTTCAGTTCCTATTCATTCTAGGCATAAAATGCACACTTTATGATATACATCTCAGCAATAACTACCAGGTGATTGTGATTATTTCCTGGAATGTTCCGGTTTCTTTTCTCAGTAGATTTCATTATTATATACTCGACTGCGTTAAAGTTGAGAGAATATGTTGAGAAGTATCTGATTTGCGAATGGACGTCCGACATCCCTTGCCACATATGATGCGCTGTATTTTATGCTGCACTACACTGCGTTCAGAGCCCTTCCTATGGAGTGAGATGGAGAATCCATCTATTTATAATTCAGTTAACAGAAGTCTATAACACAAATTAGAGTACAAGTTGATGATCTATTTTCTTCTTCGGTGATCACATTGTGAACGGGACTGACATAATTTTGTTAGCAAGTAGAATTAGATCAAATGAGATTGATTCGTTTTGGAGGTTTGTGTGGATTTTCTGATTGATTGGTTGATCACAAAGCAGTATACTTCACAGAGTGACATCATTTGGGAAGTCACTGAAAACTTGTGAGCATCGTGGGTGGGATTGTCGGAAATATGTACACAAGAACTATTGAAGAATAGATTTTCTTCAGTGTAACATACTTCTCGTCCATTAGTTATAGATGTTCAGAGTTCTCCACCAACTACATTATTCAGTCGTACAAATGATACAGGTTTATTTCTGACATTCTGAATGGTGTCAATGATGTCCTTCTGCTGTTGTAAAAAGATTAGGTTACGGTTTTGTGATGAGACTTCTCTCTACTTTGTCTATTTCAACTGGTGAGTGCAATTCTACAAACAACTAATTTCAGTCTATTCGGCGATTACTGAATTTCGTAGGGAAGTTTTCTGGAATCCATTTTTCACCTGGATTTCATCTCTGACAGAAGTCATCACCTGAGCTGGTCTAGTGTCTTGAGAAATTTCATGCTTCTTTTGACGTTCCAACTTGCCATCCTACAAAATACCCCCGTCACCACATTTTCTTAAACAACACATGCAAAGAAGTGTTGATGTTCATTGTGAATCACTTGTTCTCAAGATGGCATTTGTCTTTATGGTTATTTTGCATTATGAGATGACAGTTTGTAGCAGTGTTGAAGATTCGGAAGATAATGGTCCTCATGCTTTCTAAGTTGTTATATTCGTGTGTGGAAATTGCTTCACTGAGTGGAATGACTTCATAATTGGTTGAGAAGCAATCTAGTCTAATAATGAAGCGTTGTCTGGGAAACATGAACTTCAAATAGTGTTATTTTACAGAGTGAGTTGATCAATCTCTGATTATAAGTAGGATATAATCCTCACTAATGAAGCTTTCTTTCACCTTTCTTTTCAACCAGTTTTTCCTCTTTGAAGGAACCGTTTATTCTGTAATGTCTTGACGAATAGCCATAATTTCTGGAAGATCGATGACATCTCCTCTCCTCTCCTCTCCTCTCCACTCTAACACTGTGATTTCAATAACATGATAACAACATACATTAATTTGCTAGCCCAGTCAGATGTTATTTAGAGGAAACCGATGGAGATATTTCTGTGTATATCCCAGATTGAAGACCAGTAGATCAGACGATTTCTTATGATAAACAATATCCGATTATTTGCATGAAAATATATATACTCACTGAAGTGAGTGTTTCTCAATTACCAATATAAACTAACAATCGTAGCTAGTTGGATCGAATTGATGCGAACATCTATCTGGTGACGATGTGACAACGTTTGAAGCTGTTGATCACACGGTGAAATGTGAATAGTTTAATTTTCAAAGGAGACCATGAACACAACAGATGCATTTGAAAACTATGATAATCTAGAGAAACATTATCGCCATGACGTTGAGACGATCCTTGGATTATAGGATAGCTAGCTATCTGTTGTTCTGCTTGTTCTTCAACTGGTCCTGATGACAACTTTGTATATTTAAGGTAAACCGCCTTGTCACTGGTCCAGCAGGATGTTTTATTGAGTTCAGGAATTTCTCTGTTTTTATCAGATTGTTTTCTCGATGCCTTCCTGCAAGAAGTTGACCTGTACGCCTCTTGTAAGACTCGTAGCAGAAGTCGTTAGTTCAGGCATAATTTCATGGTGGAAGCTGAGACAGAACACATCCCAAATTAAATTTTGTATTCCCTTCCCATGGTCTTGCATTACTTTCGCTCGCATCTGTTTGACGGATACTTGTGTACACAGGAAATCAGAATGACTAATGTGTTTTTCTCTGAACATTACGTCCTCATAGTCTTCATTGAGTATCTGCCATAAAAGACGAACCTTGATACCAAGCATGAAATACAGTGATGCAGGTTACATTTGCAGGAAGTATTTCTGAAATAGAATCTAACTTCACTCAGCAGCCTTGTTCACGTTTGTGTGGCAGGCAATGAGCTACACGTATTGTGAAAGGGCTGCTGATACTACCTGATTTTCTAAGGCTTAGTTGGTGGATTGTTTTTTGAACCCCCGACCCATTGGTTCAAATCCAACTCTATGTGTTAATGAGCCACAACTCCTCAAATATTTCGGTGGTTTCAGCTTGTCTATTCGGTTGTTTATGAGACCTTTGTTGTCTAATAGGGTTTCCTTTGAAAAATGAAATGAAATTTTGCGCCCTTTATTTCTGAACACACTTTGCTTGTGTATAGTTCTTTAGGAAATATTTGTGTGTCTTCAATGCATATATAGATGAAGTGGCAAAGAACATTAAGTTACATGTCTCCATTCAAAGAAATGCCAAAAAGCTGTTATTGATTGAAGTGAATTTGAAGGTCAACTGGTAGTAGGATTTCATTATCCAGTTTGCTATGTATTTTGCCACCAACCTAAAGATCATTGGCTGGAATCATGTTACGGTAATTTTTATCCCATCATCCTTGCACTACACCTTTTAAATGCTTGTTTGTTACTTACACCACTTAAAACATAATATTATGATACCACAAGATTAAGTAAGACAACAGAACTGTATCTTCCTTGGAAAGATCAGTCACAATTAAGATTGGTATCAAGCTTTCTGAACAATAAATAACATCCGTATTCACTATAAATTTTCATTTCCTACTAAATTCTTTAGATTGACGTCTTCGAAATCGCTCAAACAGGGTAGGTTTCGGTTGGTGTATCACTGAGTCATGAAGTTCTCTAGTTTCCCTGTTGAAAATTAAGATTTGAGAAGGAACGGGATAACTTGATGCATTAGAAAGTCACAAATCTGCCTGTTATGAGCATGGATGGTAAGAACGTATACTGATGCAGCTTCAACCTTTATGTACTGTGCTCCGATAACATTAATGAGAGCAACTTGTCCGCACCTCCATACAGCTGAATGTGTAGTAATAAGATCGACCAAACATGAACATTGCATTTAAGGCAGTTCAAATAAAACACGATTAGGCAAATTTATTTTGAACTGTATAACTTATAATACTTACCGTATTACCATTATTATTGGTTGAGTGCTTATCGAAGCAGAAACCCAAAGGGAAGGAAGATACGGGCTAGTCACTTCTTAGCAAAGCAACTCAGTGTCCCGCATACTCATCTACGAAATCCAACTGGTAACTAAGTCTCAACTTCCATTCACTTACCAAGCGTTTGACTTGTCTTTCAACTGCATCTCCATTTGCATAACTGTTTATCAATGAGGTTGTCTGGTGTGATTGATACCAGATCTCATTGGTTCGAATCTTGACACAACCCAGATTTTCATTTCTACTTCAGGTATTACCCAGTATCAATCACATGGGTGTTTTATCATCATCACCTCCCCACCACAATCACCACCAATACCACTACCACCCATATGTTGAGCCAACCATCATTCCTGTGCTCAAAATCAGTCTTCCGATAGAGGATATCTCAAATATGATTACCCTTACCAAATCAACATTTCTCCCATTCCCACACAATCGAATATTATAACTGACCTCTACTTCAGCATGTTCAGAAATGACAAAATGGTAGAGTAGATAAGCAACACTATGTTTGAGTTATCTGTCAATCCCTTTTTAATTAGAGATCACCGTCCATCACAAATACCATTACATCCATATTCAACAACATATCTGAAACATTTTCATCCTTATTTCGATAGTTTTTTTCCGTTAAACATCGTTTGAGCGGAGTGACTGGTTCAGCGAAGCTGATTTTCCTTACAACGGAATCATTTAAATAGTTGTACACTTGTGGCTATAATTTTACAAATGGATACCCAGTAACAGGGTTTAATACGAAGATCGGTAAGCAGCCTATATTTTTTGACCGATAGATGTAAACCTACTTTTCTGATGACTGTGCCAGCTGTTCGCCAAATTCATTCATGCACCAGAGAGATATGCATCGGTACCACTCACTCCGCAGTAACCTATGATACAGTCTCATTTTACAACTTGTAGTATATAAAAGAGTAACTAATCAGATGGAATGTAGGATAGATGAAAAACTGTTCAATAGCAGTGATCGATACTAGCTAGCAGCAGAATACAAATTGCGTGTTTTGTCGTACTTGGGACTGATGAGATAATTCTACTTACATATCACAACACACTAGCCTAATGAATAATGCTATAGAGCTTTAAGTGAAGAGTGCAGGATTCAAGTATCACTGGGAACATTGTTAATCACTGAAATGTAGGTGCATCTGGATGATAACTCCTGGATTCCACCACTAGCCTCTATCTATAATTACTATCACAATGAAATGACCAGCAAAATCGTGGCAGCTGTACAACAGCCCGCAGTTGTTAATGGATCCGGTCCAGTCAAATACTGGAAGCAGCAACCTATCGCAACAAAAAATTGTTCACTTGCAGCGATTTAAACTTTATATTTAAGGAAAGGTGGTAAAATGGAATGCGATCTATTAATCGGTAATGTTACACTGAAAATACTCAAGGGTGAAGGCTTACAGTGAGTCAAATATATGTCTGTAGAAGTCGAGTTTGGTGGTAACGTGAGGACATAATTAGAGCAGTCGATTTGCTATCTTTGCGACCACGCCTGTCCGTCAAGTGTTAGTACACGAACTGCACGCTTCACTGTTACAGCTCCTTAGATGTGTGGTCGTGAAGTTGACCATTAGAATGATGATCACAATAGGGTGAAAGCATGCTGTACTAACACTATAACCGTTGTTAAATCCAGGGAAAACAAGGCTGAAGATTGATAACAAGGCTGGAGTATGTAAAGCTGTAGTCCTGTACACATTAATGAATAGGGGACGCATTGAAAACTTGGCAACCAACACAGACGACTTAGTTCGATTGCATCTATAGTACTTATTTCGTTGAGCGTGGTAAGGTTTACCTTAAAGATAACCAACCCAGATAATTCAGTCCTATTTAACATTTTGACCTGTAAGCCTCCTTTGTAGTCTAGTAAAGTTCATCCCTTTGAAATCTGTAAGTTTTTAACCGATATCCAACTTCATGAAATTAGTGTGGATTTTTAATTCTCATAGTCTAATTGTTACATCCATCTACAGAAGTTCAAAAACAATTTACAGACAACAAGAGTTCTCTTGAAAGCTGATCTACATCCATATCATACTTCAAATGGACTAATGTTGTGGAGTCACACACATGAATCTCTTATCGTACTGACTTCTACTTGAAACAATGAAAAGAGGTCGAAAACGCACATAACTTCCTAAACATCAGTATCAAACTATATACACTACAGTCTCCTTTCATTTCTGTATTTCAGATTGAGAATTCAACAGCTGTTTCTCTAGAGGTCGGTCCAGGGTCGCATACCGGTCTCTGAGGGACTGCTAAATTCTACAGTCCCACTCGTTCATACCTATAGTCTCCAAGAAGCTGGTTGCGTTAATAATGTCCACCACTTAACCAGCACTGTGTAAATTACCATTCCACCGTGAAACCACTGATATCAGAAGACAAATAGGAGAAAACACGTTGGGCAGATAAACGTCCTCCGACAATCACTTCATTGATCAGTTCCAAATAAAATAATTATTACTTCGGGAGAAAATACCAAAATCATCTATCTGATAATGGCCGAAGTAAACAGTCTGAGTACATTCCTGAGAATCACCACGATGATGATACAAAAATGGTGAATCACAACTGGTGGATCCCTACACTCTGAAACAAACTCATAGAACTGAAGTCGCCCCATGACGCCATCAAAGACATTTTAGTTCCTACTGAAATTTCCACTATAAATTCATTAACTGAATGATTGTCTTGAAACTTATGAAACAATTGTGAAACATGATTCATGTGAATGAAGGTAACAAGGGTACCCTAAATGTAGCTAATATGATATGTTGTCATTCCATTTGAGTTCGTCTCAGATTACATATGAAGATTTCTCATCCAACATACACAACAAGCGAACGTATGGCCAACCTAACAGTTTGCTTGTCCAGCTGTTCGTCGAATTGACATTGGACATCCTTAGGCTCAACTCAAATTCAAATCGATGGTCACAACTACCTTCAGTCCTTAAGTAAATAAGTCAAGTCAAAAGTGTTCACTTTCAATAAGTCTATCATAATTACAACGACGAATTCTGTCAGTGGACTGAAATCAGTCGAACTCGTGTCTGGAGAATATACTTATTGTCACAAATCAATGTTCCACTTGACGTTAATATTGACTAAATTAAAATAATTCTAAACTGTCACCATCTCCTTACACTAATCAACAATCATGACAAACTGAATAATTCAAGGTTGATGTGGATTTACACAGTGCAACCTTGACAAGAACAAAATTGTCGTCCTCAAATGACCTGTACTGAGAGAAAACCATCAATCTATCACAATTAACTGCTGACCTTGATGAAAGCGAAATTGAGAGAAATGAATGCACGGATTGAGTGAGTACCTTTTACAGATAGCATAAAAGTATTCATTGTTGAAGTGAACAAAACAACCATTTGGGTATGTGTTTCATGCTCACCTCCAATTCTTCATCAGTTCATTTCACTGATTCATCGAGAGAGAGAGAGAGAGAGAGAGAAACCTGAAATCTTCATGAATTACAGAGAAGATTCTAACACAGAAGCATGAAGAAGTTATTCAATATAACTTGACTGTAAATGTGAATGAACGTCGGTCGACGACAATGGCAAATAAGCGAAATGTCAATCGACAAACTCTAATACACAGATGAGATCTGACAATCATGAGATCATGATGACCACTGATAACTATAGATATTACCTTTGCACCGGTACTCTGTATCATTCCCTGTGGAAAACCAACTTAAAATTGGTCAAATCTCTTCAATTATTCATCTCAAATACTGGTAATCCTATTCGCACAAAATCGTTTCTGTTCAGTGAACAGGAGCTGGAATATGCATCAGTAATTCATGTCTCATACAGGTTACATATTCAATGGAAATTCACATAATTGGCTACAAGTGTCAAGTAATGCAATATTTTGGTCTCTCCTTCCTGACAGTCTTTTCCAGCATTATTCTGGTTACTGACTAACTTTGATATTGGGTTGACGAAAATTACTCTCCATTCCCAAGTGGGAATCATCATCTTCTTCACTACTTTGTCACACTACAATAACTAATGAGGTACAATACACAACGAATGTATTAGAGGGGTTTACTGCTAGGCATTATTTCACTGTGGGACTCGACACAGCTATAAATCGATTGAAGTGAATGGAACAGAAGCTGAACATACTGGCTCCGATTATCAGTGGGAACAACATCCCTCACTGGCGTGCAGGTACATCCAACTGACGAGTTTCAAATATACACTCACCATCTCAGAGCCGGCAACCACTAAGCAAATAACATCAAAATACATTACCAACATCTCCTCAAAGGTGAACGATAGATCAAGTATGGTTAGATTTAAGGAAAGTTGACGGCAGTCAAACTACAACATGATAACACCACTCAAATTCTGTCAATGTTCTCCAGTCTCATGAGGATGCATGCATATTTTGTGACTGGAATTCTTGTGAAAACAGACACTGCTGGTTGGTCATCCTACATGATATCGCCCAGAATCCATCGAATTAGTGTACATACATCCATTATGATCGTTAACTAAATCACGATGTAGTGGAGGTAACGACAGAAGTTGCAACGAAAAACTGGAATCCTTCAGAATTTAAACCTGGAAGTCATCTGTGATTCAGATTTACACTACAAATTTAACCACTATTCAGTTTGATGAATATCAGTCTGTCCTAGACAATCACATCAATAAATTACAGCAATGTCATCCATCTTCGATTTCTGCATCACCTCTGTCTTCTTCGCATGACCCATTCATTATCACTTCTAACAACGTGATATTCACTTCATTGTCCTCTCTCATTTCCACATGCATATTGTTGCTTCTCTGCAACAACTGTGACCACTCGAGATACTATACAATGATGCAAAGTCTTGTGTTGATAATGTCTGTCAGCTTGTTCATCAGTCAGTCAGTTGTAAGATACCCCTTCCATGAAGTCAATCAATGGTGATTGTAATCTGACTAGAATTAGCATGTTTTGTAAACATAATGTTGGCGGTTGAATATGTCGACATAATGAACCGCAGTATTGTGGATCCCACTGTCAAAACAAGTAAATAGACCCAGCAACCTGCATACAATAGTATTGTGAGCCACAATAGCTGAATGCTACATTCCCACAATCAAATCAATGCTGATGCATGTACATGTGCATGTGCATGTTCAGATCACCATGACAGCCCATATGTGTTGATTGAAGGTTAATGCATCATCAATGAAAATAATCTTATCAAAATATACATAATTGAAACTGTTTAATTAACAGAAATGAAAGCGAATGATTGTAAGGTTATGTGAAACATGACAGATCCTCAAGGTAGAACATGTGATCTAATATCTCATGATTTTCACCTTTGGGCATCTCACCCAGTATGATTCAAAACAGGAAATTACTTGACGAGACAGAACTTCACACATCGTCACTTCAATGAGTCATCATATGCACTAATCAGCATCAGTGAGTTGTTCATCTCCTGCAGATTAACTCAGCTAAGCAAACACATTGCTGTCTGTCCAACATTTGGCTCAAACAAATGCTAAGGCGACAGATTAGCTCAACAGCATAACATTTTGTCTTCACATATTCACTCAGTGTAGTGAAGTGAAGTGTACGTACTGTAGTGTGTCTAAACAACATAACTATGGAGAGTATCAAACAGTGTGGTTACAGTTTGCATACAATTTACTTTACACATTGTGGTAAAACCTATGCCTAGATAAAATTCAGATCGGAAGAGCAGTGGTCATGTCATATGACACATATATTATATATGGTAAAGATATAAGTCGATTCCAGAAACGAGGTCATTCGTTTAGTCTTGACTAAAGTTCACTCTCATGATTTATCTTTTATCAGACTATTCATCAAGTGGGAGATAGAATAACAACGAGATGATTGTATGGCATTGGGATGTAGGTGAATGCAACTGATCACTTCAAAATGGGAGGAAATGTACACAATCTGAAATCGACTGCTAGTTATCGTCGAATATTTACTCTCGAAATGAAGTTCTACACAATACTGTTTCAATGGGTTAATGTACCAACCGAGAATATTTCATTCGGTGGGATAAACAATGACGAAGTAGGCAATAAACAGTTCTTGTTACATTAGAAGTCACTCTCGTAACCTTCGAAATTCATGGACGACTCACATCGACATTCCTCAGAAATGAGCTATTTTGCATCCAATTGACCATTGTTCCAACAGTCTTCTCATTGAAAACGGTCTAACCGGGATTACATGATGGTACCTGTAACAGCAAAATATCATATGCTGATAAAATACACTAATGCTGAACGACACACGTGGAGAGAAGCGACTCATGCAGACCTATGGTTCACAGCTGATTTGAAAGGTCAGGCTGTTCAAGTTCACATCATCCGCATATATCCGTAATGGGCTTCATCTCGAATAAGTGAAATAGCTGTCCAGTTTTCACAAAAAGTCGATCAACATAATGAAATCTCACTATCACTGGTTGCTTTCTGAACATTGGTATTAAACATTATCAGATTTATCTGGCATCTAATGTGGATTTTTGCACACATTCTTCCTTACTGAACATTTAGCAAATGTTGTATCACATGTTGGCTGTCCTCTTTCACTGTAAATGTCAAGCGGTCATTCCGGGGAGAAAAACAACCTTGTTGAAACAACAGTTTCGATAATGTTTATAACACTGTGTCAAGTTGTCGATTAACCTGGTTAATTGTCATTTGGTTTTAGGATGAATCTTTCCTTACTAAGCCGACAACAGTTTCAGCTTGAACCTGTTTGTCAATAAAAACTGCTCGCGTGTGTGAAATGACAATCGATGTTGCTCAACGGCTAACAACAAAGTAATCAATCATCTCAACATTTACGGTGTTATACCATCTCACGTGCTTTCAAATCGTTTCAACATTCTTGCTCTCCAATCTGAGCAAGTTCGAATAGTGCAACTGATGGACGAAAGGGAAAATGAAACAGTAATTTAGTAATTCACATGATCCATGATGCATGATAATGTAAAATGTTTTGTGCAGATGGCATTCCTAAGTCAAAATATATCCTTCCTGATAGATTCCACCCAACTCGAACATTGTTAATTTACTCTGAATTGTTTAAAATACTTTCAGATGAAACCAGAATCAAATTATTCAGATAAGTCAATAATGGCTTCGTTGGAATTGAGTGATTACAAACTGACAGGAGTACAAGACAGTGATTGACAGGAGTGGAAGTCACTCGCTGAATGATGGTGTGAGCAACACGAGGTCTGACGGTCATCAGCTCAATTTCTTTAGGTCTCATACTTGTGGACAACCACTGATGAAGTTCAAACTACAACTGATCAACTGCCCAGTACTCTCGAAAATTCACTGATTCATCAGTCGATTGGCATCGCTGACGAGAAGAAAATCCCGTGACGCAATCCCAGTTCATGCTACATGTGCAGAGTATCAGCATGTGTAATTGAAGAGGTGAGGAAGCTTATTACTTATTTCATACTTGGAATAGAAGAAATGGAGGAGAAGGAGAGAAAATGGAACATACTATGCGTAAGTATTTGATGATGGGTAGGAGTGGAAATTATGAGGACGATCGAACCTGAACTGCCATCCAACAGCTGAATATAAGAGTGGATAGGAGTGGATACAGTTCTTCGTTTCGAGTGTCAAGATAAAGAAGTATATCTCCTACTTCTGTGAGTTCGGTTACTCGGTCACGATTTCTGCTACTTGTGTAGCATGTACATAAAGTTATTGTAGTTTGAATTTATTCAACTTTGATTCATTCGAGTGACATCACCATATGACCTCATTCTACAGAGGACTCAGTCGTAAGTACAATGCATGACATTCCAAGTGTATCGGTTGGTGACTGACTAGCAGAAGAATTCTGCAACTTCGTCTCCTCCTTTTCAACAGTTATCAACTGTGACTACCTATGCCACAGTAAGTTGTTATTATTGTCAATCAAATTTCAATCCAGTAAGTACTACAGGATGTCAGTCGTGGAAGGAGAAGCTCAGGGGTGGAATCTCCTACTGCAGCACCGTGTGATGCGGGTTCAAATCTCAGACGGGACACCATTTCCGTGGAGGCTGCACATACGTCTTACTGATGAGTGACAACAAGTGCAACACCCAGTCCCAAGGCTGCCTACCGATTGCCTCCATCCAACTTACAAATCCACCACATACATCCACGAAGCTTTATGTAAACTGTGAGAATAGATTTGATACCATCTTCCACAACTACATGATCCCCCAACCCCACCCCACCCCACCCCACCCCCCTCAACGTCATCTATGTAAACAATAGTCTCGAATGTTCATTTGAAAGGAAAAGCTTCATATCACATGAATGGCTTCATGATGAAGTGAAATTGCATGACCAGTATACATACACTACTATGGTTACACAACCGAAAGCGATTTCTGAGTATTCATGTAGATTTATGGAAAGGGACTTAAACCACTACTATCATCACTCTTCACATTACTGTCTTCTCAAACTTCAATGAGTATTTAAGGTGAGTGCATAAATTGTCTTAAGTGGTTGACCGGACACAATGAAATTGAAAACTCGTTATTCTAATCAATGTTTTCCTCACTGAAGCTTAACTGGTCTGAGGGTGATTTTCAAATTCTGTGTATTTCACTTAGAAGATTATCCAACATATAATAAAGATAAATAGTCGATTTCACGTGATTTATGAAAAAGGGATCCGCATCAACAAACTTCAATTTCAAGATAGTATTCATCATGAACTGTCATCAGTTGGACACTCATTGGAATGCTGGAATCAATGGATACGTGCTTCGTTGTAGTATGGAACTTCTCAACACTGTGCACTCACAAACTAGTCAGAAATGGAACCTGAGACCATCAATCAATCTCTGATGACACCAGTCAATCAGTCAATCAATCAGCCAGTATTCACGAGCCTCCCACTGAGGACCCGAATCGTCTAGAATGTTAGGTAGAAGTGAGTTTTCGTTGTGCCTTAGTTTAACGACCTGACTGCTACTGTATGATTGAGAAATGGTGGATTACTATACAATCTGAATTTATCCAGATGAGAGAGAATAAACTATCAGATGCAAGATATCAATTGAGAGTTAAATGAGGAGTTGCAAACGGAAACCTCATTTTCCAAATGATAACTGGAGATTTCTGAGTTCAATAACTCAAATTGTCGTTGTGGAGTTTGGCTTATCTCGTATCTCTTTCATTCAACATTCATTGATGTATACGACTGCATATCTGTGCAACAAAGTATGAAATCATTCATGAAATAGCAGCCTTGTCTAACCACCGTGATGCACATGAGGTTAAACAGGTCGAAACTATTGGATTTAGTGGAGGGTAAAATTGTCAGTCTGTGTGTGAAATCATGGAGAGGAAGATGAAGATAACACATTGATCACCCTTGATATCGATGTAGGGTTTGCGATGCAGATTTCATTTAACAACAGACTGTTTTCGAGTGGATGAGTGAAGTTTAAACTTCCCTATATGCGGAGCTTGAACAGATATAATTAAAATATGTACCTTGAAGAAGCTTCGTGAATAAGTTTGAACGATGTGACAGACAGAGAGACAGGCAAAATCAAGACATTATGTCGTGCCAAGTGCGCTAGTTCATATCGTTTCACTTCACAGTATCTTTGAAAGAGCGACTGACTAGTGAATATAACGGAAGAGATTTTTAAAAAATAGTGGTTAGTAAAAGTGTTGAAGCTGTGAATGATGTCTGAGATTGAATACACCTTTCCCATTGTGTCTGATCTTCAGTCACGTCACCATGGTTCTCAAACCATTGGTTTGTTTTACTTGAAGGACTGCAAGCAGATAAGTCTACACCTTCACACACATCTCAGACCAACAGTCAGAGATTCATGGGTTGGTTCCAACTCTTTCTTCAACCACACTGAGCCTACCTCATTGTATGTCAAGGTAGGCAGTGACTTGGCATGTGCAAAACATGTCCAAGGCACCTCATTTGATGGAGGCCCACAAGCTTATCGATATAATTCTGCTTCAGAGAGTAAAATTTATTAGATATCCTTCAAAATGATACTATTCATTTCTTATAACACTCAAGTATAAACTGTTAACTCTTTGTGAAGAAAACCGATCCTGTAAAATTTGAAGATAATCTAGGTAACTTTCATTAGTGTATCTATAACAAAGCTGGAAAGAAACAGTAGCAGCGGACATCCAATGTAAACTAATGGACTGTGATCATCAACTGATTTCGCAGCTCAATTTGAAGGTTTGTGGGATATATTTATTGATTTCAAGTTGGTATTCATCATGGACTGATATCAGTTGGATAAAGATTGGAAACCCGAGATCACTGGAAAGCTGCTTCATCCTAGTATGGGACTCCTCAGTGTAATGTACTGGCTGCGGAACTTAGAGGTCCTTGGTGCTCACTGCTGAGGATTCCTGCACTAGGACGAAACACCTGTTCAGTGCTCCCAAGTTTCCAATGTTTCTCCAACTGATGTCAGACTATCGTGAATACCAATCTGATATCAATATACTATTCTGCTGACTCAAAGCCTTAGCAACAGTACCTATGTATGGAACAGTTGAACAGCTTTTTCGAGTAAGCACGTTGGCATGAATGCAAGAAATAATAATGACAAAGAACAAGAATTCCCATGATCGTTGGAAGTGATTTATGTGCTGTTAGAAATGTATTTTCATTAATACTTATCAAAAATTAAATCAGTTTACTAGATTAAAGGGTGTGTGCATTTATTACTATTTTTTATTACTCTCATCACACTGTGGACATTTTCACAGTACCCAGTGAGCCACGCATATTGCATGAGGGCTGATGATACTACCTGGCTGCTTAATCCTCGGTAGGTGGAGTGAGGCCTGAAGCCGTGACCCATTGGTTGAAAGCCATCTCCCTTAACCAATGAGCCACAGCTCCACATGACAACAACTTCCAGTGGGTCTGTTTCGTGTTTAGTTTCCGAGCGCAGTTATGACTCTCTAGATGTTCCCTTCAGTCAATCTCATTTCGGCAGTTTCAGAGTTCATATTGCTAATGTACGTTGACCGATCGCTGCAGAGTAGCCAACTGATGAATGTAATCCAGTTGTAGAGTAATTCGTTGGTAGCCTGATGAGCTTAGTGCTAACATCTCTGATTGCGTTATTGGTGACATGGGTTCGAATCTTACAGGGGGATATCATTTTCTTCGAGGTTGGAGATCTGCCTTACTGACGAGTGACAAAAAACACAAAACCTAGGTCAAGCTAGGCTCTCTACCGAATGAGTCCACCCAACTGGCATTCCGAATGTGTCTATGTCACTTAGTTTTTTTTACAGTGTTTGTTGACCAATCAACTCTCAGATTAAATTCAACTGTTTGCATCTACCTTCTGTCGTCGATATATACCTCATTTCCCATAATTTATTACTTCAATACTCTTATCCTGCCAGGTGACATTTTGCGTGAAACTAACACTCACCCTAGCAACAACTAGAATAACCAATTAGGTTTCTTTTTTCATGGTGGAAAGGTAAACTTCCATAAAATAGGAGAGTCAAATTAGTTGTTTCATCTGTTTCTAGGATGGCTGTTAGAGTCACTCGACACTATTCATTTGCACTCAACATACATCCTATTGTGCAGGTTTGTCCAGTGATGACGTATCACTCTTCAGTCAGTATTTACAAATAAGGGTAGCCGGTCAAGCAATCTACATTAATCTTTATGATCAGTAGTAAACAACGGAACAAAAAAGTGACTTCTGATCATAAGTCAACTAATGGATCACCTTGTCATCTACTACATAAAAGTTAGAATTTCAGTTGAACTACTCATATGAATTATTTGAAGTGTTCACCAATCAAACTAGGAAACTCACAATTCAGTAATCAGATAATAAATATTTCCGCCCACACATTTTTGTGCATGTGATTTATTCAACTCAGGGTCCACTGAATGTTTATGCTCATTAGACATTCAGCCGAAAAAATGAATCTTTTAAAACATATTCATCACGGACTGACATCAGTTAGGGGACCATCGAAAATCTGGGAGCACTGGACAGCTGTTTCGTCCTAGTATGGGACTCCTCAGCAGTACGCACTCACGACCCGGCTGGGGGTCGAACCCGGGACCTGTCGTGAATTGACAGGAGTTGGAAATTGTGAACCACTGGGAACCGACCCAGTGGCTGAATGGTTAACACGTTCTCCGTGAAACCTGAAGGTCTCGGGTTCGACCCCTAGCCGGGTCGTGGGTGCGTACTGCTGAGAAGTCCTATACTAGGACGAAACAGCTGTCTAGTGCTCCCAGCTTTTCAATGGTTCCCTAACTGATGTTAGTCCATGATGAATACTACGTCTGAATTAAAAAATCCCCATTCATCTCAAAAATATATCAAACTATTGTTTTTAAAGTATGGTAAACGATTTCACCAAACCTAGGTTTGCAGTTTGTTCAGTTTAGGTCAATTGAGTGCGTTCAGGCGGTATCGGGACATCCGTATAGAAGGTCATCTGCCAATAAAGACTGAGCAATTCGATGAAATATGGCAACGGAGAAATACAAATACCAATAAATACATTTCAAACATTTTTGATGAGGATATCAATGACATACATTGACGGGTGTTTAAAATGGTTGTGGTTACCATAATGTATTCATACTGTTGGTATGTTGAAACATGGGACTGAACCGTTTTTATCGATGAGGGCATTGTCAATCAGTGAATCTTTCTCCCTCATCCCTTAGATACTATATGCAGTGTGAGATCAGTGTAGAATAGATGTATGGCTCAAGGATAACCGCTAGTAGGCATTACTTATACCTACAGGGTATAATGTATGGAAATGATAAGCGAAATAACGTTGACCCGGTTTTGAAACACCCCGTCAAGTACAAAATAGAAACATGTGGATGAGGGAATGAGGAAAATTCTTCATAAGAAGATATTACATAGCCCAGTACTCACGTACTGCAATATGTCAACACGACCTATATACAGTAAAGACGGTTATTTCACATATTTTATCGCTTTTATAATTTGAAATGATGAGATTAATTTCACATATAATCCTTAATTTCTCGTATCTATGCTTTGTACAACTTACCAATCACCAGTTTTTAATTCTAATATCTAAAGTGCAAAAAACAAGACGAATTGTTGATGAGCGCATAATTCAATAGTAGTCTGCCTCAGACAATGACGCATGTGACTCAATGTGAAATGATTTACAAAAATGAAATCAGTTGCAATTTGGTCTAGAGAAAACACACTGATGAAGCAATACTAATAAACAGAAAATTCTCCTTCATTTACAAATTTAATCATTCATCATACCTTTTCTGGCGGCCTGCTTGAACTCTGGGCTACCGTTTTCTATCATCGAGTATATTGCATCAAATTTCTTATTTCTATATTGTTTTAATCGTTTAATTATGTCAACCAATCGTATTGTATATTCTCGCGCGTTTTTAAAATCATTACAACCTATCGCTTCGCAAGTTGATAGGAAATTTAAGAAGAAGCACCACGGTGGATGGCAACGAGCTCTGAAGCGTATGACCATAGATCAAATGACTATTCCGGAAATACTTAGCACAAACTGCAGGTCGTTGCCGAATAAAGTTGATTACCTTCAGTCACTCTTGTCCACAAATGTTTATCGAAACACGGGTGTAATAATGCTGCAGGAAACATGGCTTCATAATCTGTATGATGATGACTTAGTCTGCTTAGATGGTTTCAAATTATTTCGACAAGATCGAAGCTTTTCGAAGAAGAAATGTGGTGGTGGTGTAGCAACATTTATTAGTACTAACTGGTCGTCCTCCAACTATGTATGCTTCTGCTTCTCTAACGAAAAAATTGAGTGCATTACCATCAAATGTCGTCCCAAACATTTGAGCAAATACAAATACATATATATCACAAACATGTATGTCACACCTGACTGCAGTTTCTCAGATTTGTCAACTTTTGCTGATAAATTCACTGAATTTGCTGCTCCGGTTCTGGGAAACTCCTTGTCTATTGTCTGTGGTGATTTTAACTCATGTGACTACAGTTTTCTATTATCATTGGGTCATAAAAATATGGTTAACTTTTCCACTCGTCTTGACAACACCTTAGACTTTGCATTTACAAATGAACCTGGCATATATGAAGCCCGTAAACGGGCTCCACTGCTAAATTCCGACCACTGTATCGTTCGTGTTTTGCCTAAAGTGTACGGAAAATTATACAAGAAAGCTTTTGCATACCTTTCAAGGAAAGTTCAATACAGATGCTATTCACAAGAAAATATATTACGTTTGAGAAGCATGCTTATAGAAACGGACTGGGATATATTTGCTGATGAAGTTTTAGACAACACTATTACCAATATCACAAGCTATCTCAGATTCTGTCTCGATATCTGCTGCCCTACTGAAACAATTTACATGAGATTTGACAGACTTTCCTCTCCTCATCTCAAGAGGCTTCGGAGAGAAAAGGAAAGGTTGTATAAGGCGAGAGATCACCCTGGCGTTAAAAGGCTTAACTGCCTAATTAAGTCTGAAATACAACGTCTGAATACTATATACAACGAGTTCTTATCGTGTAAGAACTCTTCCAATATATGGAAATTATTTAAAGAGCTTACTGGTAAAAAACAGATGACAACACAAACTCGTTCGGATGTCTGCGCGTTAAACAAGTCATTTATACGTCGGCAAGCTAATTTCACCCTTCCTAATGTGCAAAATCAAGTGGATAGCTGCTTTCCAGGTTTCAATACAAATGATGTATTTAAATGTCTAAAGTCTTTGAATCCCTCCCAAAGCTTAGGTCCTGATGGTGTTTCTAGTATCATATTTAGAAAATGTGCAGATATTTTGTGTCATCCACTTACAGATATCTTCAATGTATCGTTCTCTAAAAACATAATACCCACTGCTTGGAAGCAGATAAAAATTGTACCTGTGCCTAAGCCATCTTCTGGATCAGATGTTACTTTTCGACCCATCGCTATAACTTCCCCTTTTCTGAAGACAATGGAGAAATTACTTCTGCTTGTGATTGAGCCTTCATTGATGGCCTTCAGAGATCCAAAACAGTTTGCTTACAAACACCGGAGGAGTACTTTAGATGCAGCTACTGTCTTGCATCATAATATTGTTTCTAGTCTCGACAAAGGTGTTAAGTATGTCCGTTGTGCCTTTTTGGATTACTCATCAGCCTTTGACTCTGTTCCTAGACCACTTTTGTTAAATAAGCTTGCCATAGCTCACACTGATCCATGGGTTACAAAATGGCTGCATTCTTATTTTTCTGAAAGGAAACAGTACACTATTCATAAAGGATGCGCTCCACTTCATTGCTTACTGAAGCTGGTGTGCCTCAAGGTGCTGTACTTTCTCCTTTTCTGTTTTCCTTTTTTTGCACGATTTGCCTTATTCTGTTGAAACTAATTTTATCAAGTATGCTGACGACCTGACGATTTCTATTCCAGTAAACTCTTCTTTGGATTGCTCGAAATTAAATGAATTCTTGTCTGAAGTTGGTAAATGGTCTCAAACTAAACCCCTCTAAATGTCAGACCGTTAATTTTAGCCTCAGGCGTAAACAAGACTAAAAAAAAAAAAAAAAAAAACATGACGCCTGCTGCATGAATGGTATTTCTGCAGAAAGTAAATCGAGTGTGAACTATCTTGGGTTGCGTTTTACTTCTGACCTTTGTTGGTCGTCCCATATTTTATTGACTTGTAAAAAAATCTTTCGTTTAACTTATTACGTAAAGAAATTGAGGCTTTCTGGTATAACTCAACTGCTTCTTTTACAATTTATTAATTCCTGCATTTTACCTATTCTTCTATATTGTTCCCCATTAATCTTTCCTGGTCTTCTTAAAAAGGACTATGTTATGTTGCGTAGGGCTTTGAAGACCGTCAGCAGGGTGAGTGGTGTGTCTCTGGCTCAACTGATTAACACTGTAGTTGATCGACATATAAATTCCTGCAAGCTACTAGCTACAGAAATTTTAACTGACAGTGAGCATCCACTTCATTTACAGCTCTCTCCATGTATCTCCTCAGGGAGGACAAGGAGAAACTACATAAGACTGTATGCTCGTACAGCTAAGTATAAGAATTCGACTGTACCTTACCTTGCACGTGTATTTTGTGAGGAAAAAAGTGTTAGAACAGAAATCACACATCAACTTTGTGACAGTTAAAAATCTCATTTCAATAATTTAACTTACAATGCAAAATTTTCTCGTTTTTAATATTCTTCACATAAATTTTTATAATAAAACAATTCAAAAGGCTGCAAAGTAGTATGTATATACTTATATTTTGTTGTTATTGCAATATATATTACGCTGAGAATTCCAAATTGTACCACAAATTGTTTGGAATAAAGTGAATTATTATTATTATTATTATTACTTATTTGTTTTTCACATTTCTTTTTTTCCGTAGTTTATGCAAACATGATCTCTTCATGTTGCATTTCATAACCTACTATGACTTAAGTTCTTGAATTACACTGAAATATGGCGTGTTACCGTTCACACTCTTATTCAAGGACGTCATAATAAACCAAGATACCAGGTGGTCTACTACAGTAGGTCCTACCTCCAAGGTGATATTCTGCAGTTTACCAATAGTTGTAAAGTGAATGTGACAGCCAAGATCATTACTTATATGCAAAAAACTCAGACACTGACATTTGACAAGGTAGACCATTAACTAAGTAATTATTGCATTTCCATAATCTACTACTAATTCCTCTTTGAATAGACTTCTACACATCACGAGTACCTCCGTGTCATCTGCATCGCACTCACTTAACTAACAAACAAAATAGGGTAAATAAAACAGTGTAAACAAGTTAGTTTACGTTTGATTTTTGCTTTCTGTCAGCTGACTATCATATACAGTGCATAATCTGAACGGGCTCATTTTGGAAAGAACAGTTAAGTGTGAAAACAGTAAAAACTTAAGAGAAATTCAAAAATAATTTGTGGTAGAAACATGTGAATTCACATGTGCGTGACAAAATGCATATATTGAAATAATAGACAGAAGGGTTCTTGTCCACATTTCTGAACTTATCATTAAGAATTTGAGCCTTTCTGATCCACAGAGTTTAAATAGCACAGTCTCCCATCAGTTATTTGATGCTGGACATATCAAAATCGTCTAAAAGGATTCATAAACAACTGAAACCCACCCATTTCCGAACTGTTGAAACAGTTGCAATTAAAAACTCAAACCTTATCTATATATTCAGAAAGATGTTACTGCCAGTCTTACTTTACCATGGTAACGTTAATCTCTTAAATTTGTAGTTACAAAATCTCATGACCCTCTGTTTTTTCATTTCATCTTCCAGTCTATTTCAGAACTTGCTCACACTTTTTGACTTGTTTACATATTATTAATCAATATTAATGAAAATCGGTTAACATTTTATCACATTTATTGAACCATGATGTCATTTTTACCAGTTCTAGCATAATATTTTGTATAATCCCTCCTATTTTTTGCTATCTCTAGAATGCCTAATCTTGTGCTGTACAAATGATTGACTCTAAAGGTTGCCTAACAACTGCTGGAATAACCAATCAGATTTCTGTATTTTGACTGGAAAGGCAGATTTCTATAAAATAAAGAAGTCTAATATATTACTTCGGTTGTTGTTAGGGTGGTTTTTAGTTAGCACATATTTAGTTGCGTGAGATCTATGTATATTTTAAATTTCATTCACTGTATAAGTACAATAGTTTTGTTTGACTTGATGCTTAGACTGAGTTTTGGGGTTTTTTTATAGGCCACTCTATGAACTGCTGAGATAACCAACTGGGGTCCTTGATTTTATGAAAAACTAACATCCAGAGAGAAATACTAAAAAATCTGATTGGTCATTTCGCTAGTTGCTAGGGTGACCTTTAAAGTCGCCAATTTTTTCTCCTATCAATCAACTACTAATGCATGTATACACACATACCCAGATACACAAAACACTACTAGTATAAAGTCATATTCACACCATGTTTTACAAGTTCTCCTATATCGAGGAGATAAGGCAATTATCGCATACAACTGTCATTATGGCTTAAACAATTATACATCCTGTATGGATAGATAGACATGACAATTATCAAGGTGCAATTCGCAATCGAATGAATAAAGCCCTTTACAAAAATGTTTTCAAGCAGGTGACCAACTTTTATTGTCTTTCCGGAAAGTTATCGAAGTTGTCGAAAGTTATCGGAAGCAGGATTACTATTATTTATTTGTCCCTTGGGTTCCTAATGGAATATAGGGCTTCAGTAGCACGTCTCCAGTGCACTCTCTTCTCTGAAATCTTTTGAACCTGGCTCCACGACAGCCCACAACCTCTCATTTCCCCTTTCACGATCTCCTCCATGTCACCCTCGACTCAGACGCCCAACTCGTCGTTTCCCATGGGGATTCCACTCGACCGACTGGCCTGACTCATGATGTCCCCAGTAGGACTTCTCAGTGTATGCACAATCTATCTCCACTTCCCTCTCCATATTTGTTGGGTGACAGGTTCTTGGTTAGTTCGTTTCCAGAGTTCCTTATTGCTTATTTTTTCTGGCCATCTGATCTTCAGTCAGTAAGCAACACTTGATAGAGGTAGAAGAGAGAGACAAAATGAGAGGGGAACTACTGACTGGAATATAACAAATTAACGGTTAAATGGTAAAGAAATTGCTCTCAGAATATGAAACGTGTACCAAGTACTGTCAGAAAGTGTGAAGTAGTATTCATAATAATTGATGTTTAAATAAAAGAAGAATGAACAGGTTTGGAAAGCATGACATAACCAATGCATTTCATTGCATAATCTTCAGGTGCATACACAGTCATGAAGTCAAACATCAAAAGTCGTCATCAACTTACTTCAAAAGTTATCGATGGAGTGGCTATGGTAAAACGGCAGTAAAATCGTTTGGAAAGCAGTATTATAAGACAGGATACTTGGATAGATGCTTTATGCAGGGTTTTATAATTACTTGAAATGACTGTTTTCGGGTATTGGCGATAAAACATCAAGAAGTATGGTGAGAAAATGAACTCATTTGAAACTGCATCGTTCATTAATTGCTTTGGATGAATTTTCAGTATCCACATCATCCTTAGCATTCGGTTAACGTGTGCTGTTGAAGTTTTCATACTATTTGTTTGATCTACTTCCAGATTTCCTGGAATATTTCAAGCAAAGTATGTAGACACCTATCTATCTGTCTTTCTACTTTATCTGCTTTGCATCTAGATAACATATGATGAGTATTTGCCTACTTGCATACGCATCCCTGAATAATATGCTAAATGACGCAATTTCATAGGGGGTTTTCAGATGGCTAAAATCATTGTCTTTTGATCATTTATATGCAGCCAAACCAGATGGCACTGGACAACACAAATTCAAGAATTCTATTTGAAGGGTCCAATACAACTAGCTCGAGGACAGAATGTAGAATTGACGAAAACGTGGCCGACACTAATGTCAGTCTAGCAAACTATCAAATCATTTCACTAACAATATTTCGCAATAATAATAACAGTAATAACATGTAATTCGATTCGGAGGTGTATGGGAGTTGACTAATACTTAGGTGGCATTCATCACAGACTGACATCAGCTGCAGAACCTCTGGAAGTCTGAGAGCACTGCAAAGCTGTTTTGGCCTAGTATAGGACATCTCAATAACGCACACTCACTACCCCTAGGAAATGAACCCTGGAACTTCAGTTTTCGCATTAAGCACGCCATCGTTGAGTAACTGGGTCAGAACCCAGTGGTTCACATTTTCCTACTTCTATTAATTCGCGATAAAGCTAGATCTTTATGTAGTGCCATCGGACAGAATTCATCATCACACCCAACTTGGCTGACCTCACAGGTCACAACTATCAGTCAATTGCTGTCAGGTTTTCAAGGGTTCTTCAATTGATATCAGTTCATGACGAATGCAACCTTGAAATAACAAAACATGAGTTACACTGTCAATAACGTTTTAAGAACATTTAAACATCATATTAGAAAACACAAATTATTGGCTACACTTCCCTTCCCATGCTAAGTCTTAACAATTAACTGGTTGTTGGCTCCATCAGCCTGAAATTTACTTACAGCGTACACTGAATTTTAATTCAGAAATCCTGGATACCGCCGAATCTATTGTTTTTGAAAGAGGTTAACTGAATAGATTCGTACAATGTAAAATTATTAATGCCTAGTGCTGATCACGAGCGACTTTAAACCCCATCCTTGCAACGACTGAAATCACCAATCAGCCTTCTGTGTTTTAGGAAAACCTGCCATTCCAGCAGGAATACTTAAGGTTGGTGGACTGTTTCATCAGCTGCTGGCGTAGCCTTTGAAATATCTCCTGACTACAGCGAATAATTCAACTGAGTCAGCATGCTCAACTTCAGGGACTCGACTATGAGTCGAATCTAATCTGCAAAACTCAATAAATTAGACATTTGCAATTTTAATTCATTGATCATCATGGTTACTGCGCCCCAACATAAAAGAAAACATAAAAAAATTAGAATAAACTTATTCCTTGCTGGAATCGGAGAGACGAAATGACGCCAGTTGGTGAAAGCCTGCCTTTGGGAAGCCAATCAGCCGATGTGTCTTCTCTCTATGAAGGCCAAAGTAAACATGGGGACATGGAATATCCTCACCGTGTTTGAACCTAACAAGGCTGCCCAAATTGCAAAAGAGATGAGAGGGTAAGGCATAGAAGTGCTAGGCTGGGAATCTGCGAAACCAGATGGAATAGAAGTGGACTTTCCAAACAGTCAACTGGAGAGTTAATAATCTACTCCGATATTGTCACCCAAAAGACAACTAAGAGCACACTCAGTTATGGGGTAGGTATCATGATGTCCTTAAGAGCATCTAAGGCTCTCATTCAGTGGGAACCAATGTCCTCCTGCAGGATCAGCATTATGACAGCAAAATGGATCCAAATCAAAGGGAAGGAAGGAAAGTCACAAGCATACAATGCAAATACTACGCACTTACAAATAATGCAGATGAAAAGAAGAGGGAGGAATTCTAAAGATAACTACAATTAGCAATGGACAAGATTCAACCCCACTTGGCCACATCAAAATCCATTCCAAATGGGTGACATGAATGCCAGACTGGGAGCTGACAACACAGGAAGAGAACTCAGGCACCATGGGTTGAGAAGCACTCGCTGAAATGAATGAGAACGGAGAGCTGTTTGCAGATTTCTGCGCATTTAATGATTTGGTGATTGGGGGCAGTGTGTACAAACACAAGGATATTCAAAAGGCAGTGACATGGATTTCACCATTCACCAGATGGACACACTAAAAACCAGATGGAATTCATCTCAATGTGAAGAAAGTGGAGATGCAGCCAGCCCACTGGACACAAGATCAGATCAGATGAAGAAGGGGAGTAGATGTACGTCGACACCACTCACACCACTACCTAGTGCAAGGAACTTACCTTCAAAATCGAGTTGAAAGCCTTCACAGAAGCTGGCGAGAGACCACAGTCCAAGTTCAACACCCAGAACACAAACTGAAGGACGAAACTATAAAGGACATCTTCACGTCAGTCAGCCATAAGGACAAAATAGGAGACATTGAGCAACATCCCTGAAGGATCGCGAGTGGAAGAATACTGGGACTCTTTGAAAGCGATGCGGAAAGAAACCTGCATAACCGTATTAGGAAGGAAGAAGAAGCGGCAAGACAAGGAATGGATCTCTACGGACACATGGAAGCTGATGGAGCAGAGAGAGGAAGATGGTTATGGTGAAGCAGAAGATGAATCAGTGCAGAGATGAACAACGAAAAGAGGAACTGGAATACGACCTGTAAAACACTGGACGAAGAAGCGAAGAAGAGTGCATGCAAAGACAAAAGACACTTCTACGATACACTGGCAAGTTAAGCAGAACAGGCTACAGATAGGAGAGACCTGTCAACATTGTATCAAATAACCAGGTTACTATCCATCTGGGAAGAGATCAACTCAGACGAAACCAGTGGAAGATAGTGAAGGAAACCAAGTTAGCGGAGAGGAGAAACAAAGGAAACGATGGGCTGACCACTTCGACAAGCTCTTGAATCGACCACTCCCACCAACTGCAACTCCTCCAGAAACATGACCAGCAGTCTAGCCACAGAATTACTAGTGAATACAAGCTCTCTGACAAAAACAGAAGTCTTGAATGCCGTAAAGCTGCTGAATTCCGGGAAAGCAGCAGGACCAGAGGGAATTCCTCCAGAAGCACTGAAAACAGACGCAGAGACAACAGGGGACATGCTGACACCACTAATGCAGAAGGAATGGAAGGAAGGAAATGTACCTGGCATCTGACTGGAAGAAGGGCTACCTTGTCAAACTTCCAAAGAAGGGAGACATAAGCCTTTACAAGAACTGAAGTGGAATCTTGCTGCTGTCCACCCCAAAGTAATATATTATGCAGCATCATCCTCGAGAGACTAAAGGATGCACTGCATTCAAAATTACGACCGGAACAGGCTGGCTGGCTGGCTTCAGGAAGAACAAATCATGTGTAGTTCTACTCTACGCATCATCATTGACCAGAGTATAAAATGGCAGTCAACTCTCTACCTCAACTCAACTTCACCAACTTCGAAAAGGCCTTCGATAGTGTCAACCGACAATTAATTTGGCAGACAGCTGCTTCAACACTACGATTTTAGTGCCACAAATCTTTATCAATCTCATTCAACTGCTATATGAAAAGGCCACATGCCAAGTGATCCACAATGGAAAGCTGAGTGATGCCTTTGAAGTGAAGACAGGAAGAAGTAAGACAAGGCTGCCACCTACTGTGTCACCAATGATCTTCGTGATTGTGGTCGACTGGAGTGAACTGGAGCATGCAATAAACTGTAAGGATAGAGAAGAGGGGTATACCCCATTTGACAGATGAAAAGACCGTAGAAGATTTGGACTTCACCGATGATCATTTATGTCTAATGTCTTGTCACACAAACTCGAAGATCTCCAGACAAAAACTAACAAGTTGACGGAAGAGGCAGGGTAGGGCAGGGTAGGGTAGGGCAGGGCAGCGAAGACGGAGGTGATGAAGATACCCAACCAACAACAACAACAACAACGTCAACAAGAAGCACTAGTCATCATGAATGGGAGAAACCTAAAGGAAGTAGTCTCTTTCAGCCACCTAGGCAAGGCAGGGCAACATCGTTTCAACTACAGGCTACGGCATAGACGAGGACATCAAAGCTAGGGTTGGAAAAGCAAGACAGATCTTCATTAACTTGAAATCAGTGTGGAGATCTACTGCACTGCACTGCACTGAACTGCACTCCATTCTGCATTAAGTGTGAACAAGATTCGGGTTTTCAACACCAATGTGAAGACGGTGCTTCTAAATGGTTCAGAAACTTGGTGCGTCATGGAAAGCATTTCCAACGAATTACAGACATTCATCAACAGCTGCTGCCTACACTCATCCGATACTGAAGATCAGATGGCCACAATAGTAAGAATAAGCAACAGGGAATTCTGGCTGGTTGGCAACGAACCAACCGAGAACCTATCGCCCAACAGATGTGGAGAAGAAAGTGGAGATGGGTTGGGCATACACTGAGAAGGCGGATTGGGGACAGCACACTGCAGACCAGGCCCTCGAGTGTGATTCGAACGGGAAACGACGAGTTGGACATCGGTGCCGAGGGTGGCATGGAGGAGATCATGTGGGGAGGAGATGAGAGCTTGTGAGCAGTTGTGGAGCCAGGTTGGGAAGAGTGGATAGCAGAGAGTGAAGTGGAGACATGCTACTGAAGCCCTATGTTCCACTAGGAACCCAAGGAACAAATAATAATAATGATAACACAAAATGCTATGTCTTACCTAACCGGCTGTATTGTTTTAGCTATTATGAAATGTGTTCATTCAGTGCATTACCACCATCCCTGACCCTCCACGTTTCGTAATAACAAGTAGGTTGTATCCGATGGTGATTGAATAAGTCAGTATTTTGCCATGTGGATAATTTATAAACAGAATATGTGACTGCTACTGCCTTACCAGTAAGTGATACTACTTAGCATGGAATTTAAAAATGTGTTGGCAAAAAATTATTTTAACTACTGATAACCATTGGATCGAGTCTGTTTTCCGTGTTTCCATAGTAAAAAAAGTCGTTTATTTGGCCCTTGCGGGCTTCGAACTTTGAATTTTGTTTGATCATCAAAAATGACTAACCAACGCTAATGCTTTCAAGCACAACAAATCAATTACTACCGAAATATATGTTTGAAGTCCTTGTTTATTGATACTTATAATTTCCAGTTCCTATACTGCATCGAATTCCTCGACCTCTGTTCACTGATAGGCTCCTACGTAGATACCTCAGTACTACCTGAATATTCATTACATTGTTGTTTATTTGATTGGTAGAGGTGGAATTCAAAACTGCTTGTCATCTCTCATCAGCTAGGGGTACCTGGATGATACATGGGACTGATATCCCCTGTTAGATCCGATCCCATATCACCCAACGCTGCTTTCGATGAGTGTTGCAAAACTTGGGTATTCTCCTAGAATGTATTTCCGTATTCAATTTGTGGATCTGATATAGCTCACACTATTGATGCCGTAGTGTTTACTTGATGACTATCCGAGAGTTAATTATTGCTCATAACCATATCAATATGATCACACGGTTTTCGACGTGAGAATTTTATATTCCAGTAGCCTGACACCTTTTTGTTTTTAGTGGTAGTACAATTTTCCACGTCTCCATCGCATTCGTTGCATTATTCCTATTACATGTGTTGGGGACTAATTCGGTGACCATAGATTCAGTAATCAATCTCTCTACATTAATATATTGGACTTAAGTACACTTGTCGACCCTAGCCTAGTTTGTGTTTGTATGTTAATGCATGCATTGCATTAGCCGAGTATTTTCCAGGTTATTGATCCTATTGGGGTCTGTCATTCTACACTTAGCTAAATTCCTCTGTTTCGATTGCACTGATATGATTATGATCAATAATTTACGCTTATAAGGTCACGAATTAAATAATTCTATATGCACTGTAAGCTATAACCAATAAGCAAATTTAGTATGGATTTGTCTATCTGCCCATCTACCTCACATCTTTCAGAATTATTCACAAAGCTTCTTCAAGGTACATATTTTAATTATATCTGTTCAAGCTCCACATATAGGGAAGTTTAAACTTCACTCATCCATTCGAAAACAGTCTGTTGTTAAATGAAATCTGCATCGCAAACCCTACATCGATATCAAGGGTGATCAATGTGTTATCTTCATCTTCCTCTCCATGATTTCACACACAGACTGACAATTTTACCCTCCACTAAATCCAATAGTTTCGACCTGTTTAACCTCATGTGCATCACGGTGGTTAGACAAGGCTGCTATTTCATGAATGATTTCATACTTTGTTGCACAGACATGCAGTCGTATACATCAATGAATGTTGAATGAAAGAGATACGAGATAAGCCAAACTCCACAACGACAATTTGAGTTATTGAACTCAGAAATCTCCAGTTATCATTTGGAAAATGAGGTTTCCGTTTGCAACTCCTCATTTAACTCTCAATTGATATCTTGCATCTGATAGTTTATTCTCTCTCATCTGGATAAATTCAGTTTGTGTAGTAATCCACCATTTCTCAATCATGCAGTAGCAGTCAGGTCGTTAAACTAAGGCACAACGAAAACTCACTTCTACCTAACATTCTAGACGATTCGGGTCCTCAGTGGGAGGCTCGTGAATACTGGCTGATTGATTGACTGATTGACTGGTGTCATCAGAGATTGATTGATGGTCTCAGGTTCCATTTCTGACTAGTTTGTGAGTGCACAGTGTTGAGAAGTTCCATACTACAACGAAGCACGTATCCATTGATTCCAGCATTCCAATGAGTGTCCAACTGATGACAGTTCATGATGAATACTATCTTGAAATTGAAGTTTGTTGATGCGGATCCCTTTTTCATAAATCACGTGAAATCGACTATTTATCTTTATTATATGTTGGATAATCTTCTAAGTGAAATACACAGAATTTGAAAATCACCCTCAGACCAGTTAAGCTTCAGTGAGGAAAACATTGATTAGAATAACGAGTTTTCAATTTCATTGTGTCCGGTCAACCACTTAAGACAATTTATGCACTCACCTTAAATACTCATTGAAGTTTGAGAAGACAGTAATGTGAAGAGTGATGATAGTAGTGGTTTAAGTCCCTTTCCATAAATCTACATGAATACTCAGAAATCGCTTTCGGTTGTGTAACCATAGTAGTGTATGTATACTGGTCATGCAATTTCACTTCATCATGAAGCCATTCATGTGATATGAAGCTTTTCCTTTCAAATGAACATTCGAGACTATTGTTTACATAGATGACGTTGAGGGGGGTGGGGTGGGGTGGGGTGGGGTTGGGGGATCATGTAGTTGTGGAAGATGGTATCAAATCTATTCTCACAGTTTACATAAAGCTTCGTGGATGTATGTGGTGGATTTGTAAGTTGGATGGAGGCAATCGGTAGGCAGCCTTGGGACTGGGTGTTGCACTTGTTGTCACTCATCAGTAAGACGTATGTGCAGCCTCCACGGAAATGGTGTCCCGTCTGAGATTTGAACCCGCATCACACGGTGCTGCAGTAGGAGATTCCACCCCTGAGCTTCTCCTTCCACGACTGACATCCTGTAGTACTTACTGGATTGAAATTTGATTGACAATAATAACAACTTACTGTGGCATAGGTAGTCACAGTTGATAACTGTTGAAAAGGAGGAGACGAAGTTGCAGAATTCTTCTGCTAGTCAGTCACCAACCGATACACTTGGAATGTCATGCATTGTACTTACGACTGAGTCCTCTGTAGAATGAGGTCATATGGTGATGTCACTCGAATGAATCAAAGTTGAATAAATTCAAACTACAATAACTTTATGTACATGCTACACAAGTAGCAGAAATCGTGACCGAGTAACCGAACTCACAGAAGTAGGAGATATACTTCTTTATCTTGACACTCGAAACGAAGAACTGTATCCACTCCTATCCACTCTTATATTCAGCTGTTGGATGGCAGTTCAGGTTCGATCGTCCTCATAATTTCCACTCCTACCCATCATCAAATACTTACGCATAGTATGTTCCATTTTCTCTCCTTCTCCTCCATTTCTTCTATTCCAAGTATGAAATAAGTAATAAGCTTCCTCACCTCTTCAATTACACATGCTGATACTCTGCACATGTAGCATGAACTGGGATTGCGTCACGGGATTTTCTTCTCGTCAGCGATGCCAATCGACTGATGAATCAGTGAATTTTCGAGAGTACTGGGCAGTTGATCAGTTGTAGTTTGAACTTCATCAGTGGTTGTCCACAAGTATGAGACCTAAAGAAATTGAGCTGATGACCGTCAGACCTCGTGTTGCTCACACCATCATTCAGCGAGTGACTTCCACTCCTGTCAATCACTGTCTTGTACTCCTGTCAGTTTGTAATCACTCAATTCCAACGAAGCCATTATTGACTTATCTGAATAATTTGATTCTGGTTTCATCTGAAAGTATTTTAAACAATTCAGAGTAAATTAACAATGTTCGAGTTGGGTGGAATCTATCAGGAAGGATATATTTTGACTTAGGAATGCCATCTGCACAAAACATTTTACATTATCATGCATCATGGATCATGTGAATTACTAAATTACTGTTTCATTTTCCCTTTCGTCCATCAGTTGCACTATTCGAACTTGCTCAGATTGGAGAGCAAGAATGTTGAAACGATTTGAAAGCACGTGAGATGGTATAACACCGTAAATGTTGAGATGATTGATTACTTTGTTGTTAGCCGTTGAGCAACATCGATTGTCATTTCACACACGCGAGCAGTTTTTATTGACAAACAGGTTCAAGCTGAAACTGTTGTCGGCTTAGTAAGGAAAGATTCATCCTAAAACCAAATGACAATTAACCAGGTTAATCGACAACTTGACACAGTGTTATAAACATTATCGAAACTGTTGTTTCAACAAGGTTGTTTTTCTCCCCGGAATGACCGCTTGACATTTACAGTGAAAGAGGACAGCCAACATGTGATACAACATTTGCTAAATGTTCAGTAAGGAAGAATGTGTGCAAAAATCCACATTAGATGCCAGATAAATCTGATAATGTTTAATACCAATGTTCAGAAAGCAACCAGTGATAGTGAGATTTCATTATGTTGATCGACTTTTTGTGAAAACTGGACAGCTATTTCACTTATTCGAGATGAAGCCCATTACGGATATATGCGGATGATGTGAACTTGAACAGCCTGACCTTTCAAATCAGCTGTGAACCATAGGTCTGCATGAGTCGCTTCTCTCCACGTGTGTCGTTCAGCATTAGTGTATTTTATCAGCATATGATATTTTGCTGTTACAGGTACCATCATGTAATCCCGGTTAGACCGTTTTCAATGAGAAGACTGTTGGAACAATGGTCAATTGGATGCAAAATAGCTCATTTCTGAGGAATGTCGATGTGAGTCGTCCATGAATTTCGAAGGTTACGAGAGTGACTTCTAATGTAACAAGAACTGTTTATTGCCTACTTCGTCATTGTTTATCCCACCGAATGAAATATTCTCGGTTGGTACATTAACCCATTGAAACAGTATTGTGTAGAACTTCATTTCGAGAGTAAATATTCGACGATAACTAGCAGTCGATTTCAGATTGTGTACATTTCCTCCCATTTTGAAGTGATCAGTTGCATTCACCTACATCCCAATGCCATACAATCATCTCGTTGTTATTCTATCTCCCACTTGATGAATAGTCTGATAAAAGATAAATCATGAGAGTGAACTTTAGTCAAGACTAAACGAATGACCTCGTTTCTGGAATCGACTTATATCTTTACCATATATAATATATGTGTCATATGACATGACCACTGCTCTTCCGATCTGAATTTTATCTAGGCATAGGTTTTACCACAATGTGTAAAGTAAATTGTATGCAAACTGTAACCACACTGTTTGATACTCTCCATAGTTATGTTGTTTAGACACACTACAGTACGTACACTTCACTTCACTACACTGAGTGAATATGTGAAGACAAAATGTTATGCTGTTGAGCTAATCTGTCGCCTTAGCATTTGTTTGAGCCAAATGTTGGACAGACAGCAATGTGTTTGCTTAGCTGAGTTAATCTGCAGGAGATGAACAACTCACTGATGCTGATTAGTGCATATGATGACTCATTGAAGTGACGATGTGTGAAGTTCTGTCTCGTCAAGTAATTTCCTGTTTTGAATCATACTGGGTGAGATGCCCAAAGGTGAAAATCATGAGATATTAGATCACATGTTCTACCTTGAGGATCTGTCATGTTTCACATAACCTTACAATCATTCGCTTTCATTTCTGTTAATTAAACAGTTTCAATTATGTATATTTTGATAAGATTATTTTCATTGATGATGCATTAACCTTCAATCAACACATATGGGCTGTCATGGTGATCTGAACATGCACATGCACATGTACATGCATCAGCATTGATTTGATTGTGGGAATGTAGCATTCAGCTATTGTGGCTCACAATACTATTGTATGCAGGTTGCTGGGTCTATTTACTTGTTTTGACAGTGGGATCCACAATACTGCGGTTCATTATGTCGACATATTCAACCGCCAACATTATGTTTACAAAACATGCTAATTCTAGTCAGATTACAATCACCATTGATTGACTTCATGGAAGGGGTATCTTACAACTGACTGACTGATGAACAAGCTGACAGACATTATCAACACAAGACTTTGCATCATTGTATAGTATCTCGAGTGGTCACAGTTGTTGCAGAGAAGCAACAATATGCATGTGGAAATGAGAGAGGACAATGAAGTGAATATCACGTTGTTAGAAGTGATAATGAATGGGTCATGCGAAGAAGACAGAGGTGATGCAGAAATCGAAGATGGATGACATTGCTGTAATTTATTGATGTGATTGTCTAGGACAGACTGATATTCATCAAACTGAATAGTGGTTAAATTTGTAGTGTAAATCTGAATCACAGATGACTTCCAGGTTTAAATTCTGAAGGATTCCAGTTTTTCGTTGCAACTTCTGTCGTTACCTCCACTACATCGTGATTTAGTTAACGATCATAATGGATGTATGTACACTAATTCGATGGATTCTGGGCGATATCATGTAGGATGACCAACCAGCAGTGTCTGTTTTCACAAGAATTCCAGTCACAAAATATGCATGCATCCTCATGAGACTGGAGAACATTGACAGAATTTGAGTGGTGTTATCATGTTGTAGTTTGACTGCCGTCAACTTTCCTTAAATCTAACCATACTTGATCTATCGTTCACCTTTGAGGAGATGTTGGTAATGTATTTTGATGTTATTTGCTTAGTGGTTGCCGGCTCTGAGATGGTGAGTGTATATTTGAAACTCGTCAGTTGGATGTACCTGCACGCCAGTGAGGGATGTTGTTCCCACTGATAATCGGAGCCAGTATGTTCAGCTTCTGTTCCATTCACTTCAATCGATTTATAGCTGTGTCGAGTCCCACAGTGAAATAATGCCTAGCAGTAAACCCCTCTAATACATTCGTTGTGTATTGTACCTCATTAGTTATTGTAGTGTGACAAAGTAGTGAAGAAGATGATGATTCCCACTTGGGAATGGAGAGTAATTTTCGTCAACCCAATATCAAAGTTAGTCAGTAACCAGAATAATGCTGGAAAAGACTGTCAGGAAGGAGAGACCAAAATATTGCATTACTTGACACTTGTAGCCAATTATGTGAATTTCCATTGAATATGTAACCTGTATGAGACATGAATTACTGATGCATATTCCAGCTCCTGTTCACTGAACAGAAACGATTTTGTGCGAATAGGATTACCAGTATTTGAGATGAATAATTGAAGAGATTTGACCAATTTTAAGTTGGTTTTCCACAGGGAATGATACAGAGTACCGGTGCAAAGGTAATATCTATAGTTATCAGTGGTCATCATGATCTCATGATTGTCAGATCTCATCTGTGTATTAGAGTTTGTCGATTGACATTTCGCTTATTTGCCATTGTCGTCGACCGACGTTCATTCACATTTACAGTCAAGTTATATTGAATAACTTCTTCATGCTTCTGTGTTAGAATCTTCTCTGTAATTCATGAAGATTTCAGGTTTCTCTCTCTCTCTCTCTCTCTCGATGAATCAGTGAAATGAACTGATGAAGAATTGGAGGTGAGCATGAAACACATACCCAAATGGTTGTTTTGTTCACTTCAACAATGAATACTTTTATGCTATCTGTAAAAGGTACTCACTCAATCCGTGCATTCATTTCTCTCAATTTCGCTTTCATCAAGGTCAGCAGTTAATTGTGATAGATTGATGGTTTTCTCTCAGTACAGGTCATTTGAGGACGACAATTTTGTTCTTGTCAAGGTTGCACTGTGTAAATCCACATCAACCTTGAATTATTCAGTTTGTCATGATTGTTGATTAGTGTAAGGAGATGGTGACAGTTTAGAATTATTTTAATTTAGTCAATATTAACGTCAAGTGGAACATTGATTTGTGACAATAAGTATATTCTCCAGACACGAGTTCGACTGATTTCAGTCCACTGACAGAATTCGTCGTTGTAATTATGATAGACTTATTGAAAGTGAACACTTTTGACTTGACTTATTTACTTAAGGACTGAAGGTAGTTGTGACCATCGATTTGAATTTGAGTTGAGCCTAAGGATGTCCAATGTCAATTCGACGAACAGCTGGACAAGCAAACTGTTAGGTTGGCCATACGTTCGCTTGTTGTGTATGTTGGATGAGAAATCTTCATATGTAATCTAAGACGAACTCAAATGGAATGACAACATATCATATTAGCTACATTTAGGGTACCCTTGTTACCTTCATTCACATGAATCATGTTTCACAATTGTTTCATAAGTTTCAAGACAATCATTCAGTTAATGAATTTATAGTGGAAATATGAACGTGAGAACAATCTGAGTTGTTTGAATTCCAGTGTCAGTGAAAGGAGTGATGGCAAGATGTAGACGAGTTGTAGTGCACATTCTAGTCACCAAAAATACTGCTACGTTTAGTAAAGGTATATACACATTTTAAATATGTAAATAGGGACAATCTGATCACGAATGTACTTATCGTAGATATTTATACAAAAATTCATGAGAATCAGGGGTGATAATGTGGAAGGAGGTCAAGTAGGAGGACTGAATTAAAGGTCAAATAACAACGAAAATCGATAGAGTCTTAAATTCTGCCTTCCTATTTGACCTCTTTTCATATGAATTTTCATATAAAAACCTGGGTGAATTTCATGTATGATGAGATTGTTCAAAATGTGTTGGGCAAATATATTACATAGTTCAGGCAATTTATGTCTTCTTATTGTTTTGTTGAGGTTTATGATAGGAACTAATTGTTTTAAATTTCAGTAGGAACTAAAATGTCTTTGATGGTGTCATGGGGCGACTTCAGTTCTATGAGTTTGTTTCAGAGTGTAGGGATCCACCAGTTGAGATTCACCATTTTTGTATCATCATCGTGGTGATTCTCAGGAATGTACTCAGACTGTTTACTTCGGCCATTATCAGATAGATGATTTTGGTATTTTCTCCCGAAGTAATAATTATTTTATTTGGAACTGATCAATGAAGTGATTGTCGGAGGACGTTTATCTGCCCAACGTGTTTTCTCCTATTTGTCTTCTGATATCAGTGGTTTCACGGTGGAATGGTAATTTACACAGTGCTGGTTAAGTGGTGGACATTATTAACGCAACCAGCTTCTTGGAGACTATCGGTATGAACGAGTGGGACTGTAGAATTTAGCAGTCCCTCAGAGACCGGTATGCGACCCTGGACCGACCTCTAGAGAAACAGCTGTTGAATTCTCAATCTGAAATACAGAAATGAAAGGAGACTGTAGTGTATATAGTTTCATACTGATGTATAGGAGGTTATGTGCGTTTTCGACCTCTTTTCATTGCTTCAAGTAGAAGTCAGTACGATAAGAGATTCATGTGTGTGATTCCACAACATTAGTCCATTTGAAGTATGATATGGATGTAGATCAGCTTTCAAGAGAACTCTTGTTGTCTGTAAATTGTTTTTGAACTTATGTAGATGGATGTAACAACTGGACTATGAGAATTAAAAATCCACACTAATTTCATGAAGTTGGATATCGGTTAAAAACTTACAAATTTCAAAGGGATGAACTTGAATAGTAAATCGTAAAGTGGTAAGGCTGAGAGGAGGATTTATTTACTGTTTTTTTGCTACATTATGATCCAATGTATACCACAAACTTACTTGGAATTTGTTGGTGGGTTTCAGAGAGTTGAAATAAGTGTTGTGATTAGATTTACGCATGAGAAGCCTAGTACTATAGGACACTTCATTTTGAATGTTTTGTGCAGTATTTTGTCTTTTTGAGGAATCTGGACACGTGAAATGTCTTTCATTATTAACAGATAGTGCAGGAAGATCATATATGAAGGAATTCCCTCCGTAGATGTTAGTTGATTAGAGACAATCAGCAGGAAGCTCTGGGCCTATGTTTCATGCCTGTTGGCACTTATCAGGAAGGCGTATCTGCAACCTAGACGGAATTGTTGTCCCGCCTGAGATTCCAACCCATGTCATCCTGTGTTGTAGTCAACGGCTTTACTACTGAGTTATTAGGGGAGCGATTGACTTCTTTTAGGACTGGGCTACATGTGCTGATTGGTCACGGGAGAGCAACTAATTTCATGTTGTCTAGTCCTGAGCGCATACTGATCATATTTGCAATGTGACCACAAAGCTAGGAGGCTCAGCTTCTTAAATATGATCGATAGGATTCGGTCTACACTCAGGACTAGACCACATAAAAATTGGTTGCTCTACCGTGACCTATCATTACATGAATTCCTTTTGATTTATTCGTAATTATCAGAATGAAAATTCTTCATAAACTTGTCCATAATCAGTGTCATCTTTCCAACAGCTCAAAGCTTTCTAGAATGATGGTACAAACAACTTCAGCGTGATTTACCACTTCAAGGTGATTTTGAAATCCCTCAAGGATGGCAAAATTCAATATTTTCATTCAGGAAAGATCCATGAACGAGACCATATCCGAACCAGAGTAACTTTTCTCTTATCATATACAAAGGAGGTTTAGTAGAAAAGAAACTCTTCATAAGGTTCAGAATGTTGTTTTACGGAAAGTGATTGAACAAAGAACTTACCATCATTGAGACTATTATTATTGTTGAAAGTATAGTGTAGAAAGTTCACATTTTGAAATATGAGAGGTAGTCGATATTGAAACCGTAACAATGAGCAGGTGAAAAGTAACGAAATGAGAATTTTTGAAGTATCAACGGTGACAATAAAGATGATGAACATGTAGACAAGGTCATGTCCACTTCTGGTTCCTGAAACCATTAATATGAGACTCTTTTGGACTGATTTCTGTATACAAAAAGAGGAAAGCATGATCAGCTGAACACTACCTTGGTAACTGAAACTAAAAGTTATATCTTTCATTGGCTGGTTTTATCTCCAACTGACCTCTAGACTCTTGATGAATGAGTCAAATCATTTTTATTACCTTATTTATTGACATGATATCCCATGTATCATCTCTGTCCATTTCATTTCTCTATACTTTCAGAATTTTCCTTTCTTTGATGCATAAAGTAATACTAGTCTTTGTTAAAATTTGCAAATTTTATCCATCCACTTCATTTTAATCACTTATTTGCTGTATTCCCTGGATTTTGTTTTCACCGCCAACACTTTTGATGTGTAGCATTTATTGATCCTACTACATACTGTAATTCCAGGTACTAAGTAGTCGACAAGAAACCTCATAAGAGAATGAATTCAGTTGGTTGAGTAAAATCTGGGTTTGTTCACAGGGAAGGAAAATACTTGAAATTCTTGAACCATCTTTAATAAACACTACTCAAAATACATTCAATTTTTCAATATACATATAACAATTTACATACTCTACGTTATTAGAAGACGAAGATTAACTGAAAAATGTGATGTATTTGCGCAATACATTTCGAACAATCTGATCACACATTTACTTGTCAAGTAGAAAAACAGTTTAACACACAAACTTTGATAAGTGCAGGTGACAGACATCCATCGTCATCTATAGCAAAACATATTATTGAAATGAATTACAGGGTTAATACGAAAACAGCGTCTAAGATATTATACAGGAATAATCAGGGGCGCATACTGAAGTTTGCCGAAGCGTTAGCCATTCGTAAACTTAATCCCCCGCTGTGTGTACAAAACAATTTGTTGTTTCGCTTAATTTACCCTGGTAATCCTTATCTGATTATATTACCAAGACTAATGTCACAACCTTTTCATTTTCACTATATTTGACCTTTAATTTTCATATATAAATTGACTTGACAAGTAAATGTGTGATCAGATTGTTCGAAATGTATTGCGCAAATACATCACATTGCTCAGATAATCTTCGTCTTCTAATAGCGTTATCGAAATATACTTCTACGTATAGTAACAACGTAGAACAATCGCATTATCTATTTTTCACTACTGGGTAGATATAGGTCATTCACTCTGTGATTTTTCATTTAGTATTATGGACAAGATCCAAGCAAAACTTTCTATAGTTTTATGCCAAAACCTACTTTAAATTGAAGAAGTCTTGGCCATTCATTATACAAAACATGACTATGCGTATAGCAAAAGTTTGTTAGATCTCTATCATTCCCATGAGAATGAAGTGATCATGACAATGTTTGTAATTGATTTAAAAACTCTATTCATATGATCTTTCTGATGTGAAGTAGTATTTTGTAGTGACTGGTGAAGTGAGGGTTGATCATCACTTGGTTATCCTTTGAACAGAGCAAATCAACAGAAGTGATGAGTGAGGATTAGAAATAAAATTGAAAATACGTTTCATCCCACTTTAGGCTCATCAGCTGATGTTGTGCTGAAATAAACTTATTACCCTTTGGTTGGTTAGTGAAGAAATCTTTGTGGCTTGATTTAGACAAATATTTGGGCATTAGACAACTAATATCAGAGAAGAAACTATAAATATTTTCTATTGCCAGCCTACATATGTAAGTAGGAAGATAGTAATCCGATGACCTGCCTGAATGAGGAAGTGCAGATAAACATGAACGACTCCGGAAAGTCAGGTAGAATTCCAAGTGGCGTAACGACTGGTGGAGAAAGATGAACTATTTCCGGAGTATAGTAATGATGGGCAGTGGCTAGCAGTGGAATCCAGGATGCGCATTTCGTCCCATTTGGGACTCGTCAGCTGGATGTACCTGCCTCCCAGTGAGTGGTGTTGTTTCCACCGGGACTCGGACTCGGGAGCGATAGCTTCAAACGTCAGAGCGTTACCCACTACACCACCGAGCTACAATAGCCACTTCTTGTGCGACGGGTATAGTTTTAGTGTTATTGCTTGTATGACACCATCGTTGATTGGACCGAATTGATCAGTCTCTGTTGGCATATAGGCTCCTGTGTGGATGCCTCGATATGGCCTGTCTTTGAACTATGTTTAGTAATGATCGCTCCCGAGTCCCGGTGGAAACAACACTCACTGGGAGGCAGGTACATCCAGCTGACGAGTCCCAGTTAGGACGAAATGCGCATCCTGGATTCCACTGCTAGCCACTACCCGTCATTACTATACATAATTAAAACACAGGCAATATCGAGGCATCCGCATAGGAGCCCATATGTCAACATAGACTGATCATTTCGGTCCAATCAACGACGGTGTCATAAAAGCAATAACACTATTTCCGGAATACTTTGGAATGCTCCTGTGAACGTTGATCAGAAAGCTAAAACATCTCATCAGAAGGCAAGAATACTTGAATCATTGAACGACTTATTGAAAAAATTCCAAGATAACGAAGGGGTGGTCGAATATTTCACTTAAGTCACTTCACAGTATTCTTAATAAATGTTACTAAATTTCTTTATAAACCATAGGATCCTACAATCTTTAAGCCAATATCAAACGACCTTGAATACAGCAATAAAATCAAGCGTGTCTGTTTTATGATTTATTGATGAAAAAATAAATGCAATTACACTGGATATAGTTTTTCTACATGGATGAAGGAATTAAGAAGGTTCTGTGTCTGGTTCACAAGGACTAAAGTCGAAATAGGAACGAAAATGAAATTCTTCCGTGTGATTATAGAGCATTGTACACACCTTAGCCGTTTTTTTACCGTAGATAAACGGTTGAACGATTGCACATTGGTTTTAAATAATTAGTATGAAGCCCTATAAGCCCCTACGAAGTTGTTTAGCCGGACGTACGCCTTCTGAGATATCTATGTGCCTTCCACTCATAGGTTGGCACTCTTCAGCAAGGTGCATCTTCCACGTGGGGGTGGGGGGGGGGATGATGTTCCCTTTAAGATACACACCTTCATCACTCAGTGCTGCATTCAGGGGCGTTACCACTATGCATTTCGGAATAGCGTAATATGGTTAGTTAAGGCAGGAATATTTTGTTGAAGCATAAAAATAGGAAGTTTCATTTTAAGATGATTTCTTGGTCATGCATAGATCTCATACTTTCATTCCTTTAAGCTGACTTGATTGTACTTTTGAAAAAATATTAAACACTGTATCAAGTATACTGAATTCAAAAAACGTTCCACAATGTAACTTGAGATTATTTTAAGTCATGTAGAATACTTAACGAATTAGTGATTGCCTAGAACAGTAAACATATTCAGCTTCAAGCGAGTAAGTAAGCTTGTCAATAGACATTATTACAACTCATCTACGGATTTCATGTTCGTCCTTGATTTTTTAATCACCATTTTAAAACCATATGACTTGGATTATTTGAACAAATACACGGAGATTGATGTAAGGCATTATTATGATGTTTCGAAAGTTGGAAGTGGGAAATCTTCAGGAGGAAGTAGATTGTTGCTAGTCGGTAATCTATTTTTAGCCTGTGATCATAATGGAATGAGGTACTTTTATCCGATCTATGCAAGTTGTGTAAGTTGTAAAATTATTCTTCACTGTCCTACAAGGTAAATTAGTTTTTAATAATTTTGAACAATAAAATTTCAAACAAACAAATGCCAAACTACTGATAATGTGAAGGACAATAGTTCATAATGTATGTGAATTACTTAGCAGGTGATAACCAATGGAAAGTAAACGTCTTCAGCACAAATCTCTGTTAGAACAACCACAGGGAATAGTGGTGTATTCTGCTTAGTTCTAAGCGTTCTAACTTATTGTAATGATAGATAGAGGTTAGCAGCAGAATCCAGGACCCTTGTTTTGTTCTGTTTGGGACCTTTAATCTGAATGTACTGGCACCCCAGTGAGTGATGCTGTCCTTACTAGGATTCGAACCCAGTAACTATCTCCTGGAACGCCGAAGCGTTATCCATCAGACCACTGGGCAAAAGAGCCTCTGATTTTGTGACAGGTACCAGATATTGTTTATTGATACTTTTAATTCCCTTTTTTGCTGTACCGGGTCGAACTGATTGACTTCTGTTGGTAGATGGGCTGCTATGCCGATACCTCTATTTTCATTGTATGTTTTTAACCCTCTTGACTAGGTACCTATTTGTAAATTATAGCCACAAGTGTACAACTATTTAAATGATTCCGTTGTAAGGAAAATCAGCTTCGCTGAACCAGTCACTCCGCTCAAACGATGTTTAACGGAAAAAACTATCGAAATGAGGATGAAAATGTTTCAGATATGTTGTTGAATATGGATGTAATGGTATTTGTGATGGACGGTGATCTCTAATTAAAAAGGGATTGACAGATAACTCAAACATAGTGTTGCTTATCTTCTCTACCATTTTGTCATTTCTGAACATGCTGAAGTAGAGGTCAGTTATAATATTCGATTGTGTGGGAATGGGAGAAATGTTGATTTGGTAAGGGTAATCATATTTGAGATATCCTCTATCGGAAGACTGATTTTGAGCACAGGAATGATGGTTGGCTCAACATATGGGTGGTAGTGGTATTGGTGGTGATTGTGGTGGGGAGGTGATGATGATAAAACACCCATGTGATTGATACTGGGTAATACCTGAAGTAGAAATGAAAATCTGGGTTGTGTCAAGATTCGAACCAATGAGATCTGGTATCAATCACACCAGACAACCTCATTGATAAACAGTTATGCAAATGGAGATGCAGTTGAAAGACAAGTCAAACGCTTGGTAAGTGAATGGAAGTTGAGACTTAGTTACCAGTTGGATTTCGTAGATGAGTATGCGGGACACTGAGTTGCTTTGCTAAGAAGTGACTAGCCCGTATCTTCCTTCCCTTTGGGTTTCTGCTTCGATAAGCACTCAACCAATAATAATGGTAATACGGTAAGTATTATAAGTTATACAGTTCAAAATAAATTTGCCTAATCGTGTTTTATTTGAACTGTCTTAAATTTACACTCAAACCAGATTATCCAGTGAGTTAATATAACTTACATAGTCGCAAGTAAATGGTGCGTAGGTGTGGTCACATCGAAGGTCTAGTGACACGAATATGAATTTATGAAGGTGACTTATTTTGACGGTTCTGTATTTTCCCCTTCTTGATCGTTATTATCAAGCATAGCATACTAGCTAATCTTTGTTTTCAATCACCATGTTAGATGCCTTTACATTATGGGTATATTGTAGACTTCAGAGATAGAATCAGGTTATCAATAAAGGTTGAAAAGCCTAATTATTGACTATGTCTCAGTAAGATCCAACAACATCCGATATTACTCATATGAAAACAGGAAAATATTAATTTTCTAAACTCTTCTAGCCTCTGTGTCTTGAATTTCGGTCCATTTTATTAAGTTGTACTCCTTCTATCAACTTAACAGTCTCTTCATCTCTTCTGCTTTTAGTTATGAAGGTAACAAGTGTCTGCACCACAGACTTCTGGTTTACTATTTGTAAGCTAAGTTAATGATTCCTTGAGAAAACTTTTGACTCTCTGTAGAGGTATGTGAAGAAGCGAACTGGGGAAATAAGTCAAATGGAGAGGTAGAACGAGGCGATCGTTGGGGAGAGTAGAGGGTTGGGAAGCAGAACAAATGGAATAGGTCGAATGAGACAGTGGTAAAAAGAAGAAGAGATTCAGATGACTTTTGAAATAGGTGGATGAAGAGGCGAGTAGTTGGTAAGGTCAATGACTTTCAGTGTAAGCTGAAAGAGCATCAAAAATCACTAACATGTTGGTTGAACTTTATTCATTTTGGACTTCTATGAAAATGCTATTGCTATCTTCCATAGTAAGACCTCGCATAGAGTAAGCAGTTTTAGGGAACTGAGGTTGGATTTTATTCTGGTACAATCTGGCTGATGAATTATTCTGACGACATTTTCATGTGACTATAGTTTGTTGACGGAAATGTGATTTACTTTGTAGATAATTTAATAGGTCACACCATGCTGGCCTCATTTTCCTAAGAGCTAAGAGTGAAGAAATTAGGCTTTGTATTTTTGCTTGGAGTACGTTTACCTCCCAGTTCAATACTGGACTCCATTTTACTTCCCTAAACTTTAAACAACAGACTAAAGCCTGGTTATGCATTACAGAGGGTGCCACACTGAGTACTTGCAGGTATGTTATATTGGAAGTTTAAAATACCGTAAGGAATGGTTTGGGAGTGATGCAACCTGGCTATTAACATAATGTAATGGTAAATAATACCGTAAAAGCAATAGCTTAGTGTTCGATGAGATTCAACGTTGATGCTGACCTTCATAGTTTTAATGAACTTGCTAAGCCGAAGGGCATGGTCAAGCATCTCTGCTATTTGCTACGTTGTGATGTTGCGTTGTGCTGCTCGTCTGAGATCCTCTAGCCAGTTATTCGGAACGCCTCAGCATTTTGGTACGCACTATCATCTGACCACTGTATTGTGTTCCTTTTTGGTCTCACATTTTCTGGTACATAACAAGTATGGATAATTAGTGATTGGCTTTTCCATCTGTCAAATTTGCACGAGATTCATCCCTAAAATCTCTTTGAGATCCATTTCCTTAAATTTAGTTGTATTTCTGAGTATATTGGAGATTGAGGTTAATTCTCTTACCTCAGATACTTTAATAGCTGATTAAAGCGTAACTGGCCCTTGTCTTCTGAAGAACTTCAAGATAAAGTGCTCTCCTGTAAGTTGAATCTTCGGGTGCTTTCCACCTTAAAAGACTTTAATTGTAGAGAGTCTAGATAGAGCCATTTTCTCTACTTTTGTCGCTCCATCAGTGTGCCATCACATTCAAATTTAATTGGATAAAGTGTACTAATATTAAAACGTTGAACATAAATCCATCACGCTAATTTAGTAATTGAGATGTATCCTAAGTATAATAAAGTTACAATATGAACTCAAAACTTAAGCATACTTGATGCAAATGTATCAATAACCAAACTCTCAGTTCTTTAGTCTAAGTTAACGATTTAGAGACCAGGAAAATAGGAAGGAGTAGCACTGGCTAGTTATAAACTGGATAATATAATCAATTGGTTAAATGAGCTTCTCTAATGTATGCGTAAGAATAGGGCAGTGCGGTGGATTGTAATTACATTTAAGTTTATTTATGAGATGTGCCATACAATGAAACAGTATTGTTTACTGGTTAGTGTTTTGGACACAATTTATAATCCTTAGTTATTGCAGGATAACTCCACAACTTTGTGACATGATTTATATGGTTCTAATTCTCTCTTCTTTTTTGTAATATAGACAGTAGGATTTTTCATGTTTGGAACAGTTTCTGAATCATTTCTATTGCAAGTATTGAATGTTGCAACAGAAGTACAATCAGAATGATTCAGCGGCTGACCGGATATATGGAACACCATACTAGCTACATCACAAAGAAGGAGAATGAGCTAGAACCACATAACTATTTCTCAGAGCTATGGAGTTATTTTGTCATGAATATGTACAATAAATTGTCTCCGATATGTAATCCAGGTAATAATACTGTTTCACTGTGTAACACATCTAATAAACAAACTGAAACAGATGAACTTATGCCTAAGACAGAATATTGGAGTAATTGTGATCAATGTGAGTACTCGCAGTAACAATACAATCGTGAACAGGTCAACAAATTTGGCAGCAAAAAAGGGGAATATCCATGATTGATGTTTCCAATACATGTAGATCTTTACAGTTACGAGCTTGATACCATAGGATTTCTAGAGCGTACAAAGGATTTTACGAAAAAAGCCGTAAAAGTATTCTGCTTGTTAACAGACGTGCAGGCAAGTCTCATCTACAGACTAATTGTGTGGTAGAAGGCGAATCGTCAGGAGTCAATATATTGTAACTCACACTACTTTCTTCATAGTATATTCACCGTTTATTTTTAACAAACTGATCTAAACGATGATCTGGTATTAAATATTATCCGTTCAAAATTTTATTGCAATGCTTCATCAGCACTTATTCGTCTAGATACACATCTTCGACATTATGTGTTAGGAACCTAGCAGCAGCTGTTGGATACGAACCTCAAGTCTGCCTAAACGGTAAACAATGATTCTTCAAATAACTGAGAAATGGTTGAACAAGTCGTTATTTAAATGTTATGCGAATGAATAAAACCAAGCATTCTTTGTTTAAAGGTACTATTCATCACGGATTGATGTCATTCAATGGATCACTAAAAACCTAAAAGTAGTAGATATCTGTTTCGTCGTACTACAGGACACCTTAGCAGCAAGCACTCACGACAGCACCAGGGATCGAAACCTGTATCGTCAGGTTTCTGGGGCAAGTGAGTTACCACTAAGTTACACAATCAGAACCCAATAGTTCATACTTTCCCAAGTCCATATATCTCAGTCTTCAGATCTTAGAAACACTCTAGCACCAGTAGTCATTCACTCTGTCCATTTCTACGAAACTCATTCTTAGTTCTGTCTGCATTAACAGTCAATATTTATGTAAACAAACATTGTAAGAAGACTTCTTTCTACACCATATTGCATTTTCGGCTTATAACTAAGTTTCCTCTAGGTAAACAGTTCAAATACCACTAATGAATGCAATCCATATTAGAAATGTATGTTTTTTAACCTGACTGTGTGTCATTTATACGTTTGCAAGTGCATCAGAATCGTATCTCACTTATCTAGCATGCTGGATTGTCCCCTTTTTACTCAAGAGACTAATAACTGACACGTTTACTCAGTGTTATTAACCTGTTGTCTGTAAATTATTCATCTACTATATAAGAATAAAGAGGTATACAAATAACTGAGGTTTAAGTTCATTTTAAAATACTGATGAGACAGTTGGAAGCAATCGACAGGAAGTGTTTGACCCAGATTTCTTCTTCACTTACACTTCTATGCAATTTCTATCTATGATCTCAGTGGAAATAGTACGCATTCCCCAGAAGTTCAAATTCGACTTTTTCAGTTTTGTAGCCACAGAGTTACAGCTGCGTTACTCGACCTGCAGCTGATAGCTTCCTCTTCTTATTGTTACTGGTTTCAAACTGATGGCTTGATTTGTTGACATACTTGTAATTCCCCACTGTTATACTAGATAGAATTGTTCGACCTCTGTTGACAAATTGGCTGTTATAGTGATGCCTTGATATTGCCTGGATAATGATAATTTACTTGGTTGTGGCCAGCAGTATAACAACAGGGACTTACAAGTATATCAGCAAATAATAATCACTAATGCCCGTTGTACAAGAGGTGATTGTGGTACCTCACTGGCCTAGTGGATATCAGTCTGGCGTTTGGAGCGATGGGTACGACGTCCGAGTCTTAGGGAGAACAACATCCAGCTGAAGAGTCCGAAGTAGGACGAAGCACGAGTCCTGAATTCTACTGTTAGCTGCAACCAAGCAAATTATTGTTGGCTTGATTAACTAAAATTTCGACAGATTCACACCAACTTATCGAAAAGTCTTTCACAGTTAACTAGAATTAATGAAGTGAATTCATTGTCCAAAGTAGTTTGAAATGGTTGGTGAGATCATTTTTAACGCCCATTAAGTGAATAACATCTTAGTTTTTATTGAATTATCAATATCTAATCTATATTTGTTATGACTACTCTGGAAGAATTTGACTGCGTAGTTTATAGTTAGTTTAAATGTTAATCATACTACATCAAATTTATCCAAATATTAGTTATATGCAAGCGAATAAATAACATAACATATCATATTGATTATTGAAATACGAGTTAAAAGGATGATCCCTTAAGAAATGGGGTTAAGATTGTTATCTATATTTGAGGTCATTTAAGTGAATTTAGCTCATTATAATACAATGTATAATACGCATCTAGGAGACTAGTAACCTCGCTTGGTCAACTAGTTCACTAGTTACTAGCCGGTCCTAAGCCCATGTGAAGAGGGAAGGTTTGGCGTAGGGCTAGCAACCCTACACCGTAAAACAAATCAAACCGATAAAGAAACTTCAAAGCACAAACGATATATAAAAAATAAAAACAAAATTATTCCTCGCTGGAATCGGAGAGACGAAATGACGCCGGGTGGTGAAAGTCTGCCTTCGGGAAGCCAGTCGGCCAATGTGCCTTCTCTCGATGAAAGCGAAAGTAAACGTGGGGACATGGAATGTCCACACCGTGTTTGAACCCAACAAGGCAGCCCAGATTGCAAACGAGATGAGAAGGTATCACATCGAAGTGCTTGGGATTTGCGAAAGCAGATGGAATAGGAGTGGACTCTCCAAACTGTCAACTGGAGAATCAATAATCTACTTCAATATTGTCACCAAGACGACAACCACCAGCACACTGAGACTTGGAGTGGCTATCATGATGTTCCCAACAGCATCGAAGGCTCACTCTCATGCGGTGGGAACCAATCTTCTCCAAAATCAGGATCATGACAGCAAGGTTCAACTCAAAAGGAAGGAAGGAAGGTCACAATCATACAATGCTACGCCACACACCTATAAATAATGCAGATGAAGAGAGAGAAGAAGGAGGAATTCTACAGACAACTTCAATCAACACTGGACAAGACACCACTCAAGTTGGCGATATCAAAATTCTAATGGGTGGGGGGGCGACATGAATGTCAAACTGGGAGGGGACAACACAGGAAGATAACTAACCATGGGTCGAGAAGCACTCGGTGAGGTGATGAACGAGAATGGAGAATTGTTTGCAGAATTCTGTGCATTCAACGATTTGGTGATTGGAGGTGAGGCAGTGTGTCCAGGCACAAGGATATCCACAAAGCAGTGACATGGATTTCACCAGACACCTGACACACTAAAAATCAGATCGACTTTATCTCAATCTCAAGAAAATGGAGACGCAGTCTACTTAACACAGGGTCAGGAAGAGGAGCAGATGTAGGTTCCGACCACTCACTGTCTAGTGCAAGGAACCTTCCAAATCAAGTTAAAAGCCTTCAATTCAAGGAAGCTGGTGATAGACCTCAATTCAAGTACAACACCCGGAAAGTGAAGGATGAAACTACAAATGAAATCTTCAATGCAGCCAGCCATCAAGACAAAATGGGAGATATCGAGGAACATACCTGAAGAAACCTGTGTGGAAGAACACTGGAAGTCTGTGAAAGAGATGTGGAAAGAAACCTGCACAGCCGTATTAGGAAAGAAGAAGTAGAGGAAAGACAAGGAATGGATGTCAGTGGACACATGTAAGCTGATAGAGCAGGGAGAGGAGGATGGTGAAGGAGAAGATAAACCAGTGCAAGGATGCTCAACGACATGAGGAACTGAGTGGATGTATAAAAAACTACACTGGACAAAGCAGTGAAGAAGAGTGTGCCCAAAGACAAAAGACACTTCTACGAAACACTGGTAAGTGAAGCAGAACAGGCTGCAGGTAGGAGAGATAGAGACCTGATAACATTGTATCAAATAACTAGGTTACTATCTGGAAGGGAAGAGATCGACATAGACGAAACCAATAAAAGATGATGAACGAAATTTAACTTCGAATAAAGGGAAACAAAGGAAACGATGGCTGACCACATTAAGAAGCTCTTGAATCGATCACCACCAGCAACCCAGCCGCTGAACTACAAGTGAACACAAACTCTCCGACGAAAGTAGAAGTCCTAAGCTCCATAAGGCTACTGAAGTGCGGAAAGTAGCAGGACCAGATGGAATCCCACCAGAAGCACTGAGAGCAGACGCAGAGACAACAGCGGACATGTTCACACCACCATTGCGGTAGGTCTGGAAAGAGAAGAGAAGGTACCTACCCATTGGTTGTTAGAAGGGCTACCCTGTCAAACTCCTGATGAAGGGCGACCTAAGTGTTTGCAAGAACTGGTGCGGAATCACGCTCCACCTCTGTCCACTCCAAGCAAAATATTAAGCCACATCATCTTGGAGAGACTAAAGGATGCGCCGGATTCAAAAGTAAGACCACAACAGGCTGGCTGGATTCAGAAAGTACAAATCATGTGCGCGTCAAATTACAACGTTACGCTATGCATCATCATAGGACAGAGTAGAGAATGGCAGTCCAGTCAACTCTCTAACTCAACTTCATCGACTTTGAAAAGGCCTTTGACAGCGTCGACTGAGAGATTATTTGGAAACTGCTTCAATACTATGGAATACCACAAACCTTTATCAACCTCATTCAACAACTAAATGAAGACGCCACATACCAGCCAAGTAATTCACAATCGGAAGCTCAGTGATGCTTTTAAAGTGAAGTGGAGACAGGAGTGAAACAAGGTTGCCTACTATCACCCATGATATTCCTGATTGTGGTTGACTGGACTGGATCATGCAACAAACAGTGAGGAGCAAGAAGAGGGGGATACGCTGGCTGGACTGCAGAAAAAACCTAGATCTGGATTTCGCCAACGATGACTTGTGTCTGGTGTCAGTCACACAAACTCGAAGATCTACAGGCAAAAACTCACAAGTTGACAGAAGAGGCAGGGCGGCGAAGACGGGACTTCAGGTGAATGTAGAGAAGACAGAGGTGATGAAGATACCCAACCAACACCACCACCAGCAACAATAATAACGAGCTCCAATCACCATCAACGGGAGAAACTTCAAGGAAGTAGCCCCTTTCACCTATCTAGGCAGCACTCTTTCAACTACAGGCGGCACAGACGAGGAAGTCAAAGGCAGCCAGGATCGGAAAGACAGTAAGATAGGTGTTGATTAATCTGAAACCAGTGTGGAGATCTTCTGCACTCCACTCAGCACAAAGCGTGAAGAACATCCGGGTTTTCAACACCAACGTCAAGTCAGTGCTTCTATGTGATGGTTGAGAGACTTGGCGCATTACGAAAGGGATTTCCAACAAATTACTGACATTCATCAACAACTGTCTACACTGGCTCGTTACTGAAGATCGGATGGATTGCCAGAAATAATAAGCAACAAGGAACTCTTGCTTGTGACGAACCAACTAAGAACCTATCACTCAACAAATATGCAGGAGGAAGTGGAGATGGATTGGGCATGTACTGTGAAGACCTTTTGGGGACATCACGTGTCAGGCCAGTCCCTCGAGTGGAACCCAGATTGGAAGTGACGAGTTGGGCTTCCCAGCGGAGGATGACATGCAGGAGATCGTGTGAGGAAGAAATGAGAACTTCTGGGCTGTCGTGGAGCCAGGTTCAAAAGTTTGCAGAGAACAGGGTGCACTGAAGACGTGCTACTGAATCCCTATGTTCCATTAGGAACCCAAGGGACAAATAATAAATAATAATAATAATAGGCGACCAGTAGTTTTCTGAACTTCATCAAGTTTAGGATTAAAGCTGGGTGATTTCATTAGTATTTTATGGGAGGATATTATCATAAAGTCTAAAATTGAAGTTCTATATAAATCAAGGTTGAGCACATACAAATTGATGAAGTAAAGCCTCCTCTCCTTTATGCTTTAATGTAAATTCAAATTATTTCCTTGTAGGATGAAGGATTGGATAGGAAGTGAATCTAGAAGATAGTTTTTGTCCCGGTTTCAACTTCTCGGTAAAATTCTCTCACATCCTAGTGAAGCTTGAATCCCTATTCATCTCAAAAACTCATTAATGTATAGTGCTCATTAGTGACTTGCTTCCAGATGGAGATCACGAAGCTCTAATGAGAAGTGACCTGTGGGGTGAACCAGTCAGAAGTGAAGCGGATGCTTACTGAAGATATTGGGTGACAGTAGCGCTATATCGTGAATTGACAGAAGTTGGAAACTGTGAACCATTGAAACCTGAAGGTACTGAATTCGATCCATATTAGGGTCGTGGGTGCGTACTGCCGAGGAGTCCCATGCTAGGACGAAACAACTGTCCAGTACTCCAAGATTTTCAATGGTTCCCTAACTGATGTCAGTTCGTGATGAATACAACCTCTAAACTTGAATCAGATACCAATAGCTTAAACTTTCAGATTTCAACTCACACAATATATACTACTGCTTGATATGAGTAGTTGAAAATCATGCACTGCAATCAGCGGGTTACTCTGGGGAGACCAAGAGTGTCTACACACCGGCCGACTGTTTCACTCGTCTATGAGCCCGTTTGCCACCTACATGGAGCATGATAATGGTCATTTGATGTTCAGATCCTGTTTATTAAGTAATTAAACCTAAAGACCACCTTAGCATCTTCTGAAACTACCGGTTAAGTTCCGCTAGTTTACGAAAAAACTATTACTTTCAATATTTTTAGTCCGTAGGATATAATGTATCGTCTCTGTTTACATTCAAAAAAATAGCACGGATCTCATCATCACACTTTATAATCGGGATATTTTGTTCCCAGACAGAAATACATTGGAATTTCGCAAATATTGTCAATTCCACCGTGAATTTTGTAACTTATATATTAGTCTAGGCTTCACCGACTTCGAATGTAGAAGCATGGATAAAGTATGATAAACTATATTTCCCCTAAAATTGAACTTATTTCTAATGGGTAAATGGCGTAGAATAACTAATCAGGCTATTAATGTTTATCGACCGAAGTTGCTGGCAGAAGGCATGACTAATAGGGCTTCAAACAGATGTATGAATCTAAAACTTCTAGTCTCAGTCCTTTTTTCCAGTATACAATGAAATGTCCAGATTCGGTGTGCATCCCAAGACCCATTTTCTATTATTTCACTTTCTAACGTATATACAGACACTATCCCAGCGCGGTCGGTATATGAGAAACCACTACTTAGAACTGTATAAATCTACGGAACTACTAATAAATTACCTACCCCTCGATGATGATGTGAATTCAAAATCCCAAATGGTTTTAGAACAGGATGATAACGTCGTCTAGGAACTGATAATATTGGATCATTATACCAAATTGTTTTACGATCGTTTTTGAAGCAAAAGTATGATTTTAGTAATTTTCTTAGATAACCCTCTACTTTTTGCTGTTAAATACCTTCCTCTAATTAGCAAATCGCATCTAACAAACACGCCTTTTCCTCTTTGCATTTTCTGATCTGTACTCATAGGACAATTCACTTGTCATACTCATAAACAAAGAATTGATTAACACAAACTCAAATTCTTTCAAACTGGTGTTTGAAAAAATAAAATGCTGCCAGACAGTCTGTTGCTGGAACAACCATGTATATTATTCAAAGATTTCATCAATATAGAGTAAAATATTTGTATCTCAGGTGGATGATCTTGATTGTATTGTGGTCTCTGAGCTAGGTTGTTTTATCGTGAAGCTTTCATCGTCCTTCTAAACGGCATCATCAGCACTAACTTCAGTATGAAGTGAACTGTCGATATCACTCCGTGAGTGGTTAAGTAGCTTGCCTTGATGAAGTAGTCTGTGATTGATTGTATCTTTTGATTACTGTGTCATTGACTATATAGATTTTCCTGTTGGTTGTTTCTCTGCTTGACCTCTGACCTTTCTGTCGTTTATCACTTTTATTATTGGTTGATAGATTGGGTCTATGTCTATACATCTGTTGATTGCTGACTGACCTGAATGCCAAGCTCCTACGAATTCTCTGATATGTTTTGTGTTTCCTCTGTCCAAAATTTCTACATTGTCGAAATTGAATTCATGTCCATAATTATCCACATGCATTGAAATGAGTGATGAAATGTCATGTGTGACGTTTAATAGCCAATTGGTGTTCATGTAGACGAAGGCGAAGAGGACCACCACTTTGTCCAATGTAGTGTTGACCACAATTATTGCAAGCTACTAAATCACTCACGGAGTGATACTGACAGCTCACTTCATACTGAAGTTAATGCTGATGATGTCGTCTAGAAAGACGATGAAAGCTCCAGGATTAAACAATGTAGCTCAGAGAACACAATGCAACAAAGATTTTTATAATTGAACACAATTTTCGTACTGATGTAGAAATGATGAAGCATGGGTGTGAAGGTCTAAGATATCAACTTCAATCTACATTTTGTCAAAAGCCTAAGCTTATTCCAACTACTTTTAATTAGTTGAATACCGAAAGCTTTTATATTGACTAACAACTGGAGAGAAATCAATGTCATACGGTTTTTTCTTAAGTGCTGATTGAATTCCAATGGTCACTTGGCTAGTAGACTCTTCATCATGGTGCTCTTTGACTGTATTAGGTTGAATACGGCATTCTAAAGACAATTATTATCACTATTGCTATAATAATAATAATAATAATAATAATAATAATAATAATAATAATAATAATAATAATAATAATTGTTATTGCTTGTATCATACCGTCGTTGATTGGACCGAGTTAATCAGTCTCTATTGGCATATGGGATCCTATGAGGATGCCCGATAAACCTATGTTGTAGTCATAGTAAAGATGGATAGTGGCTAGCAGTAGAATTCAGGATGCGTATTTCGTCCTATTTGGGACTCGTTAGCTGGATGTGCCTGCCTCCCAGTGAGTGATGTTATTTCCACCGGGATTCGGACTCGGGAGCGATCTCTTCAAACGCCAGAGTGTTATCCAGGTACATCCAGCTAACGAGTCCCAAATAGGGCGAAATGCGCATCCTGGATTCCACTGCTAGCCACCATTCATCTTTATTATTATTATTATTATTATTATTATTATTATTCACCAGTCACCCCATAGTGTATGTCAAAGGATTAAGATAAACGAAAGTTGGAGGAATGGTAGGAAACGTATAAGGCAAACTGAAGAGGGCAAAATACATTTAGGAAATGCGAAGGAAAGTTTAGATGCTTAAATGTTAACGTGCTTAACAATGCAAAGGTGGAATGCATATAAAATGACACTTATATAAATTATATATGAACAAACCTAAGCTTGTTTGAAATAAGAAATTCCAATATTTCGTACAGAAATATGAATTATAATTACTTTTCAATTATAATTCAGTCATGTTTAGACATTGAGATGAACTATACGATTTATGACCTTTTATATGTATCTGCGATAATGTAGATTCTGATTACTTCCTTGAAGAAGCTCGAACCAGATTTCTGAGAGGGACGTTAGAATTTCTTATTTCAAACACTCTGAGATTTGTCCAAATAAAACTTATATCTAATGTCAACTTTTCACTCGGCGCCCAGTACTTATGAAACTATCTGGTCAAATCTTGACTAGGATTTATATAAAGTGCTACTTATAAATTGTAAGTAACACGAAATGAAAAGCATAAAAACGGTGCTATGACGTGAAAATAGTAGCAAAAACAGAAGTGCGCTAATCTCAGTTCACTGAGTTGATTTCAATCTTATCAATGTCATTCCCTTACATGTTACATAATCTGTTAGCTGGTATTACTTGTTCCCTTTAATGTATCCTCTATTCCTGTGTACAATTCTTGAACCTTCTATTTCATTGCATATAAAATAGTAATGATTTTGATCAACAGCTAACGATTTAACCCGGCTCAATATTTTAGGTTCGGAAATTTGCAGTATCTCATGCGTTGTCGTTCTAGTAAGAACATATTATTATGCATTCATATTCATGCATTTCATATAAGTAGTTCGACAAGTCCATGTGTGATCAGATTGTTCGAAATGTATAGCGCTAATACATCACATGTTTCAGATAATCTTCGTCTTCTCATTTCGCTGTTTAAATTTATCAAAGGGACCAGTTGCTTTAAATTTTTAAAAAGAAGACTCCCTCAGCATACTGTTAAAAGGTTAGATGAATTGGTTAGCCTCAGATGTAAAATCGCATGTGAACGAGTGAAGTTGGACTTTTATAAATCTTGCATTTCTAATCACACGTTTCCTGGAAAATTTTATAAAACTTTACGTTCCAGCAAATTACAACCAAATATCTCAAACCTTATTCGAATTTCGAAATCTCATGTGGAGAATTGTAGTGAAAATCTTATCAAATTAATCGGATGTCACGTACATGCATCTTCCGTATTGTCGGAAATTTCTTTAGTTTGCCACATCAAGTTTGTTAATTTTTGCAGTTCGGTTATAATAAAGCAAAAGAAAGGATGACGACAAAGCTGAACAAATCTCAGATTACGAGCGACCATGTGAATTCATTCCCAGTTAACCCAGACAACTATGTGACGAATTTATCATCCGTTCAGTTATCTGTTCTTGATAAAGAGGCGCTCTCTCTTGGGTTCAGTTTTTCTGTCCCTCAAACACAAAACTCTGATTTAACAACCGATGCTCAATTTGAAAACCTGTATGATCAACTGAGCTCACTTGTCCCAACTTCTCCAGACAATGAGAACTGGCTAAGAGCTAAATTAGTAGACATCGCTCATGGGTTTCATAATCCTGGTCCAAGACAGAAAAGCATCTTAACGCGTGAGCATTTCCAAGCACTGAAAGGATTACGAAATAACTCTGATATTGTCGTACTAAAACCCGATAAAGGATCAGGTGTGGTCGTTATGAACACGTCTGATTATAAAAGTAAGATGTTATCTATTCTCAGTGATGAAAGCAAATTTACGTCAGATGCCCCCTGTGAGGGATACGTAAATTGGAAGGCAGAGTAAATTCTAAACTTGTGAAAATGCTTGGTATGAATTTAATCAATAAGGAGGAATTTAATCGTCTAAAACCTATGGGATCTGAACATCCACATCTATATGGGTTACCTAAAACTCATAAGCCTGACAACCCACTGCGTCCAATATTGTCTATGTCGATCACCCACACATAATCTAGCCAAATGGTTGGCAAAGCTCTTGAATCCTGTCAGAAGCCATTTATGTAAGTCCTCATTGAAAGATACATTTGACCTTATTGACTGTTTAAATGATATTAATATCAAGGATAAGACTATGTACTCGTTCGATGTAAATTCTTTATTTACTAATGTACCTCTAGTAAAAACAATTGATATTTTATGTGACTATATTTCTTCTAACAGTCTTATATTCCCTATCCCTATTAATTTTTTAAAAGATTTATTGTTATTATGCACTGATAAAGTTGAATTCACATTCGAGGGCGAACACTTTCAACAGATTGATGGTGTCGCGATGGGCAGTCCATTAGGACCGTTGCTAGCTGATGTATACATGTCATATGTTGAAAACATGGCTGACGATCTCATTGGAAGGGTTTCACTTTATAAGAGATATGTTGATGATATAGTCATTATATGTGAAAAGCCTGATGATGCAATGTGCCTGCTACAGAAAATGAACACGGCTCAGAATCACATTAGCCTGACTTGTGAACAAGAGACGAACAACCAGCTACCGTTCCTAGACGTATTGCTCAGTCGACGGGAGGATGGCTCGATCAGGAGGTCGATCTATAAGAAACCTACATGGACAGGGCAATATCTTAATTTCCATAGCTATTGTCCAGTCCAATACAAACGTGGTTTAGTCAGATGCTTATTCAACAGGATAAACCGTATCTGCACCGATGACACCAGGGAGGAAGAAACCAACTTACTGACGACAACTCTGATACAGAATGGATACCCGTTGAGATTTATCGACCGGTGCAAAAGTTATGTACCATTGAAAAGTACACAGTGTTCCGTTGCTAAGAAAAATGTCTACATCTCATTACCATTTAGAGGTGATTCACATAGCTTTGTTGTGAGGAAAAGACTTAGATCGGCCATCTGTAAAACGTATTATGCAGCTAAGGTCATCATTGTAGAGAAGACCAAGTCCATGTTACAGCACAAACCGAAACAACATATAAACGATTACATCACATCCCACTGTGTTTATCAATTTACATGTATGTGTGGACACATATATAGGGAGGAGTAATCGTGATATGCAGTTAAGGAAGGCTGAACATGTACCTAAGTGGCTACAAAAACAAATGACCTCAACAGATCCGATAAGTGCAGGTGACAAACATCTTCGTCTATCGCTAAACATATACTAGAAACTAACCATAGGATAGACATGAAAACAGCCTTTAAAGTACTACATAAAAGTGGTCAGAGCCGAGTGCTTAAATTTATTGAAGCTCTTGCCATCCGTAAATTTAAACCCCCTTTATGTATACAAAAACAATTTGTACTCACGTTGAACCTACCTTGGTAGTATTGATTTTAATTTTCATACCAAGAATAAGGTTTTCCTTTTTTTCTATCCCTTCCTATTCCTATGTTTCCCATTAACTTCATTGACCTTTTCGTAAATTTTCATATAAATAGTTCGACAAGTCCATGTGTGATCAGATTGTTCGAAATGTATAGCGCTAATACATCACATTTTTCAGATAATCTTCTCGTTACGCTGTTTATATTATGCATTCTGTTCTAATAACCACTATAATTTTTAGCTGCATACAGCTTACGATTATCCATGAAATGCTTCTTTTTTATTTTTGAATATAGTAGTCTTTTCTCAGTTCAAATTTGTCAAGGGAAGCGGTTACATGAATTTTACAAACATCGGTTAAAGAACTGTGGAAATGAATAGGAAAAAGAATATTGTGAATTTAATCCCAGTAGATGCATATATGCTCACACCACTACTGAGGAAGGCTTGGAGGGAAGGAAGGAAAGGTACCTGGCATCTGACTGGAAGAAGGGCTACCTTGTCAAACTTCCAAAGAAGGGAGACATAAGCCTTTACAAGAACTGAAGTGGAATCTTGCTGCTGTCCACCCCAAAGTAATATATTATGCCGCATTATCCTCGAGAGACTAAAGGATGCACTGCATTCAAAATTACGACCGGAACAGGCTGGCTGGCTGGCTGGCTGACTGACTGGCTTCAGGAAGAACAAATCATGTACAACTCTACTCTACGCATCATCATTGACCAGAGTATAAAATGGCAGTCAACTCTCTACCTCAACTCAACTTCACCAACTTCGAAAAGGCCTTCGATAGTGTCAACCGACAATTAATTTGGCAGACAGCTGCTTCAACACTACGATTTTAGTGCCACAAATCTTTATCAATCTCATTCAACTGCTATATGAAAAGGCCACATGCCAAGTGATCCACAATGGAAAGCTGAGTGATGCCTTTGAAGTGAAGACAGGAAGAAGTAAGACAAGGCTGCCACCTACTGTGTCACCAATGATCTTCGTGATTGTGGTCGACTGGAGTGAACTGGAGCATGCAATAAACTGTAAGGATAGAGAAGAGGGGTATACCCCATTTGACAGATGAAAAGACCGTAGAAGATTTGGACTTCACCGATGATCATTTATGTCTAATGTCTTGTCACACAAACTCGAAGATCTCCAGACAAAAACTAACAAGTTGACAGAAGAGACAGGGTAGGGTAGGCCAGGGCAGCGAAGACGGGACTCCAAGTGAACGTAGAGAAGACGGAGGTGATGAAGATATCCAACCAACAACAACAACAACAACGTCAACAAGAAGCACTAGTCATCATGAATGGGAGAAACCTAAAGGAAGTAGTCGCTTTCACCTACCTAGGCAAGGCAGGGCAACATCGTTTCTACTACAGGCTACGGCACAGACGAAGACATCAAAGCTAGGATTGGAAAAGCAAGACAGATCTTCATTAACTTGAAATCAGTGTGGAGATCTACTGCACTGCACTGCACTGCACTGAACTGCACTCCATTCAGCACTAAGTGTGAACAAGATTCGGGTTTTCAACACCAACGTGAAGACGGTGCTTCTAAATGGTTCAGAAACTTGGTGCGTCATGGAAAGCATTTCCAACGAATTACAGACATTCATCAACAGCTGCTGCCTACACTCATCCGATACTGAAGATCAGATGGCCACAATAGTAAGAATAAGCAACAGGGAATTCTGGCTGGTTGGCAACGAACCAACCGAGAACCTATCGTCCAACAGATATGGAGAAGAAAGTGGAGATGGGTTGGGCATACACTGAGAAGGCGGATTGGGGACAGCACACTGCAGACCAGGCCCTCGAGTGTGATTCGAACGGGAAACGACGAGTTGGACATCGGTGCCGAGGGTGGCATGGAGGAGATCATGTGGGGAGGAGATGAAAGCTTGTGAGTAGTTGTGGAGCCAGGTTGGGAAAACTGGAGAGCAGAGAGTGAAGTGGAGACGTGCTACTGAAGCCCTATGTTCTACTAGGAACCCAAGGAACAAATAATAATATATAGTAGATGCATATACGTCTTTGTTGGTACTGCAATTATGCACACTATGGGATGTAATATTATGTTGGGTGCTACTGATAGGAACGGACATAAGTAGTATGCATTGAGAAGTTGGCAGAAGTCATAGGCAATTGCCAGAGAAAGTCAAATATTATTCTCAGGGGAGTGCAAGATACAGTGTGGGCATACGAAAAGCAAATCGAGATAGAAGAAGGAGAGAAAACGAAATACATTGTACAAATGACTATTTTAATGGAAAGTGTATAATATTTCATCAGTGCTGTACAAAATGTTATCACAAACATGCCTTCCTGAGTCTCATTCTTCATTGTTCCCAACAATATGACTGTTAAACTTGTTTGACGCGAGGATAGATTTCATTCAAAAAATATAAATAAAGCTTGGTTGTATAAATGATTAAAAACAACTGTGTTGTCACAAACTTATTTTTTAAATTATCATTTCGAGCAAATACTGTAATGATTGAATATTAGTCATGCAAAAAGGGTTTCTGAAACACCTAGGTACTGAAAGAGATCCCAGGGAAATTACTGTAGTCAAAGAGAGTAGAAATGATGTCATTTGAGTCGACCATCGACAACCTACGGCTTGGTATCACTGTTATAAATTACGAACCGTCAAGTATCAGAAATACTGGTTTCATAAGGTGTAGCGTTCAGGGCAAATAACGGTATGTGACAGTATGATTCAGATGGAGGTAAGGTAAAGATTCATCTGAGTCAATGTGACTAACTTTAAGTCAGGTCAATTAAAGTCGGATCTCGTATAATGTATTCAGATAAAGAATGTTCCTATGAGAAGTGATATGTACGCTTACCAGCCAGCAGTATATTTAGAGTGAAAATCTTAATTTTCCTTCAACGATGTCTACACTCCGTTAAACTGCCACTTGGTCAGTGTACTTTCTGAAGTTTTGGGTGTTATAACTACGTCATAGTTAGTAAGAAGCCTATCCGAAATGGCCTTAATCAGTGAACTCCCTTTTGAATGTTTAAGTTGAAAGAAAGCTTGAGTCTTGCTAAAAGTTGGACCAGTAACCCCTCCCCCTATTTTGTGAACCATAGAAGTACTGCTGAAATCGATTAAAAATTCCGCTGAAATTAATGAGTACTATGTCCCATTAGCCCTTGCACTGCAGATATAATGTGTAGATACCAATTTTTATTTCATTACACTACATTTACAGGTAATTTTTTTGGTTTTAATCAGCGCTGACTTGTATTCGATCTCGGGAATGAGAAACTTATTCCACTACTCAGAATAAAATTTAATCCCCGTGCGGTTGTAATGCACACAGTTGATAAATGTTCACATCAGTTAGACATTCCATTTGAAAAGGATATATGATTCACCACTAAATCTCTAATTTTATTGGAAAGAGTATCCAAGTTGAACTGGGTAGTATTATCATCATTAAGTGATCTAATAATATTAAGAAGATGAGGATTATGTAGTATATGAAAGGATAGAACTGTAATAGCTGAATACACCTTCAAGGCTAGTAAAAACGAGTAGCATTTAGTTGAACTCTGAAAGGACTTGGCTAATATACTTCAGTTATTGACTTAATTGCGTGGATTTAATGAAGTCTAGTGGGTAGCTTAAACCATACTGTTATAGGTAAGGTACCTTAAGGGAAAGAGTATTGTAGTCCGAAATCACTAGATTCATATAACTAGAAATAGACTATCAAAACTACGGAAGCTGGCGCTTTGTAATCTTTAGAATTAGTTCAGAATATGAAACTGCGATGGACACGAACATAAAGTAATGAAACTTTGAAGTTATATAGTAATGCAAACAGTTATTCATTACATCCACCACACATCAAATTTCTCTCAGTATATTTGCATCACACTCTTAGTTGCTTAGTAAGTCTGTTGGACCTACTTACTGATTCAGTACTTATATTTTTATTAAAGCCTTCTTTAATATATCTTGAAATCACGTGCAAAATAAGGATTAGTGAACAGATAGCCGGAAACATCAGCTACTCCGATTACTTGGAGGATTTTTACCATTTTTTTGCTGTTCAGTTTCAACTGATGTTTGATAATCATCTTCTCAATAGTAGTATATGCCGATGGAATTCCATGTTACTAGAAGTGTTGATAGGACTTAAGATTCAAAAAGATTTTCAGGACTTTCAAAGATGTGAATGTATTCTTCATTTCAAAAGCGAAGTAAGAAGTTAGTTTTCCACTTTACCATCTCTTCCAGTTTTCGTGGTTTCACTGGTTTTATTGTTCAGTGTTCTTCAGATATTTTCTATCAAACGATTCACACTAGGATAGTGTGGAGCCAGGCAATATATATATAGTTGGCTGAAGACCATTAAAATCTGAAATTTAGCCTGAACGTCAAATATATATTAACGTGGGTGTAGTCAGCTCAACATTTGTATGACAAGAACGCCCAACCAACAACTTAAGAGTATTCAAAGAATATCATCCTGATAAGGTCTTGCATCCTTCATTTCATCATCTGGTTCACTACCTTCTGAAATATTCCATGTTAAACTGTTAGACCGGAAGGTGATAATTTATGCTCAAACGTTCCGAAAAGACCATTAATCAACGTCACTTCACTGAAGGCACTTAAGAATATTTTTGTAAGGCACTTCGACCTTGGCAATCCGTTTAGAATATCTTCTGTTTCACAAGTATTACAGTTCTGATATTGTCAGTAAGAACTAACAGTTAAACAATGATCACTTCATGTGTATCTATTGCTTATTAAAGTCACAATGAATCTAATCGCACCGTGAAATAAGTTCACTATATATAAATAAAATAAGTCATTTTCAGCATTATCCAAGTGTCGATTGAAAGCAATATTCACAGGCTTTTTCAAGTAAACAAGATGACAATCCATCCATGCAAATCAATATAGGATCAGGCACTACTGTATAATGTTCCAACTTGCCATACCTCATATTAGTACACCAAGTAAAAAAGCAGTGAAGTGGGAGATAAAAAAAATAAAATCCAGTCAAATGAATTACAAAGTACGAAAAGTGTGAAAGGAAGAATGAGAAAATGGTGAGATTCGGTATAGCATCGTTGAGATGAGGATAATGTGTGCATACATTCTCGCCAATGATATTGGTTCTGAGCCATTTCACCTAGAGTCTCCAACCACTGGTTCCTCTTGTCCCGTGGACCCCAACTGGCTAGTCTGCATCGCCCCATATGGCTGAAACCAACAGTCAGAGACTTCATGCATTGATGCCATGTTTTAGTCTGGGTCGCTTAGGGCCTTTTTCCAACAAGATGACAATAATAAGGTATGACTAACAGTAAAAGAAGTGGTCACCAGTGGGTAACCAATACAGCTGTCCATTTCCTCAGTGCTTTGCACTTATAGAAGTCTATCGATCAGATTTTTGGAATGAGGCCGCTAGGCAAAATGACATCTTACTACGGTTAACCGTATTTTGGTGTTATATGGTGGGAGTCAGGGGGCCTTTACGGCTTATTGGTTAATTCTGTGAAAAGTAAAACATTCTTAACGTTTCTAGTTCTCTCCCTCAGGTTTTCAGTCTTAGTAGATATCAATTTTTGTTCTGTAAATTAAATATTTTACCAGTCGTCCTCCAATTGACATAGGGGTGAGATGATCTAAAGTTCAAGTAACGATTTGACTGTGAAGGTTGGCATAGTTAGTGGTGTCTAAACTCCTATCTCGTTTTAATTCGCTTTTTTTGCCCTTCATAACCGTTTAACTAATAAGTAGGTTGTATTGTATTCAGTTGTGAATTCATGCTAGTTAAGAAACTATTTACGTACTCCCTTTTCGGCTCTATAAACTTGTTACACAAGAAACGTACCACAGAAACACCACGTAAATTTCTCACTAATGTGTGCATTATACGGGCACTTAAACTAACAAGCTCACTGAGAAAGAAGTTTTATAGGTTGAAATATCCTCTTGATCCAATGGTTGTGAGGTCAAATACATAGATAGAAGTAGGTGAGCAGGGTCAACTAGGCTGTTCGAGCACATAAACCTGGCTTACTCAAGACTGGTGAAGCCTAGTAAGATAAGGAATCTACAAGAAAGTGGGATTATATCTATGGATATAATCACGCAGTAGGATGGGATAGTTTGATAGTCCTCAAAACTAACTTCATCGGATGGACAGAGGGAGAGATAGATAAAAGAATCTTTGTTTGTCGAATCAATACCAAATCATTAGTTGCTCAGTACCCGTTCTAGACATCTGGAAAATTCTACAACCTCTATCACAAAGGAAGAGATAGAACAAGGATTATATAAACAACATCGAAGGGTTAAAGAACTGCCTTGGGGTGACTAGAGACAATCAACTACATCCAAAGCGTTACTCAGCACATAAAACTTCTTCACCGTTTGATAATTAGGATTAACAGCTGGAAACAAAATTCTTCCCTCATGGTGTCCAAGTTTTACTGTTACACCAACAGACCAGCTTCTTATGGCAAGCAGCTTAAGGTTAGGTTAGAATAACTCTAATAGCTTTTTGCAGCAACGCCACACTGTGCACTATTACAAGTAGTATACACTGCAACATATGTAGAATTAGTTTTATGACAGGGTGATGTATGGGTATGCATGTGTGTGTATGCACACAGTGACAGTAAACGCATGTTGCTAACTGGCCATCAGATCATAAAATGACTGGATCCTAAATGAACTGTTAAAGGTATGGTCAGGAGATAAAATTAAAAGCTGAAACTACTAAAAGTACAAGTAAATATAATAAAGTTGAAACACATGAACAAAAAACCAATACATTGCATAAATGACCTTGAATAACCAATCAGTATGTCGTGTTAGAAAAGTAATGACTTGAATGTAACAAAACAAAATTCTTTGAAGAAAAACAATTTTGCATAATAATTGTTATCCACAAGTAAGAAGACTCCAGTTTTGTAGGTCTTTCAAGGGTCAAGTAATAACTGACATCTCAATAATGACTCATTCAACTGGATAATTCAGTGATCATTGCTTTACTCATATTGTGCCTTCTTATTGCTCTGGTAATTCTCATTGAAGTTTGAATTTATTGCTTTTACAGAATTCCAAAGTTTATTTGGACAGTTTAATCTATATCGCAAGTCTCCAAATAACTGTTTTCACGGGAGTGGTTAAGTTTGCAGACGTGCACAGAAGTGATCATGTACCATAGCTTACTTTTTAAAACAGTAGTATCATACATTTGACAGTAGATATCACACATATTGTTAGAAGGTGGATAACTCTACCTGGTTGGATAGAATCCACGATAGTGTGAAACTGGGTTTAAAGACATTCTCCTTCATCAAGAAGGAAGTATTTAAACTGGGAAACTGCTATCAAGCGTACACTGTGAACAAATGGCAGTACACAGATTGAAGTTAACATATCTGCATATTTGAGCGGGCATTTATTTTCTTTACCTTCGACTTCAGACTCTGAAGTTATGAGTCAATGTAAACAAGTGGAATACGCTAGCCAGTACATGGCAGACAGTGATGCGATGATACTGGATGATGATTGAAGATGAAATGAAATCTGGTTTGCGGCATAATTCGAACCAGTGACCTCCGGTTCACCAGCCCCAGATACTAAGAACCCTTGGTGACTGAAGTGAAATTAAGATCTGGTTACCAGCGGGGTCTCGCATCTCATCTGGGAGTAGGTAGCCAGAAGGTTGCTGGTCCGAATCCCGCTACAGCCCATTCTTTTCACTTCACCTCCAATCATCACCCAGTATGAATCATATATTCAAAAGGGATGATGACCGAAGGTGAAATGAAATTCTGTTTTGTGGCAGGATTTGAGCCAGTGACTTCAAAATTATTGGTCTGGCTCTCTAGCAGCTGAGCTACAAGACCCAATTATCAATCGGATCTTAACTTCACTGGAATTACAGACGATTTAGCCCGACAGTAATTTGATTGCTTGATGTGTAGATGTCCGTTCCTCGTAATCATATTATCTACCCAGTCAACACTTCCCATCCCAGTCCAAATCAAGGCTAATTGGAGTGGAGGATCATGGAATTGATTATTGATGGGATTATCTGAAATAGCCGTGTTTTCGCAGACTGGTATTACTGATATGAAGTGATTACTAAAGTTAGAATGAAAACCATTGTTGCAGCAAACCAGTGGTTTGAATTCATGTTGTTTTTGCTCTGAATGATCTATAGGGATCTTTAAATTACACATATATTTGACTAAAGAGGGTGATGAATTGAAACGATACGAAGCATTCCACTTACTGCATGCATATGCTTATTCACTGAGTATTTTCTGAACAAGATTTTTAGGCTATAAATCCAGTCCTGTCAGATGTGAATACCAACCAGTAATTTGTTACGCTTGTTAAAAACTCAAAAGTATGGGAAAACGAAGGAACACAAAGTTGGTCAAGAGATAGGGTGTATTTATAGGTGAATTCACGCCAGAAAACTGAGACGTATGAACTAACTAGCTAACCGGGATCATGCATGAGGAACACAATGTAACACTACACTCAGCTAAACAGTATGGATTCTTGGTTGTATGCCTTCAGCTAAATAAGTTTGTTAAATCTATGAAAGTAAGGAAGAATATAAATTATCTGTGGGCTGGTATAGGAATTTGATTTTCCGTGCTCACGAACACATCCCAGAGTGGTTAAGGAAGGGTGTGATAAGGGCTATTAAACGTTCTATGTTATCTCAGTTAGTTCACATGGTGTGAATAAGTGATTTTTCATTATTTACTGGATTCCCATCAGCATGCCAAAAGACACCTGGCTTCAAATTTCTGAAACTGCAAAAGCGATGGTAATTAGAACTAAACAACCCAAGTTACGTGTTCAAAAATAGCAGGCGTTGCCGATGCAAGTACTTCGACCCCGTTTTTGATTTTCAAATCTCTTCGCATCCTAGTTCATGTAACCTAACTTTCAAATTACATATTTTAGAAATCCCCTCATTCCTTTGATCCGGATTATCAGTCCTTTTTTTTTTTATCTCATCCTACCTTCATGAACACTTTGTATTTGTTATTGTTTTACTAAACTATCATTCTGTAGTATTACTAAAACTGTATAAACCTTTAGATAATCAACTGATTTGAATTGGATTCCAGTAACAGTTGATCCTGACCCCTACGTTCACATAAGACCTTCTGAAGAAAATTCCTCAACTGCCTAATATTATTTTAATTTACTTGGTTGTGGCTAGCAGAGGAATCCAGGATGTGCATTTCGTCGTATTTGGGACTTGTAAGCTAGATGTACATGCACCCCACTAAGTGATGTTGTTCCCACTGAAACTCGAACCTCATGGTCGTCGCTTCAAACCCCAAAGCGTTATGCACTTAGGCCACTGGGGTATGATACTCACCCATTGTACAACAGAAATTAGTCACAACTAATAGTTAGTATGCTTATAACTTTCCACTGTCGTACTGAATCGAACTGCTTGACGTGTGTTGGCACATAGGCTCCAATACGGATGTTATGAGAAAATAAAATGGACTGAAAGAAAATAAAGAAGAGCTAGATGTGTGAAACATGTGGTCAAAAATGGTAAATTGTTCATCCAAATAGCTTTTGTGATTTATTTACGGCTAGTCATAATTTTGATATAAAAATAACTTTGTAAAAAGATTTCAGAAATTTCTCCCAACTTTATTCACATATTCCTTCCTTGAACTTCCTTTTCACATGAAGTGATCTCTAGGGCTAAGTAACAGTATTTCGATATTATTTGTTTGATGGTGGTTGTCAGCCTGTCGGTTGTGTGGCAAACCTTATAGTATAGATATAAAACTTGAGCACTTTGGTAGAATTTAATTTCATATTAGAGTTGTTTATTTAATTTACAACACACAGTGAGTGACACAGTATTACTTACTTGATGACGTTTCAAGAATAAATTAGTGCTCATAATCATACCTCAATGTAATCACACTACCTTGGACATCTGATTTCTATAATCCTGTCACCTCATATTGATCTGTTTTTATTGGTAGTAAAACTTTCCATATCTCTGGTATAGGTGTTGCGTCATTCCTATTACATGTGTTATCTACTGATTCGATGAACAAAGATTCGGTAATCAATCTCTCTTTTCACCTAATTATATTGGACTTAAGTACAGTGGTTTTATCCCACCCATCCTATTGTGTGGTGATGTGTTACTACATGCACTGCAATAGATGAGTGCATTTCTAGATTATTGATCTTATTTAGGTCTGTTATTCTATATTTAGCTAAATTCCTATATCCGGCTATTCTAACTCACCCCGACTGGCTAATTCGACCTATGTACTTGACCTCATTGTCATTTCATGGAAATCAATAGATTAGATTATTTTTCTGAATTGGTTCTATCGGATCCTTTAGCCAGCTGACAGAGCTTATCTCTGAGTGAGTTTCTAGGTTTGAATGCCACTCTAATTCCAGTAACACGAGTACGAATAATAATGACAACACAAGTGGAAAGAAGTTCACAGCCTCCATTGTGCTACCCTATAAGGAAGGTACATCAAAAACTTTACGTAAGATCCTCAACAAGACTGAAATTATTAACCTAAACTTGGTGCTTGCTATGACTCATGAATAAAATCTTTAAGGAACCTGTGTTCGTTTAGAAATATTTTAACTTATAAGATTTTAGCTGCGTGTTGAGCATAACTGATGAAAGATTATCATTTTCCTGGTCTTAAGAGTATACCGTGCTCTGAAGTGATACGACGTTTGGATTAGATTGGTCAATTCTGCCCGAAGTTTGGTGAAATGCGTTTTCATTCTTTGTTAGTTTGTATCTTATCCCCTCCAACCATGCTCATAAATTAGACAACATATATGTTATAAAAAGAAATCATTCTGTCAAAATAATTTTCAGCAAATTGTATCTCAACAACACGTCTTTCCTACCCACATATTCACCTACTCATTGGAAAAAACAGAAAAACAGGATTTTAAATTCTGAATTGAAATTTTAAGCTATCATTTTTAGCATGAAACTTACATATATACAGTGTCATAATGAAATCAGATTTTACGGCGGAAATATTTGAAATAACCGAAAATTCTATTCTATGCACACTGAACCGATGAAAAGACCCTAGGAGATTTGGATTTCGCCGATGATGGTTTATGTCTAATATCACACACACTCGAAGGTCTACAAGTGAAAACTAACAAGTTGGCACAAGAGGCAGAGAAGATAGAACTTCCTTCAGGTGAACGTAGAGAAGACGGAGGTGAGGAAGATACCCAACCAACAACAACAACAACGTCAACAAGAGGCACTAATCATCATGAATGGGAGAAACCTAAAGGAAGTAGTCTCTTTCACCTACCTAGGCAAGGCAGGGCAACATCGTTTCAACTACAGGCTACGGCACAGACGAAGACATCAAAGCTAGGATTGGAAAAGCAAGACAGATCTTCCTTAACTTGAAATCAGTGTGGAGATCTACTGCACTGCACTCCATTCAGCACAAAGGGCAAACAAGATCCGGATTCTCAACACTAATGTCAGTCAAGCCAGTGCTTCTATATGATTATTCAGAGACTTGGCGCATTACGAAAAGCATCTCCAATAAACTGCAGACATACATCAACAGGTACCGCCTACGCTTGATACTGAAGGTCAGATGGCCAGAAAGAATAAGCATCAATGAACTCAATCTGACAACGAACCAACCAAGAACTCACAGCCAAATAAATATGTACAGGCGCCACGCCAGGTCGTCGAGTGGAATCCAAAGGGAAAACGACGAACTGGGCGTCGGTGTCGAGGGTAACATGGAGGAGATCGTATGAGGAAGAAATGAAAACTTCTGGGCAATGGTGGAGCCAGGTTAAAAAGCCTGCAGAGAAGAGAGTTAAATGACGAAGTGCTACTGAAGCCTTATGTTCCACTAGGAACCCAAAAAACAAATAATAAAACAATAAATGCACTTCTAAACAGCTAACCCTCTAATGACCCTGAGTAAATGAATATCGTTTACTGCAAAAACTAGTTGAAATAGCTAATCCACTTTACAAATTTTTGCTAAAGCGATTAGCAGGTGAGTTTATCACAAACATGTGATATATCAGTACAATACATTACGATTAATCTAATCATACACCAACTTGTCATGTTTATTTTTATGAATTGTAACAATGAATAAGTGGGCTTAAAAGATAATCGACATAATGAAAGGTCAAATCAAACGTTAATTCAGAAGTCAAATCATACACAGAAAGACGACTAATTATATTAATCACCCTTAATATTAAAGCTGAATTATCAACAACAAGAAGAAATTATTTTTGAATGCATGAAATACGTTGATAGAATTCCTCTCAGATACAACTTCAATTGGTTTTGTCAACAGGTTGGAAAGATGCATGCAAATCAGTTTTGTGACCAAATTCAATTATGTGTTTAACTACAGACGAAGTTGGACATCTGTTGTCTATGTCACTGACATCATTCGATTTGATTTGTTGTTGTAACCACTTTGGAATGTGCTGTGCAACTCTTACTTGCATAAATCAATGAATCTTTGCTATACCTATATGACTAACATGTACATATAAGGTGAAAAAGGGAATCGGATGTAATATGATTGTTTAAGTACTGCGAAAGTGTACAGCAGTGCATAAGTTGGGAGTTTTTCATTATGTTGTCCTTTGTTCTATAGTATGTTCTCTGAATGGCTGATCTAAGTCTTTTTTTGGTTGTCAGACTCTATGAATCTCCTATACACAGCAGTGTAATGTAGACATCTTACTTTCAACTTGACTGAATAATGGATCTTCTTTGTGTGGCGTTTGTATTCCTACTAATAAATTTCAGGGGATAATAGTTGCTTAATGATAATTTGATGGGCTTTTGTATTTCTTCCTCTAAAGTATCGTTTGTTCACATTAGTTAAATCCGGTTGAACAGACACTTGACTAGTATTTATTTATGCTGAAGTGGATAGAAACTATAGTCATTTAGGCATTTTCTTGTTCAGATAGATTTCCTATAGATGGATAGTTCTGTTAATCCATGTTACCAGCGGTTTATGAGAACACATAAGAAAGATAGGCAGTCATCTTTTTATTTCTTACATGTCAACGATATACTACCGCGAGCTTTATTCATTTAATTGAGAATCAGTATCACGTCTTCCACTTTATCACAACTAGTTACAATATCATCCACATATTTTTTGTAAACAGAAAATTTTGCGATCGAATTTTCAATCAAACTCTTGAAGTACAATACATCAATATGTGCTAGTAAACCACTCCACACCATCGATCTAACAGAAATGTTCACCCTCGAATATAAATTTAACTTCCTGGTACAGAGATAAAGTACCTCCTCAAGATAAGAAGGCAAAACCGGCAATGGAATATTGTTTATAGAGATATAGCATATAAAATGTCAATAATAGTAACCGAATAATTTAAGCCAAGAGATTACATGGTTTTGTTCTTTAAATTAATATCATGACGATATTTGGTTAGATCAAAAGTATCTCTCTTCATTGGGATCTAATAACTCTACCAACTACTGAGTGAGTTTGTGAGCTGGAGATTTTCAGACTGACATAATTAGAGGTAAGGGATTATCAGCGTTGCATGTTTTCAGAAAGTTGTGAAAATAAAAATTCCACAGGTTTTAATGAATTGACTGACTGTTACTTTTCCTTTTACAGACCATAAGGTTTCTTTACAGCAGTTTGTAATAAATTTCTTTTCATCTTTAAGAATGGATAACATTTTGCTTTGAAACTCACTTCCACAGATAACAACAACAAATGAACCTTTATCTGAGCTCAAAATAATGATATCAGTGTCCTTTTGAGGTTTGAAAGTGTTCAGACTTTAGAATGCTATTTCATTTAAGATTAGTTCCACACAGCGGATGAACAATATATACTAACGTAGCTCTTGACAAGTCCGGATCATCAAGAGACGTTGGAACAAGCGACTGAAATTGGTCATAAAATTTTCCATATTGTGCTTGGATTGCTAGATCAGAAATTTTCATGCGGGAAACACAAAATTTAGATCAATCTGATAAGGCTTCTTTCTAGTAGGTGGATAGTGACACAGAAGATAAACTCATCACATATTTGTTTGCATGAACATGAAGGAAATTTTTATATGTTTCTTGTGATTAAATAGTTTTTTCAACACCTTGGCTGTTGTCTTCAACTCAAGAGAACTGAAAACGTTTAGGAAGATCATGTGAAGGAGCTGAAAGAAGAAGTAAATATATGAATTGACAAGAATTCTTGTGAATTTTCTCCTCCTTACTCGACATGCGACTTCGTAAGACCAAACGGGTTAAAGATATTCGACTTCAGTTTACATGGTCTGGGTAACTAGTCAGAGTGTTTTGAGAATGTGTTATATGAAGTGAATGATTTACAGAAGTCAAATTCAAAAATAATTTTACAGTATAGGCTGATGAGGTCACCCTTTTAATAGTGTCTATGGAGAGTCTACCATTGAGTTTACATGTACATGTTAGTCATATAGGTATAGCAAAGATTCATTGATTTACGCAAGTAAGAGTTGCACAGCACATTCCAAAGTGGTTACAACAACAAATCAAATCGAATGATGTCAGTGACATAGACAACAGATGTCCAACTTCGTCTGTAGTTAAACACATAATTGAATTTGGTCACAAAACTGATTTGCATGCATCTTTCCAACCTGTTGACAAAACCAATTGAAGTTGTATCTGAGAGGAATTCTATCAACGTATTTCATGCATTCAAAAATAATTTCTTCTTGTTGTTGATAATTCAGCTTTAATATTAAGGGTGATTAATATAATTAGTCGTCTTTCTGTGTATGATTTGACTTCTGAATTAACGTTTGATTTGACCTTTCATTATGTCGATTATCTTTTAAGCCCACTTATTCATTGTTACAATTCATAAAAATAAACATGACAAGTTGGTGTATGATTAGATTAATCGTAATGTATTGTACTGATATATCACATGTTTGTGATAAACTCAGCACTTTATCGCCTTAGTGAAATTTAGTGTTAATAAACTGTTCAGGAAAGTAGTAATTCTCTGATAACTAATCATATGGCAGATAAATTAGCATTATTCTGTAGTCAATCATCAAGTCATGTCATATCATGAATTGAAAGAATAAGGAATTTGTAGAGCGTTGAGTCGTGATCCAGTGACTGAATAATTAACGTGTTCGCCTTGAAACCTGAAGGTTTCGAGTTCAATCCTTTGGAAGGTTGTGAGTATGTACTTCTGAGGAGTTCCATATTAGGATGAAACAACTGTCCAATGTTTCTCCAAATGATGCCAGTTCGTGTTGAGTAATAAATGAATAAATAAATAATTATCTTTATTCTCAAGTTATGAAGTTAACATGAGAGAAGCCAGTTTACAGGCCTCATCAAATTGATGATTGCAGAGAAACATAAAAGGTTTTAGCAGTATAGAATAATGCAGAGGGAGGATATTAAACTCTATCATGATACAAAGTGTCTAAATGTTATGAAAGTAGCAGGAAAATATCACTTTACAGTACATACATATCATTCTGAGTTTAGGTCATTTCTACTCACAATCCTTTCTTCAGATCAAAAGGCGCAATATTTGGTGTTTGCGTTGTGAGTAGTTGACATGATTGACCCATCTACAAGACCAATTGTTTTGTCAGATAAACGTCTATTTTAACAGCAATTCTTATGTTCGTAGATTTATTGACCAACAGTAACTTATTTCAATGATTTCAGGAATAAGTAAGTATCCAGACAATCATTTAATCAAGGTAAATGTCTAAGTTCAGGCGTTTCTCACTCTTCAAGTGTTACCTTTTCCAGCAATTCAGATTGGTAGTACTGAAAACATTTGTTGTGGTGCAAGTAATTAAAGACTGGAAGCATCGTCGTTCAACAGTGGTGAATATTACACATGTGTAAAACTTCATAGACTTCACATTAAAGTATGCAACATTGTCAAGCAGATACATTGGCTGTTAATTGACTTCTATTAGATGGATTGATACAAGACAAAGTACTAGAAAAATCTGTTACATAGAATTATTATGGATGTGTTGCAGTTAGGTAAAGTGATCTGTCGAGTTTGATCGTTTATCCAGATTTCCGCTGCATTTGTCACGCACCAGAAATCTGAGACCAGTTGTTATGCTTGGGGTTTTGTATGTGGTAGCATTTAGGGTACTGGTAGGCAGGTGAGTTGGTTGTTAAGCTGTTCAAGAAACAGAAAAATCAGGGTGAGCCAGTTGGATACCTCTAACATCAGTTTCCAGTATTAGGTACGAAGTAGGATTTCCAGTAAGTTGATACTGTTTGATCAAACTAATGCTTAGGACTTTCTCGTCAGACTGATACTGATGAAACAACCTATTTACAATGATAAATAATGATAAACATTTGATTTGCATTCTATCTAGGGAGAAAAATCAATAAGATTAAGGTGAATATTGATTTTCTAATTTTAGTGGTAACATTTAAAAAATATTCAATTATACTTGGTATTTATTGAAAAGACTATTTAAAGAATAGAAGTTGTTTGGATTTGTGTACACTTTTGATATATTTAATCCATCGAGAAATAAATATATCATGGAATCTAGGCTCACATCAAAATGTATACTACCACCGGATTGTATATCAAGAAAAATTTGTTTCATAATGAATAATATTACTGAATACAATTTAAAAAAGCAAGTTGATGAAGTGATATCAATTATGTCACATCATTTTATTCAATGGTTAGCTGATTTAGTTCTACAACGTGTCATTTCAGAACCGAATCTACACGATTTATACGCTGAATTTGTAACACTTATCTCAGTGCATTATACAAATTTTGGTAAATTTATGTTAGAAATTTTAACTAAAGAAATTGATCATATTTTAAAAATACCAAATCTTAATTCTTGTAATAGTAAAACTTTAAAATATTTAGGTGCATTTCTTGGCCGTTTAACAATTGCACGTGATATTCCTTTATGTGTGGATATCAAATCATTAATTCGTACAACATTTATAAATAAACCAAATTCATTAGATTGTATTATACCATTTATTTCAGAGATATTAAAAAATACAAAATATAGTTATCAAATAAAACCATCCAATCCATGGGTTAGAGAAATATTACAGGTAATCAAAGAACTACATCATATCACAGATAAATTAACGATACAATTTGAAGTTGAACTACTTTTTAGCTTCCTTGAATGCGATATCAATGAAGTGAATTCAGCTTACTATCTTCGTCAACAATAATCATAAATACAGAAAGAAATAATGATGAATTGACTACATGAACAACAACTCAATGGTACATACGTACACCCTTTTTCTCTCTCTCTCTCTCAGACATACATCCATACACATAATCAAACGAATTAATATTCTTCTGAGCCTGATTAATGTGATAAATTGCGCGAAATTGACCAGTTCAAATAATAGAATACTCCAATGAACAGAAAATTGTAGTTTTGTTTTTTGTCTTTCTCCTCTTTTTCCACTTGTATATTGATTTGTATTTGTGTGTATTCGCACTTTTGTGTTTGAAGTAAACAAACAAATGAACATGTGATTATTGTTTAAATTTGTGAAGGTACTACTTTGTGATAATATAATACTATTTATAATAATGAGTAGTGATTGAAAAATATTCGTAATTATTAGTTATGATAAGATAAAGTGATAAAGTATATCGATAATTACTTTCATCCTGAATAGGAAGTTTGCTTATCGTTGAACATAAAACATAGTACGTGATTTAGAAATTAACCGAAAATAACCCAGAAGTGTGTACTTCTACCACTTCTGTAACAAGTTAGTTGGAATACTTAGAGCAAGGTATCTGATTGAGGTATGAATATCTGAGGAAATACTAATTACTTTAAGGTTCCAGATTAAATTTATTGATGACTGGCAACAAGTACAAAGGTTAGGACAAGTCAGAGTTCTTAGCGAATCTATCAGTCGGCTACTTTGCTTTAGAAACTACATGGAAGAGATTGACCTTGACGTTACACTAGAAATTAAAAAGCGTAGGTTGGTTAAAATAGATAACACAACACCTACTGAGTCAGAACCTGATTAAATTGACAAAATGGATAATAACCATTAAAAATATCCAGATTAAGGTCCAACTAAGTGGTGGTACTCTCAGAGCATTAAATGAATATCAACTGACTACAACCTTGTTATTAAACTTTTAATAAATAAAGTGTGTTGATAAAATTCTGAAAGCTACCAATTTTTCGCAGTGATTCAATGAGGAATATGTCTGGCATGTTATTGCAGCATTCGAAAAATCAAGACTTCCAGACCCGAGAAAAACTTAACCTAGATATTGCTTCTGTTCTTTCCGTATGGCTTCATTTTCCGAAGTCGAAGAAACTAGAAAAGAGGGGCTGACACATGGTTATGACTCGACACAAGTACGCACACACTCACTTTAAACTATAATTCCTATTTCCTCAAACCTAATATTTAATTCAGAATAAATTAGCAGTCTCAGTACATCATAAGATGGAGAATATGAAATTCTGAGAGTTAAAATTAATATAATTTTAAAGACTCACGTAGGTTAACTCCTAAAACTCCACATCTGAAAGTGTTTAAAATTTTTTATGCAAAATAACGTGAAAATAATCGCCTTTCACACCCACTCACTTTCCCCTCCGTAAAGGTTAGCGAATAGCCCACTTTCTTTTGACCTGTTGTCGCAATGATATGAAACGAGGATACAGATACTTGACAGGTGAGAGATTGATGACTCATAAAGCAAAGTCAGAATAAGACGATATATTTAACATTCTAAAATCCCCACAGATATCAAACTCTTGCGAAACACTCCGAAAAAGTTTTCGTCAGTTTCGCTACTAGGAGCTTGACAGTCCCTAATTTGTTGTACTCATGTTGTAGTCAATACCTATCTATGACTTGAAAAAAAAGGAAAACGAGTCAACCGAACAAAGCGTATTAGGAAGTTCATAGAAATCGACTAAGGCAAATCCTACATGTATTGGCAAATGTGACAATGTGTGTACAAGCAGAGAGAAATACCATGTCAGAAGGCCAAATTTGTAGTTGATCAACCATATCTGCCTAACAAATCAATGAGTAGTAGCACCTAATGGTCGATGAACCGCTACATATTGATTTTCAGTGTCACTTTCTGCCGCATATGTCTTAAAGCAAAAAATTAAAAGTGTGAATACATATGAAAGTGTTGTGAACAAAGTTAGTCACAGGAAACTCATCAGTAAACCAAGACTATGCAGATGATGTAGTCTTGCTGTTAGGTGAAGGTGCTTGAAAGATACAGTCTCTTAGTTAAGTTGAGTGGCAACTTAAGAATGTTTGTGATACGTTTTTCACTATTCAAATTCGATTGTTGCTCCAGGATTGGTCTGCTTTCGTGCCAGGTCCAACAGTAGAGACTAGAGTGATTGAACGCTTTACTTACTTGCGAAGATGGATCAGTTCTGATGAGTCAGCGATCGGTAAAATCTCAGCATCAATTTAAAGGTCGCTGTTGTAAGCTATACATGTTACCAGCGTGATATTCAGTTGTCCCTTAAGGGTCAAGTGTACTGCACTTCAGTCTACTCTCTTCTACTGTATGCATGTGATAGATGACCATTAAACTTACAAGTAATAAGAAGGCTTCAGACTTTGACTACTGCTATCTTCATAGCACAGGTCGTGTGTCACCCATCAGAATATAGAATTCAGGTGCCGAGTTTCAAGGAACAGAGGAGAGTCAGTTGATAAGGTTGTACACTTTCATCGGTACACGGGGCTGACTGGGGCATGTGTTAGGCGTGTCCAGTCACCGTCTGCCTTGTCGTATAATGTTAGATGAAGTAGGTTCAGGCTGGAAAAGGGTTAGAGGTGACCAGACTAAAAAATGCCATCAGTGCTTGAAGTCGGTGACTGTTGGTCTGAGCCGTATGGGTAAATGCTGACTTCCCTGTTGAAGTCCACATGAAAACAGAAGCATGTAGTTGAAGGCTCTAGGTGACATGTTCATAATCGATATCAATGATATGGACGTATCAACACAATATTCTGATCTGAAACCTCATGTTCAGTTTTGGTTTGCATTATCCCTTCCTGCTCTCTTATGACTTTTTACAGCTTCTTTTTGGTTTCTTCTCTACTCCTCTGTCTTTCATATTAGTATCTTCCACCTTGGTATGTACAACACAGCAGCTTATTTGATTAGGCACTTGCTTCTTAACCGGTGGATCATGTTGTGCAAATCAATTTGTCCTTCTTTCATGATTTTGAAATCAAACTACAAGAGGACTGTAATAAACGAATGAATAGATACAGTCATGGAGATGTCAACTTATCATCAGCATACCAACTGAAACATGTATATAAGTTTTCTTCTAAGATGTCTCCTACACAGTAGGTTTGTACGTTACTGTAATTTAATATAACAAATAATATTCTCGCTTTCCATTTCATAATATAACCCTCTACGTTATGAACTTCTTTTCTTATTTCATCCTTTGAGAATTTAATATAAGTATCTGACCACTGACCTTATAAGTGATCCGTTTCGCATAGGCGGTTACTGTCCGAGATTATGAGTACCAATAATTCACGACTATGCTTCCATGCTATTCATGTAAACTAGAATTACGCTTGTAAAACTATCGAATAAGATAAACGGAAACATGTAGGAACTTAATTATTTTGGTCTATAACCGTAAATATATGTTACAAAGTTTGCAATGGTCATTCCACATCTCTGTTCTTCGACGTATCGACTACGCGCTGTTCATCCACCAGAAATGAAAATGTAAAATGCGTTAGTAATGATTAACAGACACTTCAAAAATTAATTTTGTCCTGAGATTTTAAAATACAGCTTATTATTGCACACTTGTCTGCTTGTAAGAAAATGCGACGATTTCAGTCTACAAGCGACTTCCCTGCTGTGTTGCTGTATGTACCACTGATGATACAAAAACATTTATTATCGCATCTTTCGTTGTTCCACGATGTTCCATTTTACCTTGAACATTTGTGTATTTTGTGTCTTTACCTCATCGTGGGAACTTACGCGCGTATTTCATGTCCCTTTCTTCGTGGAACGTGGTGGGAACTTCCAGGTGGTGGACAAAAGAAACCTCTGCTAAGCATATGAACACTTTTTTTCTTACTTGTTTCTGGTTGTGATATTTAATCAACTAACCCCAATGTCAACATGCCTAGGCCTTTGGAAGTGGAGAAATCTAAGGAAACCCTACATTTACGTAGTTCATCCTCTGAAGATGGTGAATTAGATGAAATAGAGGACCGAATAAGGAAACTGAAGTTGTGGGGAAACAAGTTACGAAGGATTAAGAGAAAAGAAAGGTCAAGTGAAGCCTATTTAGCTTATGACAGCGCCAAGGAGCATGGAACTCGGTTTGAACACCTCAAAACTGTCAGCGTAAACCACTTCACCAATCGCCACACGCCAGGTTCTTATAGTGCAACCTGTGTTCAAGAATACCCAAGATTGAGAGTGATAAATTTGACGACTCACCAATGAAGTTTTGTAAATCCAAAAAGTTGCTTTGGCATGTTTATTGGTAGCCGAATTCCGGACAACACTCAGAAGTTGATACAACTCGTGCATTATTGCATTGGACCTACCAAGGAAGGGATGGAACACTGCATCTTTTTGCCTGATGATGAATGTTATGAAAAGGCTTTGGAGATATTCAGCAGTCGATCTAGTAGATTTCACGAGATTTGAAGCTTCCTTTTAGGACTTGGTGTCTGGTCATGCTTACACCCTGAAGATTTAGCAGGATTGCAAAGGCTTGTAAACCAAATGGTCAGTTGTGAGGTTATCCAGCTTCATATGAACGGAATTGTTCAAGCAACCCTGAATGCATCGTAGGACAACTGACTTGACATCTTCAGCTTAAGTGGTCTGAGTTGTCATGTGATATTATACAACACTCAGAACGCAGGCTTCAAGATTTGTTGAGTTTCTGCAAAGGCGGACTGTGGTAGCCGTAAGTTGCTATAGTCTAATAGTCAATAGTGACAGGGAAGGTGATAATGATGTGGCCACAAATTCAAGAGTTACATCCCATCGAGTTACACGCTAACTAGTCAAAAGGAGACCACCTGCTCGGAGGATCACCATCGATATGAGTGTCGACGTTCGGACGCCAAGAGGACAGGTTAGCAACTTTGAAGTGTCATAAATTGCGTATAAATTGTTTTAAACCGAACCACTGAACTATTGAGTTTCGCTGAAACGGTAATTACTGTGTTGTAGGATGTACACAACTGCGCTACAAACTGTCACATTCCACAAGTAATTCGGACGAAAGAAAGGTTAGCTGTACTCGTGTGTAAGAAAGTGGTACCTGCCTAAAGTTTGTCCTGGTTTGAATTTTCGGCCAAATTTGAGTTTTCGATTATTTTATCGTCATTTTTCTTTTCTTTTTTATTTAAAAACCATCATAAGTACAAGAGCCGTAGGCTGCATACAGATACCTCCATACAGGCAAAGGTACTTTGAATTTATCTCCCAGCCTTCTCGCCTGCTGGCCAGTAATCACCATCTCCGCAGCCTTTTAATTTAGTTTTTAAAATATCGTTGTGCTACACTCAGTAAAGTTGATGGTTACGAAGATATTTTCAGCCTGCTGTTGGCTGACTAGGACCATGCATACGTTACTGACTTAATCATCCCTCGATATGTATCACACATCAGGCAAAACTTATGACCACTATACCTCCACTCATCCCACAGTCAAACCAGATTTATCACGCAACACTGACCTCTACTACTGCATGACGAAAAGACTCCTAGCCCATTACAAAAGGAAAAGGGAATTGTGGGTGTAATTTTTGTTTGTAGATGGTGATACAAGTAGCTGAGCAAAGCTAAACTATGGGAGCAATGAGGTTAGGATAGATAACTAGCATCAGAGACAATTACCACAAATAAGCATAGAATAGTATGGAATTCAGCAAAAATTACTCGCAGTATGATAAATTCGGTGAATGCATTTACCTGTTCCCCACATTTCGAAATTTTCTGACTCAGGTCAACTCAGAGAATTCGGCCGTGAAAGTATCGTATTTCCATATACCTACGACTGCTCCGATTATGTGAGCAGACAATGTCGATACAAATTTTTACTCCGGTTTATTAGCTTTATTTGTGTAAAAAGGTGTAGTCACAATCTTTTACGGACCAAGTTCCAGTCATTTGTATTTGGCTGTTACAAATTCGAGGCTATGTTCTGAACCGGCGGCACTTTTTTCAGAAAGTGTTGTATGACCGCAAGGATGCATCTTTGGTTTCGCGTATCAAGTGCATAAAAATTTTCGAATCAAGGTTGCCTGCTGTTTTGAAATTGAGAAAGATAAAAATGACATGGGATAGAAAAAAAGGGGTTCTTGGGCGGTTGCATCAGAGTATTACGCGTCAGACCCTAAATGTCCGGTGAGGCGATAAGGAATACGCTATCGTCTATGTAAGGTACATTAGGAATCCCGCATACTCCACCTTCATTGATGTAGTGGTTCAAGGTTGACTGAAACTGGGATACAGTCTTGCAACATCGGACATCATGCGGAAGTCTATTCCAAATGTTGGCGTAATGTGTTGCAAAAAATGAATATTTGAGCCTTTCGAAAGCTTATGGTAATGTAACTAGGCAATATTGATCTCTGAGATCCTAAGGCTTCCTGTCAGCAAACTTTGTTTTATCCACATTAGTAGTCACTGCATGGTGTAGGACTTAACAGAAAATGTTGAGGTTCAACTCTGTTCGCCTTAACCACATAGGCTCTAGTTGATTAGTATGACATCTGCCTCTATGTGATATACCGGAAGAAGTGAGCCTGATAAAGTATCGTTGATTTTCCACTATTTTCTGGTTGTCACTGGTTCGCAAGCAACTGAGCATGATAGGATAGTATTCTAGTAGTGGTCTCACCCTCATCTTATACAGAATTAGTTTGGTTTCATTAAAGTGAAAATTTCGGTGAATGAAGCCAATGAGGCAGAGTGATTTGGAGCACTGTGTCGTCGTATGCTTGACAAAGGAGAGGTTACTGGAGTGCCTTATTACAAGGTCGTACATGCTACTTACATGCTGAATTGCAAGGTTGTCTAGTTGAAGATTAGTTAGCACACTCTGTTCACCAAAGAACATAAAGCCAAACTTCTATGTATTTAATGGTAGCAGCCACGTGTGACACCATCTTTGTGGCTTGTCAGGATCATGTTATATCGTGATATTGATGCTACTACATTGATTAGGGTGAAAGGTGCACACCACTTTCAAGTTATCTGCAAAGAGAAAGGCTTTCCTTGACTGAAAGCAGGCGCGAATGTCATTTATGTATATATTATGAAGAGAAAGTGTCTCTGAACAGAGCCTTGGATTACTCCATTGGTGATATTTCTAGGAAGGAAACAATGTAAGCCTTTTTTGACAACTTGGACGCAGTTCAACAGAGATGAACCAATCCAATTATGCAACCCGGCCACTCATTCCAAATGAATTCAGTTCATGAAGGGTGATGCATTCTGTCAAAAGCTTTAGTAAAATCGAAGTAAAGCGAGACAACCACTTTTCCATCGTCTCTACTGTTAATTATGTGGTCGAAGAATTCCGAGTGGCACATGACGCAGGATTTCTTAGACAGAAATGTACGCTAAGAGGTGCTTGTGTGTTTTCTGAAAGGCGAGAGAAGATGGCATTTTTCACTACTTTCTCCATTATACGTGAAAAGACAGATGTTATGTTGATGGGCCAGTAATTTTCCGGGCTGAGTCTGGAGCCTTTCTTAAAGTATGAGATAATATGACTGGTCTTCCAAGAAACTGGAAAAGTGCCACAGTTTAAAGATGGGTTGAATATTTTTGCTAGCAATATTTGGGAGTTAGAGCTGCTGTTTTTAATGAAAATCTCAGGCATCCCATATAGTCGTTCACTAAGAGAGGATTTCAGTGATGTTGTTACATCACGTACGTTGTTTATATTAAACACAACTTCCGAGATTTTATAGGTACAAGTGTCACTGAGTGTAGCAAGGCTGCGATTACAATCATTGAAGGAAAGGCTAAGCGTTTCGCTTAGTATTTCACATATCTCTGTGGGGTCTGTAGCAATCTTGTTGCCTACTTTTAATATACTCAGTATCTCAGGTCCATTACAGAGCTTCTCTTTAAGAGAAATAGAAAGAAGGCCAGTTTTGTTAGCATGGTTTGGAATTTTACTCTCAGTAAACATTTCACCTTTTCGTCTACAAGCTTACAGGTCACTGAAAACTCTATGAATACTAAGAATAGCAGAAAAGCCGTGGACTGAGAAAACCTTTTGCTGTCTCATTAGTTTTCGTTTGAATGTGGTAAGGATATAGTCTTTGATGTTAATACGTGGCCTTTGTGCTTTTTTAGGGGCTACGGAATCAAGGCAGAAGTTTGTAAGAGAATTGTTCAGATCATCAGATGAAAAGAATTCGTTCCAGTCTGGACAGCGTATTAAGTATTGTGAGCATGGATAGTTGACGCCGACAAAACTTCTGCGAACTAGTGTTGTGGGCCTCATTAATGTAGGAGAGTACCTGTATGGTACAAACCGCTGACAGGCCACAACCTCGTGGTCACTTTCTGGGGATTCACTGCTAGTGCGTATGGTGAACGGTGATGCGTTGTTTAAAAAAAATCAGATGATAATAATAGCAGTTTATTCCTGAATTAACAGGTGCATATCATTTTTAAAGACAAGGTTATAACATTTTGTGATGAGAAATCTTTGGTAATGTTTTTCACCATACTTTTCACACCCCAGGTAGTGGAAATCCCCAGTCTGAAAGAAAGAGGATTTCACTTCACAGACAAATAGCGTACTTTAAGTTAACTGCTGTTATGCTTTCAGGTTATCTGGTATATCAGGCATATCAGGTACGGCTATTGATAACTTGAACCCATGTTGCGTCACACACTTCTCCAGAATCAATAGCCTATGGTTCGAAGGGATTCAGTGTTGATGCTGACCCTCATATTTTAACTGGACCCGCTAAGCTGAAGGCACCCGGTCAAGCATCCTGGCCATTTGACACTCTGTTGTGTTACGTTGCACTACTCGCAACTGACCCTCCAGCCAGTTAGTTGGAACGCATCGGTACCTTGGCACGACCTCTCAAATATATTATTCCAGCCGACTACGCTACTGTTTTTCCTTGGTCTCGTATTCTTGTGTATATAACAAGTTCGAATAATTATTGATTGGCCTCTGCGTATGTCAAGTTCGCACCAGGAAAATTCCTAAAATCACCCACTAACTTCTGAAATTTGGTTTGAAACGAGATGGTCATTGGAGTGTCTGTCATATGATGCCCGGCATTTTGAGATCACCACATACTTCTCTACAGGTGGACAGGGATGACGGCAGCTTGGATGTTTCCTTTATATGTTCTTCAACGACAGGTCCAGCGTGCAGTGACCTGTACAGGCAACCAACCGTAATTTCGCTATTTTTGCAAGTGTTAACATTCACGAATACTGCATCATCTGAGTGGTCCCAACCCAGCGGGAAGACGTTCGAAAGTGAAAAACCAGAGCGAACGCAGACAGTACAACCCCCACCCTTAGAGGTACCGCAGCCATACGATGCAAATAGTAGTTGTCTAAGGTGAGCTTGAAGTTCGAGGTACTTTCAGTTGGCGGCCTGCTTGAACCTTGAGCTACCAAATTTATCCATCGAACATCTTTCGTGAAATTCTTTCCTTTCAGTTTGTTTTAATCATTTGAACGTGTCCTTTGAGCATTTTATGTACTCTTGCACATTTTAAAACTGTTTCCAACTCTCCGTTTCTTGACTCAATAAGAAAGGGGAGAAAAAAGTTGCGTAACATGGAAATGGACTTTTCGGTGCGGTAAGGTACATCAAATTTCGATCTGTCAGATGCTTGGGTTGAGTTGCAGATATTTGTTCCATCTGAATGAACCACCACCACCAAAATCATGCGTGCGTTTCTGTTGATTCTTCAATATGGACCGGATGCCCATCTAGAGCCAGCTGGCTGTTTCATATTATTGCACTGAATACTGTTAGTATTAACACCATTCGGACTCAATAACTGTTTCGCTTGGAAGTAATGTTCTGGGAGTGAATTTGCTGAGAAATTACATGCTGTCATACATATTGTTTGGAATAAAGCGATTATTATTACTATTATTATCTGACGTATACCAAATTTCAGTGACTAGGATGCATCATGGTTTGATCAAGTAAGCTAGAGACTTTGGATAACTTAGCTTCTTACAAATTGAACGCTAGCTGGACTGAAGAAAATAGAATTCTGATAGGGCTGTAGAAAAGGTTAGGTCACTTATAAGATCGGGCAAAAGTGTTCTTTCTTGGCCGTTATTTTAGTCTACAGGATACTGGATGGGAAATGTTGGAACATAGGCAAGTTTCATAGCACTGCACGCCGGACTACCACCTGCTACCTCAAACGACCGGTCATTTATTGACCTGGGGGTGGGAGGGAATCACTACAGTATTTTTGCCAGTGAATTGGCTGATGGCTATAGTTGATAGCAACTGACTCGAGTAGGTCATCATCTGCATGGTCAGAGTTGTCATTATTTTATGACGCCTGGAAAAAGACGGATTTTCTGGAGACTTCCAGGGCATAGGTTCTTCACAGAATGCTGGATAGATGTTACGCTAGATTTTATGTCACAACCAGGGTAGGTATAAGGCTCTTTACCCTGAACATTCGGAGGGATAGTTGTAGGTTTGGTAATGTTGGATTGCGAATTGAAATACGTTTCGGGTGCACTGGAGTTATATTCCTTGGTAAACAGGAACTCCATAGTCGGATGTGATGACAAAAACCTACTGTTATTTGCTGAAACTGTATTCCTCAGTCCGGGTTACTCGTGCTGTCTTTGTTGGTACGCTTTGCTTGTGCTCTCACAATTGAACAGCCGAATCATATTTCAGTTAGCTGAGATCGTCTTGCTTTTTGGTACTGGGTGAAGAGTGTTTTATACTTATCTTTGTATGAGAACTAACCAGCTTCAGGTAGATGCATGGGGTCAGATGGTGCAAGGTGACAGGGATCTCCTGTTTCGGTTGAATAGTAGTGCTTGTTATTAAAACATTTATGTCTCCACGACTTTTCGTTCATGTATTTATTATCTGTAACAGCACTTAGGAATACTGCATGCAGCGACAAAGCCGAAGAGGTGAGTTGCGCAGACTATTCTGACTGTGTAATATGAGCCGACTGACTGCCTTGTGATCGTTGTAGCTCATCACCAAGATCTACGCTAACACCTAGGTATGTAGATATTACATCTTTGCAAGTTGGCGATATGAAGTTCGCGTCTATTGTGCTTGCTGTTGTATGTACAAGCAGAGGTCAGTGGAGTCCCGGTCAACTTTTCACCCTCACAACTGGCTAGCTGCCCCCCACCTTCGGTATCTTGCGGTTTTAGCAAGGCTTGCGAAGTCCGAATTTGACTGAAGTATTTCCATGATGGACTTCATGTTTTATCAGACTTTTCGGTCACCGGAACTTAGCATTTTGTTCTCAACTCATCGCACTCCTTAAACCTGCACACTGCGTTAATTATTTCGAACTGATAATACATTATCAGGATCGAAATCTAAATGGTATAATTACATGATTGAACCTGTAAGCCTGTGTGTGGTCATTTTTTGCCAGAATAAATTATCATCATCATCATCATAAGGGTTCACTAGCTGTCAAAGTAATCTGGTCCCAATCTAACAGTTTACTACGTTTCTGCCTCATGACTACAGGGTAATTCGGTTTGCACAGACCAATACTTGCAAATACAAGTATCCCATCTTCCTCAGTTCTACAAGAAACGAGCCGGTAAAATACTTAGTGTGAATTACACATTACTTTCGAACTACTAGCGAAAGCAAGGCAAGGAGTTCAGTCTCTATCACTGTTTTAGGATGGAAGATATGTTAATTTAGCAATTGAGCTGACCCACTAGAAAGTAAATTTCACTTTTCTTGAGTCCTGTCTTAGCTTGTTATTTGAGGCGAAGTATTAATGGTCTCCGGTCTTAAAAGATTCCAGACCAGTAGGAAGCCATGATAAAGTGGTAGGAATTGGAGATATTTTATGAACCACCGCAGTTCATACGGATGCATGCGTTTAAGCCTGGTTGAAACTATAAAATTATTAACACGCTAGTCTGAACTATAAGACTATGTTTATAATGGAGTCACCGATGACATATCGATCAGTCGCGAACATATTAGGAGTCTTTTTAACATCATTTCACAAAACCCTGAGAGAAATAGGTTTTCATGTATTCCTCCGGTAAGAAGGTCTGTAGATGCAGCATCAGAAATTCATTTGTGATATAGGTGCATGAGTATGTCACTGTTGTTTTGATACTATTACCTTCGAGAAGGTCATTCCCTGTCCTCGTTTAATCCATCAACCAACCAATTATTTTTCATCATGGTTGCACGAAGATCATTCCGAGATAGGGACCAGGACGCATGAGACCAGAGGTGAACTTATCGTTGCAAAGGAGCCTCAAACCACGAACTTCAGCCATCTATTTTATAACCAGTGTCTACACTTAGGCATATTGGTCACGCTCATCTAATTGACAGTGTGGTAAGTGGACATATAAATTGTTGTTTTAGGGCCATCCGGCTTCCAAAGTTTACGATTTAGATTCAGCGTTTTGTGCCGAAGTTCAGCGTACAGCCTCTACTCTGTCTGGCGGACCAGAGAATCACCGACCAGGTTCGCTCCAGAGATCGCTCTAATTGGATTGTTTGAAGATGCCTGGCCTAGACAGATGTTTGAAAATGCACTATAGCCTCTGAATGTCGCATGTCGATAAGTTTGGTGCAAGTCTCGGAAAAGGCTGAGTTGTTTGAATCTAAATTTGAATGCGAGTTGGAACAGCAATGTGGATGATAATCTTGATGATCTGTCCGAATTTTCGCTCTGTAAGTCCGCTGGGCCATCGGACGGTTACAGTAGGAGCATTCTTCAGGCTGCTCAAATATCCGGAACAGTGATTTTAGAACTATCTGATGGATTTTCTTGACTTCATGAATGAGATGAAGATTTCTTTAGGTGGGGGTAGCTCTGAATAGTGAAGTTTAGTTGATGTGCCGTTCAGGTTGGTGTACGATGGCCATAGCGAGAGTTCTGCGGTACTTTAGATCAGTGCGCTCGGAAGCGCTAAATGAAAGGGTTGGTCGTATACTACGTTAGATTTTCGGAAGACTGGGTACGAGTTGGAGATGTGTATTTGTGAAGCCTGGCGCAAACCGACAGCAAACCAGTAGATACCCCTCTGACCTTTGAGCCCTCCTGGATGGTTTTTGGACTTAATGGAATAAGTCGTTTTTCTCTATGTTACCCCAGCGAGTCGAAATCCTCACGTGTTATGGTGGTGGTTGACCGTTTCAGTCGTCTTGTAGCAAAAATTGTTCTGACCACCTTCCCTTACCCACTGAAGTACTGTGATTCGAGTGCTTCTGCTGGCGACAAAGTTCCAGCCTCTATGGTAGTCTTATTAATCTTGTGTTAGTCGCGTAATTCCCAACTACAATAAATTCGGTAAATAATCGCACAGATCGCTGAAAAGTGTCGCTTTTCTTGACAAGCCACTTTCTCCACAAAATGAAGATATCAGACTGATTCAGTTTCATGAACTCATCTACCTTTTATTACTTTGTAGAATAGTTGAGTTCCTGATAACTGCGCTACTGCTAACTACAATACGATAATCCATTACATCCCGGTATAGCCACAGGGTTTCAGCAACCTTGGGAGGTCACTTTTAAGTAGCTTGCTTCGAAACCTTCAAGGGAGCTTAGCTGAATAAACTCGTTCATGCTCATGAACAACGGATTCAACATTCTATCTGCCGGCTACAGAAATAAGCTTCAAAGTTCAGTTTTGGTGAACAGTTATAGAATCAACTTGGCGGCTGTCTAATAGGCAGTAGTCGTATTCTGAAACTTGAAAAGAACTTACTCCAATCGCACTCTCGTACATTTGAAAGCTCCAAAGACCTATGAATTACCAAAGAAGGTGGCCATAGTAACTATCTGACTTAGAACTCATTACAGTCTGACTTCATGCTCCCTAGGGTTCACAATGCAGTTATTCATAAAAAGAAGACAGGCACAAAATTTCATTTCCGAAACGACTATCGCTTTTGTGATGCTAAGTGTCATAATATGGTAACCTTTGAGGCATAAGTACCGTGCGCAACATCCCTATCACGCTGGCTACCGTGACTTCTTGTGCCTTGTCTGATGGGTCAACTTATACGGAATAACCACCTACTTCAGCAATTTAGTATGACCAGTCTCATTTAGTGAAAATGCTTAACTCGGAATCTGAGCAGTTTCACTTATCTCTTGCTGACATTCCAGGTGTATAGCTCACGATATTTAAGAAGCATCTTTTGTTGCCCTGTGATAATGCACAGTGGAACCCCAAGACTAGTTTTACAACACGCATGGCTTGTGTTGCGGCTGGGAGCCCTTACACAATAAGACGTTTGTACATAACTTTTCACTAATTCTTTTTAGTGTCCTTGTTGAACGAACTTAGCACGCTTTGCAGTCTGAGGAAGTGGCATGAACATTCAGCCCACGTAACTAGAAATGAGGGGGGGGTCCTGTTTTGCTGGATCGTTGACTAATTCCGTATACTTTAGGAAAATCGGTTAGGAAAGAGCTGAATGAGTTAGGTGGGGAGAGTAGACTTACACCATTTTAGCTACCAAGCTGGGCAACTCCTACTGTAACACCGATTAAGGCAGCTATGGATAGACCGAGAACCTGCGGTGACCAAGGTTTAATATTCAGTAATCAACTACTGCGGCGAAGGTGCGCTGCGGAGGTGACTAAGGATATCTCTTACGAATCATATGGTTCAAAGTATTGTTTCAAAACTGATCTAAGGCTCACGTGTTTTCAAATTCCCCCCTATCAGACCTATTGCGAAATAACCACCATCAACACTCCACTTGAGGATTGACAGTGGCATCTGCAGTATTCTGGAAGGCTAAGAACTATACGATGGATGAATTAGGTGATATTTAATCCCATAAAGGTGACATTATGTTTCATGGTCAGTATATTGAAGTGCTTGGTAAACGCCTTTTGAACCGTCTGAGGTGTTCCTGTGATAAAATGTGGCTATGAACCCACCCAAATGTCAACTCAACGTGACATCTGTGTCGTGCTTTTGATATACCTTGACGTCTAGTGGTTTCAAGCCTGGTATGAGTCATCTTGCTTCACTGTTGAGGCTCCTTCACTGACAGGTATCGCAATTTTGGGATAATAATAATATCTGTCCCCAAACACACAGCCGCACCATTTTCACCAGTATGTATGAATTTTTAAGCAAATTACATGTTTTTTATGCCAGTTAATTCCGATTTCCAGTTATTCTGTCACCTGAGGACATAAATATTGTATGTTATTAAAACGAAGCACTCCAAGAGAATTAGCATGCATATATGGACAAGATGGACGCGTGAAGGTGTTGGCTTAGCGTTAAAAAGCAGCCAGAGTTTGTAATTGAACACTACATGTATTGATCGGGATAAAGTGAACTCGAGGCCAATATTTCCGTCGTTGCATCTTCTGTATTTTTCCCATAGGGAACAATTTAAAGCCAGTGAAGAAATGTATTCAAGTTGTATACTTATTGTGCTTTATTGACTCCAGGACTATAGATTTCATGCATGCCCGTAACACTTCACATCAAAGGCTCATGATCTTGCTGAGTATTATGACTGGCAGCTTCATTTTCCCATTTTTAAGACCAGCATCGAAAAGCATTAGGTTTGTTTGAAAGCATGCGTTGTGCCCTCACTAATCTGAAGAAGCTGCCAGGCGATGCGAATTTACCTGGTAGCCGGCTGAATTCAGGGATTGAGTTGGAGGCCAATACTTTGGTGGGAAGTGCATTCCAAATCCGAGACAACCTTACGTCGAAGAAGTTGGTACAAAGGGGGGACATAAAAAATTTAGTGTGACGCTAAATACTTGGTTGTACAGATAATAAGGACCGTTGTGTTAAAACTGAAACTCACCATTGGTCGTTGAGGTTAATTTGCCAACCCGTGATGGAAAGTATTCAGCAGACTTGAGGCCACCTGCGCATCCTGGCCTAAGGCCACAGATGCTTTTGAGAACAGATATTCTCACAGACTGAAGATGTACTTGGACGTTTATCGAGGGAGCACCAAAACATATCCCGCTTCACTTGCTTGGATTGAGCTTAAATTTCCGAGCGGTAGATTACCTGGATATTATGTAAAGCTCACCCTGCATCAATGCTTGGAAATGGGATAGGCCAACATAGGTGAATGCACACGCAACATTGAGGTCATCAGCTGGTAGAGACGGATTTCCATGTCATCGGTGTGTAGGATAAACACAAGGAAGCCGAATAAACTGTCTTGAACTACTATAGAGGTGATTAGCAGGTGCTTTGAAGTGTGTGACCCTACTTTTACCACCTAAGTCAGATTACTGGGGCAAGATTTGATCCATCCTAACAATGGATGGTCATCTCTCAGAAACCGCAACTTACTTGTTAAACAGTGAACGATCATCTGTGTCAAATGCCATTAGAATGTCTGCGTAAATTACAAGGACTACCCAGTGTCGGTCACGCACTTCAGTTATGAAGTTGAGCGTGACGTCGAAAGTGTGATTGGTACTTCCCAGTTCTGCCCATCACTCATCCTTGATTTCACTCGATTAATAGTAATAATAGTAATACATTTCATACAACACAAGTTACATGAAAACGAACCAGTTTACAGGTCTGATCATTTTGGTAATGTGAACTGACTGTTATGTACAATATGAAGCTATACAATAAACACTGTTCTTTCCAGTACACAAAGATGCATCTAGAGTGAGAAAGTTACTGCTTTGCAGACGGCAAAGAATGAAACAGATAAACATCAGCACAATTGTTCATCATACTGAGGTAAGCTCAGTTCGAACGTAGGAAATATTCGGCTATTGTTTGAATCTTCCAATATTCTTGAAGGTAGGGCGGGTAGTACAGCTGTTCGTCATAAGGTCTGGATGGCATAGTGCACGCTGCTAAATTAGACTATCAGGATTCCATATGGATGAAAGACTGGTTGGGTAAACCTGAAAAATGAATAACAAAAGCGAGCAGCAGACGAAATTCGGAACAGGGGCACAGAAATACTACGCAGAAGTACATCGACCATGATACATGTAGGTGAGTTCACTGTACTGACTGCAAAAGTTACTTGGAGAGGTATCCAAAACCTACTGTTTATAGATAAGCTTATGGGTAAGAAGATGAAGGTGCATACAAAAGTGGTGGAAACCAAACTGAAGCTGAAGATATTACAATGGGATAGACAGAACAGAAGATTTCGGACCAGGTATTCGCTTATGTTTAGAAAACCTATGTACAAAAGTTTAATGAAGTTATAAACATCTAACCAGAACTCATGCTTTTTGTTGTAATGGTAACCACACTTTATATAGTCATGGGGGAGGGGTAATCATAGTGTTGCCTGTTGAGTGTCACCATACCAGGACTATAGAGACAGTATGGTGGTGCATAGTCCGCTGGGCTAGTAGACCTGGAGGACACTTTTTGGTGACCTCATTCTTTTTACCATTATCTCGTCGTCATAAGTACGAGAGTCGTAGGCTTCATAAAGATACCACCATAGAGGCAAGGGTAGTTCGGGTTTATCTCCCTACCATCATGCCTCTCCGTCAGTTATCCCGATTTTTTGAGTGTTTTTGTGCTACACCCAATAGGGTTGATGGTTACGGCGATATTTCCGGCTTACTGTCAGCCGGATAAGACCATGCATATATTATTGACTCAATCGCCCCTTGGTATATACCACACGTCATGCAACACTTATGACCATTATACCCCTGCTCACGCAATAGTCAAGCTTGATCTATCACGCAAAACTGACTTGTACTACTGTGCAGCACAAAAACTCCTAGCTTATTACAAAGAAAGAAGATAACAGTGGGTGGAATGTTTGGTTGTAGGAGGGGTTAAGAGTAGCTGAACTATGGCAGCATTGAAATTAGGAACAGTAACTAACATCAAAAACAATTACCACAAACTTGCGTGGAATATTGTGTAAGTCAACAAAAATAACTCCCCGTTTGATAAATTTTTGGGCGGTTGCATTGGATTATTGCGTGTCGAACTCTAGGTAGTTGGTGGGCCGATAAAGAACGTGGTGTCGTCTATGTGAGGTGGATGAAGAATCCCGCATACTCCAAGTTCATTGAGACTGTGGTTCAAGGCCAACTGAAATTGAGATATAGTCTTGCAGCGTCGGACATCATGCGGCAGTCTGTTCCAAATGTTAGCCCAACGAGTTGTGAAAAATGGGGATTTGAGCTGTTTGGAAGCATACGGTAGTGTGACTAGGCTGTCTTGTTCCCTAAGATTATAGGGTTTTTTACCGGCGAACTTTACTGTATCCACATTGTTAGTCACTTCATGCTGTAGGACTTTCTGGAAAATGCTGAGGTTCAACTTTATTCGCCTTAACCACATGGGCTCTAACCGATTAGCATGACATCCACCTCTATGAATTAACAGGCGAAATAAGTCTGGTGAAGTGCCGTTGAGTTTTCTCTATCCTCTGATTGTCACTAGACCGCAAGCAACTGAGCATGATAGGGTAGTATTCTAGTAGTGGTCTCACCCTCATCTTATACACAATTAGCCTGGTTTCATTAAAGTGAAAATTTCGGTGAATGAAGCCAATGAGGCAGAGTGATTTGGAGCACTGTGCCGTTGCGTGTTCTGTAAAGGAAAGGTCACTGGAGTACCTTATTCCAAGGTCGCAAATACTGTTTAGCTGTTGGAGTGCTATGTTGTTTAGTCGAAGATTTGTCAGCACACTCTGTTCACCAAAGAACATAAAGCCAAACTTCTGTATATTCAATGGTAGAAGCCACGTATCACACCATCTTTGTGGCTTGTCGAGGTCGTTTTGATGGTAGTATTGATGCTGCTACATTGATTGGGGTGAAAGGTGTACACCACTTTCAAGTCATCTGCAAAGAGGAAGGTTTTCCCTGATTGAAAGCAGGCGCATATGTCATTTAAATACATTATAAAGAGAAAGGGTTCGAGAACGAAGCCTTGGACAACTCCACTGGCGATATTTTTGGGAAGAGAACTATGTGAGCCTGTTTTAACGACTTGGATGCGGTTCAGCAGAAATGAGCCAATACAGTCATCTAAAAGGTCCCAAACCAACGGGGAGTTGTTTGAAGTTGAAAAACCAGAGTGAACGTAGACGATGCAACCTCCACCTTTAGAAATGCTGCGGTCATCATGATACAAATTGTAATTATCTAATGCCAGCCTGAGGTTTGAGGTATCTGAAGTACACCAGGTTTCAGTGATTAGAATGCACCATGTTTTGAACAAGTAAGCTAGAGATTTTAGATAATTTGGCTTATTGCAAATTGAACGTGAGTTGAAAAGAAGAACAGAGAATTCTGACGGGGCTACAAAAAGGCTTAGGTCATTAACGAGATGGAATGAAGGTATTCTTTCATGGCCATCGTTTAGGTCAATGGGATGTGGGGTGCGAAATAACGGGATGAAGGCAAGTTCCTCAGCGTTGCACGCCGGACCAACCAATGTTGTCTCAGACGATGACCGATCATTTATTGGCCCGGTGGATGGGAAGGTGTCACTATAGTATTTCTGCCACCGAATTGGCTGCTGGCTATAGCTGATAGCAGTCGACTCAAGTATGTCATCATCTGCATGGCTAGAGGTGCCGTTGTTTTGTGAAGCCCGAAAAAAGACGGGTTTTTCGGGGGGTTCCAGAGCGTAGATTCTTCATAGAACGCTGGATAGGTGTTACTTACGCTAGCTTTAATGTCATAGCTAGGGTGAGTATAAGGTCCCTTATTCTGAACGCTTAAGGGGATAGTTTTGGGTTTATACACATTAGGTTGTGAGTTAAAGTACGTCGGTGGTGCACTGGAGTTATATTCCCGGGTAGATGGAAAGTGTACAGTGGGATGTGACGGAAAAACCCGTCATTATTTCTTGAAACCACACTCCCTAGTTTAAGTGGCTTGGGCTGTCTGTAGTGGTACCCTTTACTCTCACCCCCACAACTGAACAGCTGAACCTTATTATGGTTGGCTGAGGTAGTCTTATTTCCTGTTTCGGGGCAAGGAGTATTTTCATGATTATCTTTGTATGGGAATGAACCGACTTGAGAGAGATTCATGGCGCTATGTGCCTCCAGGCGATTGGGGTTATTAATTTGGCTGAGTAGCATTGTTTGTTGTTAAAACGTTTAGATTTCCACGACGTTTTGCTTAGGGATACTGCATTTAGCAACAAAGCCGAAGAGGCGGCTTGCACAGACTGGCCTACCTATGCAGTATGAGCGGACTGAATGACTTGGGATCCCTGTGGTTTGTCCCTAAGATTCGTGTTGTTATCTAGGTCTATGGGTATTATATTAGTGCATGCTGGTGGCGTGGAGTCAGCATTTCTTATGCCCCCTGTTGTATTTATAAGTTCTTCATTGGTAACTAAGGGTGTAAAGATCAGTGAAGTTCTAGTTAGCTTGTCTCCCTGACAACTCGATGACTGCCTCCCACTCTCAGTATCTCGTGGTTTTAAGTTTATGAGGACGGACCAGGCCATCACTCACTAGATGGATGGATTAGTGTCACTGATGAGGATTTGCATTGCCTTATATCTGTAGGTAGACCAAAACTGAATTAAAGATATTTAGTGACAGTTTGAAGGCGCACTCCATCGATCATGAACCATAAAGCCAATGTCGTGCTTAACTGGAAACCCAGCACTGGTTCCCGATGGCTGTAGGCAATCTAACTAGATCCGTTTAAGGAGGGCATTGTCGTACCTATTCTGAAGCTTTTCTAACGGTTGTGGCCATGCTTGCTTCTATGTGCTTTAGAGGTTTAGCCAGGCTACTGCATTTGTACTTACTAGGCAGAACAAGGGGTTATGGAGTCGTCAGTGACTGCCAACCCTGATGGTCCCCTTGATATGGTATTCTAGTAATATCAAGTAGTGCCGAACTTCCCCACTGAGTGCATTTGCCCCAATGTGCTGCGGACTTCGGGAGTTATCTCGAGGTTTTAGGATATCTGTGGGGAAATTCAGCTGTCCAGGAACTTAATGGTTTCTTGCGCATAACCGTACCATAGTCTGCCATCAATGCACCAGCATTTTCTCCCCTAATTCAGTCAAATGTTCAAACTACCTGTGATGTTAGGGAAAGCCATATCATTTTGTAGGTGACAGTTGTAATTCGATTTAGCCTCCCCATGTAGATGTCACAGGTTATGTAAGCTAGAATGTGCTATGCGTTTTATGACGGCCTTAAAAGCCAAAGCCAGCAAAAACGTTCACTGCCTGTCTTCCAACCACACTGCAATCTACTGATGCGCCGCTGCAATGGCCTCATAACTAGCCTGGTTGAAAATTACTGCAGAGGTGGTCTAAAGCTTGTTTTTCGGTCTCGTATCAGTCTACTGGATCTCACCCTGGAGAAGTATGCTCACTTTTTATTAAATTGTTATCTGGCAATAGTGTCCTGATGTACCCGAATTTTGCACTCTTGGAGATCCCAGTCTGTGCGGAGAAAAGATATTCTTAAGGCTGCTGGTCTCCGCTTCATAAGAAGGCAACAGACCACAATTCAAAAAAATGGATGCATTGGTCATTGGAGACGTAAAGTAGCAAGGTGAGCGAATAATAGTGAAGAATCATGCTCTGAATGAGGAGCTATGTAGGGTGTCATCAAACGAGTGACAATATTTTGCCCGTAAGACAGGCGAGCAGTTCGCGTCGTTTGAAATGTACTATCACTGTAACGGCAGTAAGCTGACATCGAAAAACTGTTGCGCCGATGAATTTACAATACCCAGTAGATATATTTATACACAAGTTTGGTAGCACCATAGGAATCGGCCCCCATTGCAGAGCAGTGGTCGCTTCAGTGTCCACGTTCGGGAATTCTTCAGGTTTTGGCTAACCAGAATAGTTCTCGATGCAAAATGGCCTTGGTAATGCGTGCGTGAATCCAGATATTGATCCGCATATTCCTAACGCTTGCAACGCCGCTGATCCACCAATGATGAATAACATGAAAAGGGGTAATCTAGAGCGTATTAACGACGATGACACTGATAAACTCAAAAGTAGTTGCAAGTGAGCCGGTGCTCTAATGTTATCGACTTCTTTTCCGGTTTGGTGTATGTCCTTCCAAATTTGGCAAGCCGGTCATGTATTATCTAACTCCCTTGCCTTTGTTCTGGCTGCATTCTGACGCCGATACTTTGAGAAGCTGATTTTGCCTGTTCTACTCTAGCCTTGAAAACCAGGATGAATACCTTGACTCACTTAACGAGCAAATCTGCATGAACAGTCGGCGTATCCTTTGACGTGAAACAGATACGTCCTGTTTGCTTTGTATTCACTTCCAGCAGGCTATGGCAGTTGTCATTAACCATCGCAATGTCTGTATAAACGGGGTACTCTCGGTCTTCAGGAATCGATCTGCTAGTTTCATGTCTTCAGCACTATATGACCCACCTGATTGTGACTAGGTTAAATGTAGCGCGTGACCGTTGCATAACTGCGGTCAGTGGAAGAAGCTAGTTAGAAAGCTTCCACTCCAAAGCCAGGGGGGCATTTGGTTAAGACAGTCGCTGTCGCCTTTCCTGGATATTTGCTAGTAGCACTTACGTACAACTCGCGGCCTGACTCAGTTCTCTTCTTATGAATCTCTTATAATGGGAACTAGCAGCTGCCAGTTGACCAAACAAGCATGTGCCAGTAGTGTTCCACAAGGATAACTACTGTGTCCACCGCTGCCTAAAGTTTGTATCGATTGTCCGCAGAAGAGTATTCGGTCATTATGGGCGCGGTTTCCAGTTGACGTAGGGCCATGAAGGATAATCATAACACGAGTGACTATGAAGAACTAATAGGTTAATTAGGGATGGAGACTGAGTGGCACCAACAGTCATCGGTGCTTATCCTGTGCCTAAGATCACTGTTCTTCTCGTTACTGAAGTAAGTATGATTCACCTTCCTACGATATGAATTGCTGGGGCGCTTTAACTACATTTTGCGTGCTGTGTGAGGTTTCAAATTCCTACCAGCCCAAAATAACAACTACACATACTCTCTGCAAAACTGACGACGTTCTACTTCCTTTTAAATCATGAAGCCACCCACTAGCGTTCGTTGTTGCATGCACTTACTGCGTCCCATGTATTCTCGCCATTGATTCGATCCGAGAAATTTTACCATCCAGCAAGAATTTGGGATGATCTCAACAGATGTACAAGAACTTTTATAGCATTTGCAATACGAATGTCTGTAAAATAGATATTCTCCTGCAAGTCCAAGAAGAAGGTATTATCTATAACATGAAGCAGATCAGAATTCAGAATAGCGAAGCTTGATGTTATGTGCATCAGATGTCCGTAAATCAAGACCGTGAAATAGAAGGGGGTGTATTTACGAGTATTGATAACCAGCACGGTCATGTAGCACTGATATATGAAAGCTCAGCCGACTCTATTCATACACCTGGAACAGTCAAGTGAGCTTCAGATGTGTTATGAATTCTTCTCAAAGCATGTGCTCTTCGCACTTCCTGTCTACTGATTTACCGAAGCGTATTTCCCATCTTCTTTTCATAACCAGTCCTACCAACTGCCAGGTGGCACGACACTTGAGGGGCCATCTTCATCACAGTCCTGTAAAAAATCACACACTCCCTGCAAATTAAGCCAACCTCCAACCACCTATCAAGCTAGCCAGAGCCACAATAGACGAATGGGTAGACCTGCTTCATCCGAATCCGCCAAAGACCTGGAACAGTCAATCAAGGCCCAGAAGCGAAAGCCAAGGTATCAGTTGGCTTACACCAGCTCGTGAGAAAATATTGGACTGAATGGCAAAGGGAACACATACAACACCTGTATCATCTGAGATGTGAAATCTGGGGCCACCACAAAAAACAACTCTAGAGCTCGGCGAGCGCTCACTCGACGAAGCGCACGTGTCATGAGAGAAGGCGGGTATCAGATGCACTCCCCCAACTAACGACAAGAGTTCGTTAGATATTTGCTTGGAACCAATAATTACTGTCGGCATCAATCCTGTTTTATCAGTTATTGAAAAGGTAGTCGCGGGTTTTGATGCAACGCAAGGATGTGAAGCCTGTCTTCGAGGAACAGTATACTGCAAGCAGACAGTCATTCTCTTGCTGACCAATAGACACTTGGGCCTAGCCTTAACACCAGATATTTATGCCATTGCACGTATTTGTAAAGAATGTTGCTTTTATGGAAATAAATCTCTAAATAATTTGTCAGTGTTTCTTAGAGTATCATCAGGCCGCATATGTGAAGCACGACGCGCATAAGTGGTAAGCAATCGACCATCTATATATCTTGATGTTTCCAGTGTCGGCATACGTTTCAACGAAGAGCAACAAACGTTTGCTTGGCATTTGTGAGGACTTAGAGGGGAACATTATGGTGCGTAAGGACAGGTGTTTTGCAAGCGAAGCAAATGTCAGGGAATCCCATGTGTTACGTAGTTCCCAAGAGGTGACAACCTCAGAAGTGGTGTTGTAGTCACTTGGTTTGGAAAGCACACCTGCTGTATGAGGGCTAGCGATACTGCTTGACTGACCAGACTTCCGTTGATGGAGCGTGCCTCGAAAGTATAACGCACTGGTTGTTAGTTGAGTACCTATGCCCCTTGGTCATAATACGGTAACGCAAATCCTTCCATTCCTACTGCTATCACCGTGATGTGTTGTGCTTTCTGCTTCAGTAAACAACGAAAAAGGAATACGTAAAATGTAGTATAAGGAATGAAACAGTATGTACATAGGTGGTTAGTAGGTATTCAGCGGTCTGTGAGGTTACTGAAGATGAACCTTGTAGGTGGCGCTCCTCATAAGCTCTGGCTTACGTCTCTGATAACGGTCTACGTGCTCTTTCCGGGTTTATTTGAGCCAATAACTGCACCTAATACATCGTTGCCGAAGTAAGCGTTCGCGCATCTCCAGTGTCTACAGTCCTCTGGTTACGTCCAGTATGTGTATGGTTATAGTCTCGTAACCATCTAGTAGTATCGGAATACATCCGCAAAGAAGTGAATAAACGTTTCAGAAGACTTGCCAAAATGACGGGACATAAATCTAAGCACTTAAATCAAATGACGACGGGGCGTTAGCATTACTGTGCTGGTGTAGCATGAGGATTTGCAGTCACATTTGTCGAACACATAGTACTTGTGTCCTTCTTGAGAGATCACGTGGGCCTCAGTAGATTTGACCACCTGCATGTCGCCATGCATCAGCATAGTTTTGTACACATAATATGCTGCATAATTCGTCAGAGAACACAGCACACCAGAGGTTATATCGTCTGTCTGTAGTAACGGAGATTAGAATGATGGGTTTACATCAAACTGCATGTAGTAGCACAAACTGCGATTTCCTTCATTGGCCTTCCGGAGATGTAGTACTGTGGGGCATTTCTAAATTTCCCGGATGCTCAACTCCAGAAGAAAGCACCTACGTAAATGTTTTTTAAGTGTACATGGCTGCACTTAGCCCTGTGTTTTTCCTAATAATAGTAATGTATTTCGACTAACAAATTATACGAGCACATGCCGTTTGTCCAGGCAACATCTGAACGTTATCGTTGTTTGTGAGTCTGGGAAAAGTATGAAAAGATACATTGGTACATTATACACAGTCTGAGAAGATGAAGTTGTTCAACTGTTACTGGTTAAAAGTATTAGATACTGACCCTTTCGCCTTATAACAGTAGTGAATAACAACACGGGCTTTAACATGCAGTATGAATTTTAAGCTGACACCTGTGGTCAGACCTCTACATTTCAATTAATAGGTCGCATGATCAGTAAACGTGCATAGGATATCAAGAGCCGAACAATAGTAGGGCTTTAAAAAGTGCGAACAGCCAATAAGTTATTGCTGTTCATGGACAGCATGTAAAAGTAGATTCAAATCATCGTATGGACCGATGGAAAAGCTTGGAACCAGTGGCACTCGGTATCATGCAGCATGTAGTGATCGTTTGGTTCAGTGCCATTGGAAACAAATTCACAGGGATAAATTAAGCCAAAATTATGGCTGTGTCCAGAAACTGCTCTCATTCTGCAGCCCACGAAGCGTAAGGTCTTGTCATTAAACCATTCAATATGTCTTCAAGGTTGACGCTTCATATGAGGTCAGTTTTGGTTCTCGTCTCTGCGAGTTGAGTGGGTGCTATTAGTCGGAGAGTCTGCATGTTTGGATACAAACAGCATGTAATGCCAACATTTCTAGGAACAATCCCAATTGGAGCCATAAATTTGAGATGAACCGTCAAATTAATGGGTATGCGGCGGTTTCATTATGAATCTGCCTATGAGAAATAAAAAGAAACATGGGTATGGAACAATTTATTGCCTACTTAAGTCAGTGAGAAACAGGATATGAACAGAGTAACCAAAGACAGAGAGATCAGATGTAGATTTAAGAGTTGTTGCACTGCAGTTATCCGTCTTTTCTGTGATAAACCGTGGTGAGATAGTAGTCAGTGACATTTATGCATGACAAACACAAAGTATAGCAGCGGGACTATTTGTCTGGACGGCGAAACATATCAGTCGAGACGTTCAGTTGGGAATTTAAGAGACAAGGAAAAAGTGGTTGTCACGCATGCGGACGTATGCAGAGACCTTTGAATACGAAGTTTCGGCGTGAGGAAGTGAATTAGTGAGAGTCACAGTTTGTAGAAAGTAAGACAATATGATGTATGGATGTTTGCGAGGAATTCTGAGGACAGAGTTTTCGGCAGTACAACTAAGTGAATTTGGACGTCGTTTTAGTCAGATGAGTATCCTGTTTGTCATGTGGGCCAACCTAATACGATGGTACCGGCTATACAACAGAGGAGAAACTCCCTCATCGTTCCAAATTTAGAGCTATTTAATTCATTCAGTAGACCAGAGAGAGAGATCCCACCTATATTTATTCTTAAGTTACTATCAGTTTCACTACCTTGGAGACACTGAGGTCCTATAGAGCAATCTCTGAGTTCCTCTGTTGAGAGGCATCTATCTACAGACAGACTGTAGATATCATGAACCTAAAAGCAAGTTAAGAAAGTGCTTAAACTTTGACACAGAGGTGCTGCTGCGTGCAATTACGGGGAGCCTGCTCCAGATCAAGCTGTAATATGTGGTAAGGAATTTACATCTGACCTGTTTATTGCATCTTTCTATTGACAACGTCAGTGTATGATTTCTAAGGTCATACGGCGGTACATATCTCCAAGCGGGTGGGGGGGAACAGTAAGACAGACCATGCAAAGTTTTGTACCAGAGAAATAAGTTGTTTCTTAGGAGCCATTTCCATAGCGGTTCAATGGACAGTATAGTGCACCTATCTATCTAGTCTACATTGCCAGCTTAACTCAATAATCGTTTGGTGAAACTCTTTTGGACGTATTCAAGTCGTGATTTGTCAATTTTGTTCATGTTAGAAAAACAGAATGAGCCATATTCCAATATCGGTCTAACACAACTTAAAAAGGGCAAGTTTGGCCTCTTTTGTACAGAAGCTCTCCAGAAGGAAACCTGATAGTCTTCTAGCTTTAGAGACGATAGCTGCGACACGCTCATTGAAGTTGAGGTTACCAGAATATCGGACGCCCAGGTCGCATACCTTATTGAGTATTTGGATTTCATGCTTTCCCAAAGATAGCGTGCTGTTGGGATAATACCTTCCGAGGTGTATGACTCCACATTTTTCATGGTTAAATCCAAGTTGTCACTTCTGAATCCACTCAAGTAGATTATATAAATTTGCTTGAGCTACTGACAGACCTTCAGTAATTGAACCATATTGGAAGCTGTAAACAATCTTCAGGTCACCAGCATAAAGATGTGATTTTCCATGTCTAATCACTTTATATATGTCATTAATATACATGAGAAGTTGACCGAGAACACTTCCTTGTACCATACCACTTGTAATTGGTAGAGGGTCAAAAAAACAATCGTTTACTTTTTCTATCTGAGAGCGTTTATGGAGGAATGATGCAAGCCAGTTATGTGAGGGTGTAGCGGCCAGAATCCAATTATCTTGGCCTGAACGCGGGAAATAACTAGGCGGTGCCAACCGACGTGAATCTGACTAGTTCCTGCGTTCTACTGTATAGCTTCCTAACCTCCGCGAGTGACGCATAGTCAAAGGTTGGATCAAAATATCAAAACACGGTTTGTAGTAATTCAATAGTAGATTCGTAACAAAATCTGTGGTACTATCAAAGCAACAATAAGTTATGTCAAAATTACAAAAATTACCCCAACAGTGCCGTTAGGTAACTATATAGTCCAAAACGTTCTCGGGCGCAAATACGTACTACACGGTAAAAACTGGTTAAGCAAATACAACTGTTAAGTACCTGTCGGTCAATAGGAATGTTCCCGACAAAATGGATCAAAACTCTGCCTACAGGAATCAAATCAACAAACAAACATTCCCAGTAGACAGTCAAAAGACAAACAGTCAAATCACTGCACAACCGTAAGTTGAACCAAAACAAAATGTCGGGCGCAGTAAAACAACATCACGTTGTCAACAGTCCAGCGTCACATAATAGGAAAGTGAAACATTCATAATAAGGCAAATGCCGAGTGTAAAGTAAAATAAGACAGTTAAACAAGCAAAGAACATCACACCGGATAGGGTCGAAGGTACACCATCCATAAGGAGGGTAAAAATGTCAAAATAAATGTCAATACAATCGAATAAGGGTGATCGGGAGGTATTTTTAGGTCAATTTTCCGTTACAGAGGGGTGTTCCACGCCGAACGACCAGAGCTTCATGAGCAATCTCCGGCGCGGCACTTTATCAAATGCATTCATGAAGACGAAAACCAGTACAGCAAAAAAGAGGCCTTCGTCACGCCATCGTGTGACGTATTCAAGGTAGCCAAGCATGCGGGTGCAACAGAATCTGGTTGCCTAGTGAAACAATATCCTTCATTAGGCGTGCAGCCCACATATACCGACTGGCCGAAAGAAAGAAAATGTCAGGGAATCCCATGTGTTACGTAGTTCCCAAGAGGTGACAACCTCAGAAGTGGTGTTGTAGTCACTTGGTTTGGAAAGCACACCTGCTGTATGAGGGCTAGCGATACTGCTTGACTGACCAGACTTCCGTTGATGGAGCGTGCCTCGAAAGTATAACGCACTGGTTGTTAGTTGAGTACCTATGCCCCTTGGTCATAATACGGTAACGCAAATCCTTCCATTCCTACTGCTATCACCGTGATGTGTTGTGCTTTCTGCTTCAGTAAACAACGAAAAAGGAATACGTAAAATGTAGTATAAGGAATGAAACAGTATGTACATAGGTGGTTAGTAGGTATTCAGCGGTCTGTGAGGTTACTGAAGATGAACCTTGTAGGTGGCGCTCCTCATAAGCTCTGGCTTACGTCTCTGATAACGGTCTACGTGCTCTTTCCGGGTTTATTTGAGCCAATAACTGCACCTAATACATCGTTGCCGAAGTAAGCGTTCGCGCATCTCCAGTGTCTACAGTCCTCTGGTTACGTCCAGTATGTGTATGGTTATAGTCTCGTAACCATCTAGTAGTATCGGAATACATCCGCAAAGAAGTGAATAAACGTTTCAGAAGACTTGCCAAAATGACGGGACATAAATCTAAGCACTTAAATCAAATGACGACGGGGCGTTAGCATTACTGTGCTGGTGTAGCATGAGGATTTGCAGTCACATTTGTCGAACACATAGTACTTGTGTCCTTCTTGAGAGATCACGTGGGCCTCAGTAGATTTGACCACCTGCATGTCGCCATGCATCAGCATAGTTTTGTACACATAATATGCTGCATAATTCGTCAGAGAACACAGCACACCAGAGGTTATATCGTCTGTCTGTAGTAACGGAGATTAGAATGATGGGTTTACATCAAACTGCATGTAGTAGCACAAACTGCGATTTCCTTCATTGGCCTTCCGGAGATGTAGTACTGTGGGGCATTTCTAAATTTCCCGGATGCTCAACTCCAGAAGAAAGCACCTACGTAAATGTTTTTTCAGTGTATATGGCTATACTCAACTCTGTTTTTCTTCTTGTTACCTAGGATAACAATATCCTTCATGAGGCATGCAGCCCACATATACCGACTGGCCGAAAGATTAGCGTCGATGTAGGCCAATCCTGTTGGTTATTCTTTTCTCATGGAGCGCCTTAATTCATGAAATCTAAGAAATTGTTATGTATTGGTAGTGATACCTTTCACGGTCACGAGTGTAAGCCGTTTCCCGAAGCATAATTGCACATTCATGACCACGGAACTGAAGCGTGGTCATTTTTTGTATGTGACTTACCTACTTATTAAAGAAGCACAACATGAAAAGTATATGAGATAATGGAACAGGACAAGAATTGACTGCAAATAGCTCCCTGCACCTCTGCACTGTTGTCGACGACGAGCGTTACAGTTCGTGTATTGTCAACCATAATGGTCTTGAAGGACCGAAACATCCGCTAGGCGTTCTCGGTGTTATACTGTACATCACAGGGAGGCTGTAGTAGAGGCCATCAGTGACAACCAATTGATAAAGTGAGTGGCTAAAAAACAGAATTGATCATTTCGGCTAAATACCTTTCCTTAGAGGTGTTGTATGTAGAATCCATACCGACAACTTCGGGAGACTTCTTATATTGCATTATCATTTCCTGAGTTGCAAAACTGAACTCCACTCGTCTTTCGCTGTCCAGTACATACCACACCAACCCTGTCTCTCAAATTTCTTGGACGAGTGAGTCTATATCACAAATCTTTAAACACCGTATGAAATAAATGTCACATTAATAGGGTACATCAGTTCCCGGAAGTTACGATGATCATCGTATGTCATTAGCTTCCCGAACTCTACGTCAGCCACATTAATAATTTGACCTGGTGGTGCATTCCATTCGACTAGCGGTAGGATCCTCCTTTGCTAGTCACCACTGAGTCTTCGAATCCTTTGATTCCACAGACATCAGCAGCTCTGACGACAACTCATGGTTGCGAAAGGTGAATGGGCAACCCAAGTACTCATCTGTAATGTATACGTAATGGTTTTCATCGCAGTACTTCGTGTGATTTTCGCTGCTTGCTGCTTTCTGACTTTCTCCACCGACCAACACAGCAACGAAAAACAGCACACTTGTATGCCTGGTTTACGTTATTGTTCTCATCTCTATTCATACGAGATTCACGAATCTTCTATAAACCGTTGCTTCCCCTAAGCACTTAATGGTGACTCCACTAATGAAACAGTTCATCTCTTGGGATCGTTTGATGCGCGCTTCACACTACTGCCATGTTCGTAAGCTTCCATTCCTCAAACGTTGCCTGAATTCAGCTACTAGGTTTCCTGATACAATATTCGATTGGAATGACACTTTGGTGCTGCTTTGCCAATGCCGGTTGTTGCACAGATGGCATGAGAACTAAACCCACAGGTTAATAAGATTGGAAGCTAACACCTTGGCTTTCCTGATGGCTACATCGTACTCTCCAATCAGAATAATGACAGTTAACGCTCTATCTCACTCATGCAAAGTTGAAGATCGGATTCTAGAGGTTAGAATTGTGTGCGGCAAATGACACTCGTAAGCTGCAGTGGCTTTAAAAAACACACTTGCAGCGATTGAAATAATCAGTTTTGTCTCTTCATTTTGACTGGAAACCCAGATTTTCGTAACATAGAAAATTCTAATTGGTTATTTCAGTTTTACTAGAGTGGCCTTTAAAGTCACCTATGATAAGTATGTTAGGTCAATCCGTCTGTATTATTCCTAGCCGCAGATGTTTTCCCCAAGGCACAGTTTCTCTTCGCGAGTGTTCATTAAAGAGCTGCTACCGCTTATTACAATAGCGAGTGATTCCTTCAAATAATTTGTTCACCTTTGAAGTTGATTCCACTGCGGCTAATCCAACCACTTGTGTATAGTCAACTTTAGTTGGTCAGCCCTGGAAAAAATGAAGAGGTTATAGTTCAGACGCACCAATGTTGACTCCATTTATTCAACACTTTCCCTATTTGAATCATTTGTTTGGCGCTTCACACTCCTGCCATGTTGACAAGCGTCTACTCCTCACAATTTATAGGAATTCAGCCACGAGATTCAGTGATACAACAGTTGTTTCGAGGGATACTTTGGCGCTCCTTTACCGGTACCGATTGTTGCACAGACGCGTACCTAGAGGGTCAGAACTAATCTAGCAGGTTAACAAGATTAGTGACGAGTGCCTCTGCTTTGCTGTGGGTCGCTGCTTGAAATGAGAGTGTCTTTTGTGCTTAGGCAGATTCTTGGCCTTTTCTGCGCCTACTTATCAAAGGCCGTTGTATTTTTGCTCTAATCCGAATATTATTTAATTAAAGTGAGACATAAACTTTTGGCGGGTGAATTTCTGCAGTAACTTTTGTGTGGTGAGCCAAAACTTTTGTAAAAATGCTTATGGCGGGGCCGGGTGCCACTACACAGTGCCCTCTGGTATGCATTGTAGCGAATGTTAGAGTTGGTCCCACGATGACTGCATAAGTCCTACATCCTCAGCATATAAGAGGTACAGCGATGCAGGAGGTTTCTGGCTTTGCACTTTGTGCTGCTCGGATATTCTCACTCTCATAGAAGAAGCTAAGCCACTGCTAAATACGGCAATTAAGGAACTGTAGTCGAAAGTCAAAGTCGATAGCTGTGACAGTGATAATGACACAACATCCTCTGACACGGATTGCTGTGCAAAATTTTGGGAGCATCTCGCGACAAGCTGTAAGTTTGACGCGTAAACTACCTACCAGTTTCGCTGATAGCCACTCGGAAAAGACGACACAGTCTGAAAACTTCTGACCATAAGCATAGGTCTACTCTGGATGGAAGAAGCAGGGGTGAAGCACTTTCACTGCCAACGACGGAACCATGCACGCCACAGGTCATGCCCAGTTCGACAACCCCGTCATTGACAAGAACTAAACAGAGTGGGATGCAAGTCCGTTCTGAGGCTCTCAGCGTCCAGGTCACTGGACTAGGCTTTAGCAAACCTTGAATACCCGACTCTGAAAAATGGCAAGTAACTGGGTGTAAACAGCATACCAAGAAGCCACTAGTGGCCATCGAACCAGCTGTAATCACTCCACAGAGCAAAGACAAAGTAGAGATCCTTGACAGGTCCATAATCTTCCACAGAGTGGAAGAATGTGGAGACCCAGAGCCACGTAAATGTTTCAAACATGACCTTGACAAGGTACACAGTTTGATAAACCAGCTTTTTCCGGAAAACATGCCAGGAGTCACCCTACTCAAGATACACAGTAGGTAAACAGAAGACAGTCAATACTAAAAACAATTTTCGGCTACTTAAATTCCTGTTCAAGTCAGAGTATGAAAGGGATTAGATTCTGAAGAATGCCCACAAACTTCAAGGGTTCAGAGCCTTCGTGCGAAAAAATTTGACTGTCGCTGATCGAATCAAAAACGAGAAGCAGAAGCAGAACTGAAATCCAGGTTGGCAGCTGGAGAGCAAGATCTGAAAGTAGTGGGTTTTCGTGTAGTGAGGTTTCGGCAACAAATGATGCCGAAGCCTCTATGGATAGGACGGAAATGCATTTGGTTTCGTTGGCTTGTATACAAACGCACGTAGTCTTTTAAACAAGTGCATTGAGTTTGGTGATTTGATAGGCACCGAAAGCCCTAACATCATTGCTACTCAAAAACCTGGCTCTCTCCTCGAATCAGTGACCGTGAAACACGGGGATTAGTTCCTTTTAAGATTAACAGGTTAGCACTCAATGGTGGTGGTGCCACCCTTGACTTCAAGAATACCTCAACTGTGAAATCCATAAAAACAGTTGTACATGAAAGTGGGACATGTGAAATGCTGCGCTGCCAACTAAAATGCATGGAACAAGATGTTAACGTGATCGTAATATATCGAAGCCTTGAATGTGAGTCAGCAGACTTCCTTCTAGATAAGCCGACCCTCTGGACAGAAAAATGTCGGTGCCTAGTTGAAGGAGACTTCAACCACCATCAGCTGACTGAGATAGACTAGCAACAAAAGCACCACGTAACTTGTTTGATCACAGGTTAGTGGAAACATCAATTTTCTTAGCCCTCATACAGAACATTATGACACCTAGCAGATATAGTTCTCAGCATGCTAGATCAGTTCTAGACTTAGTATCCTCACATTCAGATGATGTATGCTGCGCCCGGCACCTAGCACTCCTTGGAGAGAGTGATCGCACTGTGATCATCTTCAGATTCACAGTAGACGTCTTGCACCAGGCCAATGCCTCAGCTGGACCCAACATATGAGAAACGAATATGGAAGCTATTAACCTGGCAAAAGATAAACCGGTGCAAGGATGAACGACGAGAAGGGGAACTGAATACAACCTATAAAACACTGGACAAAGAAGTAAAGAAGAGTGTGCGGAAAGACAAAAGACAGTTCCAAGACACACTGACAAGTGAAGCAACATTGTATCAAATAACCAGGTTACTATCTGGGAGGGGAGAGATCAACACAGATGAAACCAATAAATGATGATGAACGAAATCTAATTACCAAAGAAACAAAGGAGACGATGGGCTGATCACTTCAAGAAACTCTTGAATAGACCACCACCTGCACTTCATCCGGAAGTACCACCTTCAGACCAGCCACAGAACTGCAAGTGACTGGACTGAGTCATGCAACAAACAGTGGGGAGCGGGAAGAGGGGGATACGCCAGGCCGGGGGAAAGAACCCAGAAGATTTGGATTTAGCCGATGACTTGTGTCTAATGTCACAAAAACTTGAAGATCTATAGGCGAAAACTAACAGGTTGGCGGAAGAGGCGGGGCAAGGCAGCTGAAACGGGACTTCAGGTGAACGTAGAGGAGACAGAGGTGATGAAGACACCCAACCAACACTACCACCAGCAACAACAACAATAACGAGCCCCAATCACCATCAACGGGAGAAACTTGAAGGAAGTAGCCCCTTTCACCTGTCTAGGCAGCACTGTTTCAACTACAGGCGGGGGCACAGACGAGGACGTCAAAGGCAGCCAGGATTGGAAAGACAGTAAGACAGGCGTTGATTAATCTGAAACCAGTGTGGAGATCTTCTGCACTCCACTCAGCACAAAGCGTGAAGAACATACGGGTTTTCAACACCAACGTCAAGTCAGTGCTTCTACGTGATGGTTGGGAGACCTGGCGTGTCACGAAGGGATTTCCAACAAACCACAGATATTCATCAACGACTGCCTACGCTGGTTCGTTACTGAAGCTCAGATGGCCAGAATAATGAGGATAAGCAACAGTGAACTCTAGCCGGGCAACGAACCAACCAAGAACCTATCGCTGAAGAAATATGCAGCAGGAGGAAGTGGAGATGGATTGGGCATGCACTGAGGAGGCCGACTGGGGACATCACGCGTCAGGCCATTCTCTCGAGTGGAACCCGGATGGGGGCGACGAGTTGGGCGTCCGAGCCGAGGGTGACATGGAGGAGATCATGCGAGGAAAAAATGAGAGCTTGTGGGCTGTCGTGGAACCAGGTTCAAAAGTTTGCAGAGAAGAGAGTGCACTGGAGAAGTGCTACTGAAGCCCTATGTTCCATTGGGAACACAAGGAACAAATCGTAAAAAATAACAATTAACCTGGCAGCCTCTTCGGAGGACTGAACAGTCAATCCAGAAGCCTCGGTTGAAAGTGCGTGGTACTCCTTCAGATGGTTACATGCACGAGTGTCCCGACCGTTCATTCTGTGGACTGTCCTTAGGGGACGGAAACATTGTTTTCCGCGGATAAACCGCAAAATCCGAATGATGCTACGAAGCACAAAAAACCGTTGGAGTCTTACCACCCACCTCGGTACTCCCGAAGTTGTGCAGCATCACAAAGAAGCCCGAAATAAATGTATCGCTGCTAGCCACCAGTCTCGAGTATGCTTTGAAACACGCCTTGCCCAGGCCGTGTTGCAACATCCGAAGAGGTTATTTTCCTACGTGAGCTCTAGAAATAAGACGTATCGTGGTATACCACCCTTATCGAAGGGACAGGAAAAGACTGCCTGATTGAGGACGATAGGGAAAAAGGAGAAGCCGTGGCTAGATATTTTGCTGAGGTCTTCACACAGGAATCTTCTGTTGACACTTATCCAACAGAGTGAACTCTGTGGATATCGATCGTAATGATGTATTTCGAATAGCAAGTAATCTAGATGTGGAAATATAAACGGGGCCGGATGAGCTGCACCCAAGGCTGCCCAGAGACCTTGCCCTCTGTGTAGCCAGACCACTGACTACTATATTCAGACTGTCCCTCAGTGAAGGTACACTCCCCTATGACTGGAAAAATGCCACACTAATACCTATCTACAAGGCCAGTTGTAGGCAGCTCCCATCAAATTACAGACTGACAAGTTTGACTCGTGCTGTAATAAAAATCCTAGAAAGAGTAATCAAGAAAGCCATCACAGTCCACCTAGAGAGCAACACTCAATTGTCTTGCTCAGAGCATGGTTTTCGCAAACATTTCTGTTGCTTGACGAGCCTCCTTACAGTCAGAGAAAGTCGGGTTAAGTCTAAAGATGATGGGATACCCTGTAGTTGTCATTTTTATAGACTTTAGTGAGGCGTTCTACAAAATACCTCATTCCAGGTTGCTCGGGAATCACTGGCATTCTGCCGCGTGGATAAGAGACTTTCTTGATGGTTGGAGACAAAGATTAAAGACCAGTTCCTAAATCCTCACTTGGAAGTCGGCAGTGAGCGGAGTGCCGCAAGGCACAGTTCTGGGCCCCCTGCTGTTTCTTCTGTACATAAATGAGCTGCCAAATATCATGAAATCTCCTATGGTTCTCTACGCTGATGACGTAAAAATCTGGCGGGATCTAAGGAACAATGAAAATATACGTGCGCTCCAGGCAGACGTGAACAACTTGTTTACCTGGTCAGAGGAGTAGCTGATGCCTATCACTGCGGGTAAATGAGTGAACACACACTTGGGGCACACACATAGCAACACCTACAATGTTGGTGGGACCCCCCTTCTGTCGGTACTGACCCACAGTGACATAGGAGTCATGGTGAGTTATGACTTGAAAACCACGGCTCACTGTCGATGGGCAGCAGCTCGGAGTTTTAGGACTCTCTGGCTATTACGTATAGCATTTACGAAAATAAGTGGTGACATGTTCACCATCTTATACACATCCTTAGTTAGGTCTTAATTAGAAAACTATACACAGGCGGTTAATCCTTGTCTGAAAGGTGACCCAGACCTTCTAGAAAGAGTTCAGACGGCAGCCACCAGTATGATCCCTGCGATCTCTGGGCTCACCTATGAAAACCGGCTTAAGGGGTAGGACCTCTTCACTTTGTCCTATCGCAGACAGAGAGGAGACCTAATCATGCTACTCAGGATTCTAAGAAATGATATCGAACCTGATGTATCTTCTCTTTTCCTCCTCACTAGGTTGGAGCACCTCAGAGGGCGTAGTATGAGGCCAAAAAAGAAAAGAAGGAACATAGTCTCCTCAGAGTATTGGTTCTCGCGTCGAGTAGTCAGCGCCTGAAAACGACTCTCAGAAGGAGTGGTGTCCGCATCATCAATTGATTCATAAGGAAGGGGATTGGACAAGCACAGAAATCTAGTGGAAAAGGATTAATATAGGTTCACAGCCTCCTATCCTCAAACAACAAATCTGAATCTGATTAATCAGAACGATGACAGTTAACGCTTTACCTCACTCGCGCGAAGTTTGTTATTACATTTTGCAGGTGAGAAACACATCCAGCGACTGGAACCCTTACGTTTAGTTCGAATGCCACCTGTGTAAAACTCTACCTTGATAAAGAAATATCAGAATGTCTTTCAAATTGGATGTCGTCGCGCACTCCTTGAGTAGTGACGTGCTTTTATCGCAAGCAATTGCGCTTCGTAAACCAAGCGACTACAACACCACTTCTGAGGTTGTCACCTCTTGGGAACTACGTAACACATGGGATTCCCTGACATTTGCTTCGCTTGCAAAACACCTGTCCTTACGCACCATAATGTTCCCCTCTAAGTCCTCACAAATGCCAAGCAAACGTTTGTTGCTCTTCGTTGAAACGTATGCCGACACTGGAAACATCAAGATATATAGATGGTCGATTGCTTACCACTTATGCGCGTCGTGCTTCACATATGCGGCCTGATGATACTCTAAGAAACACTGACAAATTATTTAGAGATTTATTTCCATAAAAGCAACATTCTTTACAAATACGTGCAATGGCATAAATATCTGGTGTTAAGGCTAGGCCCAAGTGTCTATTGGTCAGCAAGAGAATGACTGTCTGCTTGCAGTATACTGTTCCTCGAATACAGGCTTATGCAAGCAAAGCAAATGTCAGGGAATCCTATGTGTTACGTAGTTCCCAAGAGGTGACAACCTCAGAAGTGGTGTTGTAGTCACTTGGTTTGGAAAGCACACCTGCTGTATGAGGGCTAGCGATACTGTTTGACTGACCAGACTTCCGTTGATGGAGCGTGCCTCGAAAGTATAACGCACTGGTTGTTAGTTGAGTACCTATGCCCCTTGGTCATAATACGGTAACGCAAATCCTTCCATTCCTACTGCTATCACCGTGATGTGTTGTGCTTTCTGCTTCAGTAAACAACGAAAAAGGAATACGTAAAATGTAGTATAAGGAATGAAACAGTATGTACATAGGTGGTTAGTAGGTATTCAGCGGTCTGTGAGGTTACTGAAGATGAACCTTGTAGGTGGCGCTCCTCATAAGCTCTGGCTTACGTCTCTGATAACGGTCTACGTGCTCTTTCCGGGTTTATTTGAGCCAATAACTGCACCTAATACATCGTTGCCGAAGTAAGCGTTCGCGCATCTCCAGTGTCTACAGTCCTCTGGTTACGTCCAGTATGTGTATGGTTATAGTCTCGTAACCATCTAGTAGTATCGGAATACATCCGCAAAGAAGTGAATAAACGTTTCAGAAGACTTGCCAAAATGACGGGACATAAATCTAAGCACTTAAATCAAATGACGACGGGGCGTTAGCATTACTGTGCTGGTGTAGCATGAGGATTTGCAGTCACATTTGTCGAACACATAGTACTTGTGTCCTTCTTGAGAGATCACGTGGGCCTCAGTAGATTTGACCACCTGCATGTCGCCATGCATCAGCATAGTTTTGTACACATAATATGCTGCATAATTCGTCAGAGAACACAGCACACCAGAGGTTATATCGTCTGTCTGTAGTAACGGAGATTAGAATGATGGGTTTACATCAAACTGCATGTAGTAGCACAAACTGCGATTTCCTTCATTGGCCTTCCGGAGATGTAGTACTGTGGGGCATTTCTAAATTTCCCGGATGCTCAACTCCAGAAGAAAGCACCTACGTAAATGTTTTTTCAGTGTATATGGCTATACTCAACTCTGTTTTTCTTCTTGTTACCTAGGATAACAATATCCTTCATGAGGCATGCAGCCCACATATACCGACTGGCCGAAAGATTAGCGTCGATGTAGGCCAATCCTGTTGGTTATTCTTTTCTCATGGAGCGCCTTAATTCATGAAATCTAAGAAATTGTTATGTATTGGTAGTGATACCTTTCACGGTCACGAGTGTAAGCCGTTTCCCGAAGCATAATTGCACATTCATGACCACGGAACTGAAGCGTGGTCATTTTTTGTATGTGACTTACCTACTTATTAAAGAAGCACAACATGAAAAGTATATGAGATAATGGAACAGGACAAGAATTGACTGCAAATAGCTCCCTGCACCTCTGCACTGTTGTCGACGACGAGCGTTACAGTTCGTGTATTGTCAACCATAATGGTCTTGAAGGACCGAAACATCCGCTAGGCGTTCTCGGTGTTATACTGTACATCACAGGGAGGCTGTAGTAGAGGCCATCAGTGACAACCAATTGATAAAGTGAGTGGCTAAAAAACAGAATTGATCATTTCGGCTAAATACCTTTCCTTAGAGGTGTTGTATGTAGAATCCATACCGACAACTTCGGGAGACTTCTTATATTGCATTATCATTTCCTGAGTTGCAAAACTGAACTCCACTCGTCTTTCGCTGTCCAGTACATACCACACCAACCCTGTCTCTCAAATTTCTTGGACGAGTGAGTCTATATCACAAATCTTTAAACACCGTATGAAATAAATGTCACATTAATAGGGTACATCAGTTCCCGGAAGTTACGATGATCATCGTATGTCATTAGCTTCCCGAACTCTACGTCAGCCACATTAATAATTTGACCTGGTGGTGCATTCCATTCGACTAGCGGTAGGATCCTCCTTTGCTAGTCACCACTGAGTCTTCGAATCCTTTGATTCCACAGACATCAGCAGCTCTGACGACAACTCATGGTTGCGAAAGGTGAATGGGCAACCCAAGTACTCATCTGTAATGTATACGTAATGGTTTTCATCGCAGTACTTCGTGTGATTTTCGCTGCTTGCTGCTTTCTGACTTTCTCCACCGACCAACACAGCAACGAAAAACAGCACACTTGTATGCCTGGTTTACGTTATTGTTCTCATCTCTATTCATACGAGATTCACGAATCTTCTATAAACCGTTGCTTCCCCTAAGCACTTAATGGTGACTCCACTAATGAAACAGTTCATCTCTTGGGATCGTTTGATGCGCGCTTCACACTACTGCCATGTTCGTAAGCTTCCATTCCTCAAACGTTGCCTGAATTCAGCTACTAGGTTTCCTGATACAATATTCGATTGGAATGACACTTTGGTGCTGCTTTGCCAATGCCGGTTGTTGCACAGATGGCATGAGAACTAAACCCACAGGTTAATAAGATTGGAAGCTAACACCTTGGCTTTCCTGATGGCTACATCGTACTCTCCAATCAGAATAATGACAGTTAACGCTCTATCTCACTCATGCAAAGTTGAAGATCGGATTCTAGAGGTTAGAATTGTGTGCGGCAAATGACACTCGTAAGCTGCAGTGGCTTTAAAAAACACACTTGCAGCGATTGAAATAATCAGTTTTGTCTCTTCATTTTGACTGGAAACCCAGATTTTCGTAACATAGAAAATTCTAATTGGTTATTTCAGTTTTACTAGAGTGGCCTTTAAAGTCACCTATGATAAGTATGTTAGGTCAATCCGTCTGTATTATTCCTAGCCGCAGATGTTTTCCCCAAGGCACAGTTTCTCTTCGCGAGTGTTCATTAAAGAGCTGCTACCGCTTATTACAATAGCGAGTGATTCCTTCAAATAATTTGTTCACCTTTGAAGTTGATTCCACTGCGGCTAATCCAACCACTTGTGTATAGTCAACTTTAGTTGGTCAGCCCTGGAAAAAATGAAGAGGTTAGAGTTCAGATGAACTTCTGCGACGCTTAGTCCCGTTGAATTTCGGTCGAACTTAATTTTGTTCAGTTCAGCTAGCCTAAATAACTGGTCAGTCAGCTCTCATAAAAGATACTTTAGCGAGATAAAAAAGCGCCTTCCAGCTAAACATTGTAATTTTTAACGTAGGACACACGTTTCTCAATCATTTTTCAAGTAAATCGTACCGAATGATGAAACTAACTAGTAGGTTTCATATTTCGAAAATGAGTAACTTACCTAGAGTTAAAGTTGTGTAAAAATAAACGCAATAATGCCGAATTGTAGCCTTAGTTTTCATCCGCTTCACTCCAACTTTGGGTTTGAAAGGACATGTCATTCCGATTTCATTATATACTGGGGGAAAGATTTGCGAGTGCGCGATTGTTTAGCAACACCTGAGAATGAGTTAGGGATTCGCTGGCTTTATACACGCTTACTACGTTATTCCAAATGTTTTACTTTAAAATGCATAACCTGACCTTAAGTGTCTACTTTCTAATTTGTTACTTTTACTACTTGTTTCGATATGAAATTATTTAATAATAATGATCATTATTACAAACATTCATAATCTAAAACACTTAAACTGGTTTGTATTTTCTAATATCTTTGGCTGTAAATCTGTAAGGAAGTGTGGTGGAATCAGTAAGGAATATCCACTCTCTCACAGACAAACAGGTCACCGGTCCACTTGTTATATCCTAACTTGTCATCTTCACGGAGGTTGGCTAATTTAGTGAGAAAGTGCGCTTGCTTTTAGGAACCACCATAACTAATTTCTAGTTTAACTAAAACTGGAAATATCAGCACAAATTTTTCCTTAAAAGGTTAAATGCTATGGTCACCACTTTTCCTGCGGTGGTGTTAATTGTGATTTTTTGGCTTTCATCTTTTCACAGGGCAGATAGGAAAGTACTGCTGCCGATTCGATGCTTACCACTTGGCCACGTTTAGGTGTATCGGTCTTTTTTGAGGTACTCAACAATTTTCCATTACAAACGTGTAAAGCCTGCGGCCATTCCCATGGTAAGCATACGGTCTCACAATATTCCACTTAAAGTTACCTCTACTTCGGTCCAACGTTAACCTTATGCCAAACCAATGTTGACCCAAGGTTAACCGTACGATGTTCTGATCCAGGACTGGCCCTCCGTTTGAGGCTACCTGGCTCCACGTTCATAGCTAACTGTATCTGCTGACATTTGCATATTAGACGTAAGTAAAGGTACAGGCAAAAATAAGTTATGAATATAATTGAAAAAGCTCGTGTCTGTGCAACAATTAGGGTGGGTAAATTTTCCTGTAAATATTTCCATCACACCTCGTCCCTGTTCTATAGTTTCGCACGGTATTTTTTCTACCATGGCGTAGGTAGACGTCTTAATGGTGCGGCGTATTGGTTGGAACATCAGTCAGATAGACATAGAAAGTTTTGATAGACAGAAAATGACCTACGGCTATTCCCCTCTCTGTTGACCGCTATAGTAGTCCCCTCAGTCGTATAACCATGACTTCATATCGTCACAATAGTTTTTCTAAAAACCACTTAAGGTGATATTGCTAAGTCCGGAAATTATTGATTCCTGCTTTTGAGATGACATTCGGTTACTGAAGAGTGGACTTACTTTTGATTTCTGGCATAAACTAAAATACCCTGCTTACCTTTTGTTTTTACTCAGACCAACTGAGTTACGTTGTAATCAAACGTAGTTTGCATAGTGTTTCAAAATGACCCGACTCCTCGATGAACCCCTTTGTAAATTCTGGAGTACTAATGGGGAAATGCGAAAAGTCACACAACCAGCGAGTTTTCGTGTGAAATCCGTATCCTTTAAATTCGTTTCTGGTTTCGTGTGCTGTACTGTATACCAGTAGGTGGCTTTGTTCACATCCCCTTTCGACCACTGTTCTAGTCAATATTGTTTTCGCTTCCTGCTTCAGTTTTTATTTATTCCATGAGGCTATTCAAGGAATCTGCAATATCTGTATTTTCTGTAGCAGTAATGCTGCCGCTGATGGTATCAGGAAAACTGCTAATTGATATCAATTAAGTTAAGCTTTTAGTACCTACAATTTACCATTGTTTTGTTTAGACATCAGGGAAGACCTACATAACTAGAATTACTTGAGTGTCAAGAGAAATGTTCTCGACATGGAGGTACTGGCTGTCGCCAAGGAACTGGGACCAAACGGTTATTTCATTCAGAATACTTAACAGTTATCCGTAGACACTACTAAAGACCTGGCTGCAGTCCAATTGGGGGCTGACACTTGCCATATTTGTTGAACTTCAGGCGGTATTAACTATGTCGACCGTGAGGTGTTGTGCCAGTGTCTGATTGTGAAAGGAGTAGCTGGCAAGTGTATAACGTCTGTCAAAGCTTTCTACTCGAACACATGCACCCATGTAAGGTCTTGCAGAAAGTTGTCATGTGAATTGATGACAACTAGTGGCGTCTACCAAGGATGTCCGCCGTCACCGTCCCTATTTAACTGCGTCATTGAAGTACTAATGGACATAACCTTAGGTACGTCTAACTTCACAGGGATTTACCTACTCCGTGGAGGTCATTTGGTTGACTTGGAGTATGCAGATGATGTCCTGTTGGGTGAAGACGCCAGCAAAATGCAAGGTCTTCTGGATGCGTTGAGCAGAGATCTGAGTATGCTTGGCACGCGCTTCCTACCCTCTCGAGTGTAAGATGATTCTCCAGAACTGGTCTGCTGCAAGTACTTCCAGTTTAATGATGGGAAGTGAAGTGGTGGAATATGTCGACCACTTTACTTACTTGCGGAGATCTATCAACTCGAACGGCCTGGTTTCTGATGAAATCTCAGCTTGAATACAGAAGGCCCGTTTGGCATTTGCCAACTTACCTCACCTGTGTTGTCAACTGGTGAGATATCCGACTATCTATCATAGGACGGCTATACTGCGCTGGATTCTGTTCTATCCTGTTGTGCGGCTGTGAGATACGGCAGTTGAAAGTAGGAGACATGAAGCGAATACTGGGTTTTGGTCACGGATGTCCTCGTAGGACTGCTCGCATTTAGTGGAATCACTGTGTGAGCTATGCTGAGGTCAAACGAAGGGTACTAGGCAAAACATTCAAGTCGATTGGTGAAATTGTGAACTTAGATGGCTTAGGCATTCACTGTGCATGCTGAGCCACTGCTTACCTTCATGTGCCATACTAGCGGAAGGTGGATTAGGTTGATAGAGGGTTCTGGGTGGCCAGACCAAAACGTTGCACCAGTCGACGAAGTCTTTTACTGATGGCCTGAGTCATGTGGGGAAACGTAGACTGCCTAGCTCGGGACTCCGAGACGATAGGAATTTGTGGTTGTATATTTGCACTAACCTTTATCTTCAGACTGTTCATTCTCTCACACATTTTCCGCTTTGATATCACTTTTTATATCCATCTTTTCTTTGTATACTACTGTGAAGTTTGGCAATTTGAGCCGATGCACATGTTTTCGAGGTCTCGAATTGATTTCGTCAGTCAGTCCAGTAAGTTGTGCAAATGTATCCCTAATTCAAGCATGGATGACGAATATTCTTTGTGAACGAGCTTCGCAGCACCTACTTGGTTGGTAATTTAATTTTATGGGTAAAGGAATCGAAATTGAACTAATTTGTTTGCTTTGTAGGGATTTTTATGCGCTTGGTACTAGAATCATCATTGCTTTATGCAGAAAACAAGAATCAAAAACCATGCTCACCCGGCTGATAGTTGAGAATTCACTTCACTGAAGGTGCGAGGAGCAACAGGTATTTTTTCCATCAGCCATCATTATTTTCCTAGATGTACCTGATGAGATAAAGAAGGCTTTGGGTTATGCTTTGACGTGTTGCTAAGACTTGCATGTCATCTCCCATAGGCATCAATCCTTCTTGGAAACAATCTCAATGACTATAGTTTTCTTTGCGACTGTTCCTTCAATAAACTAAAAAATCCTAAGTATTACCTAATCTTGCTGCCTTCGCCATACCTTTCGTTACCCGTCACTGCTCGCAGTTATTGCGAACAGGCATTGACAAGTGTTGCGATTCTTTCTATTACGTACAGCTTCAATAAACCGAGAAGTATACATACTCCTATAGGCTGGTATGCAGTCGAGAAGTATGTTCTTGGCTCTAGAACCTACTTGGCCAGGTGAGGTCAAGTCAGTAACGGTACCTGGATCATGTGCGCATGTCTCAGGAAAACACTATAGAATCATCGGCCAAGATTGCCAAGCTTCGCGAAGTGAACCCCGTTCCCCAATTAGGCACAGGGTTCGGACGTGAAATTAGCAGCGTAGCTTTAAGAGACTACGAATGGTGTTCGATTAGGTTGAATAGGTAACGATAGTCGGGGGGAAATGTAAGGGGTGTACGGTTGGTAACAAGAACGGATGGTGATGGCCTAGTGGAAAGAAATAAGTGTAGGTTGTTATTGTTAAGTTTTGTATGCAGCCCTCTTGGTAAGGGTAGGTGGCTTCTGTCTAGACAGCTAATCATCCACAGGAAACACCTAACTATAGACTTATTCCGTAAAGCTATCAGTAAAATTTCACCTACCGAAATGTTACACTATGACGATAGCTGCTTTTTATCACGCAAACAGTCTTTATACCATGGAAAAACCCAAGGGATAGTTGTCCAGTCCAACGTATCCAATGGGTCACTGCAGTATGCAGACCAACCGCCACGTTAGAGTAGGAGCTATCGACCGGACGACCTAGACCTAAACGTGATCACAACTTGCCAAATATTTATCAATGAACGTAAATGTCGAAGACCGAACATCATAATACCGATGTGTGGAGACTTGACCGAACAAAAAGAGCTGCTGTTCGAATACAAAGGGCTGGACTGATGTTTGCTAACTTACACCATAAATAGCACTAGTGAAACATCCGATTGCTGGGTAAGTGTTAAACAGGCTGCCCAGAAGTTCGCTGTGACCTACTACATGTGAAACAACCTTTAAAGGTCCTAGTTCGACTTCTGTTACTCTCGTAACATTGACCATGTGTTACAACATCACCAAGTTGATAACGTGGTCTTTGGAGAAAGAAGTAAGTTGGCTGATGAAATCGCAAACCTTCATCGACTCAGTTGGCTAAGACATGTATTACATATGCGTAGCCACCGTCTATCCTAATGTGCGATGTTAGCTGGAATAGTTTTGGTTGGGAAAAGGCGACCAAACATGATATCACTTCAAGAAGTCTACAACTGTTGGCTTGAATCTTGCGGATGAAACGGGTGCGCATGCCAAACAAAATCGGTGATTGGATACTGTAAATAATATGGCTCAAAATCAATCACAGTAGCGCAGATGCAAACACGCCACTTTCGTCTTCATATCATATTTCATTATTGTCCAGGTCTCTCTTCTAATGATCACTGTCTTCTTTATTTTTCCATCTCGCTGCGTTGTATCTTCACTTGAGCTATAGTCACTTGTTTTTTTAAGAAGTGATCCCAATTTCTATACTAATATTGACTAAAGCACAAAATGTCCAATTTATCGTTTAGGACGGCACACCTAAAGACACCCTGCAGCAGACTAATACGGAAACTGTTACTTAAACATGTTAGATCCTGCCGATTATCACGAAGTGCATCTGGGTAATCAATAGTTAGGAACCTATTGCAGTAAGCGACCAGCAAGACAGTTCGGACTATGGTATGTCATACCGATTCACGACACCTCGTTCCGATTTACCTCACAGGTTGGGACTTCACATGTGTTACTTTCGCGCAACTTATGGGAGTTGCAATCCAAATTATGAACACCGATCTCGGTAATACTGGAGGGAACTACATTATTGACGATAAAACCGGTTGTTAAAGAAATGCAACAATAAATACTTTTGTAATTATGTTGCATCTTACAACAAAGACTATCTATCGCAAACTGTGCAGGAAGAGGTACACTTCGTAAGTTTGACAGTAGCTGCAAGTTTTAATTGCCTATATAGTTGAGTTATTCATTATTTGAAGTCTTTTCGATAAACGAAATTGTTTATCACAAATGATTGCTAGTAACACGTAGAGAATTTCTACATTCATAACACAGTTATTTCAATATACATGTTTGAGTGATCGAAATCACTCAAACAGATCTGATTTGACTATTATCTTTTTTTTTACAGTGATATAGCCACTGTTATTCTTTAAATGAGTGCACTATGCTATCTAACGAGAGTGGAGTCATTTTCAGCATGTCATCGTCTTCATTCGTACCATCTCAGCAATGAGGAAAACGTTGAAATTTTTCAAAAATGTAACAATCCTATGGGACATGGTCATAACTACAAACTAGAAATCACTATCAGAGGACCTATCGATCGGAATACGGGTATGGTTATGAATCTTGGTGACTTGAAGTCAATCATACAGAAGAATGTGCTCAACTTCTTGGATCATAAAAATATTGATGAAGACGTCGAATACTTTAAAAAGAATCATATCGTATCAACTACAGAAAATTTGGCTGTTTTTATATGGTCTCAGTTAGCCAACGCTATACCCAACAAACTACTATACAAGATTAAATTATGGGAAACTGAAAAGAATATTGTCACATACAAGGGTGAATAGAAAAATGATCATGACTAAATCTCCACGATTATACACTTCTACAATAACTTCTTATTTTTTCACACAAGAGAAAAGACGTGACGTTCATCTTGATTTTGACTTATTTCATTACATTCTACTTGTCTGTATAAACTAGTGAGCATATGTACATATTGAAGAGGCGGATTACATGTTACGAGTTTGGAATTCACAAGAATAAGGTTACTATACATCTACGGGACTATAACTGACGAACGCTTTGCGACTGACCATTCTCAACATAGCACCAAGTTGCCTACCTGGACCAGGCTCAATAGTACACGGGAAAGGAACATCTAATGGACGGTTGTACAGTGCATACAAAGTTTGCTCCCATCGTACAGGACGAGCGACCTATGAAGGATAGAGAAAACTAAATGATTAATATTTATCCGAGTGGACGTTTACATTTGATAGATCAGTAAAGTGCATATGTTGTGACGAGGTTACATTCATGTTAAAAACCATAATTTCGCTTCATATAGAATCATGACCCATTCCTGTGTCTCACTCTTTTGAACAAAACGGAGAAATTACTTCTTGTGCCTGAGCCTTCATTGGGGGTTTTCAGAGGTTCAAAACAATTTGCTTACAAACGGAGAAGTACTCAAGATGCTATCACTTTCTTGCATCATAATATTGTTTCTAGTTTAGACATGGGTGCTAAGTATGTTCGTTGTGCTTTTTTGGATAACTCATCAGCCTTTGACTCTGTTCCTAAACCACTCTTCTTAAATAAGCTTGCCATAGCTCATACTGAGCCATGGGTCACAAAGGGGCTGTATTCTTATTTTTCTGAAAGGAAACAGTATACTGTCTATGAAGGTAGGCGCTCGACTCCATTACCTACTGAAGCTGGTGTGCCTCAAGGTGCAGTACTTTCCCCGATTCTGTTCGCGTTCTTTTTGCATGATCTACCTTATTCTGTTGAAACTAGTTTTATTAAATATGCTGGTGACCTGGTGGTGTCTATCCCAGTTAACCCTCACTTAGGTTGCACTGAATTAAATGGATTCTTGTTTGTAATTGATTAATAGTCTCAAGCTAAGCCGTTTTAAGTGTCAGACCGTTAATTCTAGCTTTAGGCGTAAACAAAACTTGTGTGAGCTGCTTTAGTTCCATGACTCCTGTTGTATTGATGGTATTTCCACAGAAAGTGTTAACTGTCGTGGATTGAGTTTTACTTTTGATCCTTTTTGGCCGTCTCATATCTTGTTGACTTCCAAGAAAATCCTTCATTTAACGTACTACAGAAAGAAACTGACTGGTATAATTCAGCCTCTACTTCTACAATTTATTAATTTTTGCATTTTACCTTCTCTATTGTTCACCGTTGATCTTTCCTGGTCCACATTGTGAAAGGTGAGTGCTGTGCCTCTGGCTCAACTGATGAACAATATAGTTGACAGACATTTAAATTCTAGCAGGCAACTAGCTACAGTTGTTTTACCTGACACTGAACATCCACTCTATCTATAGCTCTCTTTTTGTATTATTAACATTGAAAAGGATTTTAAAATGCCACTCACATTTAGTATCACAAAAATAATTAAATTTACATGTATGTGTCGACACATACACATAAGGAGGAGTAATCGTGATATGCAGTTAAGGATGTTTGGACACATACCTTCAAAAACAAATTATCTCAACAGATTCGATAATTGCAGGTGACAAACGTTCGGGTAGACATGAAAACAGCTTCTAAAGTACTGCATGAAAGCTGGCAGGGCCAAGTGCTTAAATTTATTAAAGCTCCTGCCATCCGTAAATTTAAACCCCCTTTATGTATACAAGAACAATTTGTACTCATGTCGAACCTACTTTGGTAGTGCTGATTTTAATTTTCATAACAAGAGTAACGTGATTGAGATTTTGTTTTTTCTGACCTTACCATTCCTATGTTTCCTACTGACTTCATTGACCCTTTTTGTAAATTTTCATATAAATAGTTTGACAAGTTCATGTGTGATCAGCGTGTTCGAAATGTATAGCACTAATACATCACATGTTTCAGATAATCTTCGTCTTCTCATACGCTGTTTAAATAATAATTAAAACTAAGGATGACAGAATTAACCATCGTTTAATTGTTATTTTATCTCAGATTGCAGACAGATAAATCACAATGTGAAATCTCGCATAGAAATGAATCAGTTAAAGTTGCTAAATTTCATTTTGCTATACAAAGAGGTGGAACGAAAAGGAATGCCATAGAAGTAAATAAAGTGCATCATAAGAGGAATAAATAGATGAAGATTACCAAATAGTTCGAATTTTCAAAAGTGGTAAAAAGTGTATATTATGTGAGTTAGCCATGTCGCCAAGAATTTTCAAAGGCTGAGTAATATTTCAAAGACTCCGGCTAACTTAAAAATGGCTCAGCTTAACAGCCAGAGATTTAATGTATTGGTGCTATGTCCTGTTCTGGCCACTCTTCTTTAATTTAGTCTTGCTCCAGATATTATTATGTCGAGGTAGGCGTGGGGCTCGGTATGCAATATATATACATATGAAGTGGTACATCGAGGTGGGTGGGTCGATAGTGAACTGTTTGTATGGAGCACACTTTTTTCATTCCGACCAGTCAAAGTTAATAACGACCAACTAGCAGTTGCTAGTGGAGATGTGGTTCGTTTGCTTGAGCACTTGACTTTCTAGCAATGAGCCTCCAGTCCGAACCCATTTCACCTACTTTAGCCTGAATGAGTAGTAGCATAAGCCCTCACAAAACGTGTGGCTCATATCCTAGTGCATACAGAATGTACCCCATTGGTTTGCATTCTTAGTGTAGCTAACGGTCAAGTACATTTATACACAGAACTAACCTGAATAGCAAGTTTTCGTTTAATATTCCATGTATTCGTATATGGCAGAACGTCTACAGCACTAACAACAGGTATTGAAGGTTTTTGGAAATCCTCCATCCTACCAAGTGCATTGGCTACAGTTTTATAGGCAGAGAACATTAAAGGTGTATGGAAAGCTCCACTGACTGTCAGACGCTTAGTTCGACGTATTCCAAACTGAGAAGCATGATTTTCAATAAAGTCGATTGCCTGAAATAAACGAAATAATACTAAGAAGTAAATTCATGATGACCTCTAACAACTAAAATTACATTGTACATGATTCAATTAGAAATTAAGAGCTTACCAAGTCTAAATTGTGACCAATAAGTTAAGTGAGAGATTATTATACTGACTGCAATTAGTCGACAGAACGCCCTGTACCTGAAGGTTTGATGAACTGTGATTAAACTAATAATATTGAAAATTATTTTGAGATACTGGGTTGGTTGACAAAAGTAAAACTCTGGTGAGATTTTGTACCTCTGTCAACCACCGTGTTTTACTCTGGTGAGATTAAAACACGGTGGCTTTTTTCATGATTTTAAAAGTGGGACGTATGGAGCTGAGGTACTGTACATACTTTCGCTGAAGGTCTACCAAGATCACATCACTAATGTACTCTAAGTCGATTAAGAGAGCATTGACTAGGTGGACTTAAGAGGTGGAAATAGTTACATATGAGACATAATTAAAAGGAAACAAACCTGATAAGACTGGCAAACATTATGGTGTTTGCCAAATGCCTTCCCAAAACTGCAAGAGATCGAGTAAACAGCTTTCAGAAGTGATAGATCTGCCAAAAAGCCTCTAGTTGAAAGAGTTAAATATAGTTCTCCATTTTTAGGGCTGTAATTAAAGTGACTCACTTGTTTTCTTATAGCTTTCGTTGTCAAGTAGACCTTAGTGAATTAGGTACAATAATGCACTCATGCTTCAGTAGTTGGGTCTTTGGCTTATCGTCGTAGGTAGCTGAATTTCAACTGGTAGGTAACGAACTCGAATTGTATTTGCAACTGAGTATGTTTATGCAACACATCTATTTGTAAGCTCTAAATTTGACGCAACAAATGAATCGTCTACGTATTTACATCATAACTATGGTTAGGACAAGTTTTTTGAGATCATACTGTTAAGAAATTACAAGTATGTCATTTGCGATCGGGAACCTTCAGGATTCCATCACTTCTCTTGTCTATTAATATATTTTATCTTGCAACTGGTGGGTGAGGTATAACTGTATCCCTAGCTTAATTTCCTTCAGTCAATGTCCTAGTCTTATCAGCGATTTGCTAGCCATCTATTGCACCGGGATTGGTCGTTTTTTACTCACTTTCTTCTGTACGCCATCCATGGTTTTTTAAATCACTCAACATTATTTAGCCTATAATTTGAACGATCAATAATATCGCCATCAAATATTTACATAGGCTGCAGGTTATGGATGTTTTTGAAGTTATTCGTCATTCCAACCGAGTAACCTTTATGACTCACCAGTATCCTATATTCTACAGAGATTATTAGCTCTAATCATTAGATCAAACCATTTAAATTCAATTAGAAATGGCCTTATTCAGCACAGTGGGCTGGGTCCAGATTCCATAACAATGTTTATAGGTTTCTTGACATTTTTTGCTATCTTTGTCAGGTACACTCTATCTACAACTGCCGTCGAAATCCGTCCTGGTTTTCTTTACAACCTTTCCTCTGGTGCTGACCTGCTAGTTTTCACCATACTTAGGCTTGTTCAGTTGATATTCCAAAGCCCTGACAATACATAATACCTACATGAAATATTACTACCGCAGAAAGCTTAGTCATCTCTGTTTTGTTCACAGTTGGATCAGTTATCAAGGACAAACTGTAGTTACTGTTAGCTATAAATCACCATGGATGCAGTAGACGACTATTGTAGGTGAATATTATCTAAATTTTTACAAAATATTTGTAAAATTAAAAGAATTGTACCTCTGTGTTACCGGCGATAACTTTGCAGTCTGGATATAGATAGTTAGCAACTCTGCAACAAGGATTCTGAATTTCATGACAAGTCTCACAATGACTAATAGCTGCTGCTATTGCCAGTTTTAATGGAGAGCCAGGACTGGTGAAAACTGTAAGCATTGCTCCAGATTTTTCATCACATGCTTTCTGCATAGCCTCTGCTCGGACACGAATGATATGTAGACCTAATTTCAGGGATGAATAAAATGAGAGTGGGGATTAACCCTACCTTCTTCGTATGTTAAAGCACCTGAAAACACCAATGCAGTGATCTCACCAACACTAAATCCAGCTGTTGCTACACAATTCCTAATTAACTTTAATCATATAATATGAGTTCTATTGGAAAGAAACCTCAGGGTTTTCTTCCCGCAGCTTTGCGATAGCTGCCAAGGAAATTATGAAGGTTGCTGGTTGGCAGTGAATAGTTTTTGACAACTTTGAAGCTGGACCATCCAGACAAGTACGAAGAATATCTGTTCTTAAGATTTCATTAGCACATTGAAACATCTGTTTTATTTTGGGTATTTTTACAAGTTCTCTGCCCATTCCAACAAACTGAGAACCTTGGCCTGGGAATAAGATGATGGATGTCTTGCTTGGATCAATATTCGTTGTCCTAAGAAATTTCCTGGGTAGTCAATTAACATTACCTTTCATACAAAGCCCATTGTCGTTTAGTCGCTTTGATGGTTTGTGAATCGCCACAATCACTGGAAAATCTGCACTGTTTGTACAAAGTATAGAACAAAGAATTGTAGGACACTGTATCAGTAAGTTTCGTAAAATAGAACATTTCACGCAAAAGCCGAAGACTCAACATTTTTCATGTTCTTTCAAGGAGAATGCTAAACAAAGAAATAAAATTAGAACATTAAATTTAACAAGTGAATACGCATTAAATAACACACTAAGTAGTAATGAGCATTATGAGGAAATAAATCATATCAAATTTTATCTGATCCAAGTGTACCAAGTCTAATTGAAGTGCATTGTAGAATGAAAACATGAATACAAACTTATCAGGGCGACAAATCAACAACGAATCATACACATAAGAGCACAAGGTCCCATTATACTTCACAGCAGCATGCAAACAAGCAGAGAGGAAAAGAATGACAAATTAGACCGAAGTATATAAAAGATGAGGGTATAAATAAAAAAGATTAGTGTTCCGAATTTCTATTTCTTTATTGTTTTTAACAGAAACTTCGTGCAATACGGACACCAAAAGATGCCCAATAAAAAATAATCAAGCAACAACTAAAAATATATAAAAATGGAAAAAGTGCGGAAACGAAAATACATGGGTTATAAAAGGAAGGAGCCCCAAAGGTTCATTCAATGTTTTTGTTTTATTTTACAGTAACAAGAAAACTGCAGGATGGTAGCCAATAGTTTCGATTATGAGCCATGCCGGCTATTGTCTCTCAGACCCATCCAGGCGAATAGGAATTCAATGAAGCAAACGACAATATAATAAGTACTAAACCTAACAATAAGTCACCCGTTCGCGAATAATCTTTCTTGATGCTCGTCAGATATCTCGCTAGGTGGTGCCAGAGATGACGCGAGTTAGCAAATGCCAAACGTGCCGTTTGTGTTCAGTCTGAGATCTTGTCAGCAACCAGCCCGTTCCAGCTAATGCAACTCTCCGAGTAAGTGGTTGGTATAGTACACCGCTTCACTCTCCATCCATAAACTGGGAGTAGTTGCAGACAGGCCTGACTATCCTCTTACATCTGGAAGGTGCAAAACGTGTGCCAAACATACTCAGATTTCTGCTCAGTGCGTTCAGAAGGCTGTATTATGTCAGCGTCTTCGCCTAAGAGGACTATGGCACCTGTGCATCTGAAATTAACCAGGTGTCCTCCTAGGGACAAGTAGATATTGGAAACGTTGGGAATACCTAGGTTCATATACATTGGAATATCTATACCAAAGTAAAATAGAAATTATAAAGCCCGGCATCCCTGGCAGGCACTGCTGATCGCTGTCAGTCTGGACGATATCTGTCTCTCCACGTGACTGGATGAGTTTTAGTGGACGGTATTGGTTAGCACTACATACTTGCTCAGTACACCCTTCACCGACATTGCCACAACACTACTCAGTAGGGAGTCAAATTTTGCTTTCACGTAAAGGAATATTGCGAATTTTGACTGTCGGTAGGTAGGTATGTGTCCCGAAGCCTGTTCAAAAGTGAAGATCTGATCGATACATTTAGGTATGAAAACTACCTAGTTTTTCCAAGCTCTAATTACGTGTCGTATAACTATAGACCCTAGGATCTAAGATACGATACTAGTCAAACCGATTCCCCTATGGTTGTTACAAGAAGACTGCTTCTCGTTTTTACACCCTGAAATTACTAACGATCCAATCTGATGGGAATACCTCAGATTCGCATGCCTTACCTAGTACCTCCTTTACTGTATTCCATAATTTTCTCACGGATGGACAATATCTACATGGTTCCACATTAGATTTGTCTATTTGGCATAAAGCATACAGTGTTACTTATTTGATGACGTTACGAGCATAAATTACTGCTCATAACCATATTAATGTAATCACACCGCTTTCAACATCTAATTTTTACAATCCTGTCACCTCATACTCTGTTTTTACTCTAAGAAAAATTTTCTCTACCTCTGACATAGGTGTTGCATCATTCCTATCATATATGTTGGGTGTTGAATCGAAGAACAAAGATTCAGTAATCAACTTAGGATGTGACATTACAATGCAGCAGTTCAAGTTGCTACACATATCCCATCTGTTGGATAGCAGTTAGACAAAAAGCAGTTACCCTTAACATGTTCTGAAACAAAGAGATGATGCATTACGGTGGCTTAGATCGGTCATTAGTTGTGATCCCAAACCACAGAACGTGTCTGTCTATATCTTCCATAATACACGCCAATTGTCGCATCAAAAAGGCCATACGTGACAGGCCTCAAGCAAATGTCCCCTGGGCTTAGAGCGGTCATGTACTAACCCTTTCTTTCCAAGTATCTCAAGAAAACCTTGCTTTCTGCGGTGTGGGCAGCGGTGAAGTGTCAACTGCCATCATAACGCTATCGGCGCTCTCATCTCCATCATCCTTACCTTCCTATCTTCCTCTTTAATTTCTTCTAGCTCTGCTCTGCAGCCTTCGACAACGACCCGGGGCCACAGAAAAGCATCAACTGTCTCCTTAAACCATGCTCAAAATTACACGTTGGAGCCCGTAATGTTTGCACCCTCCGTCACTTGGCCAACAAGCTTTATCGGTCAGAATTCTATGAACTCGGGTCATGGATGTTTGCTGTGTTTGTAAGACATGCATAAAGGACTTAAGTGCGGTTATTCACCTAACCTCTCCCGGTCAATATGGTGAGTCCACAAAACTCACCCTTCGGAGTTTCTGGAGATTCGATGGCTAGTTCTCGTGGTTTTGCAGGTGTAGGCATAGCATTAAGTGCCAGAGTAGAAAGCTCACTACTAGACTGGGTCTCAGATGACAGTCACTTATGTGCTGTCCGACTGAATGGCACAGTGAGAACTAAAATGAATCGTGAAACTTGCCGTTTCTTTGTAACCTATACTTAAGCACCTACTGACTGCGGTTCAGCTGAAGTGAAGGATGAGTTCTACCGAAAACTGTCTAGCCTCCTTCTGAAAGCTAAATCTTCATATGTGGCGGTGGTTGGTGATTTCAATGAGCAAGTGAGTAGGCTGGGTCAAACAGAAAAGTACTTGTGTCACACTTTCAGAATCCAGGCTGAACAAACAGATAAGGGTGATCACCTACTGCAACTGTGCTAAGATAACCATTTATCTCTAGCTAGCACAATTTTCAGACATAAAGAAAGACACTGTTCGTCGTGGCGTCCACTAAGATCAATTTAGCGGTGGACAGATAGACCACACTGCTCTCAGCCATCGTTGGAGAGGGTCGATGGAAGGTTGCTGCTCCTTCTGGACCACGACAACGCGTTGTTTCGAGCGTGTACATAACTGTGTTTCAACGGACATAAAAACTTTACCAACTAGACCATTATGAGAGGAGCTCGACAATGAGAGCATTAAGGTCACTTTTGTGAGGAACTGGTTAGGCAGTCATCGGAACAGAACAATATCACTCATCTAGAAGAAGCTTGGTGCCATCTACATTCTACTGTAAAAACGGCGTTGAAGACCGTAGCCGACTCTCAAAGAGTGGTTAAAAAGAGTCAATGGATATCAGCAGCTTCTTCTGAACTATTGGATGCACGCAGACGCATCTCTGCAGGCTTTGAGTACAACGAGGAGTGAAAGCAACCCAAATCTAAACTGAAAAAAGTCTACGCAATGACCTCAACCAGTGACGGGCTAAAGAGGTAGGTAACAGGAGACAGTTATTTAGACTGATTAAAGAAACTCAAGTGAAAATGTCAACGGTTAGTGAGACTATAACGGAGAAGGATGGAACTGCGATTCACTCACAGGGAAGACGACTGGAACGATGCGTAGAACACTTCAAGAAACAGTTAAACTGACCTCCAACTACTACTGCATTGCTCACTACCCAGTTGGATCCTGAATGGAACTTTGAGACAGACCCCCAACACTTGCAGAAGTCGAGAAAGCTGTAGGTAACTTGAAACGAGGAAGGCAGCAGGACTAGACGGACTAGTTTCTGAGATATATGGACGGTGATTGAGTGCTTTAGTCAAGTTAATTGAAGTGTCAACTAGTGTACGGAAGTCAAATATGGTCCCCTCTGACCGGTCTCAATCACTGATTATCCCAGTTTTCAAGAAAGGAGAGAAGCCCTCTTTTGATAACCATAGAAGAATCAGCTTGGCGAACGTAGTGTCTAAGATTCTAGGTTCCGTAATTAATAGACGTCTGAGTGGAGCTCGGAAATAACAAGCCCGACAAAACTAGGCAAACTTTAGACTTGGGTATGGGTGTTTCGACCGAATATTCACACTGCGCCGGGTTCTACAACACAGGCACCCTTACCGATGCTCGACAATAGCTGTATTTCTCAACCTGAAGGTGGGATCCGATCCCATCGACTGAGAAGTCTTATGATATTGTCTCTCAGTGAAAAGGGTACCGAATAAGTACATCGCCTTATTGAGGGCTCTTTACTCGAACACCTGTGGGCGTGCTACAGCATACGGTGAAATGTCGAGTGATGTTCGTCAAAGATGCCCACCCTTTCCGTTCTTATTCAATTTTGTCATAGACATTCTTACGTAAGTCTCCCTCTTGACATCTGACTACACAGGGATTGACTTAGTCACAAGAGAATTTTTGGTTGACCTAGAATATGGAGATGACGTAGTTCTACCAGGTGAAGATGCAGAGTCTTCTGGACACCTTGAATAGCAATTTGAGAATGCTCGGGATGCGTTTATCGCCACCCAAATGCAAGTTATTGTTCCATGACTAGTCTTCAACGGTCCCTCGGCTAACAGTAGAGAATGAAGTGCTTCAGTACGTTAAACACTTTACTTACCTGGAAATGGCATCAGCCCTAGTGACTCCGTGATCGATGAAATTTTCACACCAGTACAAAAGGATCGGCTGGCTTTTGCCAACATCTGCCACCTGTGGCGCCGTCGTTATATCCGATTGCCTATTAGGGGTCGACTATGCTGCGCTGCAGTCTGCTCTATTCTATTGTATGGCTGTGAAATATGGTCATTGAGGGTGGAAGACATGAGAAGGCTTGAGGTGTTTGATCACCGCTGTCTTCGTAGCAAAGGCCGTATTTTGTGATGTCACCACCTGCGTAACGCAGGCGTAGAGTTTTAGGCAGGGGAGGTAAGTCAGTTGATGCTGTTGTGAACCTCATCGACTGATAAGGTTAGGGCATGTGCTACGTATGCCTAGCCATCGTCTGCCTCGTCACAAAATGTTGGTCGAAGTAGGTTCAGGGTGGATGAAGGCTCGGGGAGGCCAAAGTAAAACATGACATTAATGCATGAAGTTCTTGACCGTTTGTTTGAGCCATGTAGAGCGATGTTCATTGACTGGTTAGGATCCCCGAGACAAGAAAAACCAGTGGTTGGAGATACTAAATGATATGGGTCAGAACTGATGTCAGATGTATACACACATTACCTTCATCTTAACCGCTATACTTAATCTCATCATTTTCCCATTCTTCCTTCCTCTTTTACTACTTTGTACTTAATGTATTCTGAGTAGATTTTTAATGCAAAGTTTACACCCCCTCGAACCCACATCATAGCGAAGTAATTTACATTATAACAGTAACTTCTTATTGTCTTATGACCATCCAAATGACTTTTCTGGTACGGTAGGACCTTGAAGGAACAAGAGTCGCCATCATAGTTCGTTGGGTCATTTTGATATGCAAATTCGACCATCACGTCAAGGTAGCAACTATATGTCGGATAATTACTTCCTATCTCAATCCTGAAAACCTAGTGGCGAACTGTCAGTTCCTGCTACTTCAACAGGTAGACAAAATCAACGTAGAACCTCGCACACAAGTGCATTGGTCTAAGTTACCTCAAAAAAAAACAAGTGGAGAGAAAAAAACAAAGGTGTATGGGATGAGGCATTTGAAAAAGGTTATGAGATTTAGAAGACATCAAAGAATGGATCCATCTGCGCCATTCCAAACGATTTTCAGTCATTTCACCAAGAGTCCTTAACCACTGATCTCCATTGTCTGGGGAACCCCACATCTATCCACACAGCTCAGACCAACAGTCAAGGATTTCATGGACTGGTGCGACGTCCTGGTTTGGCTAGCCTGAGCCTTCTCCCAACCGAATGCAACTTCTAGTATTGCATATTGGGGTAGGAAGTGGCTTGGTATGCGCAAAGAATGTCCAAGACATCTCCACTTCGTCGACTAACTTGCTTAGTACATTTCACCTGCCTTCTATATTAGTGACATGGTGATTCCAGCATATGCGAGGAATTCTACGAAGACACCTATGGTCAAAAGCCTGTAGCTTGTTCGTAGCCTCAACTTGTAACGACCATGCCTCCAGCTATATAACAGGACACAACAGACTGCAACGTAGTATATAAACTGGAATGATCAGGGAAGTATATTAGTCTGATGGGGCTACCTCTGATTTCTAATTAGCACCTCTGTTACTCTACTCACTAATTTTCTACCTTCATCCTTAAAAACTTTAGGTGACAAAACAGTCAGGTCCTGCTGCTTTGCATCATTTCAAGTTTAAAACAGCTTTCTCAACTTCGAGGTGAGTTGGAGGACCAACATCTACGTCCCACTCAGGTTCGAGCTGGATGATCGACAACTGAAGCGTGACCGAACATCAATTTAGTTGTTCTTTAAAGTGTTTCTTCAGATGTTCCAGCCACCTATCTTGAGGTGTAGCGAAATTGAAAAGCTTCATTCTTTTATCTCATAATTTATTTTATTCAAACCTGTTTTTCAGAAAGGTTAGTATGAAGAATCTACCTTTTGGCTTTTCGTTGTTGCATGGATTTGGTGACTGACGCGTAAACCATCAAAGCTAAATCTTAACTCTTAGAACTCAACTTCCAGTCAGTCATTTCAGAGTTTAATGACTAGTTTCAATTTTATTCAACTCCAACAGAGTTCCTAGCAAATATTCACGACCGACTCCGTCTGATTCAGCCTAGGTAAATGAGTGGCATTGTTAGTGATCACGAAATAAGTGCGGTTCACAGCTTGATAAGCCCTAACGGGCTGAGCTGTGATATATATACAAGTAGAAAGGAACCGTTAACTCATTACGCTTTCTAATACACTCGAGTCCTTTACAATTTGCAGTAACCTCTATCGGTGCCTCCTAAATGCTAATAAATCTATATTGTCGCAGTCTTTCCAGCTTCAAAGTCTGTGCCTATTAATTTGGTCAATGAATTGACATTCAATTTAATCTAAAAACAGATGCCGAACTACCAGTGGGTGCACATAATGTCCAAACTTTATGTTAAGTCAGACAACAAGCCCCATGGCCGGAATGCAGATATACGCTGTCTCCAACATGCATACAGGATATAACTGGTCTAATCCAACCAAGGTGCTGAATCGATAAACCTGCAACTAAATTGTGAACTTGTGAAGATATTGACCGTCGTTGAAACGACTAGTTAGAATCAAACAGTTTACCAGCTCATTTCTGGCAGAAGCTAGGGAATATTTCCTCGTCATCATTACCAACAAATCAATACAGCTAATTTAGACTACCAGTATTTAGGCATAAAATGGGAATGTTTTTATTGGTTATAGCCAAGATTTCAGATAACCACAATGGTTAGTGGACAAGAGTTTAGGAATCTAAATTAAGCCTCAAAGTCCATGACACTTACATAGCCGGAGGTAATAGGGCATTTTAGCACACTTGAAACTAAATGCTAGAATCGGATTATGGCTTGAGGTTACAGTGCATATACTTATTGCAAACCATCATTCCGCATGGTTTCTTCACTTCTGATTTCCAAGACTGTTTAAACCACATAGCAATGGAACAGCAAACAAAAATGACAAAGCGTTAAACGGCTGTCAGTAATATGATTAATTCCAAAATTTTCCAGGGTATCCATGAGCGGGGCAATCATAGTTACTGCCGACTTGCACCCCCCAAATAACCATCCCTAGAGAATTTCAAGGAAAAATAAGGAAACTATTGGGAAACGTGGTGTAGGTTTACTGGGGAGAATTTGGGTAGACAGTTTAACAAAGCTGAATTTTGTCTGAAGTTGGCGAAATTCGACATTCTCTTTACAGTCTACTCTAAAGTAATTTTTTCACGAAGCCTCCTCAAATTCTCATCAGAGCGGTCAACCTCGGATGCCACACGAACCAGTATGACAATGAATCACTCACTTAACGGTGGAAATCTATGTAACCACACCAAAGGTGTTAACATATTAGTACTTTCAGAAATGTATACAAGGCCAAAAAGTCACCTAGCCATAAATTATTTGAGTTATCTTGCATAAGGCAGACATTTTCGTGGGACAAAATGCAAACCATTGGGACTAAATTACTTGCAAAACGTAGCGGTTTACAGCCTGGCAAGAATTTACTTCAGGCGCACTTACTAAATTCAAGTCCTTGGAAATTTTGAGGAATTCCGCGTGTCTCGTTATTCCGAACCAAAGTAAAGTTTTCGGAATTTTCGCAAAACTAAAAGTGTGGCTGAAGTAAGTGCTGACTGGGAACACTACCTCTCTTTGAAATGTATGGTCGTCGATCCATTCAACATTCTGTATATAGCCCTACGCTATTTCAAGTTAACCCACACTTCATTTTTAGTTCCACGGTTACCTGAGAAAGTTTTGACAGTATCACTAAAAATCTTGTAAACCGCACTCAGTAAAGTCTAGCTTTGCATTCGATATCTGCCACCCAATATTTTTACGAGCTAGTGTAAACCAACTGATTTCTTCGAGCTCGCTTGTAGGTCTTGAGTGACTGTCCCAGGTTTTTGGTGGATTCCTTAGCAGTAGGTCTAGCCTGCAGTAGCTATGGTTAGCCCGACAGGCGATTGAGTGCTGATTAGATTTGTAGAGAAGTGTGGTTTTCTCAAGGACTGTGGGGCAGATGGGTTCCTCAAGTGTCATGCCACCAGAAAGTTGGTCGGACTGGTTGTAAAAAGAAGATAGAAAATATATCCAGATAAATCAAGGAAGAGGAAGTGAGGAGAAAAAGAAACAAAAAAACGATGAGGTGAAAGGAAACGGAACGGAGAAAGAAAACTGCGCTGCCTAGCAGTGCAATTTCAAATTTCTATTTCAAAAACTATAGGTCATAAGAATAAAAGGAACGTAAAACATGCATGAATCACTCAAAACAAACTACCTCCTGTAACGACCAGTTGTTGATAAGTTTTCGTCCAGCCTTTAGATAGGTACGTTGTTGCAGGGGTCGCGCAGAGCAGTGAGTTTGGTAGTGGGCACGAGAGTCTGGAAAAGAAAAAGGAAGAGAAGAAAGGTGAGTAGACGACTCAGGAAGTACACAGGATGTACTTACATTCAATCATAAAAGATAACTGACAAACGGTGGAGCTGGACAACGAAGAGGTGAGGCAGTCTAGAAATCGAAACTCTAAATAGAATGAGTACGACTTCGTACGCGCTACACTCCAGCACGCAGCGTACCCCTTTAAATCTAACATTGCAATGTCCAATGAAATCCAATCTCTGAAGTGTAGAGTTAGAGAAAAGTGTTATTTTCTCGTTTAATCTGTCTTAATACAGTGCATTCCTTGTTTTGATTGATCGTTTGCTTCTCGTTTTCATGGAACTTGAGAAACGACGGATATCTTTATAAGTATAACCCATCTGTAACGCATTAGTCTACGTGTGCATCCAAACTGCTCCTGGAAATATCATAAAGGGGTGCTGTGACGACTTCTACGGACATTCTTTTCCACAGCTTATACACGCTTGCTGTAAATCAGTCAGCGTCGATTTTCGCATGTGCTCTGTCATGCTCTACTTTGAAAGGATGGCCTCTAGGTAGTGTTCGTGACTAGAGCAAAACAGCGATCATTTAGGATGAACAGAATTATAGACGATGTGATACTCTGTGATCATAGCCCCTTTTATCCCCAAGCATTACACCAAGTGCAACTAAAGGGCAACTCAGCGCTCCAGATAAGGTTTGTGCCGTAACCCGATCGCTTTTTCGTAGCTTTCCCTTTACCCCGTCTTAGGACCTCCTCACCTAAGAATGAGGAAATAACCAGCCAATCCTTACCTAGACGAGAATGAATAGATAGTTCGCGTCTCGTGGTGAAAACGCCCGGGTTAGGCGCCCTAGAGCACACAACAGAAACCCCAAAATTCCAAATACATTATTGGCTGCAAGGCGAAAATGGACAGAAGCTTCACGAGTGCCACTCAAGGCAGCTCTCAGGTCCTTCCGAATGTTTGGGTGACAGGCACTTATTTTCCCTAGAGGCTGATCGTTGTGCACCCCAAGTTACTTAATCCAAATTTCTTGACACATACCACACGTAGCAATATCACACTAATATTAAAACTAATTTTGTTTATGCACAGTGGACAGCGAACAACTCAATTAACTAGATCCTTCGAATTCCTTTGGGCTTTTATTTTGGTTTGCCTGCCATTGTCGTGCTCTTCGTTGGTGCGCGTTGGTCAGCATAAGGTCTGTAACATTCTGGTCAAACGGAAGTGATACCTGAAATAGTGGAGAATATTTGTAGTTCAGGTGGATGGTCTTGGTTGTATTGTGTTCTCTGAGCTAAGCTGTTGAGTCGTGAAGCTTTCATCGTCCTTCTGAACGACATCATCAGCACTAATTTCAGTATCAAATGAAATGTCAATATCTCCTCGTGAGTGATTTGGTAGCTTGCCCTGACGAAGTGTTCTGTCACTGACTACACAGATTTTCCTTTTGATTGTCCCTCTGCTTGACCTCTGACCTTTCTGTCGTTTTTCGTCTTTCCTGTTGGTTGACAGATTGGGTCCACGTCTACACATTTGTTGGTCGCTGCTTGGCCTAGATGCCAGGCTTCTGGGAATTCTCTGATATTTTTTGTGTTTCATCTGTGCAAAATTTATACAGCCAATGAGACAACAATCAAAGGAGACAACCAATCAAAGACCATTTCGTCAAGGCAAGCTACCAAATCACTCACGGGGAGATATTGACAGTTCATTTGATACTGAAGTTAGTGTTGATGATGTCGTTCAGAAGGACGATGAAGGCTTCACGATCAAACAGCCCAGCTCAGAAAACACAATATAACCAGGAAGTGATATCTGTTTGTGCAATCTGATCCACGTTGAAACGTATTTCCAACCAATACCGTTCCGCATGTACATGGCAGAATAATGGCTGGGATTACACCTATATTTGAAGACAGTCGTTATCTTAACTTTCTTTTGTTGAAATGGGCAGGTTTGTACTTGTTCGCTGAACGATCTTAGAAAAATCCTACAGTAGGACGAGGATTTCCGTTAGCCCTTATTTCTCCCCCTGTATTTTGAGGTCATCAGTATTTAATAGTCATTGCAAATTTTAGGCTTACAGGAAGCGGTGAATCTTTGGGCCATTACGGTCAGCATCAGAAACCAGGTAACTATGGCTGAGCTCACTGTAAGTGATCGTAACTGGCTGTTGGGGTCGTGTCCAAAGCAACCGCACAATCCCGAATGTACCCCCTTTGAGATGAAGTTACCCGCTTAAGCCGTCAAAATTAATCATTTCATAGGCTTTAGAAAGGTCAAATGATTCCAATCAACCGGCTTTTTCTGTTCGCCAGAGAGAATCTGGCTACTTCAAGCTGCCGACGAGTTGGTGCTGCACGGCCCTCTGGTTAAAAATCCGTGTTGACGGTCTGTTGAGATTGAGTTATCAAGTGAAGAGGATTATTTACTGTGCGTTCCATCACCAGAAAAGGTCAACGAGATGAGTTTTCTGCTGTATGGAACTGGTCTGTTGGCACCCTCATATACTGGGACGACAGCTGCTCGTTTCCAATCGGAGGTCAATCCGATTTTCAGGAACGAATATCTGAAAATTTTCCCCGGTGGGGGCAACCAGAATAACTACGCACTATTTGAGTGCTCTCGGATGAACGTTGTCAGTTTCCGAAGGGTTTGGGCTGCTTGGAAATCCCCTGGTTTTAAGGGACTCAAATTCAACACAACTGAACCCGCCTGGGATTCCACTGTTTACCCGAAGTGTAATTGTCCACTCCACTTAAGGGAAATTATTTTGGAATTCCTAAGCTGGCAGGTTATCAGCCCAAGAGTTAGCAAGGAGGAACCACCGGACCTCAGGAGCCCCGTCTGCCCGGTGAAAAGTTACTTTTCTTTTCCCTCAGTCAGCACAATGCCCAGTGATTCGCTTCCGCTTTTTTACGTAGATGTGCCTGATACCTTGGTATATTCCCTCCGATTTTTGTTACATACCTATTACGGATGTCACTGTATATTTTCCAGTCGTTCGTCTTATCACAAAACTTCCGTCGATCACAGGCTGACTGTTTGCACTATGATCTTGCGAGTGCCCGACTTTAACCTGGACGAGTAAGTTTTTTGCTTTTACGTGAGAATGATCTTTTGAATCATCGTATCTTTCAACAATTACCAACTAGCGTCCGGATCAGGCCAGTCATCGGAATTTAGAGGCGCAGAACCTTCTAGCTCATGTCTGGCCTTCATATGGTAAGTTTATCGATAGTTATTTACTGAGAGGTAGATGGTCTGGATGTCAAAATGTTGCTGATATCGTCCTCCACATTTTGTTGCATCTATCGAGAAAAAGATGTAAAAAGACAATACCTCCGACCTTTTAGTATGCGTACGCAAAGATTCGTGTCGACTCCAGAAATTACGAAATGTTAACACAGAAAGAGCTTTTACCATTGATCAGTCATTCGACGCTTAATATTAAACATATACGAAGGCCGTGAGCATTCTGGCAAGGATTAGACGTGATAAGTAGATTGAAGTTTGGAGCAAGTGGGGCAGCTTCAACTCAGTGTGTCCATAATCTATACCGGCTTCCCTCTAAGCTGACACACCAAAGATTTATTACAGGGCCAAGGGCGTAGATTCTTATTGTGGGTTCGACAAGGCCTTCCCTCTTGGCATTTTTGTGTTTAGATGTCAAAGGCTAGTGTATTTTCGCCTTGCCCGAAATTTATTCGATTAAGGTGAGACAGAAACTTTTCTGGGCGAATTCCTCTAGTGTCTGCTACACGATGACCCAGAAATAACATAAAACTGCTCATGGTGGGGCCGAGTGCCACTTCGTAATGGTCTCTGGTGTGCAGTGAATTGAATGTAGGAGTTGGCTCCACGACAAGTGCACAAGTCTTACGCTTTAAGAATATAGTAGGTACGGTGTCTCCCCTTGCATATTGTGCTGATGGAGGAGGTAGAAAGACTTTTAAATGTGGTAACGAAAAAACTGGCGTCCGAAGCGAAAGTCGGTAATCGTGATAATGATAACGACGTAGCATCCATTGATACATAGATCGCAATGTTAATTTCAGGAACGTCCTACTACATGCTGTAAGTGGAACGCGTAGGCCACCTACTAGGTTTGCCGGTAGCGACTTAGAAAGGCCTACTCAAATCAGAGTGAAGCCAGTATTTTCCGTTTCTCTCATCCTGAGAACCAGCGAACCCACTCTGAGAAACATCGACTGTAGGACCGGGTCCACTTCTGATGGAAGAGGCAGGAGTGAAGCGCTTACGGTGCCAACCACGGAACGATGCAGGCCGCAAATCATACTCAGGCGACCCAATCAGTAGCGAAAGTTACACAGTATGGGACGTGGGTCCGTTCCGAGGCTGTCGGCGTCCGGGCGATTGGACCAGTCTTTGGTAAGCCCTGTATCCCCGACTCTGAGAAATGGCAAGTAATCAAGTCTAAGAGGTGTGCCAAGAGGCCAGTACCGGTCACCGAATCAACTGTCATCATTCCACAGAGCAACGAAAAAGTAGAGCCCATGACAGGTCTGCGATTTTCCACCCAGTGGAATAAGGAAGAGGCCCAAAACTAAGCAAACGTTTCGAATATGACCTTGGTGATATACAAAGCCTGCTGAACAAGTTTTTATTGCCGAGCATACTAGGAGATCCTGTTCAAAATGTACAGAGTAGGCGAAAAAGAAACGGCCCCTACTGAAAAAGTTTCGGCCACTTAAAGGCATGGGTAAGTCGACAGAGGAGAGGAGTCACATCCTGAAGAACGCTCGTAGAATTCAAGGATCTGGAGTGTTCTTGTGTCAAGATTTGTCTCTTACTGATGGAGTCAAAAGCGGAGAGGCATACGAAGAGTTAAAACCCCGATAAGTAGCAGGAAAGAAAGATCTAAACGCGTTGGGTTTTTGAAATGAGGTTTTGGCAATAAGTTACTTATGAGCCTCCGTAGATAGGACGTAAACATAGTTGAGTACTTTCGTCGTCTTGTGCACAAGTGCACGTGGTCTTCTGGACAGGTGGACTGGGGTAATGAGCACGGAAAGTCCTGACATTATTGCCACCTCAGTAATGTGGCCTTTCCTCTGGTATCAGTGGCTGTGAAACGAAGATCCATTCCTTTTAGAACCGGTAGGTTTGAATGCGGAGGTGAATGTGGCACCCTTTTCATTAAGAATATCTTAGCTATAAGAGCCGTAGAAAGTGTTGCACACGAAGGTCGAACATAAGAAATGCTACGCTTCCGACCAAAATCCAAGGGACGGGATGTTAACGCAATCATAGTACATCGAAGCACTGAGTGTGGGGTAAAGGACTTCCTCCTGAATAAGTTGGCCTTCTGAAGGGATAAACAGTGGTGTCTGGTTGTGGAAGACTTCAGCGTGCCGTCAGCTGTCTTGGATGGACTAACAAAAGAAGCATCACAAAACTCGCTTGGTCGCAGGTTAGTGGAAACATCATTTTCCTCGGCCCTAACAGAGAACATTAGAACCACAGCTAGATATGATAATCAGCTCACCCCATCAGTTCTAGACTTGGCATTCTGACACACAGATGACATTTGGTAGTGGTGGCAATAATATTTATTCCCGAATATACAGCCACATACCGTTTTCATAGGCACTATATAGATTACATGTATCTTTATGGCGAGCAATCTCAGTCCCCATCATCCTGTCATTAGCAGACATTAGTTCTCCCAGCTACTTTCTCCAACTAGCACTGAGACCTTCAGATCAAACCTAAGCTTTGCGGAAGTTACGAAATATGTTCCCTCTGTTCTGGTTTTGTAAAATTACAACTAGGCATTAGATATTTAGCTGCGTTCGTGCAAAATTTAACCAGTGAATCAAAAAGAAACAACGGCAGGCTTCAAGAATAAATAATTGTTAGTGTTACCGCTCGTGGATGTCACGATCTCAAAAACACACGCCTGCAGTCTGCTTGAAGCAGTTTCGTGGTGCGATCATTAAAATATGCTCAGTAAAAGAATACCGATGCCCACATACTAGTAACTTGCAAACGCCGACACAGAGAGAACAGAGCTCTTTCATAACTGAATCGCAGAGGATTTCCAGGCGGATTACATTCGGAGTGGACTAAAGTCCTGAGCAAAATGATGTGCCGTAAACGCACCTTATTTATTCATCCTGTATTGAGCAAAGTCTGAATGCAGTGTGGCCGGGCAAACAGGATGTGGTTCGTTTCTCAACTAAATCACTCTCCTAGTTGCCCATTTCTGAACTCGTTTTAGAACAGCGACGCGCTTTTGGGATGAAGCAGTATAAAAATCAAGTCAGTTTTCGGATTTGGCTACACATACAGCCTGCAACATTTCATTGAAAGTTCAGGTGTCCAGCCTCTTAATAATATTGATGTATGCCCGATGATACCACAAAACCTATTCAACAGAGGTGGGCGGCTCGTAAAGACGCCGCAAATGCAAGCGATAGTCAATACTTAGTCCATCCATCAACAAAACAGGCGGACGGAGCTCCTAAACATTCACAGGAAGGGAAATTTCCAGGACTGTCGCCTGTCAGCATTATACCACGCTTGCTCATTACAAGTAGGGCAGGATTCTTCAAGGTCCATTCATAGGGCTTGTTCGGGTCTTCTTGGAGGGGACCTACGCTCATGAACTCATAGAATTTCCAGTTATCATTCAAACCATCAGCATGTAGCAATGAATGTAGCTTAGATTGGCCTAGCGGGTCATTGATGAGGAGTAAAAACGACGAAAGGGCGTGAGTGGAGCCCGGGGCATTGTGAACCGGTCGGGTGACATCGACTCAACCTACAATATCAGTAATGCAGTTCTACGATGGTCCCTCGGCGACTCTAACATTCCTCGGTGCGCTCACCGCTCGGGCTCCCAGGACACTAGTAAGTGACGTTTCTTTACTAGAGCCCTGTAGAAATCTTCACTTGTAACGATTACAGAAATTTTATCTCCAACAGGCCTAATCCGGCTCTCCTGTACCATCGATGGCCCAGGATAGAGTGATCTACTTGGTCCAAAGCCACGTTTTGTGCCCCACATCGCTATATTCTGCAGCAGACAGGTTTTGAGAGTTTTTTCCTTTTTCCTCTACGGTTTTAGAAACAGGTAACAGTAGGGAAGTCCAGTTATGGTTTGAGATAGTATGCCCGCTTCACCCTTATAGGCCGGCGCGGCATTCACCTTCCAGTAATTGCGATGAAGGGATAAAAGTGAGCTCGCACGCCTCGAAACCCATGCCAATCGCTTCTGGGGTATTTCAAGACAAAGCATTCGGTCCCCTTCTCTCTCCTCCGCCGGTCAATGACGATTGCAGCTGCTTTGCACTTGGGAAGCTATTTATGCCTGCCGATGATGTATTAGCATGCGCAAACATGCCAGAAACTTCTATCGATCTAATGACTTTTCATCCATAGTCTCATTGAAAATCGTTCATGAAAACCCCAAATCAAACGGGTTACCGAAGGCAACCGGACAAGAAGGTAGCTGAAACGAAGAAACAGGCAACGTTCAATCTTTAGTGAGAATTCTTAAATCCCGTGCAAACTTATCTAGAGTAATTCCCAGTGATCCAACTACTGGTGGGAACATTCTATGCAACGACCCAAGTAAGATTTGTAGGCTGTTCAGTAATCTCTTTGCGAGCTGCTTCACATATGAAGACAGTGTACTGGACATACAAATGCCCATTCCACCGTGCTATTCGCTGAGTAATGTTTCCTTTGCACAACAAAGGATAGCTGACACAGTTGCTTCACTAAAGAAATCATACACGGCCGGACCCGATGGAATCCCATCCGTTCTCTTAAAGAGCGGTGGTGAAGACATACCACTGATCCTTATGAAGCTATTCTCAACATCCCTCGCTGAGGCGTGCTATTCTGACCGCTGGAAGCTGTCGTGCACATCTCCACGTATAAATCTGTCCTGACGTCAAATATTCAAAACTTTTGTCCCGTAAGTATTACATCTGTGGTCTCTCGTATTATGAAGAAGGTGGTTTTGCAAGAAATGACTGATTATACGGTCGCGCGCCAGTTACCTTCCCCTATGCAGCATCGTTCTTTAAAACTTCATCCATGTAGTCCCTGCATGCTCGATTACTTTGAGGAAGTCACCTGCAAACGTCATGACAACTGTGTTATGACTGCTCTAATTTCTGACTTCAAAAAAGCATTTGATAAAATATCCCATAATCGGTTAATTCTGAAGCTTTAGTCATTTGGAGTTAGTGATCCGCTATTATCGTGGATAAGTTCGTTTCTAAGACGGCGTACTCAAATAATAAAGTTCAGTTGCACCTATTCTTCCCGAAAGCCTATTTCGAGTGATGTTATTCCAGGTAGCGCGTTGGAGTCCTTGATCTTCCTTTTAACATACATGGTGTTTCTAGTGTAATAAAATATGGCAGGCCCAAACATTGTGCACAGAATCCCCTACTCATCACTAAGTGGGGATTTGAATAGAATCCAGGAAGACCTGACTTATTCATAACAACAATAATGATAATTTATCCCTGAATTTACAGGTGCATATCACTTTTACAGATACGGTTATAACAGTTAGTGGTGGAAAATCTCCGGTAATATTTTCTTTTACCAACAATTTTTTATCATCTTTTCATTCCAGGAAGTAGAAATCCCCAATCTGAAGAATTAAAGCTTCCCACCGCATACAAATGCTGCACTTTAATCTAAATTTAGAATTTTCATTGTTTTTAAGTTATCTGGCAGAAATGAAAGTCATGTCTAATGAATATGTAAAATCATCACTCAGAAAGAAGAGGAAGTAACTCAGCAATTTCTTGCTCGAAAAAAGTAACGCTGGCTAAATTATTCAAGTGCTTTAATTTGCAGGATCACATATATTGAGCAAAGTACCACGGCAGGTCTATCAAAAGACATGCATCTCCGGGTTCATTGCAATGTCAAGATATACTGTATAGACAACAATAAATAATGCCTACAACAATATATCACCTTCCTGATGAAACGATCTACTTTTGTTTGTTCATGCTGAATTGGATATGTGTCCACCGTAGCTGCCACGTTGCTCTGCCTTGTGCTTAATAGCTCGGTGAATATTTGCCACATTCGTTTGGGTTTCGAGGTCGATTAAAAGAATCCTTTTCTGCAGATAAATTTGTAAGTACTTTTCCGCATTTTCCTATGCTGTTTACAGCTGCGATGGACGAAACGGCTCCAGTCAATTAAACAGTGAATAAACAAATGTCAAAAGGCTTCAAGGAATGATCTTCGTGTGATGCCGTAAGGATGTTCATCACAGGTGGCACAATTTCACATGAGTTGCTTGAAGATGGATGCAGTGATATTTAATAGTATTGATGAAATGTCGTGATTCCAATCTAACTTCAGGTTTCCAAAATTCTATTTACAATAAGAATGGAGCAAACGGAGAACGGGGTACCAAGGCACAAGGAACTTAATTATGTGTAAGTTTTAGCTTACGTACATGGTATCATGCCTACTATTAAATGTATAGTCCCGAGTTTCATGTTTATATTCTTATTGAAAATATTCTATTCACCGTGTTTTAGAAACGCAATTTTCGAAAGGCTACATCCGAGGGCGTCTCCAGTAGTGGTGGTATTCAGTGGGAGGTATAGATGAACAACTTAATTGACAAAGTAGTCCTAATCGTCCCTGGGATTTGATAGGGAAGAGTGTGAGTTTATCGATCAGGGTATGTCAACTCATACACTTAAGGGGCCTATAATACTGAGCTTTGTGAGACATAGTTGTGATTCGTTCTGTATGTTGGGGAGTTTCCCGGAGGATGGGAATTTTTCCAACATACGGCTAAACTGGATAGTTGAGCTCGAAGTTCTGATATCAGGAAGATGGTCCCATATTTTCGAGTATATAATAAGAAAGAAGTTAGCTCGGAGGGATGTTCTAAAATGCTTCATTTCAACACTGTAGGCTTGATTGTGAAGACTGTATCAACCTCCAGGTGTGAAACGGACTTCCTCACTAGCTGTAAAGGATGTTTTGTGTAAAATCTTGAGGCGACATATAAGGTTAGTCTTAAGACGTCTTACTCAAAGTGGTTGCAGATTAAGCAGCGCACGCCGAGATGCATAATCCTGACCACATTCGTAACCAAGTAGTCTGGATGTAAAGTAAAGCACACTCTCAATCTTAAGTTTGTCGTCTACAGGGACGCTCCCTAAACTAAACGAACAGTATTCTAACAGGGGTCGGACACAAGTTTTGTATACCAATAATTTGGTTTCGTGGTAATGAAAGTTACTAATAATACAGCCCAGTAGTATTCTGGACCTACGGGTTTGTTTCGCAACATGTTCAGAGAACGAAAGGTCGTTAGAGTAACGGAGTTCTAAACCAAGGGCATTATGGAGACTAGGCAGCATCACAGTTTACGGAGACAACTGCAGACGAGTGGGTGGTACTCCAAAGCATATCCAGCTGCACTTATCTAAGTTGGAGTGGAGGTTCCATGTGGCGGGCCAAGTGGTTGCCAGGTCAAGTTCGCTCTCTACTAGCCTTCGGAAGTGGGGCAGGTCGTCACACGAGAATGCGTACGCAACCTTTGGATCGTCAGCAACTGCTACTTTCCTGCTGCTTTCATAACATTTGGACACTTGGCATCATGATAGAGTCTAATGTCCTCCCTCTGTATCATTCAACACTGCTAAAACCTTTTATGTTCCCCCGCAATTATCAATTTGATGAGGCCTGTAAACTGGCCTCTCTCATATTAACTTCATAACTTGAGAATGAAGATATTTATTTAAACAAGAACGGTTTACCAACCGAAAGGCACTTGCAAAGGCCTTTAACATAAAGGGTGAAAAGAAGAGGACCGAGCACGCTACCTCGAACTACATCAGGAGTGATTGGTCTAGGTTTAGAAAGCTGAGACTCGATTTTAACAACTTGTGAACAGTTACAAAGAAAAGATTTAATGCAGCCTAATAAGTGATTGACAAGCTTAAGAGCTTGTAGCTTGTGGATAAGTAGTGAATGGTCCACGCAGTCGAATGCCTTGCAGATAAAAAATAAAGGACAATGACTAGCTTACGTTGATCACAGCTAACGGTTATGAAGTTCAAGAAATCGAAGTGACAGGTCATACGTGACCATCACTTCAAGAACCCATGCTGACTAGATGTCACGACATTATTGTTGAGCATGTGTTGGAGAATATCTTCTTTGGCTACTTTCTTCGTAATCCTAGACACAACTGGCGTGATATTTATAGGTCTGTAATTATTAAATTCAGTTTCTAAACCAGGTTTGTATCTGCGTATTATGAAGGACATCTTCCATGTATTGGGGTGTGTAGAAGTCTCCATGGCTATGGAGTATAGTCTAGGCAGTAACAACGAAATATCGGGACCCCCATTTTAAAAGAAGTATGAAGCTATTCCGTCAATACCTGTGCTCCTAGAGAACTTAAGTGTTTTAATGGCTCCGTTACTGTTAGCACATGTGAACTCAATAGTGTCAATAGGTTCCAGTGTAGGAGGGGACAGTCGGTTGCTAATTTCGACATTATAGGTGGAGATTGCTGAAGGTAAGTAGCTAGCAGTGAACATGTTATTGAGCGATTCACTTATTTCTTCAGGCTTACTATAGACCTTACCATCGTGAGTGAGGAAAGGAATACTATGCTTCGGCCAGTTGGATCGCTTCTTTCGAAGTTCCACAAGAGCATATATTTTGGAGGAGCTAGCTAGTGCAGTGGTTTCATCATTTTTTGCAATCGTCTCCTGATAATCACCAGTGAAATATGGCAGCTTCCACTTAACTCTAGTAAGTGCGGGATTCTCTGTGTCAATAATTCCTACTGAAACGCCAGTTAACACCTAGTAAATTCTGTTTTGCAATCACATAACTCAGTATGTGACTTAGATGTCAAGTATTCTTGGAGCTCTATGATTACACAGTGTGCCCAGTCTCTTGTAACCAAATATAAGAGCTCAGCTGACCTTTTGCATAAAAACGTACTACTACTGAGGCTAGACTGGTTCTGTTCACAGTGATGACCCACCTAGCACTTGATTATGGCGCAATCATCTTCAGCATTGTTTATTCTTTGAAAAGAATACACACCGAGAATGTTCAAAGAAAGTTTACTAGTTATGTACTGGGCGTTATGAAGAACTTGACCATAAAGCAATGCGTAAAAAACTGAAGATTGACCCATTTTGGCCAAGACGCCTCAAGCTAAACTTTAACCTATTATTCCGCCTTTTGCGTGGCATTAATCACACTTCTTCCTCCCCCACTTTTGAACCTATGTCCTCATACTATCTACGCAATTGCGAGTGCAATGTACCTGTCAGAAAATATCGCCCTAAACGTAGGTAACGATTCCTTATGAAACCACACAGCAAGTCATAGAACAAGCTCCTACTCCGTACTCGCACTTGCATGTCCCAATTTCAGTTCCAAAGTCTACTCAACGAATTCATTCGTTTCACGGATATCCATAAAATTCTTGATATCCTTCACGACATTTCGTATACCCGGATCTCTTAATCTATAATGAGGGCCACCATACCGACGCTGCCCTATCATACGAAGCGTTGAGGAGAATTCCATAGGTTACTACATCAAAATAGCGGCAAATTGCGCCCCACCAAACACGATAATCAAAAACAGAAAACCTACACCACATGACAGCATGAAATTTATATTTTCAAATACTCTATAGAAAAAGGACATACAATAAAAGCCATAGCATGGGGAGGTGAGTAGGGAGAAACATGAACATAGAAAACACTCTCCTTGTTGAAATTTTTGCTTTCTCCGCCTGCTGCTTTGTCTGTATTTTTCTCGTTGTAGAAAAATAACTCAGTTCTAAACGTTGGCCTGGTTGTCATCGAGAATTAATTACTTAGGGAACAGACCATGGCTGAAACTACCCTTCATTGAGGGTAACCAGCTTTACCACCTTCAGAATACATAACTACAACAAGCAGAAGTAAAAAATGTTCACTGGACTACAACTTCACAGTTATCAAAATCTAGGATTTACTCATATGAAAGTGGCCAGCAAAGTACAACACTTACCAACTGCAAGGCTGTCACGACCAGTGAAAACGAAGGACAAGATGTTCTGGAAGTCCATTTGGTGCACTCAAACAAGTCTATTGCTTCTGGATGCTGGAGGCATTTGGCTTTCGGTCATAATATTTATCAAGATCATGAGTCGTGACAGCCTTGTAGTGGGTAAGTGTTGTACTTTGCTGGCCACTTTCATATGAGTAAATCCTAGATTTTGATAACTGTGAAGTTGTAGTCCAGTGAACATTTTTTACTTCTGCTTGTTGTAGTTATGTATTCTGAAGGTGGTAAAGCTGGTTACCCTCAATGAAGGGTAGTTTCAGCCATGGTCTGTTCCCTAAGTAATTAATTCTCGATGACAACCAGGCCAACGTTTAGAACTGAGTTATTTTTCTACAACGAGAAAAATACAGACAAAGCAGCAGGCGAAGAATGCGAGAATTCCTCTCAAAGCTGCTAAGATACATCGCAGATACAGGAAGTTTTATGTGCTTTACGATGGAAAAACTGTGTAGTTGATTCCGCACGCATTCATGAAAATGTACATAAGGTTCGAATAGGCCTAAATGAACAGGAACTTCTTTATTCTCCAAACTGTATTGCTTAGAAATTCCCTTTACAGTATGTACCCGTGCTCCTTCTCGCTTTTCTGATTTTCAGCAACAGCTCGATGAGGACGTTCGATGCTGAATTTCAACCTTAATATAATACCTGCTCTGTGACGCTAAGACTTATTGAACTGCTTCCAACCTTTCGTGGTTTCAGGGCTATCTTCACGATTAACTCACCTACCGGTCAGGATTCTTTAAGCAACAAACCGTTCAAGCTTTCCCAACAATTATAGTGGCAAAAATATTCTGAACAAACGATTAAACTAGAGATTAACTTACCTATTGGCTCGGAAGACGACTTACCCACAGTTGTTCCAAACTACTTGTTCTCTAGTACTCCAAGTCAGGTGATCCTTTCAAGTAAGTTACCACGCATCAAATACACTTCTCGAGTGATGCCGCCTACGCTAGCATTAAAGATGCCTGAATTATGTGCATAACTGTTTCCATTTGTCCGATTAACCGTTTCAACATGTATCTCCATCTACTACTGCTTGTTATCAGTGGAATGGGTGTATATTACGTCTAAACATAACATGGTGGACTGGACATACATTGATTTTGACACTCATCTTGGTTATATAACTGTTGATTACTACTGATACTTCTGATCGTATAGATCGGTCCATTATGGTTAGCAAAGTTAAAAACTGAAGAACTTTCTGACGAATAGACGGTTACATTGCTGAATAACAAACTACGTAAATGGACCAACGACGTCGGCAGGTTATTACGCAGACTTCGAACATTGCACACTTTTATTCCTAATGGTGTTCAGATGAAAATCCATGCCTGCCTCCTAAATTGCAAAAAGTTTCAACAGGATTGTGCACATCAACAACTTTGCCTGTGAATTATATAATAATAAATACCATTTCTCAAACTTTGAAGAATTATTAATTTGACGAGGCTTGCAGGAATTATTATCACCCCTACTTTAACGCTCTGCATTTGCTGAAAAGTGATATTTTTTCCTTGGTTCGTGACTAGCACTATCTTCCAATGTTTTTGATAGAGCGTAACGACCTCCCGTCTGTACTATACAGGACCCATAAAACCTTGTAGATTTTTCAGTACATGTCAACAAGATGATACGTGTGAACTGCCTTCTCTCATGTTAAAATGATGATAATAGTATTTATTCCTGAATATACAGGCACACACCATTTTACAGGCGTGAACAAGTTCATATACAAATTACATTCATCTTCATGGAAGGTAATCTGAATCCCTACCCGTTGTCACTGGAAGATACAAGTGCTGCATGTTCATATAATGGAACATCCCAGCAGAATAAGTGTACAGAATATTTACAAGTTGGACAAGTGGGAGTATTGTCTTCGTATTAACAAAAAAACCAGGTTTGTATCTAGACACTACAGGTATTACCTGGAGAAAAATAAAGCTTGAAGCTAGCACTTCCATTGTAACAGGTTTTACGTTTTGCTTCAGATAATGATGAAAAGTTTATGAATTGTTTACATACCGTACTTCATTGACGATTCCGGGACTGTGTAATTCATGCGTGTTGACACCATTCCACAACGAAGACTCATGATCTTGATAAATATTATGACCGAAAGCCAAATGCCTCCAGCATCCAGAAGCAATAGACTTGTTTGAGTGCACCAAATGGACTTCCAGAACATCTTGTCCTTCGTTTTCACTGGTCGTGACAGCCTTGCAGTTGGTAAGTGTTGTACTTTGCTGGCCACTTTCATATGAGTAAATCCTAGATTTTGATAACTGTGAAGTTGTAGTCCAGTGAACATTTTTTACTTCTGCTTGTTGTAGTTATGTATTCTGAAGGTGGTAAAGCTGGTTACCCTCAATGAAGGGTAGTTTCAGCCATGGTCTGTTCCCTAAGTAATTAATTCTCGATGACAACCAGGCCAACGTTTAGAACTGAGTTATTTTTCTACAACGAGAAAAATACAGACAAAGCAGCAGGCGGAGAAAGCAAAAATTTCAACAAGGAGAGTGTTTTCTATGTTCATGTTTCTCCCTACTCACCTCCCCATGCTATGGCTTTTATTGTATGTCCTTTTTCTATAGAGTATTTGAAAATATAAATTTCATGCTGTCATGTGGTGTAGGTTTTCTGTTTTTGATTATCGTGTTTGGTGGGGCACAATTTGCCGCTATTTTGAGGTGGTAACCGATGGATATTTCCTCTAATATCTACGTGAGAATAAAATTTCCATTTTGAAGATTATGATTTCGAGGTTGTGTACAAATTTACTTATGGTTATATGTTCTGACCCGAAACATGGAAACGAATTTAACTTCACATTATATCCACTGCTAGGAAGCTTCATTACAATACAAGCAACTTCGGTTTAATTTGCTTTCACCTGCGTCAGTCGACACCCAGACACCTCCTCAGTCTGTTAAGCTGCGTGTTCTTGAGGGCGCCCGTAACCTCAGGCTAGAGTTCTCAGAGGAACGGAAACCTTCTGAGGACGTTGCATCACCTGCTCACAAACCCAGAACTCCTTCGGGATGCATAATCCATTGCGTCTAATTTGAAGACGTCAGGCTACTTCTCTATGAAGCTTTCGTGCGACCATTGTTGGAGGAACGTCCACTCATTTCAGTGGCACACGCGTTGAAGACATGCCAAAAATATGGGGCGTCCGATGATATCTTACACCCAGATCACCAGGACATTAGTGTGAATAGGACTACAAGTCCAGATGCACTATTCTAAATCTGTGATATGACTAGGCAGTAGAATGTGTCGGGACCGTTGTTCAGTAAACGAAGCCGTTTTGCCGCGCGACATTTCTGACGAACAGTCTGGAACATTATTAGAACCCACTACGGCGCCCATGTTTTGCTGCTATATTGACGGAAAACATCGAACTGACAACCGACAGGCTTGCTCTGGACGGCGGATATGTCTGGCAGTTTGTTCGAGACATTTACTTGGTGCCTTTGAATGCACCCGCCACCTTTGGATACTTAAGCTAAGAAATGCAGACAGTCGGTCCATGCAGGAAAATCGGTAGCCCTTAGTGTGAAGTGGTACGGGTACGCAGAAAATCCACTTTTGTGTGCTAGTCAGCGGAGAATTATTATTAAACCACATGCACACGATCATTCAGAAACTTTTCGTCACCTCATTCGCAAAATATGACATGTAGCAATGGACTAATTAACGTCGGTCTTCACTTTCCTGCTGATATCTTCCATTTTATTAATACGCAAAATATACAGCCCAGTGTCTGAATAGGTGGTGACAGGAATTACCTGCCCGAAACTCACATGTAATTTAAACAGAACCTTGTTTGAACCCGAATGACTGGTGTGTGCCTACATATTCAGGAATCGCCACTATTATTACTCTCTGAGTTTTGATCAGGTCCATCGGAAGCTAAGAATCTTAAGAAAGAACGAACTTTGAGTTGCGGATAAAGTTCGGGCTACTGTTTTCTATGAAAAAGCCTCGTTTCTCACCAAGTGCCCGAGTAGATTACACACACATTCCTTTGGTGTGGCAAAATGGCTGAAATTAGGAAATTAAGTCATGTAACGCCTATCTCCTTCAGACTTCATAGAGGCAACCACGAGAACCCCAGGGCTGTGGCTTCTTCATACTTACTTTCGAAGATGCAGTAGCTAATTTACATGAATTTACTCCACTACCTGATATCCAGTAAGTTCATCGCATCCCACTAGCATGAGTTTAGAAGAGAACATGCACGTCAGTGGGCTACTAGCCGCGGTAGGCAGTTGAAATGGCATTTGTAACTGTGGGAGTAGGACAGATGTTACGAATAAAATTATTTCTAAAGCTTATGATGGCGTCAGACAAAAGTATCTCGTCAACAAACTGCTATTGGAAATCAGTCTATCGTCAGAAGAATCGCCACCATCATGCCTAAGTTACCATGCCTTCAAGATCTGAGTGCATTCTGGCACGTTCAATAAGACGAGACTCTCTAAGAGACACCTTAGGGTCTAGTCCCAGGGCATTTGGCTACCCACTTAAATATGTGACTAGTCGTTTCAGGCGCCTTCCGAAATTTATCTTTGCCGATGGTGTGAAGCGGTGGGGAGAACGGAAGGTGAAGAAGATAGACTCATTTTATATCACTATTTGACATGACTTCATGATTACAATGCTGTATTCTTCGTTTCTGTAAGAAATGAGTGAGACGTACAGGATGCCGCGTGTCTTGTACTCATACTAGCCCGCATATTCCTGAAGGCGTCCTTGAGGAAGATGGGCCTTGGTGTCCCAGACCACATGACCTTAAACAGCACACAAATGTGGCAAAAGTGCAACCCTGAGACTGGTCTTTTAATGGGCTGATCACAGGTCTCCACCAAGTGTTTAACATTTTCAAATGATATCTCCTGGAATTTTAGACCATTGTCTTCCCTCCTTCACTTCAAATAGATTATAACTGTTAAGATGCATCACGAGGGGCCGCAAGAAGCCCGTTTGGGGACCACAGTCTAGACTGTGCATGGCCGCACTGAATATGTATCCCTCGGAATAAAAGTGACCGGAGGGTTATCTGATGCTGATGTGCGGCATTTCAAACATTTCAGGCTGATAAAAATCCACAAATGCTGCCGGAAAGGCCGGAACTTACAAGGAGGAACGTCCAGGAATCTCTTGTTTTAATTTTGTAAACACGCTGGGATCGTATTGAAATATGCCCCTGTGATGATTCAATAAGACTTGGTGCTCAGATGCTTCCAGGACATTCATAATAACTATGGCCTGGATGTCCACAACACCTGATCTGCTGTTTGCTTAGTGCTAAACTCTACCGAGAATCTCGGAGGAACAACTAGAAGTTAGAACTCGAACATGGTGGGGCAGATACCGGGTACAACCTCCAATACCTACTATTCACTAGAGCGTGAAATGCCCTCTCAACGGCTGTTCAAGCTTCATCATTATAATTCACAAGGCACAAAGTCATCGTCCACTGAAGGCCACAACATGGACTCACAGAACAAGCCGCTAAAAACTAAGTTCCTTTGTTTATCTTTTATCTTCTTTCTTTACGCTCAAGTTTCAGACACAGGAACTAGCGGTCCTCCGATAATAGGCTCGAGAGCGAGACATACAAAAAGCTTCTTCCATTCCGTCAACAACCTTTTAAAATCATGTTTGACCTATCTGCTTAAATCTCCCCGTCTTTCCGCCCATTTACCGACAACATCGAAGTATGGAGGATGGCAGGTAGGGGAGAAAATTCCAAGACACTCCAAGGGGGTCTGTTGCAGTCGAGGTTCTCGTCAGCTGAGAGTCGTTCGAACGTTAACTTGGGAAAGGGCAAAGGGATATACCTTGGCACGCCAGGAGTGGCCAAAAGCAGTTACTCTCCCAACAAGCATGCAGTCACCAGGCTATCCACAGATAGGAACCGAGAACTAAACTTTTCTGGTGCGATAGACACTAGTGTGAACAGCAAGGAAACGGCAGCAAGGGCAAACACCTTCATGGATTCTCTAGGGAGGGAGCTTGGAAAGCAAGCCGCTGATTATCCCACATGGCGTTCAGCATGGTAGCTTCACCCCTACTAAAAAGAGACAGGCATTCGCAGGAAGGTGTAGAGAAGGGTGACAATGCCATTTGTTAGGCTAACAGGCAGAAAATACGCACAACCCCCCAGACAACACAACTTGCTTACCCTAAGCCATCGAAGGAATAAAGGCAACCTAGTTACAGCATACAAGATCTTCCGCCAAGCGGACAACTCCGAAAGGGCAGTATTACCTGTCCAAGACCGACAGTTTCCCGGGGACCTCGCACACATAAATCACCAGACAGCAGAGATGAGAGCAGGAAATAACTTCCCGTGACACAAAGTGTCTGGCTTATGAAAACCGCTTTCGATAGAAGTAGTCGCTGCCACGTCAGCTGACCTCTGCGAAAACCGCCAGGCAACAAATGGCTTGAGCTGAACATTCAACCGCAGCATCTGAAGGCACGGCAAACGCTCATGCACTTGGTTTTACGGTCTGAAATGGGACTCACTTCCTCTTCACAACACTATTAGTGTCGCTGATTTTTTCTTTGATACTTTTCACTCCCTTTCTCTCATTCCCCACCTGCTCCATTACTCGCACTGCGTTGTAGCTGGGTTACGTTTCCCATTTCAAGTCAGATATCTGCCACATTTCTGGAAAAAGTAACTCCGTTAACGACTTGCTATCTCAAATAGTTCGGTAAGCCGTGTCAAAGGCATTGATCTCGTTGAACTAGCTCGGTGTCAAAAAGAAGACCTTGAGCTACGCCATCAGTTGTCGTCCGCAACCCTGGAGCTGCAAGTGTGCCCGGTAAAAGCTGGCAAGGATGCAGTTGCATGCTATGTCCCTGCGCGTCAACCACATTAAATAGTTCCGAAGAGATGTCAAATCAACATCTTCAGTGCGTTGCACAAACGATCCCAACCGGGTGTACGAGCCCCCATCTGGCTTGCTGAACAGCGTTTCTGCTGACCGGGCATGAACAAAGACGCTAAGGAGTGGACTCAGTTGTTTTTAGCTTGTCAGAATCGTAAAGTTACATGACACACCAAAAGCCCTATAGGATCTTTTCCAGCCCTAGACATGCTTTTTGATCACGTTCGTATAGATATTGTAGGACTTCTGACAGTGGTTGGAGACTCTAAGTGATGCTGATCAAGACCTCATCTTAAGGACGCTGTACCGAATCTCACCGTTTTGCTATTCCTCTTTTCTTTCTTGTACTTGATATTTCTTTTTGACTGCAACTCCTTATCTTCATGTTTCACTTCACCACCTTTCTACTTGATGTACTGATATGAGGTGTGGCGACTCGGACCGTTACGCAGTAATGTCTGGTCCTATGTTGATATTGACTGACTGAGAACCTCTACCAGAATCTAATGCATACACTTACCATTTCACCTGCGTGGATCGTCAACGAGGTGGACAGAAGCGGTATCTATTAAGGATATTGCTGCTGAAACTGCTGCTCGTGTTTTCGTCGAAAGACGGGTCACGAACTTTGGGTGTCCATCTCACGTAACAACCGGCCGGGGACGCCAGTTTCAGTGCGGCTTATTTCACCCTTTGACTGCACTTCTAGGTTGCACTCAGTTCCAAACGACAGTCCACCATTCACAGGCAGATAGCATGGTACAACAATTCCATCGACAGCTGGAAGCTTCCTTGTAACTGCAAACATAGCTCAGTGGACTGGGGCTGTACCCCTAGTCCCACTGGGTTGTCGTAACGCGTCGAAAGCCGATGCTGGATGCACTTGTGCAGAACCCGTCTATGGGACTGCTCTTCGCCCACCAGGTGAGTTTATTTGCTCATCGACTTTCAGATACGTTTTTGACGGAGCGTTTTGCCTAGGCTTGCAAAAGTGATGAGTTCAGTTGGGCTTAATCCTGTTGGACCTCAAACAACTGACGTCTTTGTTTGCCCCGTTTCACAAAAGACATCACACGTGTTCATCCGCCACGGTGCAGTTCATTGGCCACTTGAACCACCTTACGATGGACCATTCGACGTGATCAAGGGACACCAGAAAATTTATATAATCGAGTGAACCGGACGTGAAGATACTGTTAGTATCGATCGTTTGAAACCAGCTGATTCCAAGGGCAGCCACATCACAAGAGACGTTTCAGCTCACCATAACCGATTGGCGGGAAGCCCAATTATTAAAATTCTGGACCATGCCCCCGCAATACACAGATACAACAACCACCGGCACAACAAACAATACGATCCGGTAAGACCGTCAGGTTCCCGGAGTATCTAAAGACATATTCAACCGAGTAATGCGGCTTGGGCTACACCAGCCATTTTTAAATTCAAATTTTTTTGAGGCACCATTTTTTATCTATTGGGAATGTGAAAATTCCACTAAAGTTTACCTTTCTGTTTTTTACTACCACTTAGTCATACCTTTAAAAAAAATCAAAAACAACCGTAGAATCAATTTTCGACATATTTATTTATAAATGTTCCCCATTCTACCAAACGCTGTCATGGTATTAAGGACTTTTATTTCTGCTACAGATGCAACGGGCACTGAACAGAACATCAAAGGACACGGGATAGCAATCGATGCGCATTTCGACCGATTTCACTCCTCTTTCATCACGACACACTGGAATAAGTCCAGACAACCAGGAGCAACTCCTCACAGTGAGCTCATCGGAAGAGTTTTACCAGTGGAGAAACCACTGGGTTTCTACTTCTGGCTGGTGTGGTCTTAGGATCCTCAAGAACCCACTAGGGAGGGAGTGGTCTGTAGCGTCAGACACTTCTCCAGAATCAACAGCCTAGGGTTCAACGAAATTCAACGTTGATGCTGACTGTCGTAGTTTAACTGGACCCGCTAAGCTGAAGGCACCCGGTCAAGCACCCTCGCATTCCGGCATGCTTTCGTGTTACTTTGAGCTGCTCGCAATCGACCCTATGGCCAGCTAGTCGGTACGCACCGGCATTTTGGCATGACCTCGCAAATATACTATTCAGTTTGACCACACTGTTTCTTCCTTTCTTGGTCTCGTATTTGTGGGCATATAACAAGTACGAACAATTAATTATTGGCCTCTGCCTCTGTCAAGTTCGCTACAGGACAAATCCTAAAGCCTTTTAGAAAGAAACTTTATACTTACATGCGGGTGCTTGCAAAACCAAGAATGGAGAAAGGTTACTTGATATTATCAGTAGTTTTGTTGATCTTCCAAACAAACCAGCCTAAAATATGAAAAAGAAGACCTCTCTTACAGACAAGTAGTGCCCCCAAAGCTATAAGCAGGTAAAATGTACAGACTTCTTCCATCACCGCAAGTGTATAGCTGAAAAAAGAACTGAGCGTCTTGAAATAGAGGTGAGAGCTTAGAAGCTAGAAGTTTCCTCTACCGGGACCTTTAACATTATTTTGCAGCTATTTGAAACGACCTACAGGTGCGTACGACTTTAAATATACGTGCTACAGTAAGCCGTGTTAGTTGTCTTAGTTTTTCGTCCCATTCCTTTTCTTGTACTTTGTAATAATTACCACTTCTATTGGAATGTAGACACAAAGTGAAGGTGATTTTAAGAGGTTGAAATCCATACTTCACAATTTCTTCCCTACTAACCATGTAACACAACGTAGTTTTATGTAATTTGTAACACTTCATTTGCTAAATAAGTTGTTTATGTACGCCAGTGAAGCTACTAAGCTGCTTAAAACTCAGAAATAAAAGAGTTCATCTAATACTTTTGGTTTGCAGTTTGAAGGTGAAACGAGTCACCTGGTGACAAGCATACTACTTCCTCCAGGAATCGTTTCTGAGACTCGATTGGTGGATGCTCACCCCAATAATTTACACCCCGACACTTTACCTTAGCATACATGCTCTGTTGAACTTTTTGGGACCTAACCGAGTAGGAAGGAGAAGCCTTTTCGATCCCTGGAGGTCGGTGTGTTTTAAATTCATTTCTCAAAATTCTGTCTGTGATAAGACAAATTGGCTGTTGACCTCCTGGAACCTTTCGTTGCAGGTCAGGTTAACCATCGAAAGGATCATATTAGTGGCTATCTTTTGAATGTTTCTCAGGTAAGTCACCTTCCTAACAAGGAACTGGCATACGTATACAGTCCCATGGTGTATCTTACTAGATCTGTACATAAGGCAGTAAATGTATTACCACTGTTCATGGTAGATTTTTCGCTTGTTGCCTGAAGTGTTCTAAAACGCAAGTGGCACGAATCGACAGGGGACTTTTATTTTCAAATCATAACATACTACAACTTCAGATTTCACTGTAGGTTAGAAAAATTTAACCAATATCGTAGATGTTGCTGTCTCTATGGATTTTGTGCACGATTACACACTTTCACCAATAGACACTAGCCATTTTTATGACCATGTTGAGAAAATTTAGTTTTGCCTGTAATATGCATACATCACTGTCATCCCTTAATCCTCGCCTGATTTTCTTCATTAGCGAATATACTCATGGTTTTCTTAGTGCTTGTTCATTTATATATCGAAGATATAGTAGAAGACTGTTGACAGTTTTGTGACACTTCATTATGTGCCAACTTCCTGAGGAAGAGTTGGAAGTTGGTCCTTTTTCTTTGTCTCTTACCAACAGGGAAATCTGATTCTGAGAATATCCACTTTTGTAAGTGACTGGAGTGAGGTGCTTTATCGAATGTCTTATTAAAGTTTATTGTAACAACACCGAAAGGCTTCCCATTTTTCTTAATCTTTACCCAATTTTCTCTGATTATTTGGTTTTTCAAGTATGATAAACTTGTGCGAAAACCGTGTTGCGAATTTAACAATAAAACATTGCTCTTCGGGTAAATCGTAATGATTTTTTTGACTAATGTTTCTAGGACTGAACTACATTAGTAGTAAAGTTTGTCGGTCTGTAATTTGATGAGTGCTACCTAGGACCTGTTTTGTAAATAGATGTGATTATAGCATCCTTCCAATCATAAAAGTATATTCATTGACCACAGATAAACCGAGGCACAGGAAATTTAAACTAGCTTTAAAGGCCAACCTACAACAACCCATCAGAAAAGAGTGGTTGCAATGTTCTTAAAGGAATTAGCACGTGTGCAAAAGAGCAAGCAAGTACAAGTATTCTGTCTTGCATAAAAACAAGCGCATACTTCTGAAAAAACTGTTAATTCGTTTGAAATACAGTCAAAATCAGAAATAATGGTACTGCTGCTGACGAGTAACAAATTAACTAAAAACAAATGGCTTAATGTATGGTTTATAGCTCTAAAGCTTGTAGGCTAATTGCCACATAATGAGGCTTACTTTGCAGTCATAAAAGTTCCTCGCGTTCCTTCCATTGTGTCACAGTTGATACACTTCTGTATTGATACGCTTTGGATTCTTTTTTACAGTTGTTGCCAAGCAGGTTGTAAACTGATTTAGAGATGCAACTCATTGTCTCTGAGCGAGCCATTCTTTAGCCTATCGACAAGGTGTTCAAAATCTACATGATGTTAAACTTTGAACATTATATCGTCATGACAACATTTAGTCCATCCTACACATCCACTTTCAAGAAGGTGATTTGGAACTACTGTGGGAAAGATGGCACGTCGTTCATTCCCTTCAAAAGGTTTGATTAAATAACCTGGTACATGTGTACTAGATTACGAACCATAACTGTGCAACTGCCAAGGTGGAAATAAATGGAGTGAAGGTTGAACCTGTAACCTATTGCTCGGTAGTTGAGTTCCTAAACCAGTGATTAATGAGGACTTAACACAAGTCAGTTTTCACGTAATAAGATTCATCCACCGCATCAAGTTTACTATATGCAGAACTGTTGGTAAACATTTATGTCACTTACATCTCATGACACTATGGAATTTTTGAAATCCCCTATAATACCTAGTTTCAGCTGTCATCAACCAATAAGCATGCCAATTTTAGACATCTTCAAGTAGTTAGAAATCAGCTAAGCAGTTCGGTATATATTTCTTTTTTGTACTCGTATTATGCAATTTTCGAGCGCTTACTGTTCCCACAGAAACGTAAACATACAACAAAATACACTCCCTTGCCTTATACTTCCAGTAATTTCAGGAGACCGGACAGTCATACGACTGGAAAGCTTCCATTTTCGAAACTTACTAATAATGAAAGGTGCAGAAGGGGGAAAACTATTGAAGGGTATAGGAGAGCCTTTAGGGGTCTAACCAAGAGGCATCATTGAACGCACAAGGCTGTCGTCAAAGCCAAGTGACGGTATGTGATGGGTTTCTGGTTTACTTTACATCAAAACCTTACGTACTCAAGTTTGTAGGTTTTTGCTACATTTTTACAACTAAAACAAATCCTGTGTTCTTAGCGAGCAAAGTACAGTCGCCACCATTCGGTAAACAGTTTTTAATGAATCTGTCGGGTTTATTTTTCAATAGAGTGAAAATCTCCTTTGAGACATTTTGAAAACAACAAGTTAGGAGAAGTACTGTGCACGTTTCTTTTAACCATGGAATACAAAAAAGCAATCTTGTTTCGCCAGTGTGGTCATTTAGACATAATTCCGCAATATAAGTATAAAAATGGCGTTGAAATGGTGGTGATTAGTCACACAAATTGGGATAGAAATTTAGGCAGTCAACATCAGAATGGTACCTGGCAATAGCGTGTAACAGTCCGAGTTACTATACTTTACATCAGCACATCAAGATACGGGGCGGCAAAATAAAAGATTGAAAAGTGGAAAGGAGCGCAATTAGAATTTGTAGAAAGTCGGAAAAATATGAGGTCAAATGGTTATTCACCAGCAAAACTACCACATCACAAGTAGTATTGTAGTGGGTGTTGCTGATAAGAATGGATATAAGTAGTGTATCTTGAGAGGGTGGCAGAAATCATAGGGAATTACCAGTAATGGGTAAGGATTCTGTCAAGAGAAACGCAAGAGACAACGCAGGTGTATGAAAAGCAAATCAAGAGGGAAGCAGGAGAGAAAATGAAGCACATTTTGCAAATGGTGGTCTTAGTGCAAGGTGTACGACTATTGTCGCACTGTTGACAATAAACATTCCTTCGTATTCGTCTTCTTGCTTCTTTCAATTGGTATCGCTGCCTCTCGACGTGATAAAGATTCCGTGGCCTGCAGTGTTCGAGGATGGAGACATCCAGGTCTTTCTCAGAGACTTCGAGTTGGTCGCGGAGCTGGGATTTGCTCTTCATACGCCTTCGTTGTCTCTTGCGTTCCTCTTGACAGATTCCTTACCCATTGCTGGTAATTCCCTATGATTTCTGCCACCCTCTCAACATATACTCTTATCAGCAACACCCACTACAGTATTACTTTGTTGCTATATTATTTTCGTCATTACTTTTTGTCTGTAATTAGATTTGTGCAACTGCATTATAAGTATGATAAATCGGTTTACTTTTCGGATTATTTTAAATTCTCCCATTGAATACCTGATGAGTGACATGAAAGATGCTAGGAATCTCATGCAGTTTTATTCTGCTATTGTTAATCACCTTAGCCGTTAATCGATACGTTGGTTTTCATCTTCCATCTTAGTTATTAACTATGGTGCCTGGAATAGGAAACCACTCGCTGTCAATCAAGGATTGGATTATAACACCACAGTATCTTAGTTCATAATACAGAGCAAAGAATACAGTTTGATCCAGCAAGTAAAATGATGATAAGGTGTAGTTGCAACTGGACCATACCACCTACAGTCTTCAGCTACCACTTTCGGTTGTTATACGAACCCCAACCGGGAAGTCTACATTTCTCCTACACAGCTCAAGCCAACAATCACTGACTTAGTGGAGTGGTACTATGTTTCAGTTTAGTTGGGTGTAACTCTATCAGCCTGAACCTACTTCAGCAAACATTACATATTAGGGTAGACGGTCAAGGTGTACGTAACACATCCCAGCTATCTGAGTTGATGAGGATTTATGATTTATGCATTGCTGATATGGTGATTCCATGACATGGCAGATAATGCGAAGGCAACTGTGTTTGATTATCTGCAGCGTTTGAATTTCGTCCACCTGTAGTGGCCATGTTACACAATATAGCAAAAAATAAAAAAAACTGTTATACAGTACACGACCTGTAGTGGACGATTGTGTAACTGGTGGTATAGGTGGCTTACACCGGCGAAAGCCAATCGAGCGTTTTTATCATTTCAGAAATTCCACCGACCACTAACCCTTCAGGGTTGATATGAATCCCTAGGGAAATATAGTAAAATATCAGGCCTCTTGATCTGTTACTGCTAAGGCGATAATTGCTAGTCAGGTTATAGTAAGCGTAACTACTGATGTGTTATATTTGACAGTCTCAAATATAATACCACAGCAGTATCACGAAAATAGTCTTCGCTTGTGAGCTAAAGAAACCTCTAATTTGTGAACACCGGACGTTCGATCTTGTAGGTTTCTGTCGCACTTAGCTCTGGAGTAGAGGAATTACCACTTTAATCATTTCCTGATAGTTTTATATGGATTCTGGTTGTAAGTGAGTGAGTTAAGTTCAATTCGCTTTCTATTGGTTAATGAAATCATTGCTATGGAAAAACTGGTCTTAGCAAACTCGTCACATCTGTTATCGCGAATGTATCATAAAAAGAACTGTTTTCGATTTATTAGCGAATGCGGATAAACATCGGCCGCCTTCACACGATCCCATTATAACAGCCAGTAGGTTTTCTTGAGGCCTCAAGAAATATTGCATCCATAAGCAATGAATTCCCCCAAGTTCGAATGCAGCAAGAAGAAAAATAATAGCAGAACTAGCATGCACGTATTTCTTGGGTTCTCCTCAGCTGTTTTACAACCTATATTCTATTCCATAGGCTTCAAAACAGCTGAGGAGGACCCACCAAATACATACATGCCAGTTCCGCTACTGCTTTTCTTGCTCTGTTCAAATCCATGAAAAGGAAGAATTGTATGAAGTCCCTTGCAAATTTGTAATGCCTGTGGTTTTACCAGTGGACAGTCATTGTGGTGTATGCCAGCTGTCATTTCAAACCCAAAATCTTAACTACTATCTAACAGTGAAATCTCCAAAACCCATACAAAGCTGATTCCTGAGAATCAGACCAGGTTTCTTACAAGCTGTAAGTGTATTCGATCATACATTCGCCCTTAAGTAGATTTTTGAACACCATCATGTGTATTGCATGCCAATGACCGTTGTGTTTCCCGATATTAGGACTTGCTCCGATTCATTATTAAACCCTGTTGGAAAAGTGTCCTTAAGAGGTTCATTAATAATTCGGAAGCTCTATACAAAAATACCTATCATAAACTAAGGGCAGACAATTACGTAACGGTTGCAGATATCCAGTCACAAATGTCGTGTATAACATTGCTCGTGTGGTTGTTAAAACCAGCTAGTGAGCCATAATGATATCATTCATAGAGTTCTAAGTAATGAAGGTCACCTTGAAGGTGACGTGTACATGTGTTACACATTAGAAGTTACTGCTTACCACAAATTGCATTGGCTTGCAATGGGACTATAACAACAAGAAAACAAGGGTTTTGAGTTTAAAACTTGGTATAAACCCAAAAGGTCACTGACTGTTTGTCTGACAGCACCCTCCGTAACCCAGGGATCGATACTCAGCTCCTCTGTAACATAGGAGCAAAACTTGGGCACTACGGTAGATTGTAATTCCATTTTAGTCTCTGTTATGGTCATGTAAATTCACACTGTATCTTTCCTTATATTTTGAAAAAGTGATGTTTCCCCTTTCCACCAGTGTCTGTTTTCATCATCATATCTCTTTTCTGCTGATACAACCTTCGTTTGCTGCTAAAATTCTTATTGAGTTGAGCCAATTAGCTTCTGTGATGTACTGCATTATTTCCCTATTCTCTACTTACATAGGCATACTATGGTGTATAAATTTTCCATTTCGAAAACTTGCTATTTAACACGTATCCCATCAAGTCGTAGAGCTAAAGATTAATGATTAAGGGTGTTATAGCCAGCCACGGTAGAAGCAATAACATTTTTTTCATGGTTGCCAATGAATCTATGACTGTCGATTTGTCAAAACTTGAAGTTGTTGTTTATCCCATTCCCTACTTATCACACTAATATGATTTCAACTGTAGAAAGACAGTTTTCATTTGTATAATGTATGTTGGAAACATGCTGAATATCCATATCCGAAGTGGCTGTCAGTTGGAAGGACATGACGACAACTCGAAATATCATATATGGTGAAACAATGAATTTATTCTGAATCATGTGATTTGTTGGTAATAACCGGCTTATATACTAAACAATACCCTGCACATGATAGATAAGTGTCAATGCAACTTTTGACATAAGTAATTATAACTAAATAAACCCCCAAATGTGGTACACAATTGAGATTTCCATCGATCATATTCGGTACCAGTTGATAGGAATTTTATCTTTAATGCTTCTGGCAATAGGTGTCATTAGAGAATTGTTGTTGTCGTATGTCCAAAATTAATGTTCCTAAAAGAGCAGTAATTACTTACACCAAATGTCTCTTCCCTTTATACATCCATAAGTTGATTTATAAAACGTAGTTGTTTGAAATGATATTGACTTTACACAAAGTTGGAAATAGAGTATGTCAGTTGCATAACAATGTGTCTGTCCATGCTAATTTGTCAGATGATTTTCTGTATAACTGTTGATAATAGTATAAGTTTACTTTTTTCTTTTTCATAGACTGCTGATACGGACGTCAGTAACGTGGTTGGATATTGAAGCTCCGCCTAACGCATTATGGATACTGTTCTGTTAAGTGACCTTGAACGTTTTTACCTAGTGCAGGGAGTTGAAGTAAACTGATTGATTGCACTCCGAATTCGCTTTAGGTGGGATGTAGAATGGATGGTCGTGGTCCAAGCGAATATCGGCCTTTAGAAATCGAAACAAATATCTTAAGTCACGCTAGTGGTTCAGCAAGTATTCGCATTGTAAGTTGTGTATATTCATCATTACCAACTACAGGGTGAAACATTCATTGTGTGTTGTGTTAAAATGGAAGTTGGAAAACCTTCTTTAACCAGCCTAAATGAAGGTCGTGTCGAAATCAATGTTGAATGGTAAGTTCAGTCACTAATGAAGTAATATATTTAGTAAGTTGTGGAAGGTAACGATTTCCTAAGTTCTAATTCATGGCAGTATTTTGTATAAACATATCACTAGTCGACAAAAATTAGGCGTTAAAATAGGTAATGAGCACACGTTTGATGAGAAATAGTACTACTACATTTATGGACTTAATCAGCTTATAAACTAATATTATATACAATATGTATAAGTGCACTTTCAGTATGCAGAAGGATTTCAAATATCAGTGTGAATCTAACCTATTGAATATCCACCAGTTTGTTGCTCTTCTGCAGTGAAAATTTGTTCCCTAAAATAGTAAACTAACCTGTTTTTACACTACTAAGATATCTTGACTTGTTTTTCACCAGTTATCCCACAGCAACTCACCGTTGTAATGAAAAGGGAGCATCCGAATTGGCGGAACGCTTAAAGACAACATTGCAATCAGTCTATAAATCAGAGTTACTGGACCTTACATCTCTTTGTATCCAACGTGGTCGTCAATGCTGGATTGTATACATTGACCTACTTGTTAGTTTTCGTTTGCGCATAACTTTTTCCTGCTGTAGATTTTGGAAGGTGCTGGCAACCTACTCGATGCTTCTTCGCTGGTAATTAAAGCTGCGCTACTCAATGCTACGTATGTTATTACAGGATTAAAATTACGCGTTTTAGGCAGTCGAATTCTTCGTTGTCATCCATTTTTCAAGATAAGAAAAGGGTTTCTTCTGAAGTTTTAACCCAAGAGTTTTATGAAGATACACTGCCGTTATTTGTTACAGTACACAAAGTAAGTGAACATAAGCATTATCTTATTGCAAATTCTGGATTGAATTGTCCCAATATTCTTAATCTTATCGCTGATACACTGAACGTGTTTAGTATTACACTAGCCATTGAACCGTATCTGATATAACCATGTAGTAATTAAATTTTGCACACCCTTGAAAACAGTATCAAAGGCAAAACAATGTAAATATGTGAAAGTGGCTAGCGAAAGAATTTTAATGTTACTGTAGCCATCCATAAATAGTTGTGTTCACTATTTGAGTAGTGACTCCTGTTGTTTCAGAAGTCGTCTTTGCGATTTACAAACTCTTAAATGGACCTTGAGTTTTTTCCAGACTACGGATTTTTGTCTAATAGTATTCAGATTAATTCCTATATAAGCAATTGTGCTGTGTGGTCATGTGAATGGCTATCTTGCTTTAAAAAAACTTACTGAAAGTCAGAATGATTTCAGTGGCTGTCTCTGCAATGAGTCACATTATCGTGCATTGAATCAGTACTCATGCTTTGTGAATGCTGATTATTCAACTGAAAAGAAGTGTATGTTTGGTCGCATGATTTGTAATTGGGTGTCCAGACAAAATGGAAATTCACTACACGCCTATGAAGTTCAGAAATAACAAGTTCGGATGACTTTTGCAGTTAATAAATGTTTGCTTTTTTTCATACAGATTGGAAATGCTTACGTAATCGACGCAACTAAACAAGAAGAGGCTTGCTCTCTGTCCAGGTTGGAGTTTATACAGTTGATTCATGAAACTCTTTAGACTATCCCTAGCTATATATCCCAATGGTTCAATAGGTTCCCTAGAAAACGATGGGTGCTGTAGCTGTCAACTAGAAACAATAGTCGAAATGTCAGAGGTAAATACGTTTTTATTATCAACATACCTTTTAGCTTGCAACAGCTGTTGGAAAAGAATTAAATCATGCTCTACGGAAAACGCTGGAACTGGAGAAGCAGTTACGTTCTTAGGAAAAATGTAATATCCATGTACATATAAATACACTTATACATATTATAAGATGGTATTTGACTGTTTAACTACATTCTGACAATGTGTTAAATATATAATTAGTCAGATCATGCTGCCTTATGCAAACCAACTGCTTGTTTCCAAAAATAATCTTTGTTTTATTCTCAGCTGAGTTTATGAGGATGACTGGTTATTTTTAGTATGTCGCCTTCCATGGAAACCAAAAAGGCACACTTTTACTTACGTTGCTTAGTGCGACTTCCCAGCATAATACAAGTGACTTCTAATTGTAACTGTTATGCTGTATTACATAATCATGGTTCGTGCTTTGAAAGACAACTGAGATTATGCACTGAAAGTAGGAATGGAAAATATAAATTATATAAACTCACGAATGAAGCTAGAAAGTGAGTAAATCATACTCTGATACTTCTCGTTTGACGCTAAGTTGAATGAGGAATGGTCACTACAGAAGATTTAAACCAGTATTTGCTCCTTTTCTGTTGGTTTATAATTTTCATTGACTTCTGAAAGGGGAGTCATACTGTAGTGGGCGTTGCTGATAACAACGGATATAAGTAGTATATATCGAGAGGGTGGCGGGAATCATAGGGAATTACCGGTAATGGGTAAGGTTTCTTCCAAGAGCAACGTAGGCGATAACACAGGCGTATTACAAGGGATGCTGCTGATGAGAGTGTATGAAGAGCCGGTCAAGAGCAAATCAAGACAGGAACGGAGAGGAAACGAAGACATTTGCAAATGGGTGCTTTAGTGCAAGGAGTACACTATGTAACCACTACCATCCCAATTCTTCCTAATAAACATGCTCTCGTCGAGTTGTCTTCTGTCTCTTCAGTACTACTGGCTGTAACTAAAGACTCTTTCGGCAACCATGCGCAAGTTCATGCACTAGGCAATGAGCCACACCTATCGTGTCAGCGCTGATGGTACTACCTAGCTGTCCAAACCCTTGGCAGGTGAAGCAGGACTCAAACTCGCAATCCACTATTTGAGGATCGAGTACCTAGACTAATGGGCCACAGCTGAATAAAGTAGGAATAATACGGTGACAAGCCGTCTTTCCTTCCATTATAGTGCTTAAGTTGACGTCAGTGGGTTTCCACAGGTAACTTACATTAAAAATCTGAAGTTTTATACTCAGTCACTTCTTTTGTTCACTAAACTCTCGACTTATTTTGCGCCTGTTCACAAATAGTGTCATTTCTTTCTCCTCTATGAATTTCATATTACCCGCCAGTTATTTCATAAACTGTCTTGAGTTCATGGGCTACAGCAGACCTATTGTATATATTAGCTGCAGTGATAACGTAGCACACACGTCACGAAGTTAAAAATGCTGATATCAGTTACCTATTTTATTTAAGTTTGCGAGAGATAGTTCAAAAACTAAAGTACAATTCAAAAGTTATTTATCTAACACGCATTACTATTTATCAACTGCCGTTAATAATTCAAGAAATCCTAATTGAATATGGCAGACGAATTTTGTACTTCATGTACCTCATCAGGGAAATAAAGAGATGATATTGCTGTATGCGTAAGCGAAATGTACCATCTTAATTCAAGTGTGATTTGACATAATTGTTTAAAAAGCTCATGAGAGTATGTTGAAACTAGTCACCTTGCATTGTCTGATAGTAAATGTGGAGTTTCACATCTGTGTTTCGGACCTGGAGTATCATGCTCAGACTTCAAATCTTGAGAACACTCATTTTATTTTAGGTGGAATAACCCGTGAACCAACCCCAGAAACAATACAGGGTTGCATGGTAGTCGATAATTTGTCGAACCATATCACTTAGATGCAATGCCGAGAAAGATTACTAAAGTCACTGTATGAAGAGCATAAGTTGTTAACATGAAATCTGGTATTACTGTATAGTTACCGCACATCAAAGTCGAAAACACAAGGAAGCGAAACACCATGCGAAGATTCACGCCTTTATTTACACTATGTACACTCTACATTGTGCAAGGAATCACATTGCACGTTTTTCAATCGACTTTTCATCAAGATAATCAATCTTGTTCCAGTGATCAAGTCTATCAAAGTAACGTTGTCTCCGCTGACGTTCACGCCTCTGAACAATATGTCTCTCTCTCTCCAACCGCAAGAGATTCAAAGTTTTCTCACTCCACATGCCCTCATCTGATTCTGCATTACTTTTGATGACTTTAGGTGAAAAATGTTCACTGGTCAACGTTGCGACCGCTCGACCTAGTGGATCCACTTTTTCAACAACTTTTGGGCCAATCCATTCACCTCTCTCTAATTCGTCTTCGGCACGATTACGTTCCTCCACAACCATCATCAGATTCTCCATACTTTCTTCAACCTACAATGAATACAGAAGTAATCTAGGTGATTCAGTTATAAGTCTTTTAAAGTTACTTTTGAAGTGATTTCATGTCGAATAGATATTACAGACTCAAATTAAAGAGGCCAGAAAAGCATGAAAAAACCTTGGCATCACAATTTAGTGTTTTACATGCATGGATGCATGAACACAGACCTGTAATGAGCTTCACAAATGCAAAACAATTCAAAATCTTGCTAAAATGTTCAACACAGGTAGACGATTGATCGACAGCTGATAACACTGTTCTTCTTTACGGACTTCAATAATGGACTAATTGGTCCCTGAAATGCACTGTGAAGTTTCTACTTTTCACAATCCGTATGTCTTGGGGAAACTTCCGACAAAATGGGTTGAGCAATACAGTTGTCAAACGCTGATGTCAGCAGACACGTGAGTCCTTCTCATGGCCTCCATGTTTCACAGCTACACGGTGGGACAAAGTGAACTGCTGTGCAATACACTTGATCCTTAGGAGACATTCGGGTATCTTGCCGACAACGTAAGTTGGAAGAAGTCAATCAAATTTATCTATCCATGTGGGGATTTTGTCGGTAAATCAGTTAGGGCCAATTTGACTTTCCAAGTAGTGGTTAGGCGCGTTGTCAGACGATAAATTGATTCGGACATGTCCCCAAGTAACAGTCGGCATTAAAGTAATCAGAAATGCACTCTGGACATTCTTAGTATCAAGACGATTATGCATTTTGCCGACATCTTCAACAAGGATCGTGTCACATGCTGTAAATCTACTAAACAGTCACCTGTGACGACGCTCTAAAATCAAACGAGAGAAGGACCATAGAAACGGGTGTGCGGACATAGCCTACAGTTGAGTGGAGTACTTACTGGGCAACCTTTTCATTGAGACATTATCTATCATAAGACTCATCGACTCGTCCATCATCACCCATCTAAATCAACATAAGACCAGGCATTACGACGTAACGGTCCGAGTTGCCATAGCTCATACCAGTACATCAAGTAAAAAGGCAGTGAAGTGGAAGATCAAGAAAAGAAAATTCAGTCAAAGGAAATATAAAGTGCTAAAAGAGAGGAAGGAAGAATGAGAAAATGGTGAGATTCGGTATAGCGTCGTTAAGATGAGGATAATGTATGTATACATCTGCGGTACTGACATCGGCTGTGAGCCATATCATCAAGTTTCCAAACACTGGTTCCTCTTGTCCCGCAGGGATGCGTCCACGTGTATCCCTTTAGTTTGGAAGAGGCTGCTGATATACACTGGCTCTTTTTAGCCACTATTTCAGAGTCGGTTGCGGTCTTCAGCGCTGCTTTTACAACAGACTGGAGATGGCATCAAGCTTCTTTCGGATGAGTGATAGTCTTCTGTTCCGATAACTGTCTAGCCAACTTCTCACTAAACACGGCAGCACTGGTAGTGGTTTTGTTGCCAAATTTTCTTTACGTCCATTGAGACGCAGGCATATACGCGTTTGGACCAACGCGTGGTCGTTATCCAAACACATACTCTAGAAGGAGCGGCAGTCTTCCACCGATCCCCTCCAGCAATGACTAATAGCAATATGGTCTATCTGTGTCCATCGCTGAGTTGAACCCGGTGGACGTCACGTCAGACAGTGTCTTTCTTCATGTCTGAAATCTGTGCTAGCTAAAAATAGGCGGCTATCTGAGCACGTTTAAGTAGGTAATCACCGTTATCTGTTCATTCAGCCGGGACTCCGAAAGTGCCACCCAAGTGCCTTTTTGCCTTACTCAGTCAACCCACCTGTGCGTTGAAATCACCTGCAACAACCACCACGTCCGAACGTTTGGCTTTTGAGAGGAGGCCAGACAGTTTACGGTAGAACTCGTCCATCACTTCATCCAAACTACAGTCAGTGGGTGCGTAAGCAGAGATAACGGCGAGTTTCACCATTCCTTTTCAGTTCTCGCTGTGCCATTCAGTCGGATAGCGCAGAAGAAACTATCAACTGGGATCCAGTCTAGTAGTGAGTCTTCTATCCTAGTGCTTAATGCTATGCCTACACCTGCAAGACCGCGAGAGCTAGTTATCGAACCTCCAGAAACTTGAAGGGTGAATTTTGCGGATCCACCAGATTCGCCGGGAGAGGTCAGGTGAATAACCGCACTTGGGTCCTGTATGCGTGCCTCACAAACACAGCACACATTCGTGGCCCGGGTTGCTACAGTCTTTGCCAACGAAGTCTGTTGACCAATTTGACGTAGGTGTGGACGTGCGTGGTTTAAGGAGACCAAGGATGCTGTTCTGTGGACTCAGATCGTTGTCAAAGGCTCCAGGGCTGGGAGGAATTGATGATGTAGTATCGTTAATTGAGAAACGTGAAGGAAGATTAAAAGGTAATGATAGGGGAGGTGGATAGCAGTCTGAGAAAACCTGAGTGCTGACAGAGTTGTGAGGGCGGTTGACACTTCCCGGCTGCCCAAACCATGGAAGGCTATTTCTTCTTAAGGTATCTGAAAGAGATTTATGTGACCGTAGAGGCCACCAGGCATCTGCTTGCAGCCTTTTATATATGCTTGTCTTGAACTTTTGTTGTTTTGGGACCGGATAATCGAAAAGAAACGATGAATGAACCAACACCACCGGCCCGGCAGACCGTGGGGTATGGTGGAGTGTGTTATTTTTGTGGCCGACCTTTTCTAACCCCCCTTCTTCCGCTGAGAAAGCAGCATCAGCAGAGCACTGCTGGCCATTCAAGGGAAATAAATTACTGCTGTCACACCCCATCTAGCTAGCAGCAGTACAACTTCGCCCTCAGGTTCCGATCATAGTGTACTAATTTTACACTACAAAGGTAACTTCTTTTTGTCTTACCACTATCCAACAGACCTTTCTGGCATGGTAGGACCTCTAGGGAACAAGCATTCCACTAGCATAGCTCGTTGGGTCATTGTGATATGCAAGCCCGACCACCACATCCAGGTAGCAGCTATCAGCTGGGTTAGTGAAATTATAGCGAAGGATGAGCGTAACTCATTTGCAGAGGAGAAGACTGGAACCATGGGTGAAACACTTTGAGATTCAGTTCAGTTACTTTTCAGTTGCCCGATTTCCAGTCACATCCTGAATACAACATCGACCCCTGACACTTTCAGAAATCGAGAAAGCAGTAAGGAATCTGAAACGAGGGAGAGCAGCAGGGCCAGATGAAAGAAATCGGAGATATTTAAGCATAGTCGTAGAGAATAATTGGTTAAATCTACTGAACTGTTCACTAGTGTATAGAGCCAGATATGACCCCCTCTGACTTGACTCAAACACTAATTTTCCCTTATGGTAACCGCAAGGGAACTAACCTCACGAACATAGTGTCTGAGATTCTGGGTTCTATGATTATCAGATGTCGAAGTGGAGCTATAGGATGGCGAACCCGCGAAAACCAGTTAGGCTTCTAACCTGAACGTGGGTGTATCGGTCAGAGTTTTACTCTCCACCAGGTTCTGGAGTACTAGCACACTTACCAACGCTAGACACTAGCTGTATTCCTTGACCTGGAGACGGCGTTTGACAGGTCCTAGGGTAGTCTTTCACTGAAGAGCATGCTCGGGTAAGCAAATCACTCTATTGAGGACTCTGTACTAGAACATCCATTGGTGTGTTAGAATCTACGGTGTCCGTCGAGGATATCCCGTTTTTCCTTACTTATTCAATTTTATTAAAGATGTGCTAATGGAAGTTTCCTCTTGCCGTCTGACTTTACAGGGATTGATCTTATCACAAAGTAATCTTTAGATGGAAATCCTGTTAGGTGAAGACCTTGACAAGATGTAATCTTGTAGATCTCTCGGATGGCAATCTGAAAATGTTTGGGATGCATTCCTTGCCATTGAAATGCAAATTTTTTATCCAGAACTGATTTCCAGTGATGCTATGTCGAACAATAGGGAGTAGAATGGCCCAGTGAATTGACCGCTTCACTAACTAGGGAAGTCATATCAGCCCTGGAGGGTCAGTCACCGACAAAATCTCTGTATAGATACAAAGTTTCATTTAGCTTCTGCAAACTCACGGCATTTGTGGTGCCACTACGAAATCTGGTTGTCTATTGAAGGTTGAGTGTACCGCGCTGCAGTCCTCTTTGTTCTACTACATGGCTTTGAAACATGACCATTAAAGGTACACAACATGAAGCTTCAGGGGTTCAACCACTGTTGCCTTCATAGCATAGGCCCTGTTATGGTTTAAGAAGTCAGTAGTGCAGAAATCAGGTGTAGAGTTTGAGGAAGTAGAGGAAAGTCGATTGATGAGGTTGTGTACCTTCATAGGCTACGCGTGCCTAGTTACCGTTCGCCTTATCGCACCATCTTAGCTAAAGTGGACTTAAGCTGGAGAAAGTCAGGGGTGGCCAGACTGAAAAATGACATGTCTATGGAATCTCTGATAAATGGTTTGAGTCGTGTGGGGAAAACATAGATTTCTCGGTTAGGGTCCGCATGACAACTAAAATTGGCGGTTGGAGACTCTAGATGATATGCTTCAGAACCGTTTTCAGTGGTGCAGATGGACCCATACATTGCCTTCAGCCTAATCATCGTACGGAACTTCATTGTTGCTTCATTCCTGTTTGTTCTCTTTTGATGACTTTGTAACACTGACTACTTCCTTCCTTATTTCTCCATCTCTCATCTTAGTGCATTCTCGCTTCATGTGGTGGCATGTGTGGTAACTTGGGCCGTTATACAGTAATGCCTCGTCTCTTATGGTGATGATGCTGAGTAACAGATAGTGCTGCAAACACCAACCAGCAAGTAGCACTGCATCACAGTGTGCTACGCAAAACAAAATCTGAGGTGAAAGAAAATGGATCTTGCCGAAGACGACATAGTAATCGACAGAACACTATAGACTCAGTAAAAGGAAGTGTAAATAACCTAAACAGAAATGAAACTCCTCTGATATAAAGGTACTGGAAAAATTGGTTTCCGTATCTCTAAACGATTAGTTTTATTTGTGAAACTGCGTTCAGATACACAAGGGATGATAAAATCAAGCAGTATGAGTGTCTAACAGTGGTCTTCGTTTATTGTCTGCATACACGAACAGGAATGTAGGATAGTTCTGCACATATGTTGAAAATAATAACTATTAAAGTCAATTCTGGAGTTTCAACTGAGTTTATCAAGCAAGGAGAGTATCATGTAAGTAATTACATTCTCTCCACAAAATGAATGAAAAGTAGCTCACTTTTTCAAAGCGTTCAGAATTCGGCATACGTTCCAAACAGCGTGAATGCTCTTCTTCCATTGTCATCAGCATGTTACGCTCTTTGAGAAGTATGTACCATAGTTTGTGAAGGTCATCATTGCTCTTTAGTCGAAGTTCTTCCTTACGCCAAGGCCTCCCACTGTGTACGGTTATTTCACCCCAATTGGCCCTATCATCAAAAAATTCACTTAAGCCCGAAAGTTTGGCGGTTGTTGAGAAATTACATAACTTTAAACAATTCACTTTCAAGAACCTAAACACAGAATGAGAATATAAATGCTCACAACCTATTTAGTAGCAGCCTCCCGATCATTCAAAGTTCCTAGCACGGTTTTAGATCTACATAAAATCAAAAATGTATATGGATGTGAATAAAAAAATGAAACTATTCAGGACATTTTTAGATATAAAGATGAATTAAAATTACGACTATAGGAATTTACAACTAGTTTATACTCTGATTTGGAAGTTATGTGGTTTCATACATAATAAGTTCTAAAACGTTTGGTAGTTAAACGCTATCAAACGACAATTCCAGGATACCACTCAAAGTATATTTCTAAAACATAAATGTTAATTAAAATAGGAACAATTACACGAAACTCAACCTTGAGCAGTAAAATGAGACGTCTAAGTATTGGTATATCAGAGCCATGCCAAACTATTCAGATCTAATAAGAGGCTAAGTAATATCATATATATATATCATATATATATCATATATCAATACACTTCTTTTCAGACAGCGAAGTATTTGAACTGAACATGAAGAGATACTACTTGCATGGTTCAGCATAAGAGGTCATCAAGTCAACCTATGAAGGGCATCCATAAATGGTGACATCTGACTACGATACAAGTTTGATGATGACTATTTGATCAATACCTATATCGTTGACATGATATTGGCATTCGAGCCTAACAACAGGTTTTTGATGAGTCTGTACCTTCCAAGAAAATAAGTTTGTCAGAAAACATTTAGCAGAAGACTACCAACATGGCCATAAAAATTTCCCGGCTTAAAAGTACTCTTCATAACTTTTCCGTAGTAACCAAATTAAAATGCAAATCTGAAGCAGCCCAAAACAACCTATGCCATCTTAAACAATGAATCATGGTATACAAATCCAAATTTTATTGGAGAAATTCTTATATAACGTGGTTAATCAGGGTGAACACATTGCTACTAGACAGTTATGGAAGGGGATGATCAATGTAAATACGAACATACTATGCAATCATGTCATTATGAGTATGGATGAAAGCTGTCTCAGTTCACATCAACAAAGCAGGTTTTGGTCTTTCTCCTCAGCACATGACAACAAGTCGAGTTGATGAAGTACGCCAATGATTTAAAACTATACTATAAACTGCAAATAAGAGATTCAATGATCAGACTCTCCATGAGATGCACAAAAAGCTTCACTAAGCAGAACTTCGACAATTCAGACCATAGACGTATGCTGTGCTTTTGAGACACGTATACAAAATCCATATAAGGTTATTCATCTGAAATTACCGGTTGATGTTTTTTACTTCATAAATCTTGGCTGGTTTTCCGGAGGTAGGCATAGCGTCGAGTCTTAAGTAAGAGTCCACTTCTCAAATTTACTCCAAGTGATCGTCACGCATATGCAGTACCAGCTAAGCAGCACAACTTGGCATGACAATAATTATTGGCAAACAGATATTAATGGGCTACGTTGTTGCATTGCATCTTGATTTTCTAATGCAAGGTATAAAAACTTAAGACTTTATGCAGATTTCAGTTTTCACACTGGAGCTAAGTGACTAAAGTGAGATAGAAAGGATGAGACATACAGAGAAGCATCCTAGTCAGCATTACTTTGGAAGTTTAGGAGGGAAAACACAGAGCAACCACTAGGGTGCACCTAGAGATGTCCAATGTCTTCCCAGGAAACCCAAGGTTTCCTTTCAATATTGTCAAAAGTGTCTAATTGCTAAGAAGTCCCCTCAATGAGCTTTTAGTCTATGAGGAACTACTTTGCCCAAATTACCGAAGCTATATTTTAGAATATTCCTTGATGTAGCATTCTCTTGAATATATGAAAACCCTTACAGCGCATTTTAACTGAAAATGACGGAAAAAACTTGAGAAATCCCCACAAGTACGTAAATGCCCCTGAATTATACCAAGGATAATCTCCATATGGGCAAATATATAGTTGCCAAAGTGCATCGAAACTTATTATTGGCTGTTTAAGCGTTGTAGAATTAGTGAACGATGGTGCCTTGGGTTCTACGTCTATCATTGGAGTACGTTCTAGGTTTGGAATGGTCATGATTATCTTCCTGGTTCCGAAGAACCTGAAAGAATAGAGATAATCGATTATTAATTAATCTAGTCTGAAGGTAGTATAACTGGACTTGACCTGCAGATGACCAAGCTTCTGGAGTACAGCCCATCGGTACTGCAACACTCAAGATGTGTCTAACCTCCCTTTGAAAGTAACAGGAGATGGGGCTGTAACAACTGCTGAAGAGAGTTCCACAGTTTACAAAATCTAACTGCAAACGAGTTAACACGGAACTTTGTACGTGCTCTCTCGGGCTCTGTTCTTAACGGGTGACCCCTCAGGTGGAGTTTCCGATTAAAGCTTAGAAGGGATCTGTTAGAATGAAGGGGATTATGGGCGATGTGGTACATCATGATCATATCCCCCTTGATCCTCCGGTATTGTACTGGACACAGCTTAAGAGCAACTAAGTGGTCTAGGTAAGGTTTGTACTGCAACCTAACCACCTTTTTCGTAGCTCTTTTCTACACCCGTTGTAGGATGGCCATGTCCTTTTTCAAGTATGGGGACATCACGAGTGAATTATTTTCTAGATGAATGTACAGAGCACACACCGTGCTGAATAGAGGAGCTAGACTGCCTGAAGTTCGCGAAAGAAACCCCAAGACTCCATTGTCCTTTTTGGCTGCAAGGCGACACTGGACTGAAGCTCCTAGTGTGTCGCTTAATGTAATTCCCAGATGTTGTTCCATGTTAAAGTGACAGATATTTATTTCACCCAGAGAGTAAGAACTAGGACTGCTTTTATATTTGTTAACGATCATTATCCTACACTTCTTAGAGTTGAGAGGAAGCGGATTTTCTGTAGTTCAATTAAGGGTTTTCGGAAGGTCCTTCTGGAAGACCGAAATATCCGTTGGCCCTCCGAATCTTCAGATCATCGGCATATAAAAGTGAATGAGAACTGAGGGCTCCTGGTAGGTCATTGATAAAAGCAAGAAACAGCAGTGGGCCCAGAATAGAACCTTGAGGCACACCACTCAGCATCGGGAACCAACTCTTAGGGAATGGAAGTTGTGCCTGACATCTAACCTGCTAGGGTAACCTGCCTTCCAGAAACAAGCATCTGAAGAGGTTTGTTACTGGGGCACTCAGAACTTCAGCAAACTTTCAGTACCCTTGGGTGAATCTCATCAATTCCTGGAGACTTATTCGGGTTCAAATTCTTCAATATTTCCATAATTATAGAAGATCCATACTCTATATGGTTTAGCCCCTCCGTAATACGGGTCTCCGACAAATGCGTGGTTGTCCCTCCCAACTGATAGAAGTTATTTTGGAATTTATGAGCTAGCAAGTTTTCTACCTGTGGAGAATCTGCAAACTACTGGGGTCCTGTATACTAAGAGAAATGGTTACTTCTCTGTTTCATCAGCAAGTATAGTATCCCGTGATTCTCCTCCAGTGTTTCACACAGTTTTGTGATAGTCTGTCATTTCTGATTCTTATCGCACATCCGTTACGGATGTTTTTGTAAATTAGCCGGTCAATAGAGCTATTTGTGACCCTGCGTTGATTTCAAGATGACCGTTTACGCGTGCTTGATTTAAGCCAGGAGTAAAACTTGTTGGTTCTTCTTGGAATCAGAGAAGTGTTATTACTTATCGTCTAAATGGTTCTGCCCTTCAACAGATTCCATCTGGAATCCAGATCTAGTGGGTCATCGCAATTTAGGCAAGAGGAACATTCTAGATCTTGATGGACCTTTTCAAAATCAGTTTCCTTATAATTCCAGGCTAATGGCTGATCAAGAGCAGGTGGCTTAGACATAGAAATATTGAAGTAAACAACTACATGGTCACCCGATTCAAGAGGGCTATAAACATTTAAGTTACCCCAAAGAACTGATTTATGGAAATATAATCTACTCGAGATGCCTTACCGTCAAACCCCCCAACAAGTACACTCATAGACATGTCCAGTCAGGGATTTTTCCTGTAACGATTCCCGAAAATCTTTTAAAGCAGCAGATGCAACTGGACTTTCAATGGTAAAGAGTTGAGGAAAGTTAAAATCTCGAGGACCTGTGGAAAGCTAAGTTCCAGAGCGCCTCTAGTGAATTGTTTTAACATTTTATTTAACTTGGTAGCGGCACCAGGAGGGTAACATAAGACTCCAACAAAACACGGAACTGCACAGCGCTTGACGCTGCACTAGAAACATCTTCAGTGCCAATTCTATGAGTAGACAGTGGTGATAATCTGTGCTTAAACAACCACCTTTTCTAGCAACGAAAGTATACACAGGTTTGACTTCTGAAGGTGATATGAAATCCGGAAGCCCCTTACCCCAGGTACTGCTTTTAGGACAAGGCCGGAAGTCTAATGACGCGCCCCAAAATGAAGGGTTTCTTTGCACCCACTTCCAGGTCTTACGGAACAGTTCCAGGTCTTTATTAGATTGCGATGCAGCTGATCCATCCATTCGCCTCCTGCAGCTCTGGTTAGCTCGGTGGGAGTTGAATAGATTTGTAGGGACTGTATAGCTTTTGCAAGGGTTTCAAACTAGTGACAACCATTTTGAACCACTGTAAATTATTATTAGGACTTGAGGACATCGGCAGTTTTCGAGTTCTTCCATCTAGTCTTTGAGGCATGGTTCTTGTTTTACTTCTCTGCAACAGAGGGCAGGGAAGGTTTTTTCGTTCTGCCACGTCACGGAACTTGAAGCGTCGCTGACGGAAAAGGATTTAGGCCTTTTGTTCCCTCAGGACTTAAAATCCTATCCCAACTGGGACAGAAAAGCATTTCGCGGAGACTTCGCATTAATAACTCTTGAATGAAATTTCGGACAATTCGGTCGTAGATGTTTTCACCAAGTATTCAACTGCTTCATACCACCTCACCTGGAGTTCGGGACCATCGTCTTTCCGCTTTCTCAGTAGGGGGAAATTAAGCATACAGCGCATCCAGAAGCACTTGTCCAAATCTGTTCAAGGATTTAGGTATAAAAAATATCAAGAACAACTGGTTATGCTGGATCTACATCCCCTTGAGTGCAAAAGGCTAAGAGGAGATTTGATAGCGACTCACAACATCCTGAGTAGTCCTGGGCATCCACTACGTCACTTGTCGAATCTTAGCTGTAGCACTAATCTTGGAGTACAGATGCGGCAACCAAGCGTAGAACGTAGCAGGTTAGATGTCGGGCACAACATCTATTCTATAGGGGCTGTTAAACCCTGGAATGCTCTCTCTGCAGACGTGATCCAGGCTACTTTGTCTGGATACTTCAAACGCCGGCCGGATATTTATTTGACGTGTGGGTGGGATCTGTCCAGAACAAAATGAATTTTCACATTTAACCGCCTCTCTTTCCTCTTTCTTTACTTGTCCACAGGTTAACAACTGCAAAAGCCACTGACCCACGGATTTTAGATACGGAAGTTAGCTAGGCGAAAGCTTCTTCTGTCCTGCCAACGACTGTCTGAGTTCTGGTACAACAACGTGATCTGCAGATTCCCGTCTGTAGATTGTAAGCTGACGTGGTTAGCAAGCTTCAAGATGGTCAGAGGATTAGGGGGGTTTTATGACAGTCTGTGCTGGTGGCTGCAGTGGGATAGTGAAGCGGCCCATAAATCCTCAGATTCAATAGTCTAGGGTTCGACGAGATCCAGCGTTGACGCTGGCCTTCATGGTTTTGTGCGACTACCTAAGCTGAAGGGACACGGTCAAGCATCCACGCCATCCGGTACGCTTTCGTGTTACGTTGAACTGCTCGCAATCAACTCTCCAGCCAGCCAGTCGAAACGCACCGGTATTTTGGCGTGACCTCTCAAATATAATATTCCATCTGACTATGCTATTGTGTTTTTCCTTGGTCTCGCATTCGTGGGTATATTACAAGTAGGAATAATGAGTGATTGGCGTCTTCGCTTATCAAATTCTCACAAGGACGATTCTTAAACTGGTTAGCCCATCCCTTTTCATACTTGGGCATCTTCGTCTTCATACTGATGACGATTACAGGGAGTCACACGTTCACATTCTCCATTTCTTACCGATGTACCATCAGTAACGTGGGAAATAAACAGTCGCTATGCGGGGCACAATTTTAGATCGGACGCAAGTGATCTTCGCGAAGCGCTCAGAGCAGCGCTCTTGAAGAAAAGCCACCCCACAAGTTGCCAAAGCCCCAATGAATTTCTTCGTAACGGTGAACAAGAAAACGGATCAGCCACTGATGTGCTGGCACGCATGCGTGAACGGTCGTTCAACAGTGGCATTTTCCGGGAGACGTTCCCCTCGAAACCACTGCGACCGGTGGGGACTGCATTAATGAGAGTTCAGTCGGTCGCAGTCTATGATCTGGCAGCCTCAGCAGGAAAGAAATTGAAGGCCTCCAGCAGACTTATTTGCAGCATGTATTCGGTTCGTGAAAGCCCGAGAGTCAGGATTCAGGAGTGCCGGGACCATGCAGTTCCCCAAACAGCTCCTGTGAACGCAAAGCAGCAACTCACGTGTTTATCCAACAACTTAACCTCGCAGAGTGGAGAACCCCAAGTAGCCATGGCTCCGCGATACTCATGGCAATAAGGCCAGAAACTGCCTAAAACCGTGAACTCTCAACAAAGGCGCAAACTTGGGGAACTGCTCCGTAAGCACGCGTTTGCGGCAACCGCAATCGGTGGGAAAAGCCATTCGTTGTGCTTCACTGGGCTAAGAACGACAGTTCGCTACCTCGGTGCCACTGGCGGAGGAGTCAGCTCTCTTGCCTCATCGGTGTATGAACGTCATCGTGACCCATACTTCAAACTCCACACAGATGACCGCAAGGCTATCTCAACCTTTGCGCGAAAGTATGCTCACATCACCACACGCAAACCTCCTTGCTGGATTTTCCTTCTCGGTGACGATTTCATGTCCATCACTACTTGACCATAACGGTCTACTCGTAGATACTCGTCGTCGACGACTGATAGATAGGAACAGGCAGTCATCTGTAGGCGTCACCACCTGCGTAGGTCTGGGTTCAGCCACTGTTGGAACTAAACACTCAGGCAGCGCGTTCTGTCAGGCAGTGTTGGAGAAACATCCAGAGTTACAACAATCGAAGAACACTCTTCAGTGCATAATCAGCAACGTCATGCATCATATCACGATCACAGGTCCACCCGTGGCATCCAAAGTGCACGGCCCAGCCCACAATAAGCCCAAAACGGCTAACGTGAATTCGACTACATGCTCGGACCAGGCATTATCGAATAGTCAAACGGCGAAAGGGTATCACCACTGCAAATGGTTCCCAAAATGATAGCGACGGCTGGCGTCCAACCGGTGATTGCCGGCGGCTTAACGCCCAAGCAGTACCGAACTGCTACCCGATACCTGACACTTACTTGACAGTGGGATCATGCGGAATAAACAAATTTTCTAGAATCGATCTGGTCAAGGCTTGCAGACAGGCACCTATGACAGCGGGAGATATAGCGAAAACAGCCATTACAGCTCCTTTCGGTTCGCTTGAATTGCCTTTGGTCCTCTGAAGCAGCGCAAACATTCCAACGGTTTATGGACGATATCTTCGGTGGTTTGGATTTCGTTCACGTATACATCGAAGACTGCCTCAGTGTGGGTCAAGATAAGGAAGCTCACCTTAAACATTTGGACCTTGCATTCAGCAGATTAGGGAAGAATGGTATCACAGTCAACGCACAGAAAAGTGAAATATGAGTCGAATCGCTCATCTTCCTTAGGCATACCATTGACGACAAAAACGTACTCAGGTTGGTGGATAAAGTGGCGGCTGTTATGAACTAACCAGAGCCGACCACTGTAAAGCCGCTTCGCGCTTTCAGCGATCTAGCAAGTTATTGCCGAGGATTTTTCAACTATGTCCGTTATGAGGCTACCTACAGACCTACTTCGAGAAGCTCCTCTGGACAAAGTGACTGGATTTGCTTTTTTTAGGGGCAAGGAAGCCATCTCGAATGCAACCATGCTTACTTATAGCGACACCAATGCTCCTTTGAGTGTTGTTGTTGAAGTGTAGTTCCCGTTTTCGTAGAGAGCTGGATCGCAAACTGTGGATGTTCATCTTACGTAACAGCCGACCTTAGGCGCCAATCTCACTGTGGATGATTGCACGCTTTAACCGCACTTTCAGGTTTCACTCGGTTCCGAACGGCAGCCCAGCACCTCCAAGCAAATGGTGTGGCACAACGCTCCCATTGGCAGCTGGCTGCTACGGAAGGCGGTTAAAGCCGATGTTTAAAGTAGTTCAGTGGAATTCGCTTATGGGGCTGTTGTTCGCTTATTAGGTGAGCTCGTTTCCTATCCAAATTTCCCAAACGTTTTTGATGGAACTAGGCCTACGAAAGCAGTGTGCCTAGTCAGGCCCACTCCCGCCTGACCTGAAACTGCTTGGTCTTCGTTTACCTCGTTTCGCAAAGGACCACACGTTTTCATGCCCAAGGATGCCGGTCCTCAACGGCCTGAACCACCTTAGGATGGACCATTTAAAGCCATCATCCCAGTTGACTAGGACCGTGCGTACATTATTCACTCAATCACACCTTGATACGTATCACACGTCAGGCAAACTTGTGACCATTATACCCTTATCCATGCCATACTACCACCAGAAACATAGTTACCACAAATACTCACAGAGTAGTATGCGATTCAGCAAAAATTACTCGCAGTATGATAAATTCGGTGAATGCATTTACCTGTTCCCCACATTTCGAAATTTTCTGACTCAGGTCAACTCAGAGAATTCGGCCGTGAAAGTATCGTATTTCCATATACCTACGACTGCTCCGATTATGTGAGCAGACAATGTCGATACAAATTTTTACTCCGGTTTATTAGCTTTATTTGTGTAAAAAGGTGTAGTCACAATCTTTTACGGACCAAGTTGCAGTCATTTGTATTTGGCTGTTACAAATTTGAGGCTATGTTCTGAACCGGCGGCACTTTTTTCAGAAAGTGTTGTATGACCGCAAGGATGCATCTTTGGTTTCGCGTATCAAGTGCATAAAAATTTTCGAATCAAGGTTGCCTGCTGTTTTGAAATTGAGAAAGATAAAAATGACATGGGATAGAAAAAAAGGGGTTCTTGGGCGGTTGCATCAGAGTATTACGCGTCAGACCCTAAATGTCCGGTGAGGCGATAAGGAATACGCTATCGTCTATGTAAGGTACATTAGGAATCCCGCATACTCCACCTTCATTGATGTAGTGGTTCAAGGTTGACTGAAACTGGGATACAGTCTTGCAACATCGGACATCATGCGGAAGTCTATTCCAAATGTTGGCGTAATGTGTTGCAAAAAATGAATATTTGAGCCTTTCGAAAGCTTATGGTAATGTAACTAGGCAATATTGATCTCTGAGATCCTAAGGCTCCCTGTCAGCAAACTTTATTTTATCCACACTGGTAATCTCTGTGGAACCGTGGAAACCACTATCATCTTTCCTAGACACAAGTCAGGTTCCAAACATATCTTAGCCAATCACTGTCCGGTCCTCCTCAGAATACTAAAGAGCATAGTTAGTGGTTAAATTTCAGACTTTCTACTCGGTGAGCGACTTATTAGCAAGCATCGACATAGTTTGCCAAATTCCTGTTCACGTATTTCTTGTCTCATAGTTTTCTTCAACCAGGTAACTTCGTATCGCTACTGTGGGTTAACAACATCAGTCCAAGTCTGTGACATTGCTATAGCCTTTGACAAAGTCCCTCGCCCACTCTTGTTAAAGGGGCTTCGTGCCCTTGATATCCGCAATCCACTACTAGGGTGGTTTTCATCTTTTCTGACTAACCGATCTCAATACGTTAAGTTAAACTCTATTACTTCCGCTCCTGAAAGCATTCGCAGTAGCGCTACTCAAGGCAGTGCCTTAGGATCACTACTACTGCTGACCCATATCAGCGAAATTTTTATCTACGTTTGACATGGAAAATCGCTATTATTCGCAGTTGATCTTAGAGTAACCGACGGCTTTCCTAAAGAGCTATGGGCACAGCAGATTTCTATAATATTAGGTGACCTTAATCGCCTAGAAACGTGGAGAAGACCTCGGCAGCCGAAGTCCATTTACGACGAGAGCAGCTGGATGTGCTTTGGCAAACTACTGAGAGGTGTATAGATCCTGTTTGATGTGCTTGCAGTGTCTTAACTGCACTCAATACGGGACCTAGGGTTACACCACTCTGGTAGCCTTACCTTCACAAAGCACATTTCCTAACAGATCTCCAAAACTCGTAAACTAACCGGACTCCTCATTGGAAACTTCATCCGCGTGAATATCATATTGGTGGGTTACGAAAGTTGCATACAGCCCTTACATGAATACTTTCCTTTCATCTTGGGTAACTCAAGAGTATGTCATTGACTTCGGGCTGATGGCGTCCATCAACTCCTTGCCAGATACCCGGTTGGTAATGTTTCTAAGCAGAGCTACGAGGACAGATGAAAACAGTTCTCTCTATTTCGCATATGGAGGAGGAGGCTGGGACTTAACTTAGTTCACCTATATTGTATACTTCATAATGAAGCAAACACTAATACAAAGCGGACAAATTTCATGATCTCGTCTGCCTATTTCTCGTGCGGCAAAGACTACTTATTTTACACGCTTAAATCCTTTCCATCGCTTAGGGAAAACCTTTTTACTATGCACCTCTCTCAACCCTGGAATCGTCCACCCCACACTATTTAACACAGGTCGACGACCAAACTCTTTAAGATTCAACTGATTTCCTCCTTTCTGACAAAAGCGACACCCCAGCACCTGGTATCAACCCCGAGCAACAATCCGCTGCCGAGATTGTTAGATCAATAAATATCCCTTCAGAAGCTTCAACTGCCTAGGGATTAATACCATTAAGGCTGTGTCTCTGGTTTCCCCTCTTTGCTATCCCAACCAACCAGCTTTTGCGTAGTTATGCTGAACTTAGCCGATGGTCTCAGCTAAATAACGCTTTCCCATGCAGTAAGTAATCTTGTTTTGCCATCGCCTTCAAGTCTCTGGTGGTCATTAGCTGTAGTGCCTCTGTTTGGTAATATTCACCCAGAGGGGGGCGTAAGAAATTCTAGTGACTTCATTGGTAACGACTGATTACTCTGGTTTTCTTATTTCACTTGTCTTATGCACATCTAATCATGTTGTGTATTACCACACACCATAATTATTAGTGTGAACCTGCACCCCTTGGCATTAACCAACCATCCAAAGCATTAACAAATACGACACCACGGTGCAGTGGAGACACTTCTGTGTATCGTACGAACATGTCTTCCATTCCCTATTACTTGGGGTATATTATCCAATTCTTCAAGGGAGGAACACTGGGTTGCCAGTTTTTGCCTTCTCACACTTTGCTTCATCTTTTTGCTCTGTCGCTGTCGTCTTGTTTTTTCCTGTACCTGCTTCAGCTATGAAAACTGACTGTCAAATATTTACCTGAATATGTTACTCATGAAGTTCTTGTTACAATGTTTCTTCCGGTAGAACCATGCCGCAGTCTCCCCCAGTGATGATAATGATGATGATAAAAGTACATGACACATATATATATTAATGTTTACTGGGAATTCAGACGTCCGGAACATGCTGTCTGCCATTTTTTGTTGACCATGACAGTCTTGTGGTCCCTGTCTGTATGTAGCGTGCTGCTACGTAAGCAGGCAGATTCTACACCAGGTGCGGGCCAGCTTTGAGGGACACCGATATCCACGTTTAAAAACGCGAATGATGGCAACCTCTTGTACACTGATCCACGGTCAGTTCACTGAAGGAACCTAATCCATCATCTACGAGCCTCAGTCGGTGATCATCAAATTTTCACAGGATATTTGTCGTCTTTGAAAGGATTTTACCGCACCCAACTGGGTTTCCATCCATTACGATTCTGACAGTGCATACTGTACATATGGCTTGTAATATCAGCCTTCCCCGAATTCCGTTTAGATATTTCCGTGGTGAAACTTATGTTGCGTCACAACTGTTGGTTACCTGAGTATGGTATAGTGTCGACATCAAAAGATTTTCCCTTACATTTGCTTTTACTGTATACTGTGTGCTGTACACTGGTAAAGGCATCCTACCATACGACACTCTTCTTTCAATAGACGCAGCCGATGCTATTGGTAATGCATTACTTTCGATAACATCAGACTGTTAAATGGGGCGTAACCGCCACCAGGACACAAAACAGCAACTTACCTACCCTATGTACGCGGTAAGTAGAGGTATCCGCTACTCCTCCAGCAGTTGTCCAACTTCTTCACTACAGTGGGCTAAGATTTATCATAATTAAAATTTTTTAGTCGAGAAGTCACAAATTAATAGACGCCCAACACGATAACACCATTGCAGTGGTTTATGAACTTCAGCTAATTGCGCTACACAATTCAAGTTATTTATCCACACTATTACCGCACTTCCCACAGTATTTCAGCACTACGCTCACTACTTACGTACTACCCGACTTATTTCAGCATTAACCACATTATTTCAGCCGTCCAGGGAATTTCTTGACAGAATTCCAATTATTTCAACCCTATTGCATTAGTAATGGAGTTTGCCACATCATTTACCCATTCTCCCGCAGTATTTCTGCATTCTTGTTTGACTGGGAACCAACCCCGCTTTTCCACGCTTTTACGCTTCTCCTTCTCAGGTTATGGCCGTGGATCATACCAACGCACACTTGGAAGAGAAATAAACTTGGAGTTTCCATCCAAGATGTGAGAACTGTCATTTTTAACATTTAGAGAAAAAAAAGGAAAAAATCAGATGACATTTCATTTCAGACTACAAGCCTGCCGAAGTTCCTGGCTCCAGCTGGAGTCACGCTTAGAATTGTTGGCAGTGGATGCTGTTTGCAGGTTTTTTGAATCCTGAAAACCAGTCACCGACTCACGAAGCTGGCCGAAAGTGACCTCATATGCAGCGCAGACTTCGAAGTCACACTGAGCGGTATACTGACGAAACCTTAAACACTCTCCTCCGTAAAATGACGGCAACCGCCGGATGGAATTACATAATTTGCTTGCTTTATTCAAGTGATTATGTTCGCAATATCACGGACCTGGGCAATTGCTTTACGCTGAATGATATCGTGCGACGCCAGTCCCAAATTTCCTCCCGCCCATCTCGGTATCTAACTGTAGTTTCGCATGCTAGCTGCAGACAACATAAATTTATTGAAAACCTGCATATTTTTAGCTTCGTTTATGCTCAACATTCAATATGCAGTGTAGTTTTACTGATAATGTGGCTCATCGTTGCCAGGATACTACTCATACCGACTGATCGTACCCATATTAGTTTTCACTGCTGCTATTGTCAGACGAAATGGCTTTTACGCAATACTTGTGGCCAGCAATATCTGAATGCATGCACACTCCAGAAGACCACGTGTGGGGCGGTGATTTATCCTCCTTAAACTTTTTCAACCCAGCTGAGAAAAAGTAGCACACAGACCTGCCCGCATAATGCCATGTGTCCCTATGATTCATTATTCAAAATATATTATTGCTGCCGTTGACCGGTCAACCAAGGATTTGGCTTCCCGCTACTGCCATGCTCGACCGAAACCAATTAATTCTTGTACTTTACCCCGACGCTTCCAAGGCATTTGGCACAGCTGACTGCTGACCATTAATAAGTAAACCAAAGTCTCCGAGAATTGACCATTCATTATCGGGTTGGACTAAGTCTTTGCCCAGTAATCGCACCCAAGTGGGAAAGGTAGGCTCACATACTCCTAAACTTAAGCCAATTACCTCTGATTTGGTTCAAGGCGGTGTATTTGGTCCCCACCTCTTTACCGAATACGTCAGTGGCATTTGCAGCCGCTTTACACACGGTAAACCATTCTTGCCTGCTGATGACCTAAAAGTTACATACACATCCTACAATAAATGTGGTGCCGGTCTATCCCACTCCTAAGCATTGGTACAGGGGGGGGGGTTGACCTAATATCCACATAGTGGACTGCTTGGAAACTCCGGTTCACTTCTGGCAAATGCGGCTGGAAATGCTTCAGCGCTTCATCGGTAGACATCCAGTCATATCTTCGGTCCGTGAAACTGCCTGTTCTCAGAAGTGTCTCTGGCTTCGGGTTACGATACTCAGGAGACCCCAACTTTTCTGAACAGGTGGCAGCATAGACTAGAAAATTTAGGATTGTAATGAGTTGCGTAATCTGCAACTTCTAATTCAGGGACACCGAGCTACTATCCTACAAAACTTATGTACGCTCATCGCTAGGATGACGTCCGTCTATATTGAGTGGCATCCGCATTAAAGACAAACTAGAAAGAGAGGGTGCCCAAAAGTATTCTGGAACTAGGATGCTATGATATGGCTGAATACAGCACTACAATTCCAGACGCAGAACCCTGAGTCTAGACCCACTTTGGGTGAGACAGATCAGAATTAACCTGACACCCTTCTTCAACGTGCCACACAAATTCACTTTCACAGCCACTGGTGGGTTTCAGTTCGAACACAGCAGTTACTACGATCTGCACACTCACACTCACAACGTCCTATGAACCCATTTAAATCCTGTTTGCATGCAAATCTCTCTACTGTAAGATTCTTTTAGATTTGGAACAGACTTCCTGATGGGGTGAAGGCCTCCAAATTACCCTCTGAATTTATTCGGTCACCAGCTGACTTCTTGTCGCCTGGCGAGCACACTTATAGTAGGGATTCCTGCTTCTTCTTCTGCCTGTTGCGCTGTTTCTGTTTTCTCTCATTGAAGAAAAGCAACTCAGCTCCAAATGCGGGCCTGTTTGTCATTGAAAATAAATTATTCAAGGAACAGACCCTGACTGAAACTACCCTCCCGGGGGAATCCGTGTTACCGCGTTCACAATAACTAGAACAAACAGAACCGAAGAATGTTCATTGGACCACAACTCCATAATTGTCAAGACCTCGAATTTATTGACCATGAGAGTGACCAGGAAGGCCTAACTCTTAACGACCACAAGGATGTTAAGGCCGGCGAAAAAGGAGGACAAGATATTCTGGACGTCCACTTCACGCATTCGAATCAAGTGGTACGGAATTGGAATGAGGTCACTAGAAAAGTAAATCCACCATGTCTGCTACCACAGCTCACCATGCACCATCACATTGTCTCTGCTGCCCTGATGTGATGACACTCAACAGGCAACACCTTGTTCATCCCACTCCCACGGCCACATAAAGCTTGGTAGCCACCACAGCAAGAAGTATGAGTTTCGTTTACATGTTAGTAACTTGAATTAACTTTTGTACACAAGTTTTTTGCACGTAAGTGAACACCTGGTTTCAATTCCTTCCTACTCTCTTTCCCATAGCGATATCTTCGGCTTCAGTCTTGATTTCACCACTTCCGTATGCACCTTCATCTTCCATATAACCTTACCTCCAGGTATTTGATTCAGGGTACTTCACCAAGTGACTTTTTCGGTCAGTACAGTGAACTCATCTACATATATCATGGTTGATATGCTTTTGCGTAGTGTTTTTGCGCTCCTATTTCTAACTTCGCTTGCTGCTCGCCCTTGCTGTTCATTTTCAGGTCTAACTGATCAGCTCTCCATCCATTCGGAATCCTAGCAGTCGCATTTGTCAGCGCGCACCGTAACATATCAAATCTGTGGGGAATGCACACAATCTAAGGTCGCACTTGCAGTACCCACCCCACTTTCAGGAATATTCGATGGTTCAAATGATGGTCGAATAATTCCTGCCCTCTAACTGAGCTTGTTTCAACCCTCAGAACAGTTATCTTGCTGTTTATCTGTTTTACACTGTTATCTGCGAAGCATTGATGATCTTTCTTTAAGCCGATCTCTTATGTGCCTGAAGTAATGAAGCCTAACTCAATGCTTGTTACTGTACGTAACAATGGGTTCATATTATCGACGTGATCATGCCTGTGAGCCGGTTTCCTTTCGTGTCGCTTATGTTGTAAGAAACATATTACATTATGCGTTACATTAAACATTCACTGAAGAGATGGTTTTAAAAATGTGCTTTTAAATCTTTCCTCCACTTCGTGAGTTAAAAATATTCAAGCTGAAAGAAAAATTTGCATCACATAAAAATGTTTCACGCTGAGTCTATCGCTAAATTTTTCTGTCCTGTCATATGCACAAGGTTTTCTAACAGAAATGCAAGTGAAAGTCGAGTGCAATAAGTACGCGAAAGTGTTTTGGGATTTCTCCTGGTGCGAACCTGACAGACGCAAAGACCAATCACTAATTATTCGAACTTGTTATATACCCACGAATACGAGATCAAGGAAGAACACGATAGCGTAGTCGGATGGAATAGTATATTCGGATGGTTGTGCCAAAATACCGATGCGTTCCAACTAACTAGCTAGAGATTCGAATACGAGCAATGCAACGTAACACAACAGCGTGCCAAATGGCCAGGATGCTTGACCGGGTGCCTTCAGCTTAGCGAGTCCAGTTAAACTATCAAGGTCAGCATCAATGTCGAAGTCGTCAAGCCCTAGGCTATTGATTTTGGGGAAGTGTGTGGCGCTACAGTATCATAATATGAAGAAGGGGAGGCAGTTCAGCAAGCCGATTCTCAAAAAAATATTCCCGTCCGAATTCTTTAAGGGTTTACATTTAATAAAGATCGTGATAAGGTAGGTCATATCACACGTGTGTATAAATTCTCACGCAATTCACACATCTCTTAAGGGCGGGTATCCCCAGTCTCTACCAATTTAGTTTCTTGAAGACGAACGTGTCGCATCTTCAGCATGGCGACGTGATAAGTGTGCAAAAATTGACAAGTGGTTTTGTCATTAACACTAGCAAGAAGGCCGGTATTCGTATTGAATCATTTCATTTTTTGCCTGAAGAAAAATGAAGCTTGGAGGCAATAGTTCCTTTCTGACCCCTCACGGAATTTGTTGAGGGATAATGTCGGGAAGTTAACAGATGAGTATAATCTTGCTAAACGTTACGGTTGTGTGCCCACCTAGAACTGATGGGACACATGCCGAATGAAGGTATCGCCAGGATGGTATAGATTTGAGGGGGTATCCGGAGATACGTAACATCTAAACCATTCAGTTGCAAATGTGGTCAGGATTTTACGTCTCGACATGCTACCCTCAATCTACAACCATTTTGGATGACACGTAGACCCTATATTTTTTATTCAAGATCTTGCTTAAAATATTCTTTACAGCTAGTGGGAAAATCCTCTTCGTAACAGAAAACTGCTGCAGTCTACTCGGCCAAGCCTGCAGTGTCGAAATAAAAGCTGTTAGAGAATCTCCCTGAGCTAGTTTTTCTCGTATTAAGTACTCGACAATATGAAACCGTCTTCCAGTCGATATGAGAGCTCCCAGCTCAACTATACAGTTCAGTACTATGCCAGAAAGATTCTTATGCCCCCAGAAACCCCTGAACATATGAAGAGAATCACAATCGTTTCCCACAGCGCTCAGCATAATAGGTCCCTTAAGTGTACGAGATGTCGTACCCTGACCGGTATATCCACACACTATCCCCCTTACATCCCACGTACAGGATCACAAGTATTAGGACTACTTCTGCAGTTGAGTAGTCCAACTATGCTACCCAACTGTTGCCATCCCCAACGGAGACACCTCCAGATCCACTCAGGAAAGCATTGTGAGAATGCAGTGAACACCATTTTTTTCAAATCAGATCATGAGCACGAAGCTTAAGTCTTGTCCTGGTGCGAACCTGACAGACGCAAAGACCAATCACTAATTATTCGAACTTGTTATATACCCACGAATACGAGACCAAGGAAGAACACGATAGCGTAGTCGGATGGAATAGTATATTTGGATGGTTATGCCAAAATACCGATGCGTTCCAACTAACTGGCTAGAGAGTCGAATACGAGCAATGCAACGTAACACGACAGCGTGCCAAATGGCGAGGATGCTTGACCGGGTGCCTTCAGCTTAGCGAGTCCAGTTAAACTATCAAGGTCAGCATCAATGTCGAAGTCGTCAAACCCTAGGCTATTGATTTTGGGGAAGTGTATGACGCTACAGATCACTCCCCCCTAGTGGGTTCGTGAGGACCCTAAGACGATACCAGCCGGAAGTAAAAACCCAGTGGTTTCTCCACTGGTAAAACTCTTCCGATGGGCTCACTGCGTGAGGTGGCCCCTGGTTGTCTGAACCTTATTCTAGGGTGTCGTGGCGATTAAATAAATAAAATACAATAAATGAAATTGTACGTCGGTCGCGGTCATCTGTTCCTTTCGACGTTCCGTCCAGTGCTCGTTGCACCTGGAATATAAATAAAAGTCTTTAATACCACGAAAACGTTGCGTAAAAATGGGAATTATTTATATATAAACGTGTCGAAAAATAAAAATTTACGCTTATCTTCGCCGTTTTTTTAGTTTTTATTACATGGTAATAAAAATTGATATAAAAAGGCAAAGTGTACGAGGGTTTGTGCATCGCCGGTAAATAAGAAAAATAGTGCCTCAAAAAAAAGAAAAAATATGGTTGGCACACACACAGCTAAGTTGAATATGACTTCAGGTACTCTGGGAACCTGACGGTTCGACCTGATCGTGTTTTTTGTTGCGCCGCTGGTTGTTGCAGCTGTGCATTACCAGGCACATCGTCGAGAATTTCGATAATTGAGTCATCCGTCGGTCGGATGTAGCGAGCTGAAACGTCACTTACAATGGGGTTGCCTTCGAAATAAGCTGGTTTCAAACGGTCGATACTGACAGTATCTTCACGTCCGTCTCGCTCAATTATATAGAATTTCTCATGTCGCTTAATCACTTTGAACGGCCCGTCGTAGGGTGGTTCAAGTGGTCGACGAACAGCGTCGTGGCGAACAAACACGTGTGATGTCTTCTGTAAACTGGGGTGGACGAAAACATCAGTCGTTTGCGGTCTAATCGGAGAAGGCCTAACTGAACGCATTGCGTTTGTAAGCCTAGTCACGTAAGATGCCCTGTCGGAAACATGTTTGAAAGTTGAAGGGGAAACAAACTCACCTGGTAGGCGAAGAGTGGTCCCATAGACGAGTTCTGCAGGAGTGCATCCAGCATCAACTTTCAACGCGTTACGAATACCTAGTAGGACTAGAGGCAGAGCCTCGGTCCACTGAGGTATGTTTGTAGCTGAAAGGGAAGCTTTCAGCTGTCGATGGAAACGCTCTACCATGCCATTTGCTTGTGGATGGTAGGCTGTCGTTCGGAACCGAGTGCAACCTAAAAGTGCCGTTAGAGCGTGAAATAGTCCGCACTCAAATTGGCGCCCACGGTCGGTTGTGACGTAAGATGGACATCCGAAGTTCGCGATCCATCTTTCGACGAAAACACGAGCAACTGTTTCGGCAGTAATATCTTTAATGGGTACTGCTTCCGGCCATCGTGTGAAACGATCAACACAGGTGAAAAGGTAGGTACATCCATTAGATTCTGGTAGGGGTCCTACAATATCTATATGGACGTGGTCGAAACGCATGTCTGGGGCTAGAAATGAGCCTAAAGGGCTTTTCGTGTGTCGCGTGACTTTACACTTTTGACAAGCTAAGCACGACTGGGCCCACTCCTTAACGTCTTTGTTCATCCCAGGCCAGCAGAAACGTTGTGCGATAAGCCTAATGGTGGCTCGTACACCTGGATGAGAGAGTTTGTGCAACGTATTGAAGACGTTGCGTCGACAACTCTTCGGAACTATTGGGCGTGGTTGACTAGCAGAGACATCGCACAAAATTGCATCCTTGTCTGATCCAACAGGACAAAGTCGCAGTTTGAGAGTTGTGGACGACAACTCATGATGCAGCTCAAGGTCTTCCTTTTGACGCCGAGCTAGTTCAACGAGATCAATACCCTCGATATAGTTTATCGAAGCTATTCGAGATAGTGCGTCGGCTGCGGAGTTGTTTGCTCCAGAAATGTGGCGGATGTCTGACGTGAACTGGGAAATGTAATCCAGCTGTCGCGACTCACGAGGGGAGTATTTGTCAGACGCCGAGCTGAGGGAAAACGTTAACGGTTTGTGGTCTGTGAAAATAATGAAATCACGACCTTCCACAGAATGTCGAAAATGGCGTACAGAACAGTACATGGCTAGGAGTTCCCTACCAAATGTACTGTATCTTGTTTCCGCGTCTTGCAGCCGCCTCGAGAAAAAGGCTAACGGTTGCCACTGGTTGTCAGTCAACTGTTGCAAAACTGCTCCAATTGCTGAATCAGATGCATCAACAGCAATACTCAGAGGAGCATTGGGGTCATGATGCATAAGCATGGTTGCGTTCGAAATGGCTTCCTTGACTTTGGAGAAAGCAAGTCTAGCCGCGTTGTCCAGAGACACGAACTTCGCAGTTCCTCGAAGTAGATCTGTGAGTGGTCTCATGACAGAGGCACAGTTAGGGATAAACCTTCGGTAATAACTTACCAGGCCATTGAAAGTGCGGAGATGTTTCACAGTGGTCGGCTCTGGATAGTTTGTGATAGCCGCCACTTTATCTCTCAATGGGCGTATACCTTTGTTGTCAATGGTATGCCCAAGGAAGCTGAGTGATTCAACTCCTATTTCACACTTCTGTAAGTTAACTGTGATGCCATGTTTTTTGAGTCTTTCGAATGCGAGGTCCAAATGTTTAAGGTGTGTTTCCTTATCTGGACTCGCAATTAGACAGTCATCGATGTAGACATGAACAAAATTCAGACCACGGAAGACGTCGTCCATAAAGCGTTGGAATGTTTGTGCTGCATTCCGAAGACCAAAAGGCATGCGCAGGAATTCAAACAGGCCAAAAGGAGTAATAATGGCTGTTTTCGCGATATCTTCTGCTGCCATAGGTATCTGGTTGTACGCTTTGACCAAGTCGATTTTCGAGAAAATGTTCATGCCGCATAAGGTTGCGGTCAAGTCGTAAACGTGGGGTATAGGGTAGCAGTCCGGAGTTGTTTTGGCGTTAAGCCTTCGGTAATCACCGGTCGGACGCCAGTCGTTGCTATCCTTTTTGGGAACCATGTGCAATGGCGATGCCCAAGGACTGTTTGACGGTCTGATAATGCCCAGTTCGAGCATATGGTCGAATTCATTTTTCGCCGTTTGCAGCTTATCGGGGGCTAAACGGCGAGCTTTGGATGCCACAGGTGGACCTGTGGTTGTGACGTGATGCATAACATTGCTGGTTATGCACGGAAGAGTGTGTTTCGGTTGTTGTAACTCTGGATATTTCTCCAGAACTGCCTGGTAGGACGCGTCGCCTGATTGTTTAGTCCTAACGATGGCTAAACTCGGACCTACATAGGTGGTGCCGCCAATAGATAACTTTGTGTTGTTATCTATCAGTCGTCGACGGCGAGCATCTACGAGTAGATCGTAATGGTTTAGCAAATGATGGGCATAGAGACGTCTGCCAGGAGGAAATCCAGTGAATAGGTTTGCGTAAACCTAAGTTGAGGTAGGCATACCGTCTCCCGAATGTCGCGATTGCCTTGCCGTTGGCTGCTTGAAGATTGAAGGATGGGTCGAGATGACGCTCCTTTGTCGTTGCTGGAAGAACGCTAACTTCTGCGCCGGTGTCGACGAGGTAGCGGACTTTCGTTTTAATGTCGGTGACGTAGAGCAAACGGCTTTTTCCGCCGGCTACGGTTGCCGTGAGCACGTGCCGGCGTGACCGTTTCCCGAGTTTGTGTCCTTCTTAAAACGGCATGGTTTACGACATTTTCTGGCTTCATCCCCGTAAGTGTTATGAAACCAGCACCATTCAGGGTTTTCCACCCTGTTGGGTTTCGTTTTAGGGCTACCACGCGACTTGCTGCGATGCGCCAAGGTGCGTTTCTGTGAAGTGCTACGTGATCTAGGACTTCGAGATCGTAGCAACCGTTTCACAGAGTTGCACAACTTGGTCACCTCCGAATCCTGGCGCTCTGTTTTGTCGCAGATAGAATATACGTTGGAGACGGGTCTGCTGGATATCTCCAGTATTTTATCTGCTGAGGCTGCCAGGTCGTCGAGTGGGACTGACTGGAGTGTCACCAACACGGTTTGCACCGGTTGTGGTAGTTTCGAGAGAAATAGTTCTCGGAAGAAACCATCGTCAAATGTTCGTGCACCGATTACTTCTCGCATGCGTGCGAGGACTTCAGTAGCTGAGTGGCTGCCTAGCTCGATGTTACGAAGCAATTCGTCTAGACGTTGGCGATCTGTGAGATCGCTTTTCTTCAAGAGTGCAGCCTTTAGAAGTGCATAAGGGTCACTTACTTCAGGATTAAACATGTTTGCTGTAACATACCTGTTTAATTCTCGCGGTAGTGAACGTATGACAGCAAGAAATCGAGATGAGGATCTGAGACACCCTGTTCTCGAAAATCGGCCTCGGCATACAGAAACCATGTTTCTGCATTGTCTGGCCAATATGGCACGAGTTGGATCGTGTTCGAGGTCGGCTTAATACGAATAAGCTTGGGAGTGTGGTCGGACATGAGAAAGTGTAGTAAATGGATATATAAATGTTATCGAAATGAAAACAATAAACAAATATAAAATGGAACAGGCTCACCAATTCAATACTTGTTATTGGTCGGGATATGTGATCACGTCGGGCTCACCAATTTAGGATTTGTCCTGGTGCGAACTTGACAGACGCAAAGACCAATCACTAATTATTCGAACTTGTTATATACCCACGAATACGAGACCAAGGAAGAACACGATAGCGTAGTCGGATGGAATAGTATATTTGGATGGTTATGCCAAAATACCGATGCGTTCCAACTAACTGGCTAGAGAGTCGAATACGAGCAATGCAACGTAACACGACAGCGTGCCAAATGGCGAGGATGCTTGACCGGGTGCCTTCAGCTTAGCGAGTCCAGTTAAACTATCAAGGTCAGCATCAATGTCGAAGTCGTCAAACCCTAGGCTATTGATTTTGGGGAAGTGTGTGGCGCTACAGTATCATAATATGAAGAAGGGGAGGCAGTTCAGCAAGCCGATTCTCAAAAAAATATTCCCGTCCGAATTCTTTAAGGGTTTACATTTAATAAAGATCGTGATAAGGTAGGTCATATCACACGTGTGTATAAATTCTCACGCAATTCACACATCTCTTAAGGGCGGGTATCCCCAGTCTCTACCAATTTAGTTTCTTGAAGACGAACGTGTCGCATCTTCAGCATGGCGACGTGATAAGTGTGCAAAAATTGACAAGTGGTTTTGTCATTAACACTAGCAAGAAGGCCGGTATTCGTATTGAATCATTTCATTTTTTGCCTGAAGAAAAATGAAGCTTGGAGGCAATAGTTCCTTTCTGACCCCTCACGGAATTTGTTGAGGGATAATGTCGGGAAGTTAACAGATGAGTATAATCTTGCTAAACGTTACGGTTGTGTGCCCACCTAGAACTGATGGGACACATGCCGAATGAAGGTATCGCCAGGATGGTATAGATTTGAGGGGGTATCCGGAGATACGTAACATCTAAACCATTCAGTTGCAAATGTGGTCAGGATTTTACGTCTCGACATGCTACCCTCAATCTACAACCATTTTGGATGACACGTAGACCCTATATTTTTTATTCAAGATCTTGCTTAAAATATTCTTTACAGCTAGTGGGAAAATCCTCTTCGTAACAGAAAACTGCTGCAGTCTACTCGGCCAAGCCTGCAGTGTCGAAATAAAAGCTGTTAGAGAATCTCCCTGAGCTAGTTTTTCTCGTATTAAGTACTCGACAATATGAAACCGTCTTCCAGTCGATATGAGAGCTCCCAGCTCAACTATACAGTTCAGTACTATGCCAGAAAGATTCTTATGCCCCCAGAAACCCCTGAACATATGAAGAGAATCACAATCGTTTCCCACAGCGCTCAGCATAATAGGTCCCTTAAGTGTACGAGATGTCGTACCCTGACCGGTATATCCACACACTATCCCCCTTACATCCCACGTACAGGATCACAAGTATTAGGACTACTTCTGCAGTTGAGTAGTCCAACTATGCTACCCAACTGTTGCCATCCCCAACGGAGACACCTCCAGATCCACTCAGGAAAGCATTGTGAGAATGCAGTGAACACCATTTTTTTCAAATCAGATCATGAGCACGAAGCTTAAGTCTTGTCCTGGTGCGAACCTGACAGACGCAAAGACCAATCACTAATTATTCGAACTTGTTATATACCCACGAATACGAGATCAAGGAAGAACACGATAGCGTAGTCGGATGGAATAGTATATTCGGATGGTTGTGCCAAAATACCGATGCGTTCCAACTAACTGGCTAGAGATTCGAATACGAGCAATGCAACGTAACACAACAGCGTGCCAAATGGCCAGGATGCTTGACCGGGTGCCTTCAGCTTAGCGAGTCCAGTTAAACTATCAAGGTCAGCATCAATGTCGAAGTCGTCAAACCCTAGGCTATTGATTTTGGGGAAGTGTATGACGCTACAGATCACTCCCCCCTAGTGGGTTCGTGAGGACCCTAAGACGATACCAGCCGGAAGTAAAAACCCAGTGGTTTCTCCACTGGTAAAACTCTTCCGATGGGCTCACTGCGTGAGGTGGCCCCTGGTTGTCTGAACTTATTCTAGGGTGTCGTGGCGATTAAATAAATAAAATACAATAAATGAAATTGTACGTCGGTCGCGGTCATCTGTTCCTTTCGACGTTCCGTCCAGTGCTCGTTGCACCTGGAATATAAATAAAAGTCTTTAATACCACGAAAACGTTGCGTAAAAATGGGAATTATTTATATATAAACGTGTCGAAAAATAAAAATTTACGCTTATCTTCGCCGTTTTTTTAAGTTTTTATTACATGGTAATAAAAATTGATATAAAAAGGCAAAGTGTACGAGGGTTTGTGCATCGCCGGTAAATAAGAAAAATAGTGCCTCAAAAAAAGAAGAAAAAATATGGTTGGCACACACACAGCTAAGTTGAATATGACTTCAGGTACTCTGGGAACCTGACGGTTCGACCTGATCGTGTTTTTTGTTGCGCCGCTGGTTGTTGCAGCTGTGCATTACCAGGCACATCGTCGAGAATTTCGATAATTGAGTCATCCGTCGGTCGGATGTAGCGAGCTGAAACGTCACTTACAATGGGGTTGCCTTCGAAATAAGCTGGTTTCAAACGGTCGATACTGACAGTATCTTCACGTCCGTCTCGCTCAATTATATAGAATTTCTCATGTCGCTTAATCACTTTGAACGGCCCGTCGTAGGGTGGTTCAAGTGGTCGACGAACAGCGTCGTGGCGAACAAACACGTGTGATGTCTTCTGTAAACTGGGGTGGACGAAAACATCAGTCGTTTGCGGTCTAATCGGAGAAGGCCTAACTGAACGCATTGCGTTTGTAAGCCTAGTCACGTAAGATGCCCTGTCGGAAACATGTTTGAAAGTTGAAGGGGAAACAAACTCACCTGGTAGGCGAAGAGTGGTCCCATAGACGAGTTCTGCAGGAGTGCATCCAGCATCAACTTTCAACGCGTTACGAATACCTAGTAGGACTAGAGGCAGAGCCTCGGTCCACTGAGGTATGTTTGTAGCTGAAAGGGAAGCTTTCAGCTGTCGATGGAAACGCTCTACCATGCCATTTGCTTGTGGATGGTAGGCTGTCGTTCGGAACCGAGTGCAACCTAAAAGTGCCGTTAGAGCGTGAAATAGTCCACACTCAAATTGGCGCCCACGGTCGGTTGTGACGTAAGATGGACATCCGAAGTTCGCGATCCATCTTTCGACGAAAACACGAGCAACTGTTTCGGCAGTAATATCTTTAATGGGTACTGCTTCCGGCCATCGTGTGAAACGATCAACACAGGTGAAAAGGTAGGTACATCCATTAGATTCTGGTAGGGGTCCTACAATATCTATATGGACGTGGTCGAAACGCATGTCTGGGGCTAGAAATGAGCCTAAAGGGCTTTTCGTGTGTCGCGTGACTTTACACTTTTGACAAGCTAAGCACGACTGGGCCCACTCCTTAACGTCTTTGTTCATCCCAGGCCAGCAGAAACGTTGTGCGATAAGCCTAATGGTGGCTCGTACACCTGGATGAGAGAGTTTGTGCAACGTATTGAAGACGTTGCGTCGACAACTCTTCGGAACTATTGGGCGTGGTTGACTAGCAGAGACATCGCACAAAATTGCATCCTTGTCTGATCCAACAGGACAAAGTCGCAGTTTGAGAGTTGTGGACGACAACTCATGATGCAGCTCAAGGTCTTCCTTTTGACGCCGAGCTAGTTCAACGAGATCAATACCCTCGATATAGTTTATCGAAGCTATTCGAGATAGTGCGTCGGCTGCGGAGTTGTTTGCTCCAGAAATGTGGCGGATGTCTGACGTGAACTGGGAAATGTAATCCAGCTGTCGCGACTCACGAGGGGAGTATTTGTCAGACGCCGAGCTGAGGGAAAACGTTAACGGTTTGTGGTCTGTGAAAATAATGAAATCACGACCTTCCACAGAATGTCGAAAATGGCGTACAGAACAGTACATGGCTAGGAGTTCCCTACCAAATGTACTGTATCTTGTTTCCGCGTCTTGCAGCCGCCTCGAGAAAAAGGCTAACGGTTGCCACTGGTTGTCAGTCAACTGTTGCAAAACTGCTCCAATTGCTGAATCAGATGCATCAACAGCAATACTCAGAGGAGCATTGGGGTCATGATGCATAAGCATGGTTGCGTTCGAAATGGCTTCCTTGACTTTAGAGAAAGCAAGTCTAGCCGCGTTGTCCAGAGACACGAACTTCGCAGTTCCTCGAAGTAGATCTGTGAGTGGTCTCATGACAGAGGCACAGTTAGGGATAAACCTTCGGTAATAACTTACCAGGCCATTGAAAGTGCGGAGATGTTTCACAGTGGTCGGCTCTGGATAGTTTGTGATAGCCGCCACTTTATCTCTCAATGGGCGTATACCTTTGTTGTCAATGGTATGCCCAAGGAAGCTGAGTGATTCAACTCCTATTTCACACTTCTGTAAGTTAACTGTGATGCCATGTTTTTTAAGTCTTTCGAATGCGAGGTCCAAATGTTTAAGGTGTGTTTCCTTATCTGGACTCGCAATTAGACAGTCATCGATGTAGACATGAACAAAATTCAGACCACGGAAGACGTCGTCCATAAAGCGTTGGAATGTTTGTGCTGCATTCCGAAGACCAAAAGGCATGCGCAGGAATTCAAACAGGCCAAAAGGAGTAATAATGGCTGTTTTCGCGATATCTTCTGCTGCCATAGGTATCTGGTTGTACGCTTTGACCAAGTCGATTTTCGAGAAAATGTTCATGCCGCATAAGGTTGCGGTCAAGTCGTAAACGTGAGGTATAGGGTAGCAGTCCGGAGTTGTTTTGGCGTTAAGCCTTCGGTAATCACCGGTCGGACGCCAGTCGTTGCTATCCTTTTTGGGAACCATGTGCAATGGCGATGCCCAAGGACTGTTTGACGGTCTGATAATGCCCAGTTCGAGCATATGGTCGAATTCATTTTTCGCCGTTTGCAGCTTATCGGGGGCTAAACGGCGAGCTTTGGATGCCACAGGTGGACCTGTGGTTGTGACGTGATGCATAACATTGCTGGTTATGCACGGAAGAGTGTGTTTCGGTTGTTGTAACTCTGGATATTTCTCCAGAACTGCCTGGTAGGACGCGTCGCCTGATTGTTTAGTCCTAACGATGGCTAAACTCGGACCTACATAGGTGGTGCCGCCAATAGATAACTTTGTGTTGTTATCTATCAGTCGTCGACGGCGAGCATCTACGAGTAGATCGTAATGGTTTAGCAAATGATGGGCATAGAGACGTCTGCCAGGAGGAAATCCAGTGAATAGGTTTGCGTAAACCTAAGTTGAGGTAGGCATACCGTCTCCCGAATGTCGCGATTGCCTTGCCGTTGGCTGCTTGAAGATTGAAGGATGGGTCGAGATGACGCTCCTTTGTCGTTGCTGGAAGAACGCTAACTTCTGCGCCGGTGTCGACGAGGTAGCGGACTTTCGTTTTAATGTCGGTGACGTAGAGCAAACGGCTTTTTCCGCCGGCTACGGTTGCCGTGAGCACGTGCCGGCGTGACCGTTTCCCGAGTTTGTGTCCTTCTTAAAACGGCATGGTTTACGACATTTTCTGGCTTCATCCCCGTAAGTGTTATGAAACCAGCACCATTCAGGGTTTTCCACCCTGTTGGGTTTCGTTTTAGGGCTACCACGCGACTTGCTGCGATGCGCCAAGGTGCGTTTCTGTGAAGTGCTACGTGATCTAGGACTTCGAGATCGTAGCAACCGTTTCACAGAGTTGCACAACTTGGTCACCTCCGAATCCTGGCGCTCTGTTTTGTCGCAGATAGAATATACGTTGGAGACGGGTCTGCTGGATATCTCCAGTATTTTATCTGCTGAGGCTGCCAGGTCGTCGAGTGGGACTGACTGGAGTGTCACCAACACGGTTTGCACCGGTTGTGGTAGTTTCGAGAGAAATAGTTCTCGGAAGAAACCATCGTCAAATGTTCGTGCACCGATTACTTCTCGCATGCGTGCGAGGACTTCAGTAGCTGAGTGGCTGCCTAGCTCGATGTTACGAAGCAATTCGTCTAGACGTTGGCGATCTGTGAGATCGCTTTTCTTCAAGAGTGAGGCCTTTAGAAGTGCATAAGGGTCACTTACTTCAGGATTAAACATGTTTGCTGTAATATACCTGTTTAATTCTCGCGGTAGTGACCGTATGACAGCAAGAAATCGAGACTGAGGATCTGAGACACCCTGTTCTCGAAAATCGGCCTCGGCATACAGAAACCATGTTTCTGCATTGTCTGGCCAATATGGCACGAGTTGGATCGTGTTCGAGGTCGGCTTAATACGAATAAGCTTGGGAGTGTGGTCGGACATGAGAAAGTGTAGTAAATGGATATATAAATGTTATCGAAATGAAAACAATAAACAAATATAAAATGGAACAGGCTCACCAATTCAATATTTGTTATCGGTCGGGATATGTGATCACGTCGGGCTCACCAATTTAGGATTTGTCCTGGTGCGAACTTGACAGACGCAAAGACCAATCACTAATTATTCGAACTTGTTATATACCCACGAATACGAGACCAAGGAAGAACACGATAGCGTAGTCGGATGGAATAGTATATTTGGATGGTTATGCCAAAATACCGATGCGTTCCAACTAACTAGCTAGAGAGTCGAATACGAGCAATGCAACGTAACACGACAGCGTGCCAAATGGCCAGGATGCTTGACCGGGTGCCTTCAGCTTAGCGAGTCCAGTTAAACTATCAAGGTCAGCATCAATGTCGAAGTCGTCAAACCCTAGGCTATTGATTTTGGGGAAGCCTATACATAAGGTAGTAGGTGTGACAACTCAAATACATATTTGAAGATATACATGTGAACACCCTCGTTGTACCTCTTTCCGTTTTCTCTGTTAGTGTTGTAAGTGGAATCTCGGAACTCTGCAATTAGATTAAACCGCAGTGTTTCATCAGTTACTTTCTCACATGTCACTCCATCCATCTCCCAGCACCTACTCCGCAATCGTGCTGCCTGTGATGACCGTCTTTATGATCCCAAACGAAGACCCTTCTATGAAGCCCCGTGAACTTATTCACCCAGTGTTACAGTGGATCATGCATTTTCTGCAGTGTTTTGCTTTGGCGCCATTTCATCCACTGCGGCTGTAAACAGTGTACAAAATCTCGGAGAAATACACGCACTCTTATCTACAGGTCGAGAATCTTTGACCCGACCTCGAAATTAAACAGACTTTGACCACTATTCGCCCAACTGCCAGGCGCGATGCAAAGCCCTGTGGTGGCTATGGTGGACATATGTTCAGTTTAGCATGAGCATACAAAAATAGATCGTTTCATCAGGGAGGTGGTACATTGTTTTCGGCATCATTTATTGTTGTCTAAACAGTATATTTTGAGGTTTCATTGAACATGGAGACACGTGTCCTATGAATAATGCATTGAATCTGCCGTTATACTTCCTACCAGGTAATACGTGCAATGTGGAGGTAGAAACCTGGTTTTTTGTTAATGGGAAGACAATACCTCCACTTGTCCAACTGGTAAATTTTTGTGTGCTTAAGCTGACGGGATGTTCCATTACATGAACATGCAGCACTTATATCTTCTGGTGACGGCAGGTGGGGATAGAGATTATCTTCCAAGAAGATACATGTAAATTACATAGAAACTTATTCACACCTGTAAGAGTGGTGTGTGCTTGTATATTCAAGAACAAACATTATCATTATCATTATGTAACTGAAGAAGCATTGATGTCCAACAGAATAAGCTATGCTGGTATCAATCGCAACAATGTGTTTCGGACAGTGGGTACTCTGGATGTTGAAGTGTCGACGGGACTGGATGGGTTCCACCCACGGCTGCTCGGAGAGCCCCAACCCCATGCTTCTGCCTCACCGACTGCCGCATTTAGACTGTCTACAGGCGAAGCAACACCACCCCGTGACTGGAAGGATTCTATAGTCAAACTTATCCACAAGAGAGGTTCTAGACACCATTCACACAGTTACGGACCAACAGGTATGACTAGTAGCATAGTTAAAATCCCAGAAGTGAAAGAAAGAATTTAGATTAAACTACTCAAATGAACATGTCTTGAGATACTCCGGGAACCTGAGGGTTAGACCTGATCGTGTGTTTTTGTGCTAGTGGTTGCCGTGTCTGTGTATTACCAAACATATTGCCAGGAATTTAGGTAATTGGGCCGCCCTTTTTGTAAACAATATGCGGTGGTGATGCCCAGGGACTGTCAGGCGGTTTGATAATGCTGGATTCGGGCATGTGGTTGAATTCACTTTTCGGCATTTTGGGCTTATCGGGGACTAGACGGCGTGCTTTGGATGCCACAGGAGTACCTGTGATTGTGACATGATGCATGACATTGCTGGTTATGCACGGAAGAGTGTTCTTCGGTTGTTGCTACTCTGGATATTTCTCCAACACTGCCCGATAGAACGCGTTGCCAAAGTGTTCAGTTCTAACGGTGGCTGAACTCGGGCCTACATAGGTGGTGTCACCAATAGATAACTTTGTGTTGTTGTCCATCGGTTGTCGAGTGCATGCATCTACGAGTAGATTGTAATGGTTCAGCAAATCTGTGCCAGTGACGAGCATGGGAACATCAACTAGGGGGAAAACGCAGTGAATAGGTTTACGTGAACCTAAGTTAAGGTAGGTGTACCATCCCCCAAAGGTGACGACTGCCTTGCCGTTGGCTACTTGAGGTTTGAAGGATAGGTCATGAGGACATTCCTTTGTCGGTGCGGGAAGAGCGCTAACTTCTGCGCTGGCGTTGACGAGGTAGCGAACTTTGTTTTTACATCATTTTATATCAATTTTGCATCATTCCGCCGACTATGGCCACCGTTAAAGTGTGCAGGCGGAGCAGTTCCCCTAGTTCCTGCGTCGAAACTGCGTGGCTTCCGGCATGTCTTGACCTCAACCCCATAAGTGTTGTGCAAGCAGCGCCATTCGGAGTTTTCTACCCTGTTAGGTTTGTTTTTGGAAAACCACGCCAGCTGCTGCGATGGGCTGAGATGCGTTTCTGTGATGTGCCACCTTATCTAGGGCTTCGGGCTCGTAGCAGCTGTTTAACAGTGTTGCACGGCTTGGTCACCTCTGAATCCTGGCCCTCAGGTCTTTCGCAGACAAAATATACACTGGGCACGGGTCTGGTGGGGGACTCCAATAGTCTATCCACTGAGGTCAGTGGGTCATCGAGTGGAAATGACTGAAGTGTACCTGATAAGGTTTGCACTGGTTGTGGTAATTTTGAGAGAAACCATTCTTGGAAAAGGGGACTGTCGAACGTTCGTATACCCATAACTCCTCGCATGTGTGCGAGGACTTCACTGGCTGAGTCGCTGCATAGCTCGATGCTACGAAGCCATTGGTTCAGACGCTGGGGATCTGTGAGAACGTTTCTTCAGTGGTGCAGCTTTGAGAGGTGCACAGAGATCGCTTTCTTCAGGGCCAAACGTATACCCTGTAACGTGCATGCTTAATTCCTGCAGTAGTGGACGTATGGCAGCAAGAAATTGAGAATGAGGGCCTGCGACTCCGTGTTCTCGGAACTTTGCCTCGGCATACAGAAACCGCGTTTCTGCATTGTCTGGTCAATGAGCTGGATAATGTTCGTCGTTGGTTTAATACGGCTAAGCTTCGCAGTATGGTCGGACATGGAAAGGAGTTATGTCTCCATATATAAAAGTTATCAAAATGATGTAAAAATGTGAAAAAGAATGGGCTCACAAATCTACGAACTGCAGTAGTGCGAACTAGACAGACACAGGGGGCGATTACTCATTACCCGTACTTGTTATATATTGTTAAATTATGAGTGTTAACATCAATGTTGAGTCTTATCGAAACCTGGGCTGTTGATTCTTTCGAATTTCATGGCACTACGTTTTCGAAGTCATCCCTGTAAGCTGATTTTTTACAAGCTCATTAGCTGGTTTGCGTTTTTTGCGTAGAAGTGTTCATGTGGCCTCGTGACTGCTCACATGGTGATTCCGCCTGGCGCAAATGATTTTTGAAATTTATCGTTAATAAAAACTCATTAATTGCCTCAGGGACTCTGCCTTTAACAGCCCCGGCTCAAGAGGGCAATGAGACAGAGAGGGCTGCAGCGCGGTATACTCATCCACTGGTGGATGTTCAGATTACCCGCCAACTGATGCAACGGGTGTCACGTGATGGCAAGTGCCAAACCACCCTTCTGTATTTCAGCTAAAATTTCATCCACTGAAATGCCTCACTGCCTCCAACCGTCGTGCAACAAAACTGAATCTGAAAGGGAAACTGTCACTGTGAACCGTATGCATGCATACCTAAAAGTTTCCCTCCTGTGGTGGTGCTGACTGTTCAGGCCGCACAAAACTTTCCGACCACTAGTTCGGGCATGATCCAACTTCGATGTCCACGATGGAGTGCAATAGTTTCATCATGAATCAGATAATCACTCTTGGTCATATTGCTTACCAAAGGCCCTACGCTCTTCAGCCAGTGCTTTCACTCTGTGTCTTTCTTGAAGTAAAAGGAATGTTGTATGTATCTGATTCAGTATATGAAATTCTTTCAAAACAAAGTACTTTTTTACAGTCTTCCCAGTTTGCGTCGAGTTTTCCTATTTGTAAAGAAAGTTGCTTTCAGGCCCAGTTTGGTGGGGGCAATTGTTTCCTGGGCCGGACCAGTAATCTTATAAAATTCGTTGTGGATTTGCGACAGGTTACCCCTAGTGAGGAAGTCTTCCCGATCGGAGCATCTTATGAGTGTCTCGAGGAGCTGCCAGTTAACATTCTTAATGTCCTTGTTTTAGTAGCACTTCGGCGTTACTTCACGTGCACCCTCGCGAGCTACCAGAGGTGGTAGAGTGCAAAGCAATACGCTATGATCGCCGCTTGTAAAATTTTCTCCTACCTGTGCGGACAATAGCTCAGTGTTGTGACGAAGTATCAGGTCAGGGGTGCTATTCGTTCACGTGAGGGAGCTCATGTATTATTGCTAACCGCTTGTGTCGACAACTAGTAGGAATTTGCTATAGTTTTTGGGACCTGCGAATATGTCTGAGTCTACTCCAGGGAGGTTGAGATTACCGCGGATTATCTTAGAATCTAAGTCTAGAGCGGCGGCGTGCTTGAATGGTTCTCAGTTGATCTCATCAACTACTGTGGAAGTGTTTGGTACCCTATGTAAACGCCCACTGAGGAGCTTGTGCTTACCCACGCACACTCTGGGGTTTTATCTAGTTCGGGGTTTGAGAAGATATCAGCAATAATGGCTCGTGACGGATAGATAAGACGTCTAACTCCCTGTTTATGGACTGTCCTGTCTGTATGCCCTGTATCTGTCGATTGTAATATGTGTGTCCGATATATCTGGAGTTAGCCGGGTCTATGCAACCAGAACCAGCGTCGGTTGTTTTAGAAGCATTAGGGTTCGGAGTGCTGGTATCCTGCTTACTATGGGTCGCGCGTCAACGACTAGTGGTGCTAAATACAAGGGGTATTGGGAGAGTAAAGGAAAAGAAGTGAGGTTATTGCTTGGTGCTACTCTATCAGTCTGCTGATATATATAGCAGTTTTCCTTACCGCTTTTGAAGCTGTGCTGCGCATGAATGGTAGGTGTTCCGCATTTTGCTGTCCCTGGTTAACATGATAAGGGAAGGTGGTGCCGTTCGGCACATGCCTTATTCCAGGCTTCGCTACCGGCTGTAGTGTCATTATGGACGCGGCAAATGGGTTCGGCCATAGGAGAGGCTGGTAGTGGAAAAAACTGAACTGCATATTTGTGCTGTCAGGGACGTGGTAATTTTGAGACCAAGGTTGGCTCATCTGTGGGTTGTACGCGGTGTACAGTCCGCTATTAGCAGTTTCGTTACTTCTCGGATCCTGTGTTACAAAGCAATATTGACGCGTTGCGTTATTGTGCCCATTGTCCGTAGGCTTCGGGTCCTGGATTGTGTTTGTGAAGGGACATTCCTTCCGATCATTCCCTGGGAATGTTTCTGCCGTCCGGCCTGTATCGAATGTGGTTAGTGGAGATTGCCTCATTCGGGATCGTATTGGTTTTATTCGCATTCCTATTTTAATTTAGCACAGCAGACGAGTTCATTCTGCTGGTTTTTGGCCTCTCAAAGCTGCTATTTCCAGAGAAAGCAGTTTGTTTTGGTACAGGGGGTTTATTATTGTTAGTACTTTCTTGTGTCCCTTTGTTACTAAGAGGTTCAAGCCAGCATGTTGTTCGATTAGATGAAGTTGAGTCTAGGTCTGTCGATAGAATGTGTCCGTTACTATCGGTAGGCACGTGAAGCATTTTTTCGCATTGAGTGGTGTGTGGACTGACGGAGTGTTGTACTCGAGTGAGTTCTGCATTTACTACCCGATCGCGGTGGCCAGCTGGTATCATCTTGCCCGGTTTTTCACACTTGGTGGTACCCACTGTAAGGCTTTCAGAGACAGGTATTTTACCAAGACAGTGTTGGACAAAAACATTGTCTTTAGATGTGACACTTGATTGCTCCGTAGTGGGTACACTGTTGTTGAGTCATACCTGGGTTTTGCATTTTTCCTCTGAGGTGAGGTTCGATCTTGAGCTACCTTAATATGTCCCAACATACTTTTGAATTTAACACTATTGCACATCAAAACAAATTGCCTGTAAACAAAGGGTGGTGTGAACTGGAATAAGATAGGGCACGCAAAGTGTGATCCGGTCTTTCAAATCCTTTCACAATCACAAGTAGCTTGTGATATACTACGGGCGTCTAAAAACATAGCTTCATCCGTTTTTGGTGATATACTTTCCGGGACGTCGTAGGCGATGGCTTTTGTAGTGATGCAACTCGTTGTGCCAACTCTGGGGCGACGAAGTCGACTACAGCATCAGCCTCTCGTACTTTCTCAGTGTCTGTATCTTTGTGTAGACCAAAACGATGAGTAATGGGTGCGAGCCGTTTGACAGTGGTGAGGACTTCAGTCGGCGTTGCGTAGGGCTCAGTAATTTCCACCACGTTGGAACTTGATAAGTTATTGAGGTCCGTGACAACGTCAGTTATGCCTACAAGAAGAGTATGCGATCTATTCGGAGAGTTTTGAGACTGTTTCGAATAGACCTGTGGAGCATTCATTTTTCTTGTACAACCTATCCGTTCGGGATCTTTTGGCCCTACTGCGTTCCACCATCATGTTGGCGTTTGGATACCGTGGGGTAGGTATCTCACCAGGGAAATGATTGTTTAGTATAGTAAGTGACGAGTGGTCGTCAAGGGACACAGTCAACTAGTTTATTACACAGACTAGAGGACACCGGAGACAATATCAAATAAATGATACCTAGGTGGCCGATGTTTCCAAGGAAAAAACTGTTTTGCTGGGCAGTTAGGCGCGTTTTGTGCTTAAAGGCACAAGATCAAACTATTGGTAAAGTTGAGGTAATGGTTTAACATGTCACGAGTAAATGTAACGCCAATTACCAACTCACCGCTCCAGTGGCCTGTACAAAATTAAATCATACTGTTGAAATATTATTTATTTCACTACATTAGTAACCAGCTGAAAAAGCAGAACTTTCAAACAAACCTACTCATTGCTGTCATCACGTGATAGTTTGTGAGAACCAACCACATTTCAGCCTGCACATGATAAAGTGCAATCCCACTCTTCACGTCATACTACACATATTTTGACAAGTGTGCCGTGAACAAAGGATGTGCCATGCCATCACCTGTTTTTTGACTGATTAACTGTACTTGCTAGGTTTCAATCCCGACTAGTTTAAACTCGTGTTTCATGCACAAACATGCTCCGTATTAATAACAATAATATATTTCATACAACAAAGGTTACATGAATACAAACCAGTTTACAGGTTTGATCATTTTGGTAATGAGAGAACACAAAGAACCCCCAAGAAGCGTGCAGAAGTGCTGACTTTCTCCGAGATATATCCAAACACTTTTGTACTATTAACTCGCTCTCGTTTTGCCTGATTAACGCCCGTTCTATACGCAACAAAATGAAAGGGATTATGCTGCTATCTCTGATAAGTGGTCCGTCCGTGATAATGGTTACAGAAACTTGGTGTACCAATGATATTTGCGACGCAGAGATCACCACTGACAACTATTCCTTGTTCAGGAAGGACAGACTACATGGTAGGGGAGGAGGGTGCATTATCTATGTAAAGTCCGACATCACTGCTATGCAGTGCCCTACATCTGAGCTGAATGAGATTGACGACTCAGTATGGATTATCGCAAAACTTACTCGCCCCACTTCCCTCCTAATAGGATGCATCTACCGGCCCCCTTCCTCCTCAGTCGAATACGACGACAAGCTAACAAGCGTGTTCGCCAGTGTGGCAACACTGTCACACACAGCGAAAATTATATGTGGTGACTTTAACATGCCAGATATAAAGTGGCAACCAGTCAGCTATCCAGAGCGCTTTGATAAATTCATAAGCATTATTGAAACAGAGGGTTGGCAACAACATGTGGAACGCCCTACCAGGTACAATAGTGTCCTGGACCTAGTCTTCACAAACGGAACCACACCCACAAAACTCCAAGTGGGTACACAACTTCCAGGTAGTGACCACAAGGTTGTATATGGATACTTCAATATAACCAGCACAGAATTAGCCCAAAAGTCAGGAACAGTACTAACTAGAAATTACAATTATGCCAAATGGGACGAACTACAATCGTTTCTGCGCTGCGTAGATTAGAGCCCCTACTTTACCAACAGTTCAGCCACGATCTATTCTATGAATATATAGGCACAGTTCAAGACTATATTACTCCACCATTCCGAAGAGAAATTCAGAAAAACAGAGCTGACAAAATACCTAAGTACGCAACCGCATGAGAAACCATGTCAGAGAGTACTATAAGTCGAACGATTTTTCATCGCTTGTCACACTCAAAGACACATACAACACATTCAAGGTAGAAAGAGCAATAGAAGCCGTTAAACAAGAACATTAGGGTATACTAAACTGGGATGGACAGGACCGAAGAGATTATATTCAAGCAAACCATTATTATCCATAACACTGATATCATTATTTTGTATTTTGAAGCATTGTTTTTCGTATTTATTTATCACTGAATCTGTTTTTGTTAATTATAAGTAGTTTAACATTTTGGTTTACTTGACATTTCTATGGATCCACTAAAGTGTGCACAAAATTAGGTTCATGGGGTTTTGTTTAAACTTAAAATTACCACTCTAGAATGGTTGCGTTCTCTCTTAATCAGCTGTGTATTGTTTCCTTTTCTGTAGATTCGGACAGAACTTATTACATTGAATTACTGTGAAAAAGTCTGTTTATCCAGCTCCATATCTCATTGTGAATGACCGAGTTATGCTTTCCCCTTTTTTGATTAAAATGATAGATAGTAGCTTGGAGTGAAATGCTGGCAGTGCGCTTTATCCTTTCCGGGACTCATCCACTTGATTCACCTGCCTCCCAGTGAGCCATGTTGTTTCCACCAATAATAGAACCCATGACCAATCTCTTCAAACTTCAAAGCATCATCCATTAGGTTACAGATTCATGGTAACCTTTTATTATCTTTTCGTTCGATTACTTTTCTATCATTGAAAAATGCATCAAACTGAGTAATAGTCGGTTCATCGATTGTGATGGCTGAATTTTAAGACAGTACAGGATAGTGAAATCATTTGAGAATCTGTCAACTCAAGTAACTAGTGCACTGATCACAAATTTACACATCATCTTTCCATCGCCAGCTTGATGAATTCTGTTCGGTTGGAAAATCGTGTTCCGAATATCGCATATTGGTATTACATGTTAAGAGTCAACCGGTAGGAGTTGCTGCTTGACTTTGGTTACGTGTTTGCCGGGACTCATGAGCAAGGAGTATTTGTAAACAAGGATAAACTGGTTCTCTTTTCGTGATTCCAACCAAGGGTGAGAAGAAGTTGGAAACGAAGATCGATTAGATCTTCCTGCCTATTGACTCCCAAAATGTAACACTAAAGTACATTCCATGCAGTGTCAAGTCACTTAGCTCAGCACTCACATCAGAAACTTGTCGGATTGAATTCGATCAGCTCTGAGCACCTTTAAGATAACAGTTACTTTGGTTAGCCACTGATGACCAAGTTGTGTTGGGTCGTACCTATAAGAACGAAAATGATGTATGAATGATAGGGAACGATAACGTCAACTGGTTTAAGATGATGATTTGTTTACGTAGTTACCTGGATCTGGTGTGTCTGCAAAGCAAAACTGGCTCGATCTGTTAACCGGAGTTCTTGCAACTTAAGAAAACTCCATTAACTAGGCCGCTAAAGAGTTGTGGGACAAATAAGTTTGGAAACTTATCGAAGCTAGCAGAAATGAGGAAATCATGTATGATGTTAAGCAAGTTGTCCAACCTCTAGCCTCAAAGTATCGTCAGTAACTTAACTTTGTACTTTGTCAAGCTTTTAAAGCTCTGAATATAAGAAAATCCCGTTGGTTTAAGCGGAAGAAAATTGGTCACGAGTTAAACTAACCACAGTTCAAACAAATGATAAATCTCTTCATTAAAGCCTTGAAAAATGATGAGCATCGACACAAATATCAGTTTGTCAAAATGTTTGTATTCTTTAAAAAAACATTTTTTACGCCATGCTGTTTTTTTTATAAAACAGGGGAGAACCTCTCAACCTAGTGAGTTCTGCTTGGCTTATTTGCAGAGGCGTTTAAGCGGGTGAACGTTTGATTACTCAGTACTTCCAAACCTTCTTATTGACGTCTTCTGAACTTTCAGAGGCTGATCTGGATGTTGAGCCAATGCACCGTAATTTCATATCTTTTAAAAAGATAGTTATGAGTCACGAAGAAATCTATACAGCTTTCTTTCATAGCGGCACCTTGCTTCTTGCAAAACCCATGAGCATATTATTCGTTGGTTTCTTAAACCAAGGTTCACTTTCCAAGCTTTGCAAACTATTTCATTGTATGTCTATTCTCGAAAGCGGTCAATACAGTAAGTGGAGGAACTATGTCACGTGAACCCTTTTATTTACATCTTCACGTGAGATAAAGTTCCCATCCTATAACACCAACACAATTGTCCAAAGCTCACTGTATTTCTTGCACCCCGCACGGCATGGCATCACTTGGCTTGTCATAATATTTGTGTGATGGTCAGTTTAATGCTTGAGCGAAATATACCATTTTAGAGGAAATGAAGTACCTAAGATATATCCCTCCGGGTCTGGTTGTAGACCCTATCTTTTCCTCAGTCACCGTAAATAACTTACTCTGATACATAATCTTTGAAAATTTCTTCTTTCCTGGCCACAAGGTGAGAAATCAGAGAACAAGACAGCAGGATCACTTTTCGGTGGGCAGATGACAACAAACCAATATTCAACTCATTTGCCTAATTGGCCTAAACTTTGCACAAGACGTTTCTACTAGGCATGGTACCCATGAAATTCAAGCTGTTAGGATGGAGTTGAACTGTAAACAAAGCTCCTCAGCAGTGGAACTTTCAAAGATCATTAAGTCTTCATATTAAATGAAACTTGATTTGAAAGCTCTGCTGTTAAAGGTCTTGTCTCAGCAAATAATCTTATTCAAATATTCAGGTAAGCAAAGCTGGAACAATAAATTTTGCAGGGCAGGCTCATTTTATTCTGTTTCATCGCATGCTTTTCAACTGCGTACGGACCAGTAAGATGGTGAGACATTTGCAGAGAAATCCAATCTACTTACTATTTTTATCAAGAGGACGACAGTCTAGTGATGAACGATAGTGGAAGAATTGATGCACATAAAGGAAGTCTAAATAAGATGGATTATTACTGCTGAAATCTAAGTTAGGCCATGTTTACACATTCCGATTGTCATTTTGTTACATTAAACTATTCGAAAAATGAAACAGAAGCGACTGCTTAAGTGTAGATTATAAGTTAACGCTTCAATTACAAGGATTCAAGTGATATTTTGTTTATGCTGAGGTGAACTCGGTCTGGAAAAGATTCAGATCCCTTTACTGAGTCAGAATATACACTAATTTGTGAAATACAATCTGGTTTATTAGAGATGGCTAACAAAACATAATCATGGTCTGTGTACTCCACTACATGTCACTACAAACGTAAAAGTCAAGGCAACAGAAGGTTCACAAAAGTAGAAAAGTAATCAGAAAGTCAGTAAACCCAATGGAAAATATTCCAAAGTGATATTGTTCGGTAACAGTGTTATCGGGTATAATCTACTACAAATTAAGTCTCTGCGACATGACTTGAAGCTTGAGATTTATTGCCGATGAGTAGACTGGTTATACATTTGAAAAGACGAGATGAGTTTCCAGTAAAATTCTCGAAAACAGCTAGTTATAACCAGGGGGCATAGTCAAGCAGAGCACAACAGGAGTGATTCAACGTTTATTGTGACTCAATGAAGAAGACAAAATTGTATTCTTAAGGAATAGGACATTCCAGATAATCAAACTCTGTTGTACAGATGTTAGGAAAGGCATGCGAAACGCGGCAAATGACATGAAGAAGTATTACTTTCAAATTAAACATTTATGAATAACATTTGTATATTCCCACCACCATTGTTTTGTAGTGTCACTTGTGAGTGATGCAGTTACCGTTTGATGTGTCTATTGGAGTCATAGATTGTTTAGTAAAGGATACAAATTTAGTTAGGAACCTACGTTGACTGAAGTGGTTTCGACATATGTTACGCATGTTTGATCACCTTGTATCTTAGCCAACTATGTTAGACGAGTGAGAAAAAATAGGGTTCAGGCCGATCAGGTTAAGACACTGCATCAGTCTGTTAAATCACTCTTTGGCGTTCTGAACTGAACAGTGAATTCTAAGCTTTCAGCCTGTGATTCATACATGAGTTGGGTACTCAAATTCATTGGCTGAAAATGCAAAGTAGGTAGGCTGGAACTTGACCTCAGTATCGTGAATATACCTCTGTTTCATCTTTCACGCTTCATTAATATGCCATTGCTTCATTTTCGTTGTTTAATGTGTCGTGTTGTTAGTATTATGATCTTGTTCACTCATATTACCACTACTAAAAGGAGTCGTCTCAAACACTTACGTAACAGTTCACATTTGTTCTTTTGTCATTGAATTCTAATGAATTTTTCATCCTACCTGGATGTAGCTCATCGTTACATAGTGATTATTTGATCCTAACTAAGCAGGTATACATACATTCATACCCCAGACGGACATGCATAAATGAATCATTACGACTACATTTTGTCTCGATATTTCATGATTGTTCTTTCATATCAATGTCGTTACCCAACCAACAGCATACTCATTACTATTCCATTTAATCTGACCTCCATTCACCCATTACACTGACTGTTTGTAGATTAAAATAATTTTATGCTGTGCTTTACATTGGCTATCATATATCAACTATTCTCACCGGATTACAAATGTCGATCCTCAGGAGAATCCTATTGAAAACAATTGTCCACTCAAATTATCCTTGTTCTATATAATCTATGAGGATCTTTAAGTTACTGAAAACTGTGTAACAAGGTATTTTTAGGCAAAAGATTTGACAAATGAAAGAAGACTGTTTTATTCAGTTTCACTTTTGTCTTTGAAGAGCTCAAAACTTTGCAACATAAGATGCAGCGCATCTCAGCATTTCCTCTTCTTTCTTATTCCATACACACACGCACACGCAAACGCGCGCACACACACACACGGGAAGTGGAATAAGATAACATTTGCATTATTTAATCATAGTCAAATGACACAAGCACATAGATGACAACTCAATTCTCACAATTCCTCTCGATCGTAGACAGAATTATCTTCACTCAATGGAGATCAGCAAATCAGGTCATGCATACTTCGAGGTTTATGCATTTTGTCTCAGAAAGTATTTAAAGCAACACCTTTATTTATCCTTGGATTCGACTGTTATGAAAGATGAATTTCAGTTGTGATAAATTTTGACTTCTTTCACTTGATGCAAGAACACAGTGTACTCTATTTCGAAAGCTGCTTTTGAAGCAAGAAACCTGTAATATTTTGGTACCGATGGAGCAGTTGGGGAACTCATTTATCAATGCGTTCTTCTGTAGTTCCGTTGATACGAATGCTCACAATCCTTCCTCGTATGTTGACTAACTACCTACTTAATGGTAATTAAGTAGACGTATATGATTAGAAACAATTAGTCACTTTTATGAATTTGGATAATGTAATTCGAAGACGTAGATGATTAGCCAAAAGCAGTCCTGCTTGAGACAAGTAGCAGACAGGAACTAAGGGGACAATCTAAATTCTTGTTAGGATGTTATCCCCAGCAACATTTAGCGGACGACATGACACACGAGTTTGAAACATTTCAAGGCATTGAAAACTAGATCACAAAATGAGAATATCGCATGTCTGTGAAATGTTGAAAAGGGGTTTGAAAATTTCACCTTTCAGAGGATTCGTTATCAAAGTTATTGGCTACAACTCAATCTAGGGAACTGTTGTCCAGTGAAAGATGACAAATTACAGCCTTTCTCACTGTCAACGTCGTTCTTCGCTCACCATCTTCCAATGACCACTGTCCAAAGAATTTTTATCAAGTAACAATTATAATCTTCTCGTTTATTAAGAATATTTTTTATTGACTGCATAAGATGTTGTTTCTCATTGATTAGAACTCGTTAGAATAAGATGAAAGTATAATGTGACAGACAGGCTGTTTAGTGTATTATAGATAGGTGGCTTTTAATGACAAGTTTACACACACACAATGATAAGCTTTTATTGTCGTAATAATTCGAGCAAAATTACTGCCCGTGATCACACCATTAGTTGGAATCTTTTAATAATATGTTCCTGTATCTGTTGAATGCAAGTATGCTTACATTGATAGTAGTAAAGTGAATACATGTGCATTCAACTTTTTATTACTCTGCGTATTCTCGATAGTTTACTTTTTCATTGATTACACTAACCCCTTCTATTTATTTATTACCCACACTGTCAAAATAATTTGAATAGGTGAGAAGACCTGATAAGAAAGACCCTTAATCCATCTACTTGCCATTTTGTAGTTAATTTACTTCGTGTATTCAAAGTAGTCTTCATTGTGGATTGGCATCAGTTGAGAAGTCATTGGAAACCTCGAGGACTGAGCAGCTGTTTCATCACAGTGAGTGACTCGTCAGCTATGCACACACACACACACACACACAATGAAGTCATGGATCAGCCTCGAAACTGTTAGGCCTCGTGGTGAGCACATTACCACTGAGTGGTTGAATCGGAATCCAAGAATCCTTGTTTCTCTACTTCTACCATTAATACCATCAGTGAATATTTGTCCTCAGACCTAACTTCGTTAACTCCACAGGTCGCAAATTATTATCGCATCTTCGAGAAATCCATATCAATCCATGTCACCCACACGTAGTAGACAGTAAGTCAATCTGGAGGTATATGGTTCTCCAACTGATTTCAGTCCACGATGGATACTACCCGGAAAGCAGTCAGTTCGTAGTGAAACTTCTAAATTGGAATAGATTGTGTCTTTTGAGGAATGGCTGAGCAATACACTAAAGATTGTGTACTCAATGGAATTGTCCTCTTCGCTATCATTATTGTCTTGAAGAAATGCAGTTGATCAACACGCTATTCTGATAAAACCTACTTTTGCCCCCATAATTAGTGATCGAAGTGATCAGTCATATTCGATGCTGGTTGCTCTGAAGCCTCGTGTTGAGATGGAATTTTAAAGCAAAGTTCTCATCTGTCTATCTTTCGTCATGTGATGTAGTAAACTGATGATTAAAACCTTCATGTCACTAGATTTTCCTAAGAAAGTTATGTGCAACGATCAGGCAAAGGCATACATATTCCAATTCTGTTAATTTGTGATTTATTTTAAAGCTTCACAAAACACAGAATGTAAATACACTTTTCATATCACCAACGTGTTGGTGGCTAAGCCCAATGAGAAAAATTTATGCAATGGTTACTTCAACATTTAGCATGAATGAGTTGAAACAGTTTGCATTAGACTATACAGCTATTTTAAGCCTCATAGGTAACTTGCATTAGCCAAATAGTACTGGTCAACACTTCCAGTGTGAAACCCGAAGCTTGTGAGTTTAATGCTTTATAGTGTTGGTCATGCGTACTGATGAGGACCCATACTACAACGAAACAGCTATGCAGTCCTCCCACGTTTTCAGATGTTCTCCAAATTATATCACTTCGTGACGAATACTGCCTTGAAAGTGAAATCTCCATAAACATCAAACTACATTATTTACATAACAAGTTTTGGCTCATAAGCAGTCTAAATTGTTCTTTGCATAAATCTACAACAACAGACTGAATTCATTTCCGATAGCATAGTGACCTTTGAAGACTGAACAGGAGTAAACAAAAAGTTACTCAGCACTTCTTGTGAGTGCGAGAATGCTGTTATGCAAATGAAAAGGCCAAATTGAAGGTCAGCATGACAATAGTAAAAGAGAGTGCATTGACCTCTGCTTCAATGAGAACTGACCAAATGAGGTGAAATGTGATGAAAAATGGATTAGAACACTGGAAGGTGGCTTGAGCAAATGAACAGCACTAAAGCCTCAATAAATTTGAGGACAGGTCCTCGATGAGTTATGTAAATACACTTATACAATGTTGAGTTTAGGTGAAAATTCTTTCAACTTGAGAACTGCACTTACCAATCAGTCATCGTTGCTAAGGTATGGTATTTGTAAACTTCAGAATAAAAATTTGACCTGATGAAGCTGAACAAGTTGAGCATTGAGTAGTTGAATTATAAATAAAATATATTTTGTAAAATCTCAAAAATATATTACAAAATATATTTCGTTGCTAAGGTAGTTTGAAAATTTGTTTAATATAGAAAATGACAACAAAGAACTACTTTAACAATAAATCAATGCATCACATTTTTGTTTTGGATCTATCTGCTTGATTGTTATTCAGAATTCTTGAAATATTGGTAGTTCTGTGATCCTCAGAATATAGTCAGTCTGGATTGGGTGGTGAGAAGTTCTATCCATAGTGAAATTTAGGTGAATTATCTCTCCGTCTAATTGAACTGACTCACCACTAATCTTTCTAACTTTAAACTACCCACGTCTCATATCCAGGCTTTACGCCTCAAATCGGAATTTCGTGTTCCTCATCTACACTGTTTAAATTCTATACAATCAACTTAAACCATTGTTCCAAATCCCGTTGATCAGAGCTTGTTGAAAGTCAAGTTAGTGTAGACTGCCAACAGCTTTCGAAGTGATCATATTCACAGAAAACTATTTCATCACGTAAAAACTGAAGAGATTTGAAGTAAATACAAGGGGATTCCGATGTCGTGTGATTAATTTGCGAATTACTTACAAAGTGCACGTTCCATCTTGATATTCCATACAAGTGAGGAGATCTCTAACTGCTCAAGTCTGATCTCAGTTCGGTTTCACTTCGATGTCACTCACCTAAAATCGCATTATTTGATGTCAATCGAAAGTTCAGTGAAACTACGAATTGATACATTGATATCAGGTCATCCACTATTATTTCACTTATGACAGGATTGTTGATATGCTTAAGTCAAAACACAACAAGAAATCTTTTGAACCTGGCTCCACGACAGCCCACAACCTCTCATTTCCCCCTCTCACGATCTCTTCCATGTCACCCTCAACTCGGACGCCCAACTCGTCGTTTCCCATGGGGATTCCACTCGAGCGACTGGCCTGACGCGTGATGTCCCCAGTCTGTCTTCTCAGTGGATGCCCAATCCATCTCCATTTCCTCCTGCTGCATATTTCTTCAGCGATAGGTTCTGGGTTAATTCGTTCACAGGCCGCAGTTCCTTGTTGCTTATTCTCACTATTCTGGCAATCCATCTGATCTTCAGTAGCGAGCCAGCGTAAGCAGTTGTTGATGAATGTCTGTAGTTCATTGGGAATCCCTTTCGTAACGCGCCAAGTCTCTCAACCATCACATAGAAGCACTGACTTGACGTTGGTGTTGGTGTTGAAAATCCAGATGTTGTTCCACATGCTGAGTGGAGGGAGTGCAGAAGATCTCCACACTGGTTTCAGGCTAATGAACGCCTGTCTTGCTGTCTTTCCGATCCTGGCTGCTTTGACGTCCTCGTCTGTGTCGCTACCTGTATTTGAAGCAGTGCTGCCTACATAGGTGAAGGAGGCTACTTCCTTTTAGTTTCTCACGTTGATGGTGATTGGAGTTTGTTGTTGTTGTTGGTGGTGGTGCGGTATCTTCATCACCTCTGTCTTCTCTACACTCACTTCACTTGAAATCCCGTCTTCCTTCGTTGCCCTGCCTCTTCTGCCAACTTGTTAGTTCTCGCCTGTACATCTTCAAGTTTGTGTGACATCAGACACAAGTCATCGTTGGCGAAATCCAGATCTTCTAGATTCTTATCCCCTGTCCAGCCAGCGTATCCTCCTCTTCTCACAGCTCCCCACTGTTTGCTGCATGATCCAGTCCAGTCGACCACAATCAGGAATATCATGGGGATAGTAGGCAACCTTTTTTTACTCCTTCCTGTCTTCACTTCACTTCAAAAGCATCACTGAGCTTCCCATTGTGAATTATTTGGCTGGTATGTGGCGTCTTCATATAGCTGTTGTTGAATGAGGCTGATAAGGGTTTGCGGTACTCCGCAGTATTGAAACAGTTTCCAAATTACCTCTTGGTCGACGCTGTCAAAGGCCTTCTTAAAGTCGTTAAAGTTGAGGTAAACCTCCCCAAATGACTGCCATTCCATACTCTGTTCTATGATGATGCGTAGTGTAGCGTTGCAATTTGATTTGTACATGATTTGTACTGCCTGAATCCAGCCAGCCAGCCAGCCTGTTCCGGTAGTAGTTTTGAATCTAGCTCATCCGTTAGCCTTTCCACGATGATGTGGCTTAATATTTTGCTTGTTCTGGGTGGACAGGGGAGTGATTTCGCACCAGTTCTTGCAAACACTGAGGTCGCCCTTCTTCGGCAGTTTGACAAGGTAACCCTTCTTCCAATCCACTGGCAGGTACCTTATCTTCCTTCCACACCTTCGGCAATAGTGGTGTGGTGTGAGCATGTCCGCTGTTGTCTCTGAATCTGTTTCCAGTGGTTCTGGAGAAATTCCCCCTGGTCCTGCTGCTTTCCCACATTTCAGTAGCTTTATGGCTTGGCGTTCAGGACTTCCATTTTTGTTGGAGGATTTATGTCCACTTGTAGTTCAGCGACTGGGTTGCTGGTGGTATTTCTGGACGAAGTGCAGGTGATGGTGGTGGTGGTCGATTGAAGAGCTTCTTGAAGTGGTCAGCCCATTGTTTCCCTTGTTTCTCTTCTCTCGTAATCATATTTCCGTCATCATCTTTTATTGGTTTCGTCTGCGTTGATCTCTTCCCTTCCAGATAGCAAGCTGGTTATTTGATACAATGTTGTCAGGTCTCTGTCTCTCCTACCTGCAGTCTGTTCTGCTTCACTTACCAGTGTTTCGTAGAAGTGTCTTTTGTCTTTGCGTGCACTCGCATTCACTTCATTGTCCAGTGTAGTCTTTTATACATTGTACTCAGTCCCTCTTCTCGTTGAGCATCCTTGCACTGCACTGGTTCATCTTCTGCTTCACCATCACCATCCTACTCTCCTGCTCTATCAGCTTCCATGTATCCATTGACATCCATTCCTTATCTTCTTTCTTCTTCCTTCCTAATACGGCTGTGCAGGTTTCTTTCTACATCTCTTCAAAGACTTCCAGTGTTCTTCCACACAGGTTTCTTCAGGGATGTTCCTCGATATCTCCCATTTTGTCTTGATGGCTGGCTGCATTGAAGATTTCCTTTGTAGTTTCATCCTTCACTTTCCGAGTGTTGTACTTGAACTGCAGTCTATCACCAGCTTCCTTGAATTGAAGGCTTTTAACTTGATTTTGAAGGTTCCTTGCACTAGACAGTGAGTGGTGTGAACCTACATCTGCTCCTCCTCCTCTTGACCCTGTGTCAAGTAGACTGCGTCTTTACATTCTTGAGATTGAGATAAAGTCGATCTGATTTTTAGTGTGTCAGGTGTCTGGTGAAATCAAATCCATGTGGCTTTCTGAATACCCTTGTGCTTGAACACACTGCCTCACTGCAATCACCAAATCGTGGAGTGCACAGAATTCTGAAAACAATTCTCCATTCTCGTTCATCACCTCACCGAGCGCTTCTCAGCTCATGGTTAGTTCTCTTCTTGTGTTGTCCCCTCCCAGTTTGGCATTCATGTCGCCACACCCATTAGAATTTTGATATCGCCAACTTGAGTGATGTCTTGTCCAGTGTTGATTGAAGTTGTCTGTAGAATTCCTCCTTCTTATCTCTCTTCATCTGCATTATTTGTAGGTGTGTGGCGTAGCATTGTATGATTGTGACCTTCCTTCCTTCCTTTTGAGTTGAACCTTGATGTCATGATCCTCATCCTGAAGGAGATTGGTTCCCACTGCATGAGGGCCTTCGATGCTCTTGAAGGGGACATCATGATAGCCACTCCAAAACTCAGTGTGCTCGTGGTTGTCGTCTGTGTGACAATATCGGAGTAGATTATTGATTCTCCAGTTGACAGTTTGCAGAGTCCACTCCCATTCCATCTGCTTTCGCAAATTCCAAGCACTTCAATGTGATACTTCTTCATCTCGTTTGCAATCTGGCCTGCCATGCTGGGTTCAAACATCGTGTGGTTATTCCATGTCCCCACGTTTACTCCCGCTTTCCTTTCATCTAGGGAGAGAAGAGAAGACACATCGGCCCGGCCAATTGGCTTCCCGAAAGCAGGCTCTCACCAACTGGCGTCATTTCGCCACTCCGATTCCATCGAGGAATTAATTTGTTATTACTTTTTATATTTCATTTGTGCTTTGAAGTTTCTTAAGGTGGTTAGATTTGCTTTACGGTGTAGGGTTGCTAGCCGAATGCCCAACCTTCCCTCTTTACCCGGGCTGAGGACCGGCTAGTAACTAGTGAACTAGTTAACCAGGCGAGGTTGCCCAACAAATATACTGTCAATCTATCTGAGAACGTGTTAGGAGTAGCCAGAGGAAACTACTAATAATACAATAACAGACACAATTCACAGTAATAGTAGTAGCAATTGTGGTTATTACGAGACCATAAAAGAGCATTCAACGACGTCCATACTGTTACCATTGGAAGCTTTACTCAGGGTTTTCAGTAAGGCCACAATTAGAGTGGTCTTCACGTGCAAAGCTGATTGAGTTAAAGTCTACCTGCAAGACCAACCGATCGACCCTAACACACAAACCAACAAACAAACCAATCCAGTCTACTGAATTTCATGTAATGACTGAGGTCGTAGACTGGTTACATATGCTGACTGGAGTCACTTGGGTCAGCAGAAAACAGAAACCTAGACAGATGCGTAACGCTAGACCACAGTGAGATGAGAAATCTGGAGAAAGAGGCCCAGCCATACCCATGCATCCTATCATATATATATATATATATATATATATATATATATATATATATATATATATATATATATATATACTCAGTCAGTCAATCAATCAAGCTGTAACGCAATGGGATGAAGTAGACTAACAGTTCTGAGTGGTGACTTAGGTAGGTGGCGAAAGAGAGAGTGAGAGAGATTGATAACTGATGCTTCGTTTATCCAATGAACACCTCACAAATGTGATTGCAGTGATGTATATCGATTTCAAAGTTGTCGAAAAGTGTGTTGCCAGTAAGATACCAGAGGCATAAAGATGACACCACAAAGTTATGTGATTACTGTGATGTAATTATAGGTAATAAATTATACTCGAAACACCATTCACTAAGTAATAATGTAGTGGGCGTTGTTGATCAAGATGGATATGACTGGTATATGTTGAGAGAGCGGCAGAAATCATAGGGAATAGAGATTCTGCCAAGAGGAACACAAGAGACAATGTGGGCGTATTAAAAGCAAATCAAGATGGAAGCGGAAGAGGAGATAAAGCACATTATGCAAATGACTGGCTCAGTGGGAAGTGTACAATATTTGATGACTACTGTACAAGATGCCAATCAAACACATTCCTTCCTACGTCTCAGTCTTCTCGTTTCCTACACCACTATTTCACTGTCTAATATTCATTGGGAGAAATCTAGGGCGGAACTGCAGTAACTATGTGTCAGAAAGTACATCTTAACCGACTACATTTCTTGATATCATTCACATTTAAAATGAAATTATGGATTTCCTTGTTATCAACGTTTTGTCATTCAATATTCTTCTGATACAAACAGATATTTTCAAACAACATTTTCAGTTACCTCTTCTTCTTTCTACCTCATTACAATCACTTTCTGCTTACATGTGCACACAGTAGAGAGTAGACGATTTCTTCAGATTGATGGTGTCGTTATGACTGAATTCTTCAGCTCTGTTCTAGTCATCACTTCTGCATTATATTCTGAGAACGCATCTGAGAATACTATTGACAGAGCTCGTCCTATGTCGATGACATCCTAGTCATGGGTGATAATTGAAGTTACACTGCTTTCATTTAAGATCGGTTGGATGAAGTACACAAGGACACAGTTTAAACATGGGTGAGTGAGGAAAATAACTGCTGGTTTATGCTCACACCGAGATGAATTGATGAAACGGCTTGTCTACAAGAAATCCATTCAGTCGGGACACTATATCAACAATCATTGTTTCTCTCTAGTTCATTACAAGGAAGGCCTGCTCACACATTTATTCAACAGAGTCGAACGAATCCACACGCTCAACACTTTGCCGAAGAAGATGAGACTGCTAACATCGAGATTACTTAAGAATAAATATCCGAGGATATCTGTCAACAGCCATAAAGCTGTTGGAAAGCTCAAACATTCAGTTCACTGTGATTCATAGAAAGTCATTCATATGAAGCCCAAGTACATGGGTAACTATCACGGATTGATGCTGAGACAGAGACAGGATGTAGATATTTGAAAACAGTGAGAAGTGGATGAGGTCAGGATAACTGAAATCAGTGAAGCAATACATCTATCAAGCACTTGAAACATGTCAACAATGATGTCATGCCACACTGCATTGAGCAGTTTTACTGTATATGCAATCACATATACATCGGTAGAACTCATCGATCCTTGCAAGCAAGAGCATCAAAACACTGCCTTAATTGATTGAGTAGACAAACTGAGTCGTCTGACACTAACAACATTTGGGGTCAGCTGATTCAACTTGATTCTGAAGCCACTTCAGAATATGCTTCCACGTCTTTACTTGCATAAATCTATGAGTCCTCCTCATGTATGTTTCACCACATATACATTTGAATTGGTAGATGCAATGGGATGTGACATTGTTGTTCACATGCTCTAACGGTTTGGGAGAATATTCAGGTATGGTGGTTTCTCTTGATCGAACACTAGCTGCACTTTAAGTCACTCCAACAGAAGTGTTAAGTCTCTGCTTAAAGATTGCACAATGAGATTCATCTTGGTACAGAGGACTGATGAAGACATCTGTCTTGGGACGAAGTGAAGAGAAGTTTGGCTCTCTGATTACTTTGTGCTACCCAATGAATTTTGATGGGTAGATATTTTCTAACAGGGTTCCAGTCAATGTTCTCCTCTCATAATCCAAAGCATCATCTACGCATACTCGTTGAATTCTATTAAATGAGCAACAAACTAAGGCTCGCCTGTACTGAACAGAACAGAAGCTAAGACAGTTCAAATACTGTCCTGTTCATATATGTTTTCTGCATATGGATGGTTTCATGGATCCGTCCAAGGTATATACATTAATCTGAGAATTATGATAACCTTTGCTAATTGAAGCTACAATAACAATGACAATTACTGACTGTTTACGAATAAACTACTTTCATGTATTGCTGTACAGGAAAGAAGACAGTTTCCACAACTTACATAAACACATTCACACACACTCACTATTGACCATTCTACATTTTTCAGTGACATATGAACTTGTACCGATTATTCATAACTACTCAGTGTGAACAACAAACCAACTAACAAATGACATACATCCACTCAATATTTACCTATATATATTTAGATGCGAATAAAAATTAGTATATTGAATACATTTAACCGCAATTAGTGAATGAAATCATTTTTGAAGAAAATGAGAATTCATTATCAATAATTATTGTTAATCTGACTTTCCAGTCGATCTCTTCTCATTTTCTCAACCTTTCCAATTCTCGATCAACTTTTATATAGATACATTAGATAAGTATGCATATGACCAGATTGTTGGAAGTGTGTTACTCAAATACACTGGACAATTCAAACAGGTCACCTCTACCCATCATTCTTTAGAAATTCATAAAGGGATCAAACTGTTTCAAACAAAGATGTTCATTTCCAGGAATGTTTACTATTACTCTTGATAGTATTCAGTCAGTTTTCTGAAATCAACCAATCCATTAGTCAACAGGTTGATAAGATCATCTCGGTTAACTGAATCCTTACCCATCTCAACAAATAGATAGTACTCGCACATCGAATATGTGTGTGTGTGTGTGTGGTTGGTGAGTGCTGACAACAAAAAAACTGTTGTATTGTCATACTGTATTGATGACAGCTCACAAACTGGATGACAAACACTGAACTAACTGCCTGACTACCTGCTATCCTCTATGAAATATATAATTGTTTACGCACACTAAGGTGAAGCACAAGTTCACTTTTGTGGGTAGCCGTTTCATGGACTGAACAGGCATCAATAAATTGTATCTAGGTGTACAGGTATGAGTCTTTTTTACGACCTTGCAACCATACAAACAATGTGGAGTGTTCAGAAAATCTGATTTCATATTGATGACAGTCTTCCACTTACTTACCACTACTTCAACAGGTTACTACATCAACATCACATTGTAGATAGCTGTCAAATGCTTACCTGGACTTGTTATTTTTAATGTCCTTGTTACCATATATCTTCTGACAGGACTATGATGCAGTCTTTTTTTCATTAATAATCGAATTCTACACCAGTCGTAGGCCACAGTAGAACGTCACTGACATCACTTACAGAACAGGAAACAAAGCGACCCCCTGTACACTGAACACTTACGGAATATCCAAACACACTTTACTTAGATTGACTTGAAACAATCATCTGTAAATCCTGGTCACTACTTACTGCATATCCATAGTATATTTGATGTCTTTGAAGTGATTTCGCCGTACTCAATCAAATTTTAAATCATTATGAATGTGAAAAAGTACGCCATATATATGGCTTTTGAATTTCTCTTTTTCTGAATTTCGTTGATATATATATAATGATGATGATGATGAGTCGTGTGTCAGCATTGAAATATAAGTGGTTCAGTCATATGTTCAGGGGGAAAAAACAGCTCATATTATATTGAGAAGAATAAACGATTTTAAATACTAATACAGTAATCCACCATTACACAAGTAACCTATCTTATTTGATGTGTGTGTGTGTGCAGAGGTTTCCAACTTCTCTGAGTATCTATTTAATTGGTGAAGTTGATTCATGGGCTTACAATGGTACTCCATGAGAACTTTTCTCTAACCTTTAGTATAAGGTTTAGTATTAGAAAGACTGGATCTCACTAAACATGTTACATTATATTGTCAACTCTCAGAAAGTACCTCATGGTTTTCATCAAAATCATCTGATCGAATTTTCTTATCGTTTATTATCTCCTGAAATGCAATGGAGGAGTTACTGTTATTCTCATCCATCAACGTAACATGACCCATATTATGAAGTTTCCTGAGCTGATTTTAGACTTCACTGTGTCGATTACTTCAAAATCTGAAAACTTATAGATTAAGGTGATGGTTGAATGTTACACAGCATATAATTGGTTTTCTCAAAAATCCTCATTATTTCTGTTTCAATCCTCTCTTCATAGCATTGCATAAAAGCTTGAAATTTTTTCATTAGAACATTGTGTTATATTCTTATGTGTCATTGTTTGTTATCATCCTGTCGCCATTTGGTATATCCTTGTGGTCACTTGATGTAATCGGAATTATACCTACAGATATATGAATATCAGCAAGTGAACAATAACCTTCATATTTATAGATATCCAAACCAAGTTGAGATTTGATGGTTTCATAAAATATGGACATTAGGTAAATGATATTCATTATTTTGGTATTTTTATTTCCTAATGACTGTAAAAAAAATAAATTTGTTTTAACTGACGTTTCATTATTTAATGCGAACAGATTTTTCCAAGTTATAGTAAAGCAGAATTTCCAATATGCATGTGATTCGCCCACCTGGTTACTTTAGAGGTGATGAAGCATTACAAATAAGTCTGGAACAAATATATTGCTGCTATCTACCGGTCTCGAATACGCCTTGAGACACGTCTTACCCAGGCTAAACTCGTACAACCAGAAAGGTCATTTTCTTATATGAACTATAGGAATAAGACCAACTGTGGTATACCCATCCTAATCAAAGGAACAGAATTTGACTGTTTAATTGAAGACGATAAGGAAAAATCAGAAGCTATAGTTGGATATTTTGCTGAGATCCTAACACAGAAACCTTCTGTGGACACTAATTCAAGAGAAGAAGCATTGATATTCAACAGACTACTCTGTGGATATCGATCGTAACGATATATTTCGAACAGTGGGTACTCTCGATGTTGAAATGTCGACGGGACGGGATGAGCTGCACCCAAGACTGTTCAAAAAACTTGCACTGTATATGGCCAGCCCACTGACTACTATATTTAGACTGTCCCTTAATGAAGGAGCGCTTACCTATGATTATAAGGACGCCATAGTCACACCTATCGACAGCTCTGCTCCATTGTCACCTTTGAATTCAGTGTTTATCAACAAAGTATGTTTAGGAACAGTAATAACTAGTTCTTGTCTGTGTTCCCCTTCATTCTTTTGCAAAGAAACTTGACAGAATACCCATTCTGAAGAAGTACTATACCAAGTTACTCATTGTCTTCATCTGTCTTTCGCACTAATTTGGAAAAGATGGTCATAGATCGCTTCCAACACTTGTGTACATTTAATCCTTACCATAGCGTTTTTAACACTGAAAAGTTTAAATAAAGCTTAAACTCAAAATAGAGAATCTGGGAAATATTCTGCACCACTTTAATTAAACTCCTCTATACCTTTCTAAGATGGATGATCAGTTAACGTGAAGTTTCATTCTCGAATGCTTCGGTTTGATTTCAAGGTAAATGAACAACAAATATTCAATGAAAAAGTTCAACAATGACTGTCACTATGTTTAAATAATAACAAGTTATAAGGTTTGTTTGGTAATTTATTTAAACATTTGAGTGCATCAAATGAATGTATGACCTGTTGAGAGTATTGGCTTGCAAGTTGGCAAGACAACCTTTAAAAGATTACTTTGAATAGGGATGTATTCACATTGTATTGCAAATATGTTTGATTATAAAGAAAAAAGAAGATTCTTTCCTTGCAACAGTAGTACACTAATCATAATTTTCACTGACCATATTTGCTTTTTAATAATGGCTTGAGGTAAAGCGAAGTAAAGAAGGTAAAATGGGCATTTTAATCAAGTATGACTAGTTGTACTATTTTATTTGTCCTGTAAAAGAATTTTACTCAAGACCTAATTTATAGTTTACTTTCTCTTAACAAGCTCATTTCGAGAGCTTTCTATCCAATACTTACTGATTCCTACACGATTTATTTGTCGAAACCAACTGACTGTTAAGGAGCACGAATTTTTGTACACAACTCCCTCTTTGATACATAAAATAACTGACTGTATTTTCGTGAATTATGCTACGATGTGAGCATATAATTCAGTTGTGTAAATACATGCTGCAGGGCAGTAGCCACAACAAGGATAATGGAAGACTGGTCTTTCTCGCCTGTTGTACATTGGAAGTGGAAGAAAGGCAGTTATCACTTGCGTTCAGTAGAGTTGGTTGCTACTGTCTTGGCAAGTTGAGAAACATTCAGATAATGAAGCATACAGGGAGTTAAAATTATCTGGCAATATCACAGTTATCAGTCCAATCACGTGAAGCAAGTTTTACCAGTTTATTTTGCCGTTGCAGTAGGTTGTAAGTCAAATTGACAGAAAGCTTCATTTAGCAGAAAAGTGAAGTATGAAAATTAAATCTCGTTATTAGGTGAACGGTAGACACAAGAGAAGTCTAACTTGATTTCATCGTTCCTTCTTAAGTGGATACTGTTTCTTTGTCATTATTAGATTCCATGTATTCCAATGGATTTCACTTATCAGGTAATTAGTTGCATTCTTATCCTCCTAGTACTATCGTGACATGGACTATGATTCCAGTGACAGGTTATATATATATATCTGATTTATTATCGATAATTTGGAAAATTCAGTAACACATAAGAGTTTCGATGTCGTCGTTGCAAGTGAACTGTGGTATTAAATCTATATTTTACTGTCAATGTGACTGTGTTCACATATCTATCAAATATGTTAGATCAATGAGGACCAAAAATATGTTGGTACAGATAGAAACTTGAAAATCCTTGTTTTCTATAGATTAACTCATACTAGTAGTATAGAAGAAATTATGACTTGTCCACAACCATAATTCTTCAAGTAAGCTATTTTCGAGTTTACAGAAGATAATTTACTTTGATAAAATTGTACTTATTACTCAAGCAAATCGTAGTATCTCCTACTACATGCACAGCAAATCAATTGACTCCAATACTGAAGTCATAAACTTAACCAAAATGTCAGTAGTTCACCATTAGTGACCTTAGTGATATAAAGTGTATGTTACCTAAATGGTCACATTATGAATTTTGTTATCAAACTTCAAGACAGTTGTTCGTCAGTTGTCTTTAACAAAACTTAACAGTACATTAGACGTCTTATATAACTGAAGAGAAATGTGATCCAAAATATAAACTGATATAAATGAAAAAACTAGAAGTAAACCGTTATTCCTCTTGATGGTGTAATAAACCAACATAACGACTAGTTTATCGGTGACTTCAAAGAAAACATAAAACATGGAATGTTAAAGAACTTACACTAAATAAGATTTGTCACATAGCAATCTGGTTTTACCAGGCGTTATAGTAAAACGATTGTCACCCATATATTCCATGGGTGAAACCTTTATTGAAATGCGTTTTCTTATCAAATTCCTGTTGATTTACTGATAACTTTACTTGATGCTTGGAATTATGTTTACGTAGTGTGTTTCTTTTTACTTTCATTAGGTATAATATTCAATCAAATATCTGAATGTCACTACGGCCCATCGGAAAAACATAATGTGCTTTTTGAAGCAAGTGTATCTCAATTGTCTCTGTCAACAGGTCAGCGATAAATTTTGATTTTCACCGTAAATGGAGTACACGGAGACTTCAGTTCATTGATATACTTCTCAGCTATTCAAATTGTCAGTAAATCACAGTATTTCAACGGCTGCTTTAGTAAATGATCACAGATGAGAATAATGACAACTTCCCTGTTCTATTGATTGTTACTTATAAATTCCCACTCATTGCTATGCTGAACTGAATTGTTTGGTGTATGTTAGCATACTGGCTCCTCATTATGGCTTGAAGAGTTTCAGTGGGATGTAGGTTTATCCAGCTAGAAAAATCTCAAATAGGACAGAATGCACATCCTAATTTTCACCTCTAACCATTACCAATCGGATTACTTCTGTGTTATCCCTGAGAACTATCTGAGTATGAAGTCGTGTTTGTAGTTATCGATAACAAAAGAAATACTAATTACCAAAAATAAGAAATATGATCCACTAAGCTATCTATCACCTGATCTAACTAATTTGTCTAATAACTAAACAGTAGAGAACAGTGAAGTTGAAAATTTGAAAGCACTACGACCTTAATCAGCTAAAAAAGGAATAACCAATCATATCGCAGAGATTCATTCTCTTAGTGTAATGATTAATTTGTCAACTCATTGGTAAAGAAATTAGTGAAGTATTTATAAGTGTATTCACTACGTAGTTTGTCTTTCGTTTAGGTTGGATGTCAAAGAAATGATAAACGGTTCTAAAGGTAATTTTGTGGATAGTTTTCTCTTATATAATATTGCCAAAATGGATGTATATTAAAACCCATGAAATTTTGTATTACAACTCCGTAAAATAATCACATGAACAGAGATGTGGTTCCTATCAGATGACACAATACTTTTGTGGAGCAATTCATTTTACTAGAGAACACGAGGTTTCTAGTAAGCAGTTACTTGTTACTTAATTCAATACCGCTTCCATTATGATAAGAATCCAAGGGAAAATACTGGCAAAATTGTAATTAGCAGACAGTTTACGATTTTAACCGTATGAAAACATGGTTTAAACTATTGATGAAACAAGTAAGTTCAACCTAACTTCTTTCGTACTCTTTTCAATCTAAACAATCTCATCTGATGATAATGACCGGTTTTGCGTAGACATTCTCGTGGAAATAGTGCAAAGAATGGGGAAAACTTTGGTCATTCCATTTAAGTCTGTTTATTAGAAATGTCACAGTGAAGCAGTATCATTCACTGAATAATGTTTCAGACACAATTTTTTGTCCATATTCACATCAGATGACTCCACAACTTCGAGACAGAGTTTATATATTCCTAATTTTCTCTCCTTCTCTGTGATGACAAGGGTAGTAGAATTTTCCATATATCTGGGACAGGTGCAGAATCATTTCGATTGCATGTATTTCGCGTTGATTCGATAGATGAACAAAGATTCGGTTATCAATCTCGCTCTCCACCCAACTAAGTTAGTTTTCAACATTGTCACCCTATCCCACCCTACTGTGTGATTGTGTGTAATTGAGTGCAATGCTACAGCCGAACTTTTCCCTAAATTTCTTATCTTATTAAGATCTACTAATCTACTAATCTTGATTCGTGCTCTGTTATTCTAATCAATCCAGGTCGGCTACTTTGACCTATGTATTTGACCTCACAATCATTGTAAGGGACTTGGTAAACCCAATTATTTGGCTTAGTTGCATGCATAGGATCTTCTAACTTACAAAGCTTGTTTCTAAGAGAGTTTGTTAGTTTGAATGCCACTTTAATCCCAGCCCTATTGAGACTTCTTCGTAATGCTTCTGAGGTGCCTTCCTTGTATGGTAACACAGCAGAGGCTTTGAATTCTCTCTCAACCCTGTCACCATTATTACCATTAGTAGTAGAATTATTATTGTTATTACTAATATCACCAATGATCGATAAGTTAGAGTGGGTTATCAATCTCTCAAGTAGATTCGTAAGCTCAATGGAAGTGAAAATACTTTAGAAAGGTGTCAACTTCAATGTAGCCGTTAGTGGGCTGAAACCAGAAGATATCATTCCGAAAACAGAAATAACGTTAAGTTCAATAGATAAGACATTTGCAGATGAGGTGGGAGTAAAGTGTGCTGTGGCACTGAAAGGACAGAAGAAAATGAAATTTGATTTACCCATACTGGAAAGAGAAGTCCTCAGGAACTTGCAAAATTATAGCAATATAGTAATTGCCAAATGGTATAAAGGCAACTCAGCAGCTGTAATGAACAAATCTGACTACATCTATAAAGTCAATGAGCATACAGAAACAGGACCATATGAGGAAATTAAGAAATAAGTGGATATTATTATGGATAAGGTTAAGAAACCGGCAGTGGATCTCACATGCCAGATGAAGCTGTTTCTAGGTGAGTCAAAGTGGTTTAATTTAATGCTGAAAACTAATAATCCCAGTAGAATGTATGGTACTATTAAGATTCATAAGCCAGGTTATCCCATCAAGCCTATAGTAGATTTTAGAAACACTCCGACTTACGAGTTGTCTACATATTTACCAATTGTGTTAGGCCAATAAGAAATCACTCAAAATCTCGACTTACCTACCCGTATGACTTAAAGCACAGATTAGACGACATGCACTAAATAACAGTAAAAAAAGGTTAGTTTTGACATAACTAGCCTTTGCGCAAATAAAACCTATCGACATGGCTCTAGAGGCAGTTAGAAATGGCCTCAAGGATGACAAACAACTTACGCATCGAACTAAGGTGCCGATCGAGGAAATCATACTAGGAGTACGATTGTGCCTAACATCTACAGTTTTTCAGTTTCAAAATAAAATATATAAATAAACTCAAGGTGTTGCCATGGGATCACCAATATCCCCTATCGTTGCAGACATATTTATGGATAGTTGGGAACAGATGGCCCTTCAAACATTTAATCCTACTCCAAAGGTATGATTCCGGTATGCAGATGATACGTTTACATTACTGAAATCGGAACACCAATAGGTTCTTGGCACATATAAATTCAGTAGTGAATGCCATCCAATCTACCTGTGACTTAGAAAATGAAAAAGATGAGCTATCAGTGTTGGACTGCAAGATTAAACAAACACAAGACAGAAGTTTAGAGACTAGTGTCTATAGGAAATCTACCCATTCAAATCGCAACTTAGACTTCGAATCCTCCCACCCCATTTCAGTTGAAGTAGGCTCAGTTAGATGCCTAGGTGATAGGGCAAAACAGCTTACAAGTAGGTCAGAAAATCTACGAAAAGAAATTAGACACACCAAGAATACATTGCGTCTCAACAATTACCCACCAAAATTTATAAATAAGTTCATAAGAAATCGAAAGAAAAGTGTTACCAGTGGTAGCAGTAGTAATACAGGTTTTATTAATAATCACTCCACTACTAGTAGTAATAATGGTGACAGGGTTGAGAGAGAATTCAAAGCCTCTGCTGTGTTACCATACAAGGAAGGCACCTCAGAAGCATTACGAAGAAGTCTCAATAGGGCTGGGATTAAAGTGGCATTCAAACTAACAAACTCTCTTAGAAACAAGCTTTGTAAGTTAGAAGATCCTATGCATGCAACTAAGCCAAATAATTGGGTTTACCAAGTCCCTTACAATGATTGTGAGGTCAAATACATAGGTCAAAGTAGCCGACCTGGATTGATTAGAATAACAGAGCACGAATCAAGATTAGTAGATTAGTAGATCTTAATAAGATAAGAAATTTAGGGAAAAGTTCGGCTGTAGCATTGCACTCAATTACACACAATCACACAGTAGGGTGGGATAGGGTGACAATGTTGAAAACTAACTTAGTTGGGTGGAGAGCGAGATTGATAACCGAATCTTTGTTCATCTATCGAATCAACGCGAAATACATGCAATCGAAATGATTCTGCACCTGTCCCAGATATATGGAAAATTCTACTACCCTTGTCATCACAGAGAAGGAGAGAAAATTAGGAATATATAAACTCTGTCTCGAAGTTGTGGAGTCATCTGATGTGAATATGGACAAAAAATTGTGTCTGAAACATTATTCAGTGAATGATACTGCTTCACTGTGACATTTCTAATAAACAGACTTAAATGGAATGTGAATTGAGCACAGTGTCCAAGTTTTAATAAGACTTTTTTTAAGTTTCCATATGGTTTGATACCAATAGTTTCTTCATATTGCTTCCTTATATTTGAATGGATTCACTTCAATAATTCTCTTTCTATGGAGTTAGACAGTCGTTATTGAAGAGAAAACTAATAAATTCTGAAGATACATTGTTTGCTCATCGTTATTTCTTTTATTTTCCAGTTTATTTTGGAAATTTGTGATTTGACAAAATCGTCGGTAAACGATATTCAAATTTTATCCTATTGAGTGACGAATTATATTTCTATTCCACATCCAGTTTGAGATAAGACTAATTATCAGGAAACCTTAACTCACATGTTAACTTACCTAACTTACGAAACTAATGGAGAGTGATATGACGCACAAAGTTAAACGAAATTGGCAGACATAACTACCATAGTATTCAATGCGTAACAAAGTTTTTTTATTTGAAGTAGATGTACAACGGTTGCACACAAACTATCCACACAATGGACATGAGTAGGTGTGAATGGAATGTAATACAATATTAATATTCTACACACAGAAGGTCGATTGTCGATTCCAACACTATCCCCTAAGATTAAGTAAATGACACGAAATTTGTATGTTCGGGTTTTTACTAGAACGCTAAATACCTTTTCACTTAAATGAAATATGTGAATGTACATAAATTTCATGTTTTGCAAGGCACCAAAAGTAGTTTCATGTAATGCTCGAGAAACTAAGAAGTAATATTGTGAAAATGTCATAGTCAGTTATGTTTTGTGATTAGGGTTTAAACAATAAATTAAGATCATTACAATTACATATTTTCGACTGTAAATTAGCCTCTGCTAATCAATATGCATTAGCAGTGAGTGCTACCAACGCATTCACTTTACGTTGAAGAGGTACCAATCAGCACTGATATATTAGATTACTCTACATGTTATTGATTAAGATGAAAATGAACGGAGGTATGAAACCAGTTATTCTGTATTTCATAAGATGACCGTATTAGTACACTGAGTAGTGTAATGAATAGTGTAAAAGTATATCCTTGATTTCCGTCTGTTGAAGACAATGAGTGGAAAACTCTACTTGACCTGTTTCATGCTTGTTGGCACCCAGCAGGAACCTCGAAGAATCCTACAAAATGAAATTAACTACTCTCCGGTAATCAATCAATTAATGTCCTCGGTTTTTTGCTTCAAAGTGTGAAAAAGATACACATCGTTCCCTGACGTGCTAAAAACTTCTTTGAACAACTGAATTTCATAATCTAGAAGAGACATTTTGCAATCTTTCAACTATGGAATGAGCAACTTAAGTACGTCCATTGGTCACTGTAACTGTGGCTCACAGGTTTAGGCAGTTGACTGTCAAACGGTGGGTCACAATTTTTCGCCGTATTCCACCTACTGAAGTTTGGGTATCTAGTTAATATCACTGAGCCTCAGAAAATTGATGTGGCTCATTGTTTACTGCACCAGTGTTCATGTTGTCGCTGACAGTATTTCGTTTCCATTCGATACGACACAATTCCATGTTGTCTAGTCCTAAGGGCTGACTGAATTCTATCGACCATTTTGTGGTGTGGTCACCAGGCAGCGAGACTTAACATGACCGCCTGAATAACTCAGTGATAACGTCACGGATTTCAACACTGGGCGAGACGAGTTCCATCCTCTCAAGTGACAGGGATTTTTGTAAAAGATCACTTTCGGTTTATTGTACAAATGAGTCACCTTTTAGGACAGTATGATAACAGCTAGGAATAACTCTCAGTGAAATAATGATAAGATGCTTTCTGGCTTTTTTGGGAACCGTAACAAACGTATGGGTAGATGCATCGAGAATGTAAGTTCATTAAACTATATGATTTTGTTAAAAATTCTCAAAATAGCTTTTAAGCTAAATGGAGATAAAAAAGCATCAATAAATTAGTAAAACTTCTGTAGGACTCCACTTGAGAAACTCTGAAAGTATTTACTTATGGAAAACTATCAATGAACTCAGTATATATCAGAAATTTGAGCATATTAGGTGGCCATCTAGAAGGTGAAAGAAGTTATAAACACCAGTATGCGGAAGTTAATTTGTCGCGGTTGAGTGTATACAACTGCATTACTCTGCTGAGAACAGTTATTGATTAACTGGCGAAGAAACTAAACCAATTCGGAAGTACTCAATGGTTTCTACTCCACGTTACACAAACAACAAGACCATGTAACAGTTTAGTGATGGATAGTAGCTAGCAATGAAATCCAGGACGCTCGTTTCATCCTGTTTAAGACTCGGCGGTGGGATGTACTTACCCGTCAATGAGCGATGTTGTTCCAACTGGGACTTGGGACCGACCGCTTCGAACGCCAGAGCGTTATCCACTACACCTCGGAGTCACAATAGGCACTTCCTGTGCGACGGGTAAAGTTTTAATGTTACTGCTTGTATTAACCCGTTGTTGAGTGAACCGAACTGATCGGCAGCAGCATATGGGCTCCATATGAACCCATATACCAAATATAGAGACCAATCAATTCGGTTCACTCAACAACGGGCTAATATTCAAATTTCCTGGTGAACAACAGTGGAATTGCCGCTGGAAACCTGATAGGAAGCTGCTACTAGGGTAGAAGTCTTGGATTTCAACCTTGTTTTATGTTACCGTGAGGGCAGGGCAAACCTCATTGGGCAATTTTATCCTTCACCTTACCGATGAAAATAAGTATCCAACTTTTAACCTAGTGGGTTTATTTTTTGAGGAGAAAGTGTGTATAAATAATGTGTTTTCTGTAAAATAAAGAGTTTTCTTTACACTTATATGCCGGTCTATATCTTCTGATATTCGTGGCTCAGTGAAGTATCAGGTCTGGAGGAGAACAGTAGCTATTCGTATTCAATGTATGTATATGATTGTGCTAATACCATTCTGGTGTTATTCTGTCAGTTACTTCCACTTGGTCACTTCATAATCGGTAATGATGAATGTAATGTAGACCACTAATGAAATTGGTTTCAGTCAGCTGTTATGTTAGGAATGGCCTATTGCCTAGTCTAAAATTAATGTTACGAGGTAAATGTCAGAGCATCTCTTTTTGCCTCCTTCGTTATTTCGGCACTGCTGATATCATACTCTTTATCCTGTTATCTCTCTTGTTTCTGACTTCGATGAAGCTTAGAGTTGCGACCACTCGGACAGATTTGCAATTATCCTAGACCGTATACTGATTATTTTTATCTCCAAGCGTAGAGATGATTACCTGTAAAGATATACGTTTATTGCTGGTCATCTATTGATTTCCATTCTAACTTTTATTTGTATTTTTAGCAAAGTTCATTTTCAGATGGTTTATGTGGATCCTATTGGTTTTTATTAGTGTGGTAACAATCAAAAAATTTAAACAGCTTCATTTGAGTGAACCACAATTTCACAGATGTAAAACTGTGGATACGAACTTGCCCAAACCAGTGTTAAATCATGAACATCCTCGAAATGCTTCAATAATTTTTATCGGTGGACACCAGAGTACAGGTAAACATCTCATTAATACTGACAACTGAATTATACATATGTATTCAGTGAAAATTATTGACCCATGTTGAATTAATCTTGTTATCATACTATGGATTATATTATATAAGTGGGAAGACTGTTCATCTTTGCATCATTTAAACTTGATACAAAATATAAAGCTTCTATAATTTGACCGGGACGATATTCAACCATTAGGTGTCCTTTGAGGAAATTGTAGTGAATATACAAGCTTCAGTAGTTATTTGTCCACTTCACTGATGTCAGGCTCTGTAACCTAACATTCAATCAGTACGATACAGCTGAGACAGTTTTTTGAGTATATTAAACATAGTTTTGCAAATAATAGCAGGTAAGATGAAAGCCTGAGTCATAGCATAAATGAAACTAAAGCCCTCTGGAATACTGAACCATGACACTACCAAATTCACTACTTTCCAAGCCAGGACTTCTCATTGTAATCCAAATCAAGCTGAATTACAGAGGGTGAGCATCTGACTGAGCATTATAAATTCAGGTAATTTGAGTGTTCAAGCAGCCACAGTGTGTATTAATTTACTGAATATTGGATTCACTTATTTACGGCGGTTAAATTCCTATGGGGCAATAATTGCAGTAGACATCACAAGAATGTTTGTACTTCTCCAGTTTGGCAGTTGTTAGTGTCTGTAGCCAAAAATCAATGAACTCTTACAACTAGATAACTGTACTGAAAGTGCTTGATAGTGTATGTTTACTGTTTAGCCTGAATATTTGTGATTTCTCACCTTACTTCGGAACCATCACTTCTTCTATACATAACAGAACATGAATCTTTCAATAACTATATTTCTAAAGTAATGCCTTTTTAATTTACCGACAAATGAAACAGGATTATTTTAGAATGCTGTCGTCTCTTGTGGGAGAGAAAATATTTAACCCGTACCAATTCATTACTTTTGACTGACATATCAAGTATCACAGTCATCGTATCCTTTATTACCGATCTACTTCAAACTTTGAAAAACAGCATTTGGTGCATTCTACTACAGTACTAAATAGAACAAGTGAAGATTGTTTTCTATGAGTATTTGATAAAATGAAATAGTTTGTATTCTTCATGAAAATAGTATTTAAAACAATTAGTTCCTTTGATAAATTCGAACAGTGTAGTGAGAAGATGAAGATTATCTCATAATCTAGATATTCTCATTATGCTATTAAAACGGTATTAATTAAGGATCAATTTGCTTGGTTTGGGGTTGTAAGCAGTAGAAATCAGTAATTTTGTACAAATTATGACAGCTGCAGACACATTAACCGGAACATATATATCCTATCATTCATTTCAGTGGGGAATTTATACTGACTGCAATGAAATCTTGATTTGTTCATCAACTGAAAAAGACTGAATAGATTTCAAATCTGCTTAAGTTTTAAGATAGTAGTTAATGAACTGTCACAGATCTCTTGAGTCAAATTTCTCTGTTGAATACTTTTTGTGTATTAAAATTTAATGACAATCTATGGAAATACTTTCAGCAGCCTTGTGCTCATTCTTCCAGTGGCCAATGTGCCACACCTATTTTGTATGCCTAAAGTTCATTAGGGGAAGCAATGTTCGAACCCCTGACTCATCGGTTGAATGTCGACTACCTAAACCAATAAGCTACAGTTCGACGCATAGAATTTGATTAATCTTCATCTAATGTCTAACATAGTATTCCGAATTCAGTGGACTATTTGCAATTCATTCAGTTATAATTTGGTTTTAAATTGAACATGCTATCAATGTATATTTATGGTCAGGATGATGTCCTTAACTTTATACTAGCTGCTTTATTGACATATATTATGTGCCATTCCTATATCAGGTTACATGATATAGTTATATAATTGCTTCCATTGTAAATAGTGGGGATTCTTATCATAAAATGGTGTCGAAATGTGAAAATACCATTGGATAGTTGTAACTAGTCAAAGTTACTTTTCTTGATGGGATCATGGGTATACACTGCTGAGGAGCCCCATACTAGGACGAAACAGTTGTCCAGTGCTCCCAGGTTTTCAAAGTTCCTCCAACCAAAGTCAGTCTATAATGAATACCAACCTGAAATTAATAAATCCCTAGAAACCACTAAACTAAATAAACTTACTTGAACTGAATCGACCTCTTATCCTTTAATCGTTTTGTTTTTGTTCTCAAGTCGAATAAATCCACTTCAACTTATCATTGATATCATACTAAGGTCATTATTGCAGTTCATTTACTCACTCAAAATGGTTATGTACTTTATTACGTTAGAGATACTTTCATAATTCATGAAAAACTACTAGAAAGAAATTTTTTCAGATTAGGCTTTTTGCTTTGATGAAAGTGCTATGGTAGAAAAACTCAGCGACACCAGAAAGTAGTATGTTTCGCCTCAGCATCTTTGATACTCCTCAAACTTGAGATACTTACTCTAAGTATGATGGAGAATCTTAACCTGCCTTGAGATTTTTATAGCTCTTTGAGGTTAATTTGTACATTATAGGTGCCAAAAAGATTGCCTAATAATGCTTCTACTGTTTGACAATTTATCCCTTATGTCCGTGAGAAGGAAACTGATTTGTATTGTTAAAGCAGATATGAAAACTGTTTTACCCGAAGAAAGGTGTTACTGTTGAACCTGAAATTAAACTACACTCTTCTGTGCATAATGTACGGAAATGTTGGGAGGGAAAAACAAATTTTATGCTTAACATACGTTACTAATTCACTGATACACTGACCGAAAACGATCTGCATAGTTTATAGTTTATCAATAAAATTAGCTGAAAGTGGCATGCATTTACGAATAGATAATTACGACCGATATTTGAAAAATATCTTCAAAGCAATACTGTAGGAAACATCAGGCATATATATTCAATAACTCTGATGAGGTAGACAAAGGAAATTCCAAAAGACTACTTTTCCACGTTGTTAGTCAGTAATGATAGTGACAACTAAGGGTGGTGTTCAGGAGGTCACACCATTTTTGAAATTTTATTTGTCCCTTGGGTTCCTGGTGGAACATAGGGCTTCAGCAGCACGTTGCCATTTCACTCTCTTCTCTGCAGTCGTTTGGGCCTGGCTCCACTACCGATCACAAGCTTTCATTTCTTCCTCACATCATCTCCTCCATATCACCCTCGGACGCCCTACTCGTTGTTTCCTATTTGGGTTCCACTCGAGGGCCTGGTGTGTGATGTCCCCAAATGGTCTTCTCAATGTATTTCCAATCCAATTCATTTCCACTTCTTTCTGTATATTTCTTGGGTAATAGGTTTTTGGTTGGCTCGTTGCCAGCCAGCTAGAGTGAGTTCCTTGTTCCTTATTCTTATTATTCTGCCATCTGGTCTTCAGTATTGAGTAAGCGTAGGCAGCAGCTGTTGATGATGTATATCTGCAGTTTGTTGGAAATGCTTTTCGTGAGGCACCAACTCTCTGAACTATCACACAGAAGCACTGAATCGACTGAATTGGTGTTGAAAATCTGGATCTTGTTCTTTATGTTCTGGCTGCTTTGACATCCTCCACTGCGCCGCCGCCTGTGGTTTAAACGATGCTGGCTTCCCTGGGTAGGTGAAAGAGACAACTTCCATTAGATTTCTGTTGTTGATGGTCACTGGTACTTGTTGTTGTTGATTGGGTATCTTTATCACCTCCGTCTTTTCTATTTTCACCTGAAGTCCCGTCTTCTTCTGCTAGCTTGTTAGTTTTTGCCTGTAGGTCTTCGAGTTAGATCACATAATGTTACCTCAGTATTTTGGTTTCTCTAGGAAACCACATTGCGATTTCTCAACAGGGGTTGCGTATTCCGTAGATATTTGATGTGATATTAGGTAAAATTCCTCTACAAATACATCGTTCAATACATTAGATTGAGGAAACCGTTTCTTAAGATGTGTCTATCACTTTATCAACCGATAAAGTTAAGACGGGATTGAACCCAACTACTTCAATCGCAGTGGAAGTTGTTAGGAAAACTCAAGAAAAAAAGTAACAGTGTAAGAAGTTTAGGGAAGAAGAAACTTAGAGTAGTTTATTATACCATGCAGACCTAACCAGCCATTAATTCCTACGACTTAACATTCTGTCAGCATTCTCTCGTATTTGTGCCTAATTTTTTGAGTAGTTCTCATGTCATATTCAGTTAGTTGGCTTACTTTTGAATACACCGTCAACTTTGAACATAAATTTAACATTATATAAGCCATTAGAATCATAGTCAGTCAACGTATATTCCAACTTATTAAAAAATGGAGTACTTTTTAGTTAGTTAACGTATATATCAATAAGCTGATAATAATTCAAGGCAATTTACTTCAACATACCTAAGTTTTAACGGTGGTAAAAATGAACATTTTGCAGTTAGTATAGGAAAGAAATGAGTGTCTGGTCTACCAATGAGCTAAACATATGTTAAAGGTGTCCGGATATTTTAAAACACCTACCTTGAGTGAGAATCTTGCTTATGTTTCCCATGAGCTGCTAATTCGATGATAAATTCTGATAGGTTGAGAATGAAGTTTCTTTCTATACAATATTCCTTACATAAGATCACCTCTGGATTTTACACACTGTTGGTTATTATTGCTTTATGTTGGTTTCTGCCAAACCATTATACTCGGTAAGTGAAACGTTTTCTTCCCCTAACCAGTTGTGAGTAATTAATTAATTTTTCAGGTACTGGACTTATGCGAATAATTTTGGATGTTCATTCAATGGTACGATGCGGTCCCGAACCTATCATAACTTGGGAAGTTATGAATTTCAGAAAATCAGCGGAGTCATATCAAAAAAGGTTGATGGAAGCTGGAGTTGATTCACATGTCTTAGATGAAGCCACAGCTGCATTCATTGTCTCAGTGATTGAGAATATGGGTCCACCTGCTGTGCGATTGTGTCACAAACAACCTGGAATTTACTATCATCTCCGTGATTTAGGTGATCTATTTTATGAAGCTAAATTTATTCACATGATTCGAGATGGCAGAGCAGCAGTGTTTTCAACCGTAGCGTAAGTTAACAAGGCATGTTGGATAACATACAAGTGAACAGTATTATGATTGTCATTTATTGTTATGGAGAATTCGGATAGAAATTGACCTGCGATTTAACCGTATCTTGAGCACACATCCTTGTTGCATGCAGTTGGTATATTCCCTTAGCATTCAAACACAGTCAGCTGAAAAGTGTAGCAGTAGCTGCGTTATACTGACGTTTCTTCAGATATTGGTAATTAAAATCAGATATTGTAAATAGATAACAATTTTTAATTAGACTGTCTTCAAGTCATACTCTTAAGCACATTAGTCACTCGCTCGTTTTCTCGCTATCACTTTATATATAAAGCGCTAAACAACTAGGTGTGTTGGTCAATGATAACAAGGATGTAAGCCAGAATGTTCATAAAAGTAGTAACTTAGATCAGGATAGTGATAGTAGTGGCAAAAGCAACAATAATATAAATGTTGGTCATAAAAATGAAATCGCAGATACCTCAAGGACTAAAATAGATAAAGCAACTTGAAAAACTATACTATGTACCTAAAGAATATCCGTTACTACTAGCAGAAGCTTAAGTAATTTTGACTAATAGTATGAAAACAGTAAATATGACGAAAAGCATAAACTAGGTTAGTTAATTCCACTGTGTTTGAGCAAGGTAGGGATATAGCGCGTAAAAGATCCCTCTGAAGATGAGGATTAAGGTCATTGGGTCATATTCCCATGTTTCAAGCTATGTGTATAAGTTCGACCCTCGAAATCTTCGGTTAGTGATATGAATGCCTATGAATGTTTTGGTCTTCTACTGTGCAACCAATACCAACGAAATGCAACAAGACTGAGCTCATTATCATTTTCAACCATTTTTTCCCTAGTCAAGAATACAGATGCTTAGTATGCCATATGAAAAGTTGTTCGGTTGTCAGTCGTTTCTACACAGTTATAAAGCTGAAATTATAAATGTACGTAAAGATAATAAAACCAGATAATTCACCATTCTACTTCCTATCAACTAGAAAATTATAAGCAGAGCTTTATAGCATTAAAAAGTCTTCAAATAGCTGTAGTTAAACTTTGATGTGAAACATTGTTCGTTGTACTTTCACTGTAATAAAGCTTTAGTCACAATTAAACAGTTCGCGACTAACAACTTCATTCCAGTTTGGCTACATGAGTATTTTTGAAGATGACAGATTAACCTGTTGGGTTCATTGCTTAATAGATATATTCCTAATTCTGTGGTGTTTAATCATCACAGCATATCTTTTTCGTTCCGACAGCATAATATTTGACCAAGCTTATTTTTTGACTGAATAGGTTCCAAACCACAGAAATGTATCTACTAACCTGTTGATTTGATGCTCCTGATTACACTTCTGATGACTAAATCGCCCTGTCTTCTGATGAACAAAGCATTCATGAAGTGTAAACTATTTCTGACAAAACAGAGAAGTTTACATGTGTTAAGACTCATTGCCAACACCAACGTCAAGTCAGTGCTCTTGTATGGCTCAGAGACTTGGCGCGTCACGAAAGGCATTTCCAATAAACTACAGACATTCATCAACAACTGCTTACGCTCGCTGCTGAAGATCAGATGGCCAGTAAAAATAAGCAACAAGGAACTCTGGGAACGAACCAACCAAGAACCTATCACGCAACAAATATGCAGGAAGAAGTGGAGATGGATTGGCCATGCACTGAGAAGGCCGACTGAGGACATCACGCGTCAGGCCCTCGAGTGGAATCCCCATGGGAAGCGACGAGTTGGACGTCCGAGGGTGACATGGAGGAGGTCGTGCGAGGAGGAAATGAGAGCTTGTGGGCTGTCATGGGACCAGGTTCAAAAGATCTCAGAGAACAGAGGTCACTGGAGGCGTGCTACTGAAGCCCTATGTTCCACTAGGAACCCAAGGGACTAATAAATAATAAATAAAAATAAATAAGACTCATTGCCAATAATAAAAATTGTTCAGTAAAATTAAGAGTCGAACATTTTCAGCTAGTCGATGATTATCTTCAAAAATTCATTATCTGGAGTATACTTTTTCGCTGAAGAGGTTGGGGAATTTTGTAAAAATAGGCGTGATGGAGAAACTATAACCACTTTACCTGTTTATCGGTGCATGAAGATGTTCTTCATTCGGTTAACCGCCTGGATTTCAACCAGCAGCCTCAAATCATGACTAACAAAAAGAAGTTTCAGCCATCAGGTAGCATCGTCAGCTGTCAAACAATACGTGTGCATCATTGCTTAGAGCATAAACGTTCACTTGGTTGCTGAGACATTTCATTTAGTTCAGTTTAGTTTATCAGCGATATGTTATTGTCTGAGTCAAAGTGTACAATTATAGCACTAGTCAAAGCACCTCTTCGAAACTAGGGCCTAAACATTTTGCATTTCTTTAACATCTGCTATTCTGGCAAATGCTGAAGTAACCAATAAGATTTCGGTATATCAGTTGGGAAAGTAGTTTTCAATAAAATATAGAAGACTAATTGGTTATCTCAGCAGTTGCTAAGGTGGTCCTTAATGTTACTCGTTTACAGTAACATTCACAGTCTAATACATGTGAAAAAATTCGAAGATGCTGAATACATTGTGCTGTATGACGTTTTTTTGCAACGGGTTTAGAAACTGGAGAAGACACCTTTTCAACTACTTGGATTGGTAAATGAAACGTCTCAAACTAGATTGAGTGGGACCTTCGAAGTATGCTCCTTAGTTAGGCACTTCATACTCTCATGGTATGCTGAATACAGTTGCCTCGAGTACTATCTGTACATGTAGACTCTGAAATTATCTACATGCATTCCCACTCCTAAAGTGTTGGTTAGTCGTTTCTCTGCTTTTCCATGTAAACCTACATCTTCATCAAGTACTCACATTTCGCAGTGTTTCTCGATATTTTTGCATCAGCAAACTATTTATTTTGGGATAACTCATAGTTTTGAAATTTCAGTAACTGTTAGCTAGTGCAACTTCGAATCCATCAAGTTGATTGTCAGCTGATGGAATCAAATAGTATAACAACAATTAAATCATCAATAGTTCTCAGACTGATGTCAGTCAGTCGGTGATGATGACCACCTTGAAATCATCAGTCAATCCCGACAAACCTCAAAATCGCATTACTTCATGGTGCTCACTAGTGACATGCTTCAAGGTGGACTTGTTGAAGTTCAAACGAGAAGTGGTGACCTGTGGTGTCAGCAAGTTAGTTAGGTGTGAGCACAAATATTAACTGACAGGATTGTAGGATAGTCGCACCATAACTCGAACTGAAGGAAGTAGGAGAATATGAACCGCTAGAATCCTACCTAGTGGCTGAAAGATAACTTGGTTGCCATGAGACCTGATGGTCCTATATGTGGCTACTGGTAGGATGATGAGTGTGTACTGCTGCACGACAAAATGACTATCCAGTGCTCCAACGTTTTCAATGGTTCTCTACCTAGTGTCAGTCCATGATGAATTCCACTCATAAAATGAGATCATTTTGTCATTCAAAATAGAACCGCATTATTCACTACAGACAAGTTGAACAACTGATCGGATAGCCGATTATTCACACGCAGTGAATACCCAAGAGAATGTGAACATCGATTCACGTGTATGTAAATCTGACGGATGATTTGGTTCAGCAAGTATAAAGACTGGATTGCAAGTCATATCATTCAGTAGCTATGATAAACACATGAAGACTCATCAAAAGATGGATGCCTAGCCGTCTGAAGATCCAATGAACATTCTAGATTAAGCATCGCGTTTGGAGTCTTACTAAATACGTTGACAATGAAAGCTCAATCTTTCTGAGTCATTAAGGTACTACTCCAGTTATTCATTCATTCATTCATGCGTTCACAAGTTTGACATGTTGGTGAAGGAACTAGACATTGGGTAATTTCAGTGTAACTTTAACCTTCAATTTGAATTCCTTATCATTTGATTGGAAGATAATCATGTGATTGAGTGACTGATTCAGAGTTTCATAGAGATCACTATCAGTCATGGAGGATTCCAAAAATTTCTTGATGGTTGGTGGAGAAACCGAAGGAGAATCAATGGAGGGATATTTTGCATCGCAATCTGATTACACTGCTAGTATTTTTAGACCTGAATTGTAAGGGGTTAAGAAAGGTGTTGGATTGCATAGGCCTTTCCTATCCATGGGTGACAGATTCACACTCCCTTTCAACCACTGGGTATGACTTTGTATACGATTTGGAGAGAAGATTGTGTGGAAGTGACTTGAACAAAGGTGACCAAATAATCCTAGATGAACCTGTTGCCTCATTTGATTTTGCAAAGATTGCTTATCAATGGGCTTCTTCTTCACAGATCTAAGGAAGAATAAGCATCCCGTTACAGCAAATAAACTGAATGATATTCTGCTGTTTCCTGTTCAACTTGCTATGGTGAACTGACAAGTTAGTTTCTTGAAAAGCTGTAGAGGGAAACATGACCGTACAACACTGGTTTGGAAATACGTCCGTCGAAATCAGATTCATCAGAACCACGTTTCTGTGAGTGGTCTAACACAAAGATTCTCCTGGTTAATAGTTAAGTATACTGCTACATATCACTTTCGCATCCTCCAGTTGTTTAAGTCCAGTTATCAGATATTCACCGTGATTATGGAGAGAGATGGTACGTGCAAGAACTTTACTCTCTTTGTATATTGTAATTCGACTTTGCTAGGATATTGGTGAATACAGTGGCCATTTCCACTTCTAAAAGAAATTGGTAGAAGTTGAATCAAACGTTGTCAATCATTCACTGCACCATAGTTGTGTTATCTGGCATTCATGACATGATTTAACTGTTCACTTAATGAAAACATATCCACCATCTACAATGTGATGTTGATGTAGTAACCTGTTGAAGTAGTGGTAAGTAAGTGGAAGACTGTCATCAATATGAAATCAGATTTTCTGAACACTCCACATTGTTTGTATGGTTGCAAGGTCGTAAAAAAGACTCATACCTGTACACCTAGATACAATTTATTGATGCCTGTTCAGTCCATGAAACGGCTACCCACAAAAGTGAACTTGTGCTTCACCTTAGTGTGCGTAAACAATTATATATTTCATAGAGGATAGCAGGTAGTCAGGCAGTTAGTTCAGTGTTTGTCATCCAGTTTGTGAGCTCTCATCAGTACAGTATGACAATACAACAGTTTTTTTGTTGTCAGCACTCACCAACCACACACACACACACATATTCGATGTGCGAGTACTATCTATTTGTTGAGATGGGTAAGGATTCAGTTAACCGAGATGATCTTATCAACCTGTTGACTAATGGATTGGTTGATTTCAGAAAACTGACTGAATACTATCAAGAGTAATAGTAAACATTCCTGGAAATGAACATCTTTGTTTGAAACAGTTTGATCCCTTTATGAATTTCTAAAGAATGATGGGTAGAGGTGACCTGTTTGAATTGTCCAGTGTATTTGAGTAACACACTTCCAACAATCTGGTCATATGTATACTTATCTAATGTATCTATATAAAAGTTGATCGAGAATTGGAAAGGTTGAGAAAATGAGAAGAGATCGACTGGAAAGTCAGATTAACAATAATTATTGATAATGAATTCTCATTTTCTTCAAAAATGATTTCATTCACTAATTGCGGTTAAATGTATTCAATATACTAATTTTTATTCGCATCTAAATATATATAGGTAAATATTGAGTGGATGTATGTCATTTGTTAGTTGGTTTGTTGTTCACACTGAGTAGTTATGAATAATCGGTACAAGTTCATATGTCACTGAAAAATGTAGAATGGTCAATAGTGAGTGTGTGTGAATGTGTTTATGTAAGTTGTGGAAACTGTCTTCTTTCCTGTACAGCAATACATGAAAGTAGTTTATTCGTAAACAGTCAGTAATTGTCATTGTTATTGAAGCTTCAATTAGCAAAGGTTATCATAATTCTCAGATTAATGTATATACCTTGGACGGATCCATGAAACCATCCATATGCAGAAAACCTATATGAACAGGACAGTATTTGAACTGTCTTAGCTTCTGTTCTGTTCAGTACAGGCGAGCCTTAGTTTGTTGCTCATTTAATAGAATTCAACGAGTATGCGTAGATGATGCTTTGGATTATGAGAGGAGAACATTGACTGGAACCCTGTTGGAAAATATCTATCCATCAAAATTCATTGGGTAGTACAAAGTAATCAGAGAGCCAAACTTGTCTTCACTTCGTCCCAAGACAGATGTCTTCATCAGTCCTCTGTACCAAGATGAATCTCATTGTGCAATCTTTAGGCAGAGACTTAACACTTCTGTTGGAGTGACTTAAAGTGCAGCTAGTGTTCGATCAAGAGAAACCACCATACCTGAATATTCTCTCAAACTGTTAGAGCATGTGAACAACAATGCCACATCCCATTGCATCTACCAATTCAAATGTATATGTGGTGAAACATACATGAGGAGGACTCATAGATTTATGCAAGTAAAGACGTGGAAGCATATTCTGAAGTGGCTTCAGAATCAAGTTGAATCAGCTGACCCATGAATGTTGTTAGTGTCAGATGACTCAGTTTGTCTACTCAATCAATTAAGGCAGTGTTTTGATGCTCTTGCTTGCAAGGATCGATGAGTTCTACCGATGTATATGTGATTGCATATACAGTAAAACTGCTCAATGCAGTGTGGCATGACATCATTGTTGACATGTTTCAAGTGCTTGATAGATGTATTGCTTCACTGATTTCAGTTATCCTGACCTCATCCACTTCTCACTGTTTTCAAATATCTACATCCTGTCTCTGTCTCAGCATCAATCCGTGATAGTTACCCATGTACTTGGGCTTCATATGAATGACTTTCTATGAATCACAGTGAACTGAATGTTTGAGCTTTCCAACAGCTTTATGGCTGTTGACAGATATCCCGGATATTTATTCTCAAGTAATCTCAATGTTAGCAGTCTCATCTTCTTCGGCAAAGTGTTGAGCGTGTGGATTCGTTCGACTCTGTTGAATAAATGTGTGAGCAGGCCTTCCTTGTAATGAACTAGAGAGAAACAATGATTGTTGATATAGTGTCCCGACTGAATGGATTTCTTGTAGACAAGCCGTTTCATCAATTCATCTCGGTGTGAGCATAAACCAGCAGTTATTTTCCTCACTTTACCCATGTTTAAACTATGTCCTTGTGTACTTCATCCAACCGATCTTAAATGAAAGCAGTGTAACTTCAATTATCACCCATGACCAGGATGTCATCGACATAGGACGAGCTCTGTCAATAGTATTCTCAGATGCGTTCTCAGAATATAATGCAGAAGTGATGACTAGAACAGAGCTGAAGAATTCAGTCATAACGACACCATCAATCTGAAGAAATCGTCTACTCTCTACTGTGTGCACATGTAAGCAGAAAGTGATTGTAATGAGGTAGAAAGAAGAAGAGGTAACTGAAAATGTTGTTTGAAAATATCTGTTTGTGTCAGAAGAATATTGAATGACGAAACCTTGACAAGAAGGAAATCCATAATTTCATTTTAAATGTGAATGATATCAAGAAATGTAGTCGGTTAAGATGTACTTTCTGACACATAGTTACTGCAGTTCCGCCCTAGATTTCTCCCAATGAATATTAGACAGTGAAATAGTGGTGTAGGAAACGAGAAGACTGAGACGTAGGAAGGAATGTGTTTGATTGGCATCTTGTACAGTAGTCATCAAATATTGTACACTTCCCACTGAGCCAGTCATTTGCATAATGTGCTTTATCTCCTCTTCCGCTTCCATCTTGATTTGCTTTTAATACGCCCACATTGTCTCTTGTGTTCCTCTTGGCAGAATCTCTATTCCCTATGATTTCTGCCGCTCTCTCAACATATACCAGTCATATCCATCTTGATCAACAACGCCCACTACATTATTACTTAGTGAATGGTGTTTCGAGTATAATTTATTACCTATAATTACATCACAGTAATCACATAACTTTGTGGTGTCATCTTTATGCCTCTGGTATCTTACTGGCAACACACTTTTCGACAACTTTGAAATCGATATACATCACTGCAATCACATTTGTGAGGTGTTCATTGGATAAACGAAGCATCAGTTATCAATCTCTCTCACTCTCTCTTTCGCCACCTACCTAAGTCACCACTCAGAACTGTTAGTCTACTTCATCCCATTGCGTTACAGCTTGATTGATTGACTGACTGAGTATATATATATATATATATATATATATATATATATATATATATATATATATATATATATATATATATATATATGATAGGATGCATGGGTATGGCTGGGCCTCTTTCTCCAGATTTCTCATCTCACTGTGGTCTAGCGTTACGCATCTGTCTAGGTTTCTGTTTTCTGCTGACCCAAGTGACTCCAGTCAGCATATGTAACCAGTCTACGACCTCAGTCATTACATGAAATTCAGTAGACTGGATTGGTTTGTTTGTTGGTTTGTGTGTTAGGGTCGATCGGTTGGTCTTGCAGGTAGACTTTAACTCAATCAGCTTTGCACGTGAAGACCACTCTAATTGTGGCCTTACTGAAAACCCTGAGTAAAGCTTCCAATGGTAACAGTATGGACGTCGTTGAATGCTCTTTTATGGTCTCGTAATAACCACAATTGCTACTACTATTACTGTGAATTGTGTCTGTTATTGTATTATTAGTAGTAATCCTTTGGCTACTCCTAACACGTTCTCAGATAGATTGACAGTATATTTGTTGGGCAACCTCTCCTGGTTAACTAGTTCACTAGTTACTAGCCGGTCCTCAGCCCGGGTAAAGAGGGAAGGTTGGGCATTCGGCTAGCAACCCTACACCGTAAAGCAAATCTAACCACCTTAAGAAACTTCAAAGCACAAATGAAATATAAAAAGTAATAACAAATTAATTCCTCGATGGAATCGGAGTGGCGAAATGACGCCAGTTGGTGAGAGCCTGCTTTCGGGAAGCCAATTGGCCGGGCCGATGTGTCTTCTCTTCTCTCCCTAGATGAAAGGAAAGCGGGAGTAAACGTGGGGACATGGAATAACCACACGATGTTTGAACCCAGCATGGCAGGCCAGATTGCAAACGAGATGAAGAAGTATCACATTGAAGTGCTTGGAATTTGCGAAAGCAGATGGAATGGGAGTGGACTCTGCAAACTGTCAACTGGAGAATCAATAATCTACTCCGATATTGTCACACAGACGACAACCACGAGCACACTGAGTTTTGGAGTGGCTATCATGATGTCCCCTTCAACAGCATCGAAGGCCCTCATGCAGTGGGAACCAATCTCCTCCAGGATGAGGATCATGACATCAAGGTTCAACTCAAAAGGAAGGAAGGAAGGTCACAATCATACTATGCTACGCCACACACCTACAAATAATGCAGATGAAGAGAGATAAGAAGGAGGAATTCTACAGACAACTTCAATCAACACTGGACAAGACATCACTCAAGTTGGCGATATCAAAATTCTAATGGGTGTGGGGGGGGCGACATGAATGCCAAACTGGGAGGGGACAACACAGGAAGAGAACTAACCATGAGCTGAGAAGTGCTCGGTGAGGTGATGAACGAGAATGGAGAATTGCTTTCAGAATTCTGTGCACTCCACGATTTGGTGATTGCAGTGAGGCAGTGTGTTCAAGCACAAGGGTATTCAGAAAGCCACATGGATTTGATTTCACCAGACACCTGACACACTAAAAATCAGATCGACTTTATCTCAATCTCAAGAATGTAAAGACACAGTCTATTTGACACAGGGTCAAGAGGAGGAGGAGCAGATGTAGGTTCACACCACTCACTGTCTAGTGCAAGGAACCTTCAAAATCAAGTTAAAAGCCTTCAATTCAAGGAAGCTGGTGATAGACTGCAGTTCAAGTGCAACACTCGGAAACTGAAGGACGAAACTACAAATGAAATCTTCAATGCAGCCAGTCATCAAGACAAAATGGGAGATATCGAGGAACATCCCTGAAGAAACCTGTGTGGAAGAACACTGGAAGTCTTTGAAAGCTATGTGGAAAGAAACCTGCACAACAGTATTAGGAAGGAAGAAGAAAGAAGACAAGGAATGGATCTCGACGGATACCTGGAAGCTGATGGAGGAGAGGAGGATGGTGATGGTGAAGCAGAAGATGAACCAGTGCAGTGCAAGGATGCTCAACGACAAGAGGAACTCAGTACAATGTATAAAAGACTACACTGGACAATGAAGTGAATGCGAGTGCACTGAAAGACAAAAGACACTTCTACGAAACACTGGTAAGTGAAGCAGAACAGACTGCAGGTAGGAGAGATAGAGACCTGACAACATTGTATCAAATAACCAGCTTGCTATCTGGAAGGGAAGAGATCAACGCAGACAAAACCAATAGAAGATGATGACGTAAAGTTAATTACGAGAGAAGAGAAACAAGGGAAACAATGGGCTGACCACTTCAAGAAGCTCTTCAACCGACCACCACCACCTGCACTTCGTCCAGAAATACCACCAGCAACCCAGCCACTGAACTACAAGTGAACATAAATCCTCCAACAAAAATGGAAGTCCTGAACGCCAAGCCATAAAGCTACTGAAATGTGGGAAAGCAGCAGGACCAGGGGGAATTTCTCCAGAAGCACTAAAAACAGACTCAGATACAACAGTGGACATGCTCACACCACACCACTATTGCAGAAGGTGTGGAAGGAAGATAAGTACCTGCCAGTGGATTGGAAGAAGGGTTACCTTGTCAAACTCCCGAAGAAGGGCAACCTCAGTGTTTGCAGGAACTGGTGCGGAATCACTCCTCTGTCCACCCAGAACAAGCAAAATATTAAGCCACATCATCGTGGAGAGGCTGAAGGATGAGCTAGATTCAAAACTACGACCGGAACAGGCTGGCTGGCTGGCTGGCTGGCTGGCTGGCTGGCTGGCTGGCTGGCTGGCTGGCTGGCTGGCTGGCTGGCTGGCTGGCTGGCTGGCTGGCTGGCTGGCTGGCTGGCTGGCTGGATTCATGAAGTACAAATCATGTACAAATCAAATTGCAACGCTACACTACGCATCATCATAGAACAGAGTATGGAATGGCAGTCCAGTCAACTCTCTAACTCAACTTTATCGACTTTGAGAAGGCCTTTAACAGTGTCGACCGAGAGGTAATTTGGAAACTGCTTCATTACTACGGAGTACCGCAAACCTTTATCAGCCTCATTCAACAACAGCTATATGAAGACACCACATACCAGCCAAGTAATTCACAATGGGAGGCTCAGTGATGCTGTTGAAGTGAAGTGAAGACAGGAAGGAGTAAAAAAGGTTGCCTACTATCCCCATGATATTCCTGATTGTGGTCGACTGGACTGGATCATGCAGCAAACAGTGGGGAGCTGTGAGAAGAGGGGGATACGCTGGCTGGACAGTGGAAAAGAACCTAGAGGATCTGGATTTCGCCAACGATGACTTGTGTCTGATGTCACACAAACTTGAAGATGTACAGGCGAGAACTAACAAGTTGGCAGAAGAGGCAGGGCAACGAAGGAAGACGGGACTTCAAGTGAAGTGAGTGTAGAGAAGATAGAGGTGATGAAGATACTGCACCAACAACTCCAACAACAACAACAACAACAACAACAAACTCCAATCACTATCAACGGGAGAAACTGAAAGGAAGTAACCTCCTTCACCTATCCAGCCGAGGCTGCACTGTTTTAACTACAGGTGGCGACACAGATGAGGACGTCAAAGCAGCCAGGATCGGAAAGACAGCAAGACAGGCGTTCATTAACCTGAAACCAGTGTGGAGATCTTCTGCACTCCCTCCACTCAGCATGTGGAACAGCATCCGGATTTTCAACACCAACACCAACGTCAAGTCAGTGCTTCTATGTGATGGTTGAGAGACTTGGCGCGTTACGAAAGGGATTCCCAATGAACTACAGACATTCATCAACAACTGCTTACGCTGGCTCGCTACTGAAGATCAGATGGATTGCCAGAATAGTGAGAATAAGCAACAAGGAGCTGTGGGAACGAACCAACCAATAACCTATCGCTGAAGAAATATGCAGCAGGAGGAAGTGGAGATGGATTGGGCATGCACTGAGAAGGCCAACTGGGGACATGACTCGTCAGGCCAGTCGGTCGAGTGGAACCCAGATGGGAAACGACGAGTTGGGCGTCCGAGTTGAGGGTGACATGGAGGAGATCGTGAGACGGGGAAATGAGAGGTTGTGGGCTGTCGTGGAGCCAGGCTCAAAAGATCTCAGAGAACAGAGTTCACTGGAGACGTGCTAATGAAGCCGTATTTTCCATTGGGAACCCAAAGGACTAATAATAATAATATTTGTTGGGCAGTGGTAATTCTTTTATACGTTTTCTCTCTTGACATCAATTCTCCGGCTTACCAATCATCTATCATGTTGTGTTTTGACTTAAGCATATCAACAATCCTGTCATAAGTGAAATAATAGTGGATGACCTGATATCAATGTATCAATTCGTAGTTTCACTGAACTTTCGATTGACATCAAATAATGCGATTTTAGGTGAGTGACATCGAAGTGAAACCGAACTGAGATCAGACTTGAGCAGTTAGAGATCTCCTCACTTGTATGGAATATCAAGATGGAACGTGCACTTTGTAAGTAATTCGCAAATTAATCACACGACATCGGAATCCCCTTGTATTTACTTCAAATCTCTTCAGTTTTTACGTGATGAAATAGTTTTCTGTGAATATGATCACTTCGAAAGCTGTTGGCAGTCTACACTAACTTGACTTTCAACAAGCTCTGATCAACGGGATTTGGAACAATGGTTTAAGTTGATTGTATAGATTTTAAACAGTGTAGATGAGGAACACGAAATTCCGATTTGAGGCGTAAAGCCTGGATGTGAGACGTGGGTAGTTTGAAGTTAGAAAGATTAGTGGTGAGTCAGTTCAATTAGACGGAGAGATAATTCACCTAAATTTCACTATGGATAGAACTTCTCACCACTCAATCCAGACTGACTATATTCTGAGGACACAGAACTACCAATATTCCAAGAATTCTGAATAACAATCAAGCAGATAGATCCAAAACAGAAATGTGATGCATTGACTTATTGTTAAAGCAGTTCTTTGTTGTCATTTTCTATATTAAACAAATTTTCAAACTACCTTAGCAACGAAATATATTTTGTAATATATTTTTGAGATTTTACAAAATATATTTTATTTATAATTCAATTACTCAATGCTCAACTTGTTCAGCTTCATCAGGTCAAATTTTTATTCTGAAGTTTACAAATACCATACCTTAGCAACGATGACTGATTGGTAAGGTGCAGTTCTCAAGTTGAAAGAATTTTCACCTAAACTCAACATTGTAAAGTGTATTTACATAACCCATCGAGGACCTGTCCTCAAATTTATGGAGGCTTTAGTGCTATTCATTTGCTCAAGCCACCTTCCAGTGTTCCTAATCCATTTTTCATCACATTTCACCTCATTTGGTCAGTTCTCATTGAAGCAGAGGTCAATGCACTCTCTTTTACTATTGTCATGCTGACCTTCAATTTGGCCTTTTCATTTGCATAACAGCATTCTCGCACTCACAAGAAGTGCTGAGTAACTTTTTGCTTACTCCTGTTCAGTCTTCAAAGGTCACTATGCTATCGGAAATGAATTCAGTCTGTTGTTGTAGATTTATGCAAAGAACAATTTAGACTGCTTATGAGCCAAAACTTGTTGTGTAAATAATGTAGTTTGATGTTTATGGAGATTTCACTTTGAAGGCGGTGTTTGTCACGAAGTGATGTAATTTGGAGAACATCTGAAAACGTGGGAGGACTGCATAGCTGTTTCGTTGTAGTATGGGTCCTCATCAGTACGCATGACCAACACTATAAAGCATTAAACTCACAAGCTTCGGGTTTCACACTGGAAGTGTTGACCAGTACTATTTGGCTAATGCAAGTTACCTATGAGGCTTAAAATAGCTGTATAGTCTAATGCAAACTGTTTCAACTCATTCATGCTAAATGTTGAAGTAACCATTGCATAAATTTTTCTCATTGGGCTTAGCCACCAACACGTTGGTGATATGAAAAGTGTATTTACATTCTGTGTTTTGTGAAGCTTTAAAATAAATCACAAATTAACAGAATTGGAATATGTATGCCTTTGCCTGATCGTTGCACATAACTTTCTTAGGAAAATCTAGTGACATGAAGGTTTTAATCATCAGTTTACTACATCACATGACGAAAGATAGACAGATGAGAACTTTGCTTTAAAATTCCATCTCAACACGAGGCTTCAGAGCAACCAGCATCGAATATGACTGATCACTTCGATCACTAATTATGGGGGCAAAAGTAGGTTTTATCAGAATAGCGTGTTGATCAACTGCATTTCTTCAAGACAATAATGATAGCGAAGAGGACAATTCCATTGAGTACACAATCTTTAGTGTATTGCTCAGCCATTCCTCAAAAGACACAATCTATTCCAATTTAGAAGTTTCACTACGAACTGACTGCTTTCCGGGTAGTATCCATCGTGGACTGAAATCAGTTGGAGAACCATATACCTCCAGATTGACTTACTGTCTACTACGTGTGGGTGACATGGATTGATATGGATTTCTCGAAGATGCGATAATAATTTGCGACCTGTGGAGTTAACGAAGTTAGGTCTGAGGACAAATATTCACTGATGGTATTAATGGTAGAAGTAGAGAAACAAGGATTCTTGGATTCCGATTCAACCACTCAGTGGTAATGTGCTCACCACGAGGCCTAACAGTTTCGAGGCTGATCCATGACTTCATTGTGTGTGTGTATGTGTGTGCATAGCTGACGAGTCACTCACTGTAATGGAACAGCTGCTCAGTCCTTCGAGGTTTCCAATGACTTCTCAACTGATGCCAATCCACAATGAAGACTACTTTGAATACACGAAGTAAATTAACTACAAAATGGCAAGTAGATGGATTAAGGGTCTTTCTTATCAGGTCTTCTCACCTATTCAAATTATTTTGACAGTGTGGGTAATAAATAAATAGAAGGGGTTAGTGTAATCAATGAAAAAGTAAACTATCGAGAATACGCAGAGTAATAAAAAGTTGAATGCACATGTATTCACTTTACTACTATCAATGTAAGCATACTTGCATTCAACAGATACAGGAACATATTATTAAAAGATTCCAACTAATGGTGTGATCACGGGCAGTAATTTTGTTCGAATTATTACGACAATAAAAGCTTATCATTGTGTGTGTGTGTAAACTTGTCATTAAAAGCCACCTATCTATAATACACTAAACAGCCTGTCTGTCACATTATACTTTCATCTTATTCTAACGAGTTCTAATCAATGAGAAACAACATCTTATGCAGTCAATAAAAAATATTCTTAATAAATGAGAAGATTATAATTGTTACTTAATAAAAATTCTTTGGACAGTGGTCATTGGAAGATGGTGAGCGAAGAACGACGTTGACAGTGAGAAAGGCTGTAATTTGTCATCTTTCACTGGACAACAGTTCCCTAGATTGAGTTGTAGCCAATAACTTTGATAACGAATCCTCTGAAAGGTGAAATTTTCAAACCCCTTTTCAACATTTCACAGACATGCGATATTCTCATTTTGTGATCTAGTTTTCAATGCCTTGAAATGTTTCAAACTCGTGTGTCATGTCGTCTGCTAAATGTCGCTGGGGATAACATCCTAACAAGAATTTAGATTGTCCCCTTAGTTCCTGTCTGCTACTTGTCTCAAGCAGGACTGCTTTTGGCTAATCATCTACGTCTTCGAATTACATTATCCAAATTCATAAAAGTGACTAATTGTTTCTAATCATATACGTCTACTTAATTACCATTAAGTAGGTAGTTAGTCAACATACGAGGAAGGATTGTGAGCATTCGTATCAACGGAACTACAGAAGAACGCATTGATAAATGAGTTCCCCAACTGCTCCATCGGTACCAAAATATTACAGGTTTCTTGCTTCAAAAGCAGCTTTCGAAATAGATTACACTGTGTTCTTGCATCAAGTGAAAGAAGTCAAAATTTATCACAACTGAAATTCATCTTTCATAACAGTCGAATCCAAGGATAAATAAAGGTGTTGCTTTAAATACTTTCTGAGACAAAATGCATAAACCTCGAAGTATGCATGACCTGATTTGCTGATCTCCATTGAGTGAAGATAATTCTGTCTACGATCGAGAGGAATTGTGAGAATTGAGTTGTCATCTATGTGCTTGTGTCATTTGACTATGATTAAATAATGCAAATGTTATCTTATTCCACTTCCCGTGTGTGTGTGTGCGCGCGTTTGCGTGTGCGTGTGTGTATGGAATAAGAAAGAAGAGGAAATGCTGAGATGCGCTGCATCTTATGTTGCAAAGTTTTGAGCTCTTCAAAGACAAAAGTGAAACTGAATAAAACAGTCTTCTTTCATTTGTCAAATCTTTTGCCTAAAAATACCTTGTTACACAGTTTTCAGTAACTTAAAGATCCTCATAGATTATACAGAACAAGGATAATTTGAGTGGACAATTGTTTTCAATAGGATTCTCCTGAGGATCGACATTTGTAATCCGATGAGAATAGTTGATATATGATAGCCAATGTAAAGCACAGCATAAAATTATTTTAATCTACAAACAGTCAGTGTAATGGGTGAATAGAGATCCGTAAAATTTTTTAACAAAATAAATCTGTTTTGCTATATCAAGTAATCGTGTTCGACTGATGGAAACCATAACTATCAGTGATACTCGAAATCATCATTGTGGGCGTAACTATTCAGCTAGTGAATAGGCTGCTGAAATTCCGTTATCCTATACATAGATTTTCAATTCTGAGTGGAGATAGGTTGACTGATTGTTTATTTTGTAGGTAACATCTGAATTTCAAATATTTTATCAAACGCTTTACCAATTATAGATTTCTTGTAAGGTGTGGATCGTTATAAATTGGTTTTTTCTTCAAGTTCTATCATGATGTACGTTACAACTTCCTTGTTAGACGGGCAGTGTTCTCAGTGGTTAGGGTAATTTACAATTGGATATACACTAACCAATGAATGTCGACAATTCACAATCTAAGAAAAAGGGACGCTGAAAGGCAAATCTGCAAAGAGAATTTGAGGGAAGCATCATATTATAATTTGTTGTTGGTGTTAGGTAGTAGTGGAATCCGGTTAGTGTGTATCGTTCTGTTTGGGACTGACCAGTTGAATGCATGAGTAGTCCCGTGAGTTATGATGTTCTCTTTAGAGTTCAAACTCAGTGGCTGTCGCTTCCGAAAAGGACGAAACACGAGTCCTGGATTCTACTGTTATCCACTACCCACAGGTTATTGCATAATGAAAGTCAAGACAATATTGGGGCTTTCATGTGAGAGAGATTTCACCATCGAAGTTTCATCACGTCGACCCAGTATAGTAACGGGATGTCGAAACTAACAACAAACAACTAAACAAAGTATATTTCAACGGCAGTAATCATCACCAAGTGACATTAGTCAGAGAACCATTGAAAACCTAGGAGCACGGTATACCTGTTTCGACCTACCATGAGACTCCTCAGAAGTGCACACCCACGGTCCTGACAGGAACACCATTTTTCTGCTGAGAAAACGTATTTAGTATTGTAATTGTAAGCGCCTTCATAAATCAAGTGACTGAGGAATGCCTCTTTAGAGAACAGGCAGTCAAACCAGTTGTAATAAACTTGTCATTCCTCCTTTCTTTCTTCTCGTACTTTATATTTCTTTTGACTGCATTCTCTTATCTTCATCCGTCAACTCACTACCTTTCTACTTGATGTACTATACTGAGCTGTGGCAACTCGGAACGTTAGATAGCAATGCCTGGTCCCACTTTGATATTGATGATGAATATTTTTGTGTTCATACAACTCATTGTGCTACTAAGCACATCCAGAAATGTCTTTCCCACACAGAATATTTCCTACAACTTACCATCGATAGATTAATATCACTGATCGCAGTATTTTTGCCCCTCTTACGATTTCCAGTCGAAAAATTGACAGTCAATTCTCAAGGTACAATCCAATCGGAGCTATCCATTTATGGCATGATATTACACGGAAAATGATTGATGATTGCAATTATATCGGGTTAAAACGCTGCTTAACAGTCACATACGAATGTCTTGTGTTGTATCCTGAGTTTCAACTAAAGCGAATTCTAAGTAAGTTGGTATACTGTTGAAGTTCTTTGCTTGACAAATATAAGATTATCGACGAGGATATTCATTTTCGACTTCTTATTGTGAGATGAATAAAAAGAGAGAAAGTTGTGATGGTTATTTGGTACTAAACACGTCTCACTATGTTTTGAGAGGTGACACTTTGATTAGATAGACTTAGCTCGAAAGCCGCAAGCTTCTGATAGAGACGTTCTTCTGTACAGATATGAATTACTGGGCTTGACTGAAACCAGTCGATCTTCACTCAACTGATTGTCATTACCCTAATCTACTTGGCTCTAAAGTGCTTCAAATAAAAGTTTAAACCAACTTGTTTGTAATACATAATTAGCCAATGGGACATACTTACTGATTGTTTCTCTAAAGTAAGTGAATGTCAGGATAGAATAATAGTTTCACAAGACATCGACTGATCTCGATATCATGAAGGGAAGACAAAGAGTAATGTAGTCGAAAGTGTTTAGAAATATGGCTAACATCACTTTCGGTTATAATACATTCCTTTAGTTGGCTGAAACTGAGTTAAAATTATTTCAAATATAAACGTTCCTCATAGGATGATCAATTTGCAAATGATTGACAAATTGCACATCCACGTTGAAATTTCTCACAGTTGAGTGGTTTTTCACCTCCTCAAGTATGGTGCCAACAGGGACTCGTTAGGAGACCATCCATCAGTCAAGATCACAAGGTATGATCTCTGACAAAAAAATGTCATGAACTAAGGAATTATGCTACTGAACGAGCTGAGTAGTTAGAATCCACTCAGACTGACCTGTAGATTTCGTCAGTCAGATCATAGTGATTATCTGACCGATTATAGTTTGTTATACATGATCTACCTGCAGATTTAGTGACAGTCATTGCAGTTTAGTTGTGACGTCGGATCCCTTGATTTGCGCATGTTTTGCAGTGATTTCATTGGCTTGTGCTTCACTTCATTTCTGAAGAAATGAAGTGGTCAGTCAATAATCCCTGCGACATACTGGATGAATAATAGCCAACAGTGTTTTACCGAGTTAAGCATGTATACCCTTGTCTGTTCTGCAGGTAGACATTTTTGTGATGAAGTTGAGTGAACGGATGATAGTACACATACGGTGAAATAGGTAAAACTGAAGGCTAAGTTGTTCAGAGTGTGACAAATTTTTCTCCGCCAACTTTGAATTGACAATACTCTAGGTCGGTAAAATAATATCAAGATAATCTATCTTATGTAGTACAGATCAGCATGAGTAATTTCTTACTACTCAGTTTGTTCATGAATATATTTCGTTAGTTAGTAACACTTTTACGTTAGAGGGTACATTTTGTCATCTTGGTTAATCGAATTAGAACAGCAATCCTGTTGACAATACACCTGGGAGGTCGTAAACTATTCAGCTTTAAGAAATATCAATGTGAACTTTGCCATTTGTCAATCATTTGCAAACTGATCATCTTATTTACCATATACCAGTTCACATAAGTCAGGTAGTCAGATTCATGTAATCTGAACCACTTCTTCTGTATGGGCTGAGTTTCTCTGGGTAGACTGCTAATGGTCTTGGTCCGAAATTGATGAATTGGTCATTTCGTGTTCAGATCAGTTTGATTTGGCTGGGGTAATCTACAGATTAGCCTTACCTGTTTCCAACTACTACTAGTTGTAGATAAACGTTCCATTGTCAGGAAAGTCAAGTAAAGGTCAAGGGGCATCTTCTGTTGACTGCCTGTATTCTAGCTTTTTTTATTTTAGTTTGTCAGCACTGAAAACCATCTAGTAATCAAACCTAACCCTTTTTGACAGGAAAAAAGAAGTAAATTGACGGTGTTACTATTAGAAGGGGGGGGGGCACTCATCACAGTTTGATATAACTTTAGTTTCTGTTAAGTCACGAAATATGGATTCATAAGAAACTTCTTGATATTTAGTCTCTTTTAAGAATAAAATGACGAATTAATACTCTGTTTCCCTGAGACAGATATGTGCATGCACCTGGATTATCAAGTGCCTGCTAAGAAAATATATCTATTTTGACATCTGGTAATGCAGCTGCACAGTTTCATAAAATCTGTTGAAGATCCCCTAAATAGCATTGTTTATCTCTGTTAACTGTTTAAAGGCAATCGACAGAAAGCTTTTTGGGATCTAGGTTCCGTGCATGTTGTCACTCATAGATAAGGCCTATCTACAACCTTAATGGAACTGATATACTCGGTGAGGTGCGAACGTGCGTCAGGCAATGTTGCAGTCAGAAACTTTTCAACTGATTTGTTGTCCTCTCGTAAGAATGGACTAGATATAGTGACCAACCAGTGAGGAATGTCCACTTTCTTGTTGCCTAGTCTGGAGTGCTGAGCGAACTCTACCGATCATCTTGTAATGTGAGCTCGAATTACTGAGGGAGATATCAGTTTTATTGAGGTTGTAGACATGCCTTATCGAAGAGTGTCGGTAAGGACGAAATCTTTTTTGGACAAGGTTTCCTACGATTGCCTCAACTGCATTGTGATGCTAGATCTGCTACTTTGCTGACCACGTCATAAATTAATTACGTAAAAAAGTCAAGTCGGTCCCTAGTACTAGACAGTATGGAACTGTTTACTTTCCAGTAACCAATAGATGTTTATCCCCAACAGTATAAAATTTCTGTTTCTACTTTACAGAATTTCTTGATCTACCTTGGGATCCTGTATTGTTGCAGCATGAAAAAGTTGTTCATAACATTTCCAAACTCAACTTGTAAGTACTCATTATTTTTTTATTTATTGATACTTTTTGTTGATTCCTGCAACACAAGTGACTTTAATGACTAACTAAATAGTCTAACGCGTTAAGCAGTGGATACTGCATTCAAATCTGATAGGAAACTACTCATGTGTAGGACAAAACGTAAGTCCAAGACTCCACCTCTTGTGACTACTAAGCAAATAACATTGGTGATAAATTCTGAACAACTCGTTTATTATCTGCCAGTCTTACGTTAAATCATCAGTGACAATAACATTTTATGATTATTATTTTCCCTTGGGTTCCTAGTGGAACATAGGGATTCAGTAGCACGCCTCCAATGCACTCTCTTCTCTGCAGTCTTCCAAACCTGGCTCCACGACTACCCACAAGCCTTCATTTCTTCCTCACATGATCTCCTCTATGTCACTCTCAGCTGGGAGACCCAACTCATCGCTTCCCATTTGGGTCCCACTCGAGGGCCTGGTGCATGATGTCCCCAGTCGGCCTTCTTAGTGTGTGCCCAATCTAATGCATCTCCACTTTCATCTGCATATTTATTGGGTGATGAGTTCTTAATTGGTTCGTTCTCAGAGTGAGTTCATTGTTGCTTATTTTTTCTGGCCATGGTTATGCGTTAATCAGTGATATTACAGAGAAGAGCGGTTGATGATACAGATATCTTTACAAATGGTCAAACTAATTCCGTCTACCAAATCCTGTGCAACGACTGAGGTCTTACACTGGTCACATTTTCTGACTGGATTGATTTGGGTGTATCGGATAACGAAACTTGGTTAGATGTAGAACAGTGGACCGTAATAAAATGCGTAATCTCGAAAAGTGCTCAGCCATAGCCTTACATTTCATTGCGCATATACACACCCACATGCAATCAGGCAACATGATAGAGTAGAATGACGAATCAGCATGACGACTTCGGCAGTTGGAGGGAGGGTGTGAGGGAGGTTGATAACTGAACTAATAACGGAATTGACAGTTCACACGTGATTAAAACGACTAATATCGATTTTAAATATGTGGAAAATTTTGCTGCCAATAAAAAGCAGCAGAGGTATAAAGACAAGACAAGTAAGATGATGGATTTTAAAGGTTAGCCTAGCAACCACTGGAATAATCAGTTAGGTTTCTTTATTTCAGCCCGATAGGCAGTTTTTTTTTCTAAAATGCAGAACTCTGTTTGATTATCCCAGTAGTTATTCGGGTGGGCCTTAGTGTTACCCCAGAAATTTATCTGATTACTCTGATTTTGTGAAAAACAAATTGTGGTTGAAAGGTCATTCGGTAAATAAAACTCATCCACTGTGATATATACATAGAGAGAGCTGGTGATCATCTGGCTAGAATGACTATTAAAAGTCCACAATTAACCTATCCAGCTCATTTGAAACAGAGCATCCACTAACTGATGTATGTATATATCAGTAACATTATTCTTAGGATCTGAATGGAATCAGTGAATAGTCATGTATGAATGTTTATGCCCCCTAAGGTAACATTTGAATAATTTCCCTTTCATCAAGTAATCTAATCTAGAACATTTGTAGCACCCAAGTTGTTGAGATATCATAAGTTCGTTGTCTTTTCTTTCTACTCTGACCATTCAGTCTAGAGGCCAGTACATCACAGTTTATCAAGCCTATATATACAAAGTCATTGGATTCATGGACAAAGAACAGCTCAGTCTTTCCAAGAATGTTTCTTTGGAGATTTCATGAGTACACAAATTTACTGGGAGAAACTGGTTATCTGACCAATCAGATACCTCCAGACTACAAGCAGTTATGCAGAACTATCTATGGTCATAAATAAAACCCTTTTAACCATGGGTTTTCCACATTTTCTATGCATCATTTTCAACTGATTTCGAGATTTATTGAATATATCTGTGAACACTGGAGTATGTATAGTTGATATATGAATTTCCTCCGAAGTCCTTATTTTCCTTTGCGTTGATAGTATGATACTGTATACTTGAAGACTGGTAGTCTAGACTGTCCGATAGAATAATCTAGAGAGATAACCTGTAAATATTGAAGTTGAAGGCAGTGAAAGATGTATGTTAGTGTTTGCACTTGTCTACGTAGCTGAACATGAAAATGTGTGAAACAAGTGCAGTTAATAAAAGTCTAGCCGACAGCCCCTCTCTTTTCATTTATGAAACATGTTTTCAACGGTCCCTTTTTAAGTTTTTCTTGTCTTTACATGGAACGACAAAATGTCGAAAAAGGCAATTTCAAAAAATAAGAAATACTACTGTATACATAAATTCAGTGCTGTGATGAAATAAGAGTTTTTATTTGAAAATAAATTGCAAAATCCTTCTTCAGATGGTAGTTGCAGCTTCCAAAGCTCAGATCAGTTTACTCCATTTAAGCGTGATAAATGCCACTCAAAGGAACGCATTTATTGAATATGTGGTGTGGTATCTTCACAGTAAATCGTAAGGACAGACGACCAAACAGCGAAGATTCTAGACAAAGAAACATATTGTAGTTCAAGAAGGCATTATTTCGCCATTAGAAGATGAACGTGAATGGTCTTTGCAAAAATAACATTCCTTATAAAGTGATGATATTTCATAGTTACTTACAGTTTGTTTGCCTTAATCAGTGTCACTACCTGCAAACCACGTGAAGGTATCATGACATACGGTCATTGGATACACTGTAGGAAATTGTGTTACTATTCTGCAACGTCTGACCAACCCTACCTAACTTGATGTGCTCTACCACCAGCTTAACCAGTACCTTACCTAACGTGTAAGTACTGATAGCGAAACACAAATCAAAAGAACTGGTTTCAGCAATATATTCGAAGAAGTAATATATTTATTTAGAATAAGTGTAGTGGTAATGAATAGATGAAAGGTTTATTCAACTCATCTGGCTAGTGTGGCTGAACTAGAGATTCTGAGTACGTGCGTGATAATCAGCACAAAGGGAGTGCAAAATGGTGCCGAAGCCTGCTCGGTTGTGTGTTCGTCAAAACAAAACTTAAGACACCTAAAGCACCCGGAGGTGAGCCAGAGGTTTATTTAGTTAGTTTGATTTAATCTATTTATTTTAGCCGTAATTGTACTTTTGTGCCAGGAAGGTGCACTACAAGTTATCACCCTCCTACAAGGTTGCTGGGATACCTGCGACCTTCGATCCTAGGAGGCAGCTGTGAGGCGGACACGCAACACCTTCCCATATTGGTGATGGAGTAGGTGACTTGTGGGTCTCCAAAGCTAGTGCAACTGCGCACGCCAACAAGGTATAAAAACTTTGCCTGTAGATACAACCCTTCTCGCAGTGGTGGAAAATGACGCCAAGCCTCCGTCTAATTTTCACTATTGATACTTAATATGTAGGAAAGTCTACAAGGGGGGATATTGGTACAAAGAGAACCTCAAAACGATCCAAGTAGCATCAACAGGGGCTAACTGTGTCCAATTTTTAACGCATTTCCTAGGCTCTACAAGAAGAAAGATAAGGGACATTAGCGTGCTAAGAAAATAAAACCAAACAAATGCGAACAGTGAGGCAAGTACAGAAAAAAAATAATGACCAATCAAGAAAACGTTTTCGAACTTTTAATTGTATTTTTGAGTCCTCAAAGATTTTTGTTTTCTTTTTAAAGTAGTGAACAAAACTGGTGAAAAATTCAGACATGAAAACTCAGTGTTAATGCGTGCAAGGATAAAATAGTTGAAACGCGGAATCTACCATGTGAAGTTGAGTTGGGGCTAATTAATGAAATCGGTATATCGTTTGGGCCAGTGGCCGCACCTCCCAGCGCATGTGGAGGGTACTGGATCAGTGCTGTTAGAGGTGGCCTTTTTAGAAGATTCAAGGTACTCACGACTACACGAGTCTTTTTAGGGGTCTGGCAGCAAGGGTTTCTCTGGTTGTGTCAGTGTAGAGGAAGGTCGGTTGTCTTCCATATACGCTGCCTTCAGACGATCGACGCTTATGGCATCTTGCCATCCTGATCTGTCAATTGATGAAGAACTGTTCTTTCTTGATGAGAACCTTGAAGGGTCCGTCTTATGGTGGCTGTAAGTGTCCACGTACAGCATTACGACGCACAAAGACATGTGTGCAGTCTTGAAGTCGTTTATCTAACTGCACCCATCTACACTGGATTCATGTAGATGGGGGTTGGAGGCGATGCATGTGAAACTTAAGAGCTTGCGCATAACTGTGTATGTCGGTAAGAGTTGGGTCACTACCATCTCAAGCTACCATTTCACTGGGCAAAAGTAAGTTACTATCGTAAACCAACTCAGCAGGAGTGCACTGTTTATCCGTCCTGAGTGTTGGATGAATGCTGAGAAGGACCGACCGCAGAGACTCGGACAGTTTCACATTGTCGACTGTCATTAGTGCACTCTTAAGATGCTGATCAAACCGCTCTACCAAACCATTGGAAGCTCGGTGATATGCAGTAGTGCGAATGCGTTTGCATCCCAACAGATTCATCAGCTTCTGGAAGGTAACAGATTCGAACTGTTGGCCTCGGTCGATTATCATGATGGAAGGGCATCCAAACTGTGCAACCCATCTTTCGACGAAACCTCGACTGACTGTTTCGGCCGTGTTGCCAGACAGTGGAATGGCTTCCGGCCAGCGAGTGAACCTATTGACGCATGTCAGTGGAAGTGGGGCAACAATGTCTAAATGAACATGGACGAACCATGAATCGGTTCGGCGAAAGTTCCAAGTGCGGAATGTCATGCCGATTTATCTTGAAACGTTGGCGTTGAGTGCATAACCGTGTCCACTTTTAAACATCACGGTTGATACCCGGCCTTACAAACCTAGCAGATATCAGTTTGTCAGTAGCGCGTATACCAGGATGCGAAAGACCGTGCAGAGCATCAAAAAAGTGCTTAAGCAAAGGTAAAGGAACAAAAGGTCTGGGTGTGCCTGTGGAGATGTCACATAGGATTTTGCCTTCACTGTTCAGGATCGATATGCGCTGTATCTTCAAAGACGCTGAGTGTTGAAGTTTCTCCATCTTCTCGTCTGAACCATGAAGTTCAGCAATCTTCCGTAAGTCAACCACCTGAGGTAAAGTCGTGGTGTAAACGCGAGACAATGCGTCTGCGACGGGGTTATTCGCACCAAAAATGTGACGGATGTCCGATGTTAACTGAAAAACATAGTCTAGATGAAGTAATTCACGCGGTGAATATCTGTCGGTGGCGGTGTGCAAGGCGTTGGTCAGAGGTATGTGGTCGGTAAATATAATGAAATCACGAACTTCCACAAAATGACGAAAATGCTTAACGGAGGCGTATATTGCAAGCAACTCCCAGCCAAAAGTGCTGTACCGCACTTCGCAAGCAGATAGCTTCCGGGGAAGAATGCAAGCACTATCCAAGTGTGGTCCGATAGTTGTTGCTACACAGCTCCAATGGCTGTGTTAGAGGCATCAACCGCAATGCTAAGCGCTAGGTTTATGTCTTGATGGACCAACATTGTGGCGTCTGCTATTCTGGATTTGATCTTGCGAAATCCTTCTAATGCCTCAGGAGTCATGCTGAAAGTTTCGCACTTATCTTTCAGCAGGTCAGTTACCGCAGTCAAAATGTGAGCACAATGGGGAACAAAACGATGATAATAGCCCACCATCCCCAGGAATGTACACAGAGCTTTATGTGACATTGGGACCGGAAACTCTTGGATCGCCTGTACCTTTTCAGGTAGTGGGCGGACGCCTTGTTCATCGATAACGTGACGCAGAAATTCCAGTGGACGAGCACCATGTGACATTTAATCAGGTAGACTGTCGTCGAATGCTCCGAAAGTCTGGTGGAAACCTGTTTTAAGTGATCACAATGAGTATCTTCATCTGGACTAGCTATTGGAATGTCGCCCTAATAGGTGTAGGCGAAGTCTAGTCCACGTATCACATCATGAACAAAGCTCTGAAAGGTTTGTGCTGCGTTGCGGAGACCGAAGAGCATGCGAAAAAACTCAAAAAGACCAAAAGGTGTAATGACCGTTGTCTTGCGGACATCATCAGGATGAACTGGGATCTGATGATTGGCGCCCGTCAAGTCAAGTTTACTGAAGACAAATTACTCTTTTAAAGATACAGTCAAGTGGTGTATGTGAGGGACTGGGTCACGATCTGGAATCGTCTTAGCTCTGCGCCTTCGGTAGTTGCCACATGGCCTCCAGTCCATGCCATTTTTTTTCAATTCCACATGCAAGGGTGAAGACCATGGACTGTTGGATGGTCTGATTATTAATATAGGTGTAAAACTTGGGCACTGTGGTAGAAATTAATTCCATATTAGATTTGTTCATTTGATTTATAACACACAGTGATCAAGTATTATTTACTTGATTATTCTAATCTGAAGCATGTGTTCAAACTTGGCTTTGACGGCAGGGAGTTTATCCGGGGATAATCGCCATGGTTTAGCAAACACTGACAGACCAGTCTTAGTTATGCGAAGTTGCAGAGACATTGGCCTCAGACGCTCTTCACTGGACTCCGCCTCAGTGTCAACCAGGAAGCGTATCCCAGAATGTCAATCTGTGGCGAAGGAAAGGTGACATGGAAGTGGTTCGTCAGCGACGTTAGTCACCGTCACGTGCTGGTTCACACGTTTTCCACCTAGTTAGCCTCGAAGGCCTAAGGTCGAGTGCACCTTTTGGCATTGACACCACAACGTTTACGGAACCAGCACAACCTGGGTTGGGATGGTCATGATTTGGGACGTCTGTTACTGGTACAGGAGGCAGATCATCTGTTGCACGAGTGAGGCGTACGACCGCATGAAGAATTACTAGACCGCATTTCTTCCTTGATGCCACACAATTCCTCATACAATTTAGCAATGTGAGCTACAGCGTCAAGACTTATTGGCTCACTTGCACAGGGAGGGTAGGAGTTTCTGGGTGAGTCAGTAGCAGTAGACAACGCAGCTGAAATACTAGTGTTGGGCTTGCTAGCTCTACAGCTCTGTCTGATGCTTCTGCCAGCTCTATCAGGCGGCAGTTATCAAAGCATTCTATGGTTACTCCCACTGTCTGTAATGGTTCCTGTAACCACAGTTGCTTGAAAAATGCTTCATCAATATTGAAGTCTGCAACCAGTTGCTTCATCTGAGGAAGCAGTTGTGTGGGCTTACGATCACTAAGATGCACCTCCCTGAAAAGTTCTTGCACCTTTCCTGGTCAGTAAGTGCAACGCCTTTGATGAGGGCGGCTTGGAGGCAATCGTACAGGTTTGGTGCTTGATCGTCTAACACGTCTGAGACATCTCCGATCACATTTTCTAGCAAAGCTGACGATAACTAAGTTGAACTTAGTTTCCTGTGAGTGAATATGCCTCAAGGCAAATTGAGCTTCCACTTGGGAGAACCATGAGGATGGTCTATGGACCCAGAAGGTGGGAAGCTGAAGAGTTATGCCCATCTGCTTAGTAGAGTCGTTGTTGTCAGCCATTGATAAGGGGTATAACGAGGCACGACGCTGATAATAAGAAAAAAGTTACAGTGTAAAAAAACCAACGAGGAATGCAATAAAAGGGGAAAAACCGTGCCGAGAACAAAAATAGGCCAAGTAAATCAAAGCAGGATGAGAACGAAGTACCAGATACAGTAAGAAGTGATCACGTCGGGCTCACCAGTTGTAGGGGCTGTGTAACAATTCCGTAACGTTTGACCAACCCTACCTAACTTGATGTGCTCTACCACCAGCTTAACCAGTACCTTACCTAACGTGTAAGTACTGATAGCGAAACACAAATCAAAAGAACTGGTTTCAGCAATATATTCGAAGAAGTAATATATTTATTTAGAATAAGTGTAGTGGTAATGAATAGATGAAAGGTTTATTCAACTCATCTGGCTAGTGTGGCTGAACTAGAGATTCTGAGTACGTGCGTGATAATCAGCACAAAGGGAGTGCAAAATGGTGCCGAAGCCTGCTCGGTTGTGTGTTCGTCAAAACAAAACTTAAGACACCTAAAGCACCCGGAGGTGAGCCAGAGGTTTATTTAGTTAGTTTGATTTAATCTATTTATTTTAGCCCTAGTTGTATTTTGGTGCCAGCAAAGTGCACTATAACACCATGCAGGAATTCAAGACTAAGGCGTGGCTGTTATGTGTGAATTCGTAGATTAGGACGATGGTATGAAAAATTGCTCTGAAGTCGAACTCATTACTCTTAGAAGGCAGTCGAGAGTGTGGGCTCGAAGTCTACCTGAGACACCGTGATGGAACCGATAGTGATTGAGTTTAGTAGCCTGGAAGAAAGACAGCAGGCATTAAGAAGTCCAAGTGTACCAAGTTGGGACGAGTAGGATACCCATAGGTTTTGTTACTATCGGTAACCACTCGGCTATGTCGACTTCCTCATAAGTTAAATAAGAAGTCGCAGACACAGTTATTGGTGTCTCAGTTCATAGTACATAGCACGACCTAAGTACCAAGCAATTACACCTGGTTAACACAGAACAGCTTTGTGAAGACACCATGACAAACATTTTACATAAATGCTCCCCTAACAATGGTATACAGTATAATATCTGTTCAATGATGATACGACTAACTGGACTATATTTTAATCTTACTTTCTGGGGAATAAACATATGTTTATTTTTTTCCAGCTGCCTACAATCTTCGATACAATCAAAGTAGTGGGGAATCAGACAATAAAGGTTTACTTCAAATGGCTGATTTGGAATTGAAATTTGAAATTAAAATAGATGTTAGGGTGGTTGCAAACACTTGGTCTACTAGATAATACAAGCAATGAGTAGCAAATTCAACAGCTGGGGACTGCTATCGACAGTTTCACTTCAGAGTTTTGAATTACTGAATATGTACGAAGTAGTGAATTACTGAAGGCTTAAATAAGGTATTTTCAAGTTACTCCAGAAGTTAAACAATCTATCTTGTAATCATATATTTATTCAATATAATTGGTTGGTCTTATAAGCACTATGTACTTCTGGTTCGGTCAAACAAGTAAATCAGTCTTGTGAAAGGAAATATGAAGAAATTAGTCTAACACAACAATATCTTTTAGTGTATGAAATACTCATGTAGTATACGATCACGTTTTGACATGTTATAACTAAGCGAGGTGGTGTGACACTGCAACGCATTCTGTTTTCTTATTAGATGGCGTTAGTCAGTCGGTAGGAAGCCCTACGGAAGTTAGATTTCAGGTTTGTAGACACTTATTAGCAAGGTGTACTCACAGTCATGAGTAATCCAGTATTCCTTCGGTGATTCGAACTTGGTAGTTAATACCAACGTGCACGTAACCAAGGTTCATTAGGATTTCCCACAGATTAAGTTCCTTCATCCAATAAAATATATGCTTAATGTTATAAAAGTCAGTAAAATTTTTACACTGAATTACTTGAAAAAGCACTTTAGTTTTGAAACATTGTGCGGTAACTTATTATGCCGGTGGATTTCGTACAGCAAATAAAACCCATTACACTCACTTTAATGTGAGAAAAGCGTAACATAAGGATAGCATTGCTAGTGAAATTAACATAGTTCTTCGAACCCTTAAAAGTTGATGTTAAGATAACTGCCAACAAAACTGGACGTATATGATGTAACAGAAATCTGTGAAAGAAAGAGTTCGCTAACTGCAAATGTATTGTTGTTTCAAACAACTTTCCTTATGCAACTTGAACTTTTGGAAACTTAATGCGATATCAATCCGATGTAACAATTTACTGTAGACGTGGAATCCAACTGTTTTGCAACCATTTTGATGCGTCTTCCACCACCCTCAAATGCATACCTCGATTGGTCCTCCTTAAGTATATGTTCACCCACACATGCACATATGTAAACTGGTATACGCAGTGAGATGTTCAGTATTGAGGTCTGTTTCAAGATGTGTTTGGTTTGCACAACTATGATAAGCCTAGCTGTCTAGTATGTATTACAAATACACCAGAATATAAGTGAGACTTGTCCACGTGGTAGAATGTAATTCCATAATTTGTTCTAGTATACCACGCCAGAATAATACTGTAGAAAACAACAAGACGGAGACGAAGGAAGGGGTGTTTCTTACTGACATTTTGTACAGTAGTCATCAAATATGGCACACATTCCACTGAGCCAGTCATTTGCATAATGTGCTTCATTTCCTCTTCTGCTTCTATATTGATTTGCTTTTAATACGCCCATGTTGTCTCTTGCGTTTCTGTTGGTAGAATCTTTACCGATTGTTGGTAATTGCCTATGATTTCTGCCGCCCTTCCAACATATACTACTTATATCGATTCTGATCAGCAACGCCCATTACAATACTAGTAAAATACACCTTAGACGATAATTCCATTTAAACTGACTTATTATATGTATTACACTGGTGAACAGTATTATTTACTTAATTACGTTTCGAACAGAATTTATTGTGTGTGAAATTTTATCCCATCAGAGATATTGCTTTCATAAGCACTAAGATAACACTGCAAGTGTACATGGAAGTTTAGACCTATTTGATTAAAACTGCTAAATTAGGGATAATTCGAAGCTGATTTTTGTGATCCATTCAAGCGATGTTCATCTGTTTGGACTTGGAAATTCAGCATTCAGTCACCCGGATTTCCATCAGTCATAAAACACTTGGAAAAAGTTTGAAAAATAATCGAATACCCTAGTACGTAGATCTAGATCATGTGTTAGGATCTTCGTACATCGATTTATCTTATCTGTTTTTATATTCCAACAACTATATTTTCCCTACTTTCAAGTGATTTTAGAATTCTCTTTACATCAGTTCCCTCAAGGTTATAGAAAACACCCTACTTAAGATTGCCAACAAAGAGAAAACCTAGGTCAAGTAGGGCTCCTGCTGATCGCCCCCAACCATATAAATCTACAAATGTTTTCATTTCGTGATGAAACTACTTTCAAAATCATTTTTAGTTAAAGCTCACTTGTTGATTGATCCAAAAATTATGATGAAACCATTTATAATTAGTAATTTAGAGAAAAGTCTTTTTGGGTGATTTCATTATCGAGATTGCTTAGTCACAAGTTTATACATCTTTATGTGAATGGATCGGGGCTAGCAGTGGAATCCAGGATGCGTCCCAAATAGGACGAAATGCTAGCTACGATCGATCATTGACATAATTAGAACGCAGGCAATATGGAGGCATCCGCACAGGAGCCCATATGCCAATAGAGACCGATCAATTCGGTCCAATCAACGACGGTATCATATAAAAACAATTATATTTATACATCTTTCCTGTGTTAAAGTTTGGATAGTTAAAAGTGGTTTGTCAAAATAGCAACAAGAAAACAGTATCAATACGTGAGATATCATTAAAATCAAAAATTTTGCTAAATGGTGTAGATTAATCAGACCGCAACTGATGTTGCATAAAGATGAATAAGTTTGGATTACAGGTTGTGTAACATGACAAAACTTGACAACTTAAATGTGGTCAAAAAGGTCAGCTATTAGTCGATGATACCTACAAACACATCAGCCATGAGAATCAAATCGCCGAAGAAAGATTGTTGGCTGAAGTATTTATTCTTCCTTCATGTCCAGATGGCTATCTCTCGCACAGTTTATCATAAGCTTATATGGAAGCAAGTTTGTGTTTCTGCACGATTTGGTGACGTTGCTGACTGATTATACAGACGAAACACAGTATCTCTTGTTCGTTGAAATCAAACCACAATAACTAATAAAGCTGTATTTGAATCCAAAGTTTATGATTTTTTCCAGTGATTGAACTCTTCCAGAGTTTTCTGGTCTGCAAAATCACTTACTGGAATTGTTTTCATTGTTTTTTCATTTTTGCGGATCATTTCGTCGCCACCTACATGTTGAATGACTAAAGAATAGGGGATTGTTGAACAGAACGATATTATTCAGTGTGATATGCACGTTTAAAGAAATCGTTAAAGAAATTTCACCTCAAAGCAAACTCATTTCGGAGAAACTAGGTACAGTCATCGAATTGTGCTAACGAAGCTGATTTGAAAGCGACGATCATTCGTAGAAAAGTAGGTGTAAGTTTAACAAAAAACAAAATGAGATTTCAATCTGCTACTGTGTGGAAACATAAAGAAAATCAACCACTGTCAGGACTTTGTCGTTTCTCACTTGGTGTATGAACGCTGGTTTTATGGACACCACTTCTGGATACTGACTGGAAAAATGTTTCAGTACTATTATCGGTATTACGGGTCTTAAGCTTATTGTAAGACGTATGATAGGTAGATTCTGCTAGTTGTAGTTAATCGTCATCATTGCATTTCATACAAGTGCCACTTTATGTCATAAAAGTGCAGTTTTGTACCTGATATTGTGCTTTTTCACCTAAAAACAAACTTGCTTCAAGATATCTCGAACAACAAAGTTGAGTTTCACCTTCAGATAAAAGAATGTGGTGAAATTATCAGAAGTCAGTGATTTTCAACGAAGACATAAACTAACATTACTTTCAAACTGGTATTCGTTACAGACTGGCATTTACTTGAGAAAAATTGGAAAACTTGGAGACTGAATGGTTGTTTCGTCTAGTTACCGTATTCATCAGCATTACGCACTCCTGACCCCAACAGATACTAGTCCAAGAGCCTCCAGATTTCGAGGTGATGGATGCTAACTCAAAATAAATAAATAACCATAATTCTCCAAAGTTAAATTTCCTCTCCGTTTTATTCTCAAATCAATTTTTTATTATTATATTATTATTATTTTTCCCCTTGGGTTCCTGATGGAAAATACGGCTTCAGTAGCATGTCTCCAGTGAACTCTGTTCTCTGAAATTTTTGACCATGGTTCCGCGACAGCCCACAACCTCTCATTTCCTCCTCGCACCACCTCCTCCATGTCATCCTCGACTCGGACGCCCAACTCATCGTTTCCCATCTGGGTTCCACTCGACCGACTGGCCTGACACGTGATGTCCCCAGTCGGCCTTCTCAGTGCATGCCCAATCCATCTCCATTTCCTCCTGCTGCATATTTCTTCAGCGATAGGTTCTGGGTTAATTCGTTCACAGGCCGCAGTTCCTTGTTGCTTATTCTCACTATTCTGGCAATCCATCTTATCTTCAGTAGCGAGCCAGCGTAAGCAGTTGTTGATGAATGTCTGTAGTTCATTGGGAATCCCTTTCGTAACGCACCAAGTCTCTCAACCATCACATAGAAGCACTGACTTGACGTTGGTGTTGGTGTTGAAAATCCGGATGCTGTTCCACATGCTGAGTGGAGGGAGTGCAGAAGATCTCCACACTGGTTTCAGGTTAATGAACGCCTGTCTTGCTGTCTTTCCGATCCTGGCTGCTTTGACGTCCTCATCTGTGTCGCCACCTGTAGTTAAAACAGTGCAGCCTCGGCTGGATAGGTGAAGGAGGCTACTTCCTTTAAGTTTCTCCAGTTGATGGTGATTAGAACTTGTTGTTGTTGGTTGTGGAGGTGGTTGGGTATCTTCATCACCTCTGCCTTCTCAATTTTTTTAGTGTTGCTAATTCATCACAATGTATAAGTGTCTGAAAACGTTTTCCTGCCGAAAAGTGGAACCGAAAATAATTATTATCTTCCTGACACTCTAAGGTTTCAGTCGACTGTTAATTTGAAAGTACAATTTGCCTTATATATACATACTGAAAGGCCATTTTGCAGATTCGAGTTACGATGTAGATGATTAGACAAGTAATGAGTTAGCTGCTTCCAGTGAGCTTGACAAACCATATTTTTTTTCACATTTCCAAGCTTTCCCATCAAATATAAGTAAGAATACAATGTGATAATAATTGCACTACCTACTGGGGTAAGGCTTTTACACTGTCATTCCTTATCATTTCTTTAAAATTGTCTTTCTTAATGGGTTTGACACTATACTAAATGGTCACCAGTGAGTAACCAAAGTAACTCTCAAGTGATCGCATTCAGTCGAATAAGTTTGCAATCTGAGCACTGGGCTAAATGAAATGATACTGTGTGTTATATTTTAGAGTGTTAGATTTTGGAAGTAAACAAGCAGGAAGCAGTGGTTAGTCTAAGTTTTTCGATTGTCGGTACTTTTGATTAGAATTCCGGAAAGAAAACCAGTTTATCCTTGTTTACAAATAAGCCTTGCTCATGAATCCCAGCATGCATGAAATCAAAGTCAAGTAGTGACTCCTACCGATTAACTCTTAACATTTAGTAGCAATATGGGATACTAAGAACACGATTTTCTAAATGAATCGAATTCACAAAGCTGGCGATGGAAAGATGATGAGTAAATTTATGTTCAATATACTGATTACTTGAGTTGACATATTCTCAAATGATTTCACTATCCTGTACTGTCTTGAAATTCAGCCATCACAATCGATCAACCAACCATTACTCAAAAAGATGAATTTTTCACTGTAAGAAAAATAATCGGACGAAATAAAAACAAAAGACTGTCATGACTCAGTGGCCTAACAGAAAGCACTTTGGTGTTTGAAGAGTTTGGTTCTGGGTTCGATTCTTAGTGGAAACAACGTGACTCTCTGGGAGATAGGTAAATCCAGGTGATAATTACCGGATTGGAAGAAACGCATGTTCTGGATTCTACTGGTAGCTGTCATTCATGAATACCATCATAAAGGAGAAAGCAGAATTCAGTCATTCACAGTTAAACATGAAGCTGGATAAACAAACTTTTTCACAGACACAGAAGCAAATTCAACTCAGTAATTTCTGTTCGAATCTACAGAAAGGGAAACAATACACAGCTAGTTAAGAGAAAACGCAAGCATTACAGAATCACAAATTCAAGTTCAATCAAATCACCATGACTTTGATTTTCCGCACATCTCGTCCAGTACCAGTACCATCCATCCTCTATCTCTCTGTATGCCTTCCTTTGATAGTATTTTATTTTTCAAATATTTCATTTTAGGCCAAAACTAATGTTAATAATCGCTTTATTTCAAACAATATGTGTGATACAATACAAAATTCATAACATATAATATTTGAACAAATTCATTCTCTACATCATATTCCAAAACAAAATAATCATTTCATTTGAATAATGTTAATAATGACGTTATCGAGGCAATAATATGAAATAATCAGCAAGTGTTATATTAGTGTGTGGTCTGAACTGGGCAATGAATAGAAAATCAAGTTTAATTTTGGTGCTGGTAGTTTGTTCAGCCCGTAATTTAAAATAGGTATCTTAGGTATAGTTATTTTGTTGTATTTTTAAGTCCATTTCTTACCGACTCAGTCTTTTCTTTGTTTTTCTGTTAGCTTAAAAAATTGTAGTTTGGAAACATCTTAAAACATGCCACAGTATACGATACGTTTAAAAGACATAATTTAAAGACTGAAACAAATTGAAAGTGAAGAATTTGGTGAAATGGTTTCAGTGGAAAATGTTTGGTTACCCAGAGTTTAAGTAAGCCACCGTTGTGAAGTCTTTGTTCAAAATCTATGCTGTTTTGGTCGTTGTGAGTTTTTTAGGCACTGTGACAATATATATATATATATATCTTTGGAATATGGCTAAAAGTTATTCCAAGAACGAAGGCGCCTCAATTGTGTTTCCTATCAACGTTGTGAAACTGAACTGAAAGCAGGTTTCCCATATTGAATCGCATGGAGGTTGTTGTTGTGGGGAATAGGCTTCAGTGTAGGTGATATAGTGCAGTAAATGGAAGTTGTTGTAGCCTATGAGGCCATAATTATCACTCACCCACTGGAAGCGAGTGATTGCTGTATTTTCTTTTTCAGGCATGTCACACATCTTCTTGGGATCAAAATAATGCTTGGCTTGAAATAAATAAATAAACATTTAAAGTATCTAATTAATGGCTAAAGGATCTTTTATGGTATCGACGAGTGACTTCAGTTCTCTAAGTTTGTTTTAGTCCATGAGCATCTATCTACATGTTTAAATTCTCTATTTTGTACCCCTTTGTGCTGGCCAACACGCACATTCTCAGAGTTTGTAGCTCAGCTCATAACAGGCCGATAAGTTGAATAAACTTCTTTGCTAAAACTCCTTTTTACATTTATTCTAACTAAATGCATTACTCTTTCACGATGATTCCTATCTAACTCAGTCTTTTGATGTGTTTCCTTATCAGTACTTATACCTTAGGTACTGATTAAGTAGGTACTTCAGCACATCAAAGTTACTTAAACTGGTTAAGTGTTACGTAACAACAGTATATCCAGCCTCTTGTAGGTGTGTTGGTAAACGGAAATTAGCATTTGTGTCCGAAGCGCTAGTTACTCCATATTAAGGAAGGTGATATCTCTAAACCCGTTGATTTTTAAACTTTCAGTGAATAATACTGGGTTGTGTAACAATACTATGCGTTGTAAAATATTATTTTTCCTTGTATTATGCTTGTTACTAGATTTTCCTGCTGTTATTTACTGACCAGTCACTATATTTAAGTAGCACACCACAGGTTTCCGACAATACTACAGTCTCAGTGGACTTAGCTGAGGTATTTCAGGAAGTGGTGCTATGGAAGTCATTCTTCAGCTAAAAAGAGGTTGAAGGTGCAGTTAATAAACTGCAGAGAGAATGTCACGGTTGTTTTACGATGAACATAGGTTACTAATACAGGCTACGTTCATGTGAAAAGGGAAAAATAGGGCGATAGTCATTTAAAGTACATCGTTGCATTTAAGTGTACTTTTGGAGTGAACAGTGAACCCCAAGGTATGGGGTTGATTAGGAAACCGTAATTACCCCATTAGTGAGAATAGTATTAGGCAAAAATTGCCCATCAATGTTTCGTTTAGTACTGAAGGTGAATGAGTATGCTGTTAGATTTCACAGCAAGTTCACAATCACACCTATGCTCAGTCGTTCTCGGTTTGTAATGCTTGTGGTGGTCGACTTACAGGAGAAGAGGAGGAGAATTTTCGACCGGTTTTACAGCAGTCATCGTTCACAGATGATTTTGTTCGACATGTCAGAAATGGATGGTAAAAGGTTGTCGTGGCAAATGATATAGGAAATGTGAAATTGAAAGCCACGCAAGGCAATTTTGTTACTAACATTACGATTTTGCTTGTAGAGTGGGATACGACCAGAAATATTTGACTTCTTGCGACGAAATGGAAATCTTAAAGAAGCTTATTCAGAGAAAGATAGTTCTTAGGTGTTTTTAAGAGTGCTTTTCCTCCAATGAGGAAATACAACCGCATCACAAATATCCGGAAGTAACCGGCATTTACTCCACTTATTGTACAAAAAACGAAGATGCAGTCCATGTCTAATGATAGATATCGACTATTTCTGTTGGTCAAAACTTATAAGTTTGGTTGTAGGCTTCCTGTGATTTTTCCACTGACTAGAAAAGAAATGAAAAGGGATGTTATGTGGATTTCGGAATGTTTCTGAGAAATTGTGCTGAATATGAACATAACTCAGACTTTCAATCTAGATTGTGCACGGACAGAAATATTAACCGTACAAGTGACACAGAGGCAAGCGAACATAGTGCTTTGTGCGTTCCGTGTATTCTGTGCCTTTGGTAGAAAGGTAAAATGAAAAAACATCTAATGATGGTACAGTTTTCAGATGAAGAATGCAACAGTCAAAGCATACTTATGTCGTTTGGTGTCACGTGAATATGCTGGAAGGTAATGTATGTGTTATTGTAATTTTTCAGGTTCCATTAGTATTACAGAATCATCAGCAGATTAGAGAAGAACGTAGCCAAATGTCTGAGCCGATGCTGGCTGAACAGAAAAAAATAAGTGGTCTCCAGAAGTAATAAAAGTGTTCTTACTCTTGGTAATAATTCACCTTCGAGGTTTGTGGGGATTTATTTACTGATTTTAGGTTTGCATTTATCATGAACTGACACAAGGTAGAGAAACGTTGGGAACCTAGGAGTACTGGATAGTTGTTCCGTCCAAGTGTGGGACTTCCCAGCAGTGCGCGCCTATGCCCCCGCAAGAGATCGAACCCGACAGTAACACCAACGAACGCTTTCTAAATTCACACAGACAAATAAAAATGTATATACAGAGATGAGATTCGTTGCATAAGAGCATGCTTCTGGTATACAACCGCCTACACAAAGTTCTTATAGAAAGAATACAGAAGCTTCGATCGTGCAGACGAAATATTACAAATCTGACTGCTCAAAGCAGTTAATTCTTATGCTTTGTCGCCTAACACCTTTCGTATCTCGCAAAGTTATGCAGGGTTTCAAACGGAGAAGAAACACATAAATGGAATGTGAAAGCTGTGACAACGTTTTCCCCATGGAAAAAGATCACATAGTTGTTGATCTTCAACCATCTGAATGAAGCTGAATGGCATCCACAACTTGTCGTTATGCATGCAGACACTTGCTTCTGGTTAGTTTGAAGAAGTTTGGTTTCAAAGGTATGTCGTATTTCCTTATTGCACATTGAATTTTGTAGCCGATCGTGTTGTCAGACACTGCCAACTTTGGACTTAGCCACGAGTTCCTGAACTTTTACCTTGTACATCCACACTGTAGTTGGCGAATCCATGCGACAGGCACATTCGTGAAATGCACAAAATAAGGTCAGATTGCTTTCTTATCCTCGACGGATTAGGAGATGAATTCATAGCCGGTGTTGCAGCGAGGGTGAATAAACTCTATGGAAGATTCCTTAACATAGGAATTAAGTGTTCTGCTTCCCTAATGTGCTTATGTAGCCCAGGTCTACGAGGGTTATACAATGCGTCTGTCTCCTTGACATTCCTTCAACGACTGCAGTATACGGATCCTTTTCAACTGAAGGTATGACTATACGGAAAGTAATGTGTAATAAAGGTTCTTATGTTTTCCGCCAAAGTACTCATTTACTCATATTTCCATTCTACTCTCATATCCTTCCACATAGTAAAAGGGTTGGTGCTTGTTACTGTATTAAGTAGAACACAGTGAATGATGTCGTTCGTACATACTGCGAGCATGAGTACTCGTCTGTAGTCTTTGGAATACAAATGTACGTCTAGGTGGCGCTCTTATTCCTATGACTGTCTACCATAGTACATAACATATGCTTTATGATGTTTAAAGACGAAGTAGAAGTGATTGACTTGCATTAATATTACTTGATAAGATAGAATTAGTTCAGGTAGAAGAAAACATTAGTCAGATGTGGTCGGTGCATGTACAGCTTTCAGTCGCGCAGAGTCAATAAACTGTTGCACTCATTAAATGTCAAGTTATGTGATAACTATGTGTTTAAGCAGGAAGACAGGTAGATGAGGTTAGTCTTAAATTAAAACATTCGGTTTTTTACACGGGCAACTACTATGAAACAACTGAAGATTTCTGTTCACAGACACCCGGATTAAGCACCGATTTATATCAATATTAGATAGGAATAAAATGAGTGTAACCAAAATTAAATGTCTTATTTCACGCCACATAAACGTTATGAAGCTATTTGGATCTTTCGGCTTTATCACGATTTCACCACAACACCTGAGCAAATACTATTAAAGATGCACATATATTTACCATGCATAAACCAAATATACAGTTTCTGTACAAATTTAAAGTGAAAAACATTTCCAGTCCAAATGTTTGTTGACTTCATTCATCTTTTGTCATTTCACATGAAGTACATTACCAATGGACTTCCGGTTTCAAGTGAGCCGAGCAATTCCTTTTTAATAAAAGCTTACATGTAAGTCTTAAGAAAGATGAAACGTAGTATATTTCAAACCTTAATTAATTCCTTTTTGCAGTCCTCAGCAATCCTTAACGCCTCTATAATTTGCTTCACGCGGACTTTCGCGCTTCTTAATAGTCTTTCTGTGAAGCCCTAGTGGGACAGTATTTTACCTGTTGTGCATTTACCACCCAACTTGGAAACATAGCACTGAATTTACAGCCACATACATGAATAAGTAAATAAATAATCACACAAAAAGGGTTTGAACTTTCGTATAGCTAAGGCTTCAAAGAAAGTCTTGACGGTTCCTATACAATGGTCTAAAGGCTGTTTTGGGGTCAACCCTGTGACCTGATTACCCAAAGCGGATGACGTCTGTCTGTCCCCTGTATCTATCGGATTGTTTGAATGTAACTGCTTTTCTAGCCATTTAAGAGTATGCTCCACCACTCTCAACTTCATAGTTTGATTACTCGTCCCTATGTATGTGACACCAACACATGTATAGGAGCCACCAAGACCGCATAGTTAGGTTCATTTAAGCCTCAGCTATACGATAGTTCAAACGTCCTTTGTATATTCAGAAATAAATAAATGTTTTATCTTTATATTATGAATTTAACATGAGAGAAGCCGGTTTATAGGCAAGACCAAAATGACAATAGCAGCATTTGAGCGGTCCCAAGTGGCACGAAAGGGAGGACGCTAGACTCTATCATAGCATCAAAAGTGTCTGCAAGTTATGAAACGAACAGTGAAAAATTGCAGTTTCTATGAGTGCACATCGTCTTCACACATTAATTCATCCTCCGGTAGCATCAAGGTCGCGCAATATTCGATATTTGTGTCATAAGTAGCCTACAAGCTTAGCCCGTCCCCATAGTCCTGTGTTTCGCCAGATAAGGGTCTATTTTACCATAAATTCATATGTCTATGGCTTCATTAACCAAAAAGAACTCACTTTAACTATTTAAAAGAATCAGTATGTGTCAACATAATCATATAATCCAAGTAAATATCGAAGTTCAAGGATTTCTCACACTGAGTGTTACTGTTCATAGCAATATAGATGTATGCCATTAGAAACATTTGTTATGGTGCAGAGTAATATAAATTAGAACAGCTATAGTACAAAGGTTATGGTTTTTAAATGTAATTCAAACTAAAGTACGCAGCGTAATCGAGGAGGTATATTCACTGTTAATTGTCTTCTATTGAATGGAGCACTGGGAAAATCTGTTGCGTAGACTTTTTGCGAATATGTTGCTTCTAATGTAATTAGGTAAACTGATCTCTGGGATTTAATTGTTTTTCCAGACTTTGGCTGCCATCATGGCCATCCAGAAATTTGAATAATTCTAGGATAGATGTTCACACGTGACACAGTGAAATAAGTGAATGAGGGTTGCATTATAATGTTTATTTACTTTTCACTTGGGTTCCTAGTGGAACACAGGGATTCACTAGCACGCCTTCACTGCACTGTCTTCTCTGCAGTCTTCCAAACCTGGCGCCACGACTGCCCACAAGCTTACATTCCCCCCTCACACCATCTCCTCCATGTCACCCTCGACTCGGACGTCCAACTCGTCGTCTCCCCTTGGGGTTCCGCTCGTGGGTCTCGCCTGACACTTGATGTCCCCAATAGGCCTTCTCAGTGTATGCCCAATCCAATCCATCTCCACTCTCTCCTGCATATTTGTTGGGCGATAGCTTCTTGCTTCGTTTGTTGCCAGCCAGAGTTCCTTCTTGCTTATTCTTTCTGGCTATCTGACCTTCAGCATCGAGCCAGCACAGGCAGCTGTTGATGAATGTCTGTAGTTTTTTGAAAGTGCTTTTCGTGGCGCGCCAAGCTTCTGAACCATATAGCAACACTGACTTGACACTGGTGTTGAAAATCTGGATCTTGTTCACGCTTTGTGCTGAGTGCAATAGATCTCCACACTGATTTCAGATTAATGAAAGCCTGTCCTGCTTCACAGATCCTGGCTGCTTTGACATCTTTGTCAGTGTCGCCTGTGGTTGAAACGGTGGTGCCTAGGTAATTGGTAGGTGAAAGAGACTACTTCCTTTATGTATCTCCCGTTAGTGGTGACTGGTGCCTGATGTTGTTGATGCTGTTGTTGATTGGGTATCTTCATCACCTCCATCTTCTCTGCACTCACTCGGAGTCCCGTTTTCTCTGCCTCTTCTGTCAACTTGTTAGTTTTTGTCTGTAGATCTTCGACTTTGTGCGACAAGACACTAGACATAAATCATCATCGGTGGCAAAATCCTAATCCCTTTCTGGCGTCTTTCATCGCATCGGTCAAACAGCGTATGCCCATCTCCTCGCTCCTCACGGTTTGCTGCATGATCCAGTCGACCACAATCAGAAAGATCATCCGTGATAGTAGGTGGCAGCCTCGTCTTACTCCTGTCTTCACTTCAAAGGTGTCACTGAGCTTTCCGTTGTGGATCACCTGGCGTGTGACGTCGTCATATAGCCGTTGAATGGGGTCGATACAGGTTTGTGGCACTAAAACCGTATTGTAGTGTTGAAGCAGCAGCCGCCAAATTACTTCTCGGTCGACACTGTTGGAGGCCTTTGCAAATTCGATGAAGTTGAGTTGAGGTAGAGAGTTGACTACCATTCTATACTCGTTCTACAATGACGCGTAGCGTAGCACTTCAATTTGATCGGCACATGATTTGTTCTTCCTGAGGACAGCCAGCCTGTTCCGGTTGTAATTTTGTATCCAGAACATCTTTTAGTCTCTCCAGGATGACGCGGCTTAATATTTTGCTTGGGGTGGATGGAAGCAAGATTCCGCATCAGTTCTTGCAAAGGCTTAGATCCCCCTCTTTGGAAGTTTGACAAGGTAGCCCTTCTTCCAATGAGTGGGCAGGCACCTTTCCTCCCTTCCAAACCTTCCACAGTAGAGGTGTGAGTATGCTTGCTGTTGTCTCTGCGTCCACTCTCATTACTTCTGGCGGAATTCCATTTGGTCCCACCACTTTCCCGCATTTCAGCAGTTCTATGGCATTCAGGACTTCTGCTTTTGTCTAGGGCCTGTGTTCACCTATGGTTCTGTCGTTGCTGGTGGTATTTCTGGATGAGTTGCAGGTGATAGTCGATTCAAGAATTTTTTCGAAGTGATCAGCCCCCTGTTTCTCCTCTTTGGTAGCTAGCTTCCCTTCACTATCTTTCATTGGTTTCGTCTGCGTTGATCTCTCACCTCCCAGATAGTGGTAATCTGGTTATTTGTTATGATGTTGTCAGGTCTCTCCTGCCAGCAGCCTGTTCTGCTTCGCTTACTAATGTGTCGTGAAAGTGTCTTTTGTCTTTGCGCGCATTCTTCTTCACTTCTCTGTCCAGCGTTTTGTAGATCGTGTTCCGTTCTTCTTTTCGTTGTTCTTCCTTGCCTGCACTAGTTCATCTTCTGCTTTACCATCTTCCCCTCCCTGCCCTATCAGATTCCATGTGTCCGTCAAGATCCATTCCTCATCCTGCCTCTTCCTCCTTCTTCCTTCCAAACACGGTTATGAGGGTTTCTTTCTACATGACTTTCAAAGAGTTCCAGTGTTTTTCCACACCCGACCCTTCAGGGATGTTGCTCAATATCTCACATTTTATTCTGATGGCTGACATGAAGATGTTCCTTGTGGTTTCCTTCTTCAGTTCCTGGGTGTTGAACTTGAATTGTGATGTATCACCGCCAACTTCTCTGGAGGCTTTCGACTTGATTTTGAAGGTTCCTTGCACGAGATAATGGTCTGAACCTGCGTCTGCTCCTCTTCTTTATCTTGTATCCAGTAGGCCGCGTCTCCACTTTCTTCACATTGAGATGAAGCCGGTCTGATTTTTAGTGTGTCCATCTGGTGATGTCCATGTCGCTTTGTGAATATCCTTTAGTTTGTACACACTGCCTAGAATCACCAAATCGTTGAATGCGCAGAAATCTGCAAACAGTTCTCCATTCTCACTCATCATTTCACCGAGTGCCTCTCAACCCATGACAAGTTCTCTTCCTGTGTTGTCTGCAACCAGTTTGGCATTCATGTCGCACACTAGAATTTCGGTGTCACCAACTTGGGCGGAATGTTGTCCATTACTGATTGTAGTTGTCTGTAGAATTCCTCCTTCTCCTCTTGATCTGCATTACTTGTAGGTGCGTAGCATTGTGTGCTTGTGACTTTCCTTCCTTTTGAGTTGAATCCATCTGGCTGTCATGATCCTGATCGTGGGGGAGATTGATTCCCACTTCCTGAGAGCCTTCGATGGTCTTGGAGACATCATGGTAGCCACTGGAGAACTCAGTGTCCTCGTATTTGTCGTCTGGGTGACATTATCGGAGTAGATTATTGAGTCTCCAGCTAACAGTTTGAAGAGTCCGCTTCCATTCCCTCCGCTTTCGCAGAATCCAGACACTTCCATGCCATATCTCCTCATCTCCTTAGCAATCTGGGTAGCCTTGGTAGGTCCATACATGGTGCGGACACTCCATGTCCCCATCCTTGTTTTCGCTTTTATCGAGAGAGGGAAGACACATCGGCGCATTTGCTTCGCGAAGGCTTTCACCAACCGGTGTCATTTCGTCTTTCCTACTCGGGCGAGGAATAATTTTGTTTTTATGTTGGATATTTTTTCCGTACTTCGACGCTTCTTTAGCGATTGGATTGGTTTTACGGGTTAGGGTTACCAGCCGTATGCTCAACCTCCTCTCTTTACTCGGGCTTAGGACCGGCTCGTAATTAGTGAACTGGTCAACCTGGCGAGGTTGTTAATTTCTGCTTATTAGACAGTAAATTTTATGGTAGCCCAGTTTTATCTTTTTAAAAAATTCTGGATGGTCTAGAATCGGCAGCATATAATCCTTGTTTGAGTTCTACTGACGTCTTCAAACGTCATCTACGTGATATGGGTTTTAAATTAATTATATGAGCGTTTTTGATTGAATGCTTTGTCTGTTTGATATTGGGATATTCATGAAATTCGGTACGCATTCGTCATAGTCCATTCTCTTCATGAATTGGTGACATCTTTGTATTTCTACTATCTGAAGTTTTAGCATGAAATAACAGGTGGAGCTGCATTACCCCAGTAGTTGGAAATTCCTCATACATTAAAAGGCTTTATTATGTCTGTCATTTTAAGAGCAATATCGGTGCTACGTTTTCAAAACAGTAGTGGAGTTGTGCTGTCTTATAAACTTAACCAAAGTCTGTGCATCTTTATTCATGAAGAAGTTCTGCTAAATACTTTTCAGATGTCCAGTTTCTACTGTTGCGGTTGCGTTTATTCACTCACAGGCAGCTTTACTTATGAACCACTTGCCCTTTTAAAAAGCCTACTAAACGGTATCAAGTTCAGTTTGATCCCTTGGTTATACAGTGGCTCAAACCCTTGGATGTTGCATTTGATGGTATATTTTACGTCGTCATTCGCGTTGAGTATTCTCATTGTGAAATATTTCTACACTCCTTCGGCTTTCGGTTTATCCTTAACCCTCATACTGGTGTAGATAAACGAGGGATATTCGAGCCAGGGTTGGATACATGTTTGATACGGGATAACGCCAGACTCGTCAGCGTTAATGCTTCGTAATAACAAACCTATCAGCTTACGTCATTTAGACACCTGTGTGGATACGTGTTCAGAGAAGATTGGGTCTAGCAAAGACTCCAATTCTGAGGGTGAATGCTGGGTTATAGTTAAGTTTAATTCAACAGCATAGTCATCTATGCCTATCCAGCCACATATTTCTACGTTAAATTCGAGTCACTAGGTGTCACACCATTTGCTGATGTATCTTAGTTCTTCCTGCATAGAGTTAATGGCCAAGACTGAGTCACTGCCGAAGCATGCGTACACTACTTTCAGATCATCTTCATATACAGATGGCTCAAAAAGCTTGAAACATGCACACCTATTATTGATGTACTTCATGAAGAAGAGCGGACCTAAAACCCTGCCCTGGACAGTTCCACTAGTTATTGGTTTGGGCTTTGAGACAATTGAGCCAACCTTTGTCACGTCATGACGACTATGTAGAAACGATTTTAACCAGTTTAAGAGTGGTTTCCAAACTTTGAGGGACCTAGCGCATTACGAAGTTAGTTGCGTTGAACTCTCCTGAAGACTTTAGTGATGTCGAATTAAAGTATTACCACCCGCTTTTCCTGATCCACTTTGCAAGCGATCTCGTTAAAACATCGAACAGGTTTGTTGTGCAAGATCTCGTTTTCAAGAAACCGCGTTGTGACGAGTTAGTAGTGCACCTTCCTGGCACAAAAGTACAATTACGGCTAAAATAAATAGATTAAATCAAACTAACTAGATAAACCTCTAGCTTACCTCCGGGTGCTTTAGGTGTTTTAAGCTTTGTTTTGACGAACACACATCCGAGCAGGCTTCGGCACCATTTTGCACTCCCTTTGGGCTGATTATCACACACGTACTCAGAACCTCTAGTTCAGCCACACTAGCCAGATGAGTTGAATAAACCTTTCATCTATTCACTACCACTACACTTATTCTAAATAAATATATTACTTCTTCGAATAGATTGCTGAAACCAGTTCTTTTGATTTGTGTTTCGCTATCAGTACTTACACGTTAAGTAAGGTACTGGTTAAGCTGGTGGTAGAGCACATCAAGTTAAGTGGGGGTGGTCAAACCTTATGGAATAGTAACACACCCATTACCAGCTGATACAGTTAAACTCTTGCGGATAGTCCGTCATTCGGTTCTTAACTACCCTCTCTATATCTCGTGAAATAACTGGGGTTATATTGTTCAGTCCGTAATTTTTATCGTGTCTTTGGGCTCTTGAATTATGCTTTGGCAATATAAATGTTATTTTCCACAGGATAGAATCCAGAATCAACTGTGAAGGTGAATGTTTTCAGCAATAAATCTGTCATTTCCTTCCCGGCTTTTTTGTAAATGATTGATGATATCCATTAACCTTTGACTTTGTTCTCGACCTAATTTACTGCCGATTGCAATGTGACTGGAAGTGGAAACTAATCTTTGTTCTCCCTTACTACAGTTTGAAGTCCAGATCACTTTCATCGATTTATGAGCACCATTCTTGACAAATATACCTGTTCCTATTCCACCGAATGTGCCAAGTACAGCCTACACTTTACGTTTTGAACAAATCCCATATAAAGCGGTAACATGATAAACGGCGTTTCAGAAGTTACAGAAATAGATTATATACGTCTTAGGGATGAAGAAAACATGCCTTTTCACATGGACTGCGATAATGTATAACAAGCACGTCAAAGCTAAGGGATAACCTCTAGCCGAACTCACGTGGAGGGTCAAGAAACCACGTATATTAGGGTTATAAACAGATAGTGTCAACATCTCTTATTCTTACGGCAATCAGAGACAAGTATCTTCAAGAGGTTGAAACTCACAAGACATGGGATTCAGTATACCAGCTTCAGTTCCGTGAATGCAGGTAAAAGTAGCCAGAATTCCATCAGAAACATTTCATTGGAGAGGATGTATAGCCGAAAGTGTAAGTTTTTGCGTCGTGTGTCGATGGTGCTGAACTACTCAGATCTTGATGTGACTAACTGTAATATACTTTTCGCAAAATGAGATAAAATACCAATGAGGCTAAATATTGTGGTACTTTTCTACTTGTTCAACGGATAAATTAGAACTTACATTGCGAAGCGAAGGAATTAGTAAGGTTACTTGAAAAATATATGTCTGTGTAACTGTTATGTGTAAAGTTCAAATGGATGCTGCACAAGGCCTCTGATCTTCAGTTTATGGCAAATTACTACGGATCCGTATTCTGTAAGACGTTCTTTAGAAGGAGATGAAAACAGCTGTAGGGGCACTGCCTCAAACTACAGGACGAAGGCGATCCCAAAAAGCAGCATAGTTTACAGTAAGGACGCTTTATACATGAATCTTGCACAGCCGAAAGGTATCTTGTGAACGTGCTCAAAGTTGCATTTGTGGGTGATTTAAACCCGATATCGTTGTCGAGGAAGCGTATAAGCCCGTTAGCTATCTTGAAAATGATATTCAGGTTGTTTTAACCTCGTAATTCAAAGCGGTTAAAACTGAATCAAGTTACGCTTTCGACGGTCGGAAAGGTTGGAATCCTTGTTCATTGATCTTTTGACAAATCTCCGCACACCACAGCTTTAAGCCCGTCTTTATCCAATGCGCTGTCTACAATAGGAGGACAGAGTTTGGATAGTACATTGATGCATGATTTATCCAGCTGGGTCTTAGATTCTATTGCCACGGTGTTTTTGAAATCCTACTCTACAGATAATTTTGACTTTAAGAATCTCGGAGTCAGTAAACTGCGTAAAGGCGAAGTCCGGTGTGTTTCAAGCTGAGATCTGTAACAAGCTGCGGAAGAGGAGAAGGTTTGCCTGCTGATGACTCAAGTATCCCCGCGAAATATGGTTGGAGTATGGTGCTCCACACTTATCAGCAATGAACTTCATTTTCCAAGGTTGACACCAGAAGTGAAGTCCTATAATATGCTTTTGGATCTTGTTGAAAACACCGGGTGCACTTAGGTCACATGAGTGGTGCACCGTTTTCACATGATAAGCGAAGAGTTAAAGATTGCCATGTGATATGGTGTCTCAGATGCTATTCAGACATTAAAGATCCAACAGTGGGCCATATATACCATTTTGCATAACTCCACTATTGGAAGTGGTTTAAAAGTGTGGGTAAATGTCTTGACTACCTGTGAGGGATTGAATACGAACGAGGTGAGAGAATCTTTGGGTCACTATGATGGGACTTCGGACATGGACAGCTCTGAAAGCCTTACCAAGATCGAAACACCTTATTTTTGCAGTCAAACCGACATACATATGGCTGAAAATCTGCAGATTTTTGGACTTGTTGTCAGAGTTGCTGAAATTTTCCTTATAATTTGCTAGAACATATCGCTCGATGTGCACCTGCTTCTTGGTTCCCGCGGCTATCTACTAGAAATATCCAGCCAGACAGTTCATTTTCAATGTACTTTACTGCTGGCTGTTTGGAATCCACAACAGTCCTTTCCACTAAGCATCCTTCAGGCAACCATGAGTTATGTCTCTCAACACGGCCTCCCTAACGCACTGCATAACACGGCCAGGTTCACACCCTTAAGACATCATGGCTGTCACAACATTCGATTCTTTCATTCAACATCTACACCACAAGCCTTTCATAAGGATGGTCATGCACCATCTTTACACCCGGGGAGATATATCAATTGAGCTCAGAAAGAATTTGAATTCTTGCTTCACAACCAGTGTGCTCATATTTAGAATACAATTCCAACTGCGGGTCTTGGATTACTCCTTCATTCACCCTTTCAAAATAATCATTTAACGAACCTTACATACTAACACTGTACATTGCACTCCACTATTGAGTAGTCCTTATTTTTTTGACGCTAATCCACTACTTCGTGCATGCTCGTCGTGTAAGTATCAAGTTCAGCGACCTCGAAACATACCTTCTGAGACGGAATCATCGCCTTTTCCAATTGACTCCGGACAATAAAATGCCTTCGCTGCATGGCTTCTTCAAATGCCGCTTGAACTTTAACACATGCTGGACTGGCCAAGCTAGCCTTCCTCGTGGACACCTGTTGAGATCCCTTCAGGTTGTGAAGATCAATAAGCAAGCCGTCCTTCATGGAAGGCGTATAGTTAAACAAAAACGGGAAATGGTAGTCTGAGCCAACCGCCCAAACCACTCTGCGGGGCTTATTGACGTGCAAATAATTCAAGTATAACTAGGTTTTGAGAGTTGGACCAATGTCTAACAGGACGAGGGAGGCACAGTATGAATACACCAACATAAACTCATTAGTATAACAACAAGTCAGCAAGTAAAGAATGGCCTAGTTGTAACCACCCTCTGCGGTGAAGCGTCGAAAACGACAAAAGCAGTAAACCTCAGAAGCAACCGACTAATCCGGCACAATAAATGTAGCATAATTGGGAAAGTTCCGTGGAATATAGACGCCAGTAACAGTTGCGACGTGTATAAATCTACAAAAATACAGCCAGCACAAAACATATCATCTAGAGTAGCCTACTAAGGTGGCGAGAGTTGGTCTGCCAATGGTCAAAGGCAGTATTTTGATTGGTTGTTTACTTTCATGATAGGTTCCACGTTTCCATGATGATATAGCTGTCGTCCATAGGACATCTACCGTCTTCTGTACCTTGACGTTTGCTGGTGTGAGTGGAATGGCACTTTCCGACCAATAGCCAATAGTGTCACAGTCCTGAGTGTCGTCGGTACGGATTTGATTCCCCTAATAAATACATAACCTTTAAAGCTGAAGCGTTTGTTTACAGTAAGGAAGGAAAACAAGGCAGCGACAAAAAGAGAGAAGAAAGAAGTCTGACAGCGCGTTTGTTCTCCATGTGCACAACTCTCTATATCTTGACTCAGATCGCTATGCCGTTATTTCCACGTGCTCTCTCCACCAGGCACGTGAGAATTTAAGCTTGGCCCCTTGTGACTGCTAAGTTCTTGCATCTCTTTGCGATGGTGGGCTGAAAGAAATGTGTTCATTTGGTACGGGATGCACAGTTATGGGAAATTTCCACAGCATTATCCCCTTGAGTTCGATCCGGATGTGGTATAAATCTCAATCAGACTTTAAGAAGGTCTAACAGAGTGGCATACGAGATACTGAGAAAATGCCAGATGACAGAAATTCACGAATTGTCCTTGTGCGAACTAGACAAATGCAGAGGCCGATCATTGATTGTTCGCACTTGTAATATGCCCACGAATAGGAGAAGTAGGAAGAATACAATAGCATGGTCCGACGGAGTAGCTTATTTACGAGGTCGCGGCAAGATACCTGTGCCTTTTTGACTAGCTGACTGGAGGACCGATTATGAGCGGCGCAATGTAACACGATAGTGTGCCAACTAGCGTGGATGCTTGACCGGGTGCCTTCAGCTCAGCAGGCTCGGTGCAACCATGAAGGTCAGCATCAACGCCGAACGTCGTCGAAACCTAGGCCGTTGATTCTAGGAGAGTATGTGAAGCTGCAGAAATTTAATTGCCAACAGGCCGCCCAGAGACTGATTTGGAGATCCTTGGTTCAATGGGAAATCGGTTTCACATCTGGGAGAACTTTGCAGCGGCGAAATTCTGGCGAAGATAGGACATTTTGGGCCTGAGTGCAAAGCTGCAAGCTTGATTGTGTAGATCGTAAATAGTGTTGTGTTTGAACTGAAAATCGTCATTGGTCATGCAGGCTGACTGTTTCACGACATTCAAGGAGAGTGAAAGCCCGATTCTGAGTCGTCTTATAATGATGATAATAATATACTTCATACAACATAAGTTACATGAAAACAAACCAGTTTACAGGTCTGATCGTTTTGCTAATGTGAACTGACTGTTATGTACAATACAAATAGACAAATAAATTTTTATCCTCACATTATTAACATGAGAGAAGCCAGTTTACAGGCATCATCATGTTGATACGTGTCGAAAAATCTACAAAATTTTACGGGTCCGGAATGATGCAGAGAGGAGGTTGTTTAACTCCATCAAAAACATCAGGTCGCCATTATGGGACAAAGAAAATACCACTTTGGGCATGTGCAGTGCGTCAAAGTAAAGATAATAAAAATTTCTACTCGCATATAATGGATTTAACATGACAGATACCAGTTCACAGGTACCGTCGAAACGATGATTTTGAAAGTTTACAGAATAATGCCAGGAATTATATAACTCACATGGCGGGTTACTGATATGCATAAACTTACTAAAACTTGCTGCAAATCGAGAGACAGGTATGGATTCCCATCTGTCATTACGCAGGTAGGTTCCACTATCAACGACAAAAGCGCGCAGTATTCGAAGTTTGCGTAATTACCAGACGACATTGTTAGTCCATTTGCATAGTTTCCTATTTAGTAATATAAACATCCACTCACTGGAAAGTTCTTCAGTTTTTAACTTTGCTAACCACAGAGGGCCTCTTTGTACGACTTAGAGTATCAGTAAGTATCCACAGTTATATAACCAAAGTGAGTGTCTAAATCCACGCATATCCAGCTCACCATATGGTTTAAAGGTAGCATGTATTCATTCCACTGGAAATACTTCTAGTAGTAGATGAAGCTAGACGTCGAGACGGTTAATAGTTCAAACGCCAACAGTTATATGGACTTCAGGTATCGTTCATATTAGCGTAAGCGGCATCATTCCACAAGTGTGTTTGACCCATGGTAACTTTACTTGAAAAGATCACTTGATACAGAGCACCACGGAACAAGTCATATTCCGAGCCAATAGGTATATTGGTCTCTTGTTGGACCATTTTTTCAGAATATTTGTGCCACTGTAGCCGTTGGGAAACCTTAGACGGTTCGTCGCAAGAAGAATCCTGACTAGATGATGAGTTGGTTGTGAAGGTGTTCCAGAGACCGCGAAAGATTGGGAGCAGTCCCATAATTCATATAGTTAAACGGTAGGTATTATTTCCTCTTGGTAGGTATGTTCAGATTGAAATTCAGCAGTGAATATCGTCATCCAGCTGTTGCTGACAGATAAAAAAGAAAGTAGCATGAGCAGATGTGGGAAAGGGAATCACCACGCAAACCAGCTTGGAAAAGAGAGAAGGTTCTATACTTTTAGACCTATCCGAACTTTATGTACATTTTCGTGTGTGTATGTGTGATTAACAACATAGTTTTTCCATTATGAGATCCTTAAAACTTTTCTACATGAGTGTATCGTAGTAGCTTTGAGAGGGAACCAGCGTACATAAGTTCATTACAGTGAGGAGCGGAACCAGTGCTCACATCCTTGTAAGCGATCGGCAACCCATAAGTGTAGGAGGAACACGAGGGCTGTAATAGCTCCGTTTCATACATTTAGAGGTCCAAGTATATCCTCGTTAGCCCAGGATGCATAGATGTTGACTAATTGAGCGGCAGACTTGTCTTTTAATAGTAGCCTACTAAGTGGAGAGCGGAAAAGTGCCAAGGAGCTTGCCGTACGAGTTCCTCCTGGAAGCCTGTTCCAAATGTATGAGAATTTATTGAGGAAGAAATTATCTCGCAACCTCGTCGTACAACACTCAGTTTCAACCAATACTTTGTGGTTGCGCATTTCGTACGTAGACGTTACAATTAGCTCGATTTACAGACCATAAGAGTGCAAGTTATGATAACTTATGATAAAATATAAGGTTCAGTTTAAGTATCCTCTTCCAGAGTGGTTCTAACCCCAACGTGTTACATCTGGATATGTAGTCTAGATTACAGTCAGTTCCTAGTGTTCTGAAGGTGAAGTAACGTTGTACCCCCTCAACTTCAGTTCATGACTTCTACGGAGACCTCTGAGAATAAACGGGCAATATTCTAAAAGTGGGCGAATGCACACTTCATGGAGTAGAACCCGTGATTCAGTGCTACAGAAGTTACGAATGATACATCCCAAGAGTTTGTGTGACTTGGATCTGATACGTGCTGTTTGTTCCGGGAATGTCAAGTCTCTGGAATACCTGATGCCAAGATCTAGCACAGAAGCTGGTCTAGGTAGCTGTCTTCCGCATACCTCAAGGGACCACCAAGAAAAGATATTATCCAACTAAGTAGGGGGTCGCAAATACCAGTTGATTGCAGCTTATTAAAGAGTACGTTATGAGACACGTTATCAAATGCCTTTGATGAATCAAAGTATAGGGCAATGACGATTTTACGTGCCTCCCGATTACTAGTAATGAAGTTGAAGAGATCAAAGTGGTAAGTAACGCAGGACCTACTCTTTATGAAACCATGCTGAGACTTTGTGATTAGATTTTCTGTTAATAGGCAATCAGGGGCGCTGCTTTTAATTACTTTTTCCCTAAGTCTAGAGAGGACTGGTGTTGTGTCGATGGGTCTGTAATTATTGGCGTTTGATTTGTCTCGGACTTATAGCGAGGCGTTATGTAGCTAGTTTTCCATTTAGTGGGGTGTACGCCACTTTCCATTGATATGGTGAATACCTTAAGCAGGAACAGAGATATATCGTCATCGCTGTTCCTGATAACAATTGAGTTTAGGTTGTCAATTCCCATACCTGTTGATAGTCACAAGTTCATGATGGCCTCTGTGATACTTTTGACAGCAAGATTCACACTGGCGCATGAACCTGTAGTGAGCAGTGAAAAAGTGGTGGGGTTAAGTGTGCTAGGACCGAATTTTGCGAAGGATTCGCCAAATAGTTCACAAATTTCGAGGGGATCGTTACAGACCATTTATTTGTGCAATAAACAAGCTATATCTCTCGATGCCTGCAAACGTTTATTCAAAAGGGAGGTCAGACTGTGTGTCCTAGAACCACTTTTAAGGGCATTCAGCTCTTCGCTTATTGAGTCGTGTGCACGTAAAGTCTTAATTGCTTGATAAGTATCTTAGGTTGAGTGCAACACTAGAAAATCTTTAAAGGAATGATATAGCTTAGATAATTTTCGTAATTTGTTCCGGAATATTCGAAGGATGTATTGGCCCTCATTCTTCTTCGCCTTAGCTGCTCTCATAGGAGCAACGATATCTAGACATAGCATTATATTTCTTAAGAAAAACGAAAGTGACTGTTAGTGAGGCTGTCATGAAGCGCTCAGCCCATAGGCCGCACCTGAGGAGCTCGATGAATACCTCCAGTTTATACTTTTGTAGCTACGATACAGGACATTTCTCATAAGTTCCTTGTTTTCCTTAAGGAGTGGGGAGATGTGTAGGCAACACAAAACCATTCTGTGATCACTGTTAGCGAATTAGCCACCAACGTACGTGGTAAGTGGGACGATGTCACGGCAAAGGACTAGATCCAGCGTACTGCTCCCACATGTGGGTGAATGGACATATTGTTTCCATCCATGGAAATCTGAGTCAGTAAGTATTTTACCATAGCGTTGTGGACCACAACTGGCTTCCCAGTTAACTTCAGGCAGGTTAAAGTCTCCTGCAATCAGTTTGAAGTCAGCACTGATGGGTGCAGCATAGGAAAATGACTGAGCAATAAGCTCATCAGCTTCCCTTGACGAACATGGTGTTCTATAAACACAGCCTACGAGGATTTTATAGTTAGTACCGTTTATAATAACCCATAGTGAGTCAGGTAGAGCATTCAATGTACCCCCTGTAACGCAAAAATGATCTGAAAATCCCTCCCGATCACCCTTATTTGATTGTATTGACATTTATTTTAACATTTTTACCCTCGTTATGGATGGTGTACCTTTGACCCTCGCCGGTGTAATGTTATTTGCTTGTTTAACTGTCTTATTTGACTTTACACTCGGTATTTGCCTTTGTATGTTTGAGACTTATTATGAGTGTTTCACTTTCCTATTATGTGACGCTGGACTGTTGATAAGGTGATGTTGTTTTACTGCGCACGACATTTTGTTTTGGTTCAACTTACGGTTGTGCAGTGATTTGACTGTTTGTCTTTTGACTGTCTACTGGGAACGTTTGTTTGTTGATTTGATTCCTGTAGGCAGAGTTTTGATCCCTTTTGCCGGGAATATTCCTATTGACCGACAGGTATTTAACAGTTGTATTTTTTAACCAGTTTTTACCGTGTAGTACGTATTTGTACCCGAGAACGTTTTGGACTGTATAGTTACCCAACGGCACTGTTGAGGTATTTTTGTAATTTGACATAACTTATTGTTGCTTTGATAGTACCACAGATTTTGTTACGAATCTACTATTGAATTACTACAAACCGTGTTTTGATATTTCGATCCAACCTTTGACTGTGCGTCACTCGCGGAAGTTAGGAAGCTATACAGTAGAACGCAGGAACTAGTCAGATTCACGTCAGTTGGCACCGCCTAGCTATTTCCCGCGTTCAGGCCAAGATTATTGGATTCTGGCCGCTACAGTACTCAACAACCCGTCACTGCTGTACCTGGCAATCGCAAGGTGTTCCTTGAGTCAATTCCGGACGGGGAAGGTGACATGTCCATGGATCCGACCTCAGATACCAAGCAAGTCCCTCTTGATGTTATTTCATGCCGTGGCTCTGATAATGGTACAGTTATTGACTATAGTAAGACTAGTCCTTGTAGGACCTCTGCTCAGTTGAAGGTACGACAGTTGGATGAAAGGCAAGAGTTGGAACTTCGTGAATTCAAGGCTAAACAAAGACAGGAAAGGTTGCGTCTGCATAAAGAACTCAACTTAGATGTGAATGGGGGTTTAGGTGATACCTTTTCCTTGGATGATGATATAAAGTGTCACAAATCAGTTTGTCTTGGCATTGACCCTCATAGCAGTTCTGATCGTGAAACGACTAGCCAGGGGAGCAGCGCAGAAAACAAAGGGGTTGCCGCTACGTTGCCTTGTGTCAGTGTTGGCCATGAGTTGCCGAAAGTAGAATTAAGCAGCTTTGACGGACATCCAGCCAAATATTGGAAGTTTATGAGGCAGTTTGAGCTCTACGTTGTCTCTAAGGTTGATGATGATGGACAGAGGCTGTTATACTTGTTACATTACTGTAAAGGTAAGGCCAGGGAGGCTATAGAGGAATGCATTATGTTACCACCATCTGCTGGTTATCGTAGGGCTCGGGATATACTCAACGTTTGTTTGGAAGGACTCATGAAGTCAGCCGGGCCTTACTACAGGATCTGATGGAATGCTCGAACATAGAACAAAACGATGCTGAGGCAATGTCGAGGTTAGCTATAAAAATGGAAAACTGCGCTATAGCCCTAGAGCAAATGGACTATACTGCGGACCTTAACTCCTTGAGAACTTTAGAAGGTATAGTAAAGAAATTGCCCCGTGTGTTACAGATGAAATGGGCGGAGACTGTCGAAAAGCTAACTGAAACCGAACGAGAACCTACCTTCGCAGAGTTAACGCAGTTTGTGTCAGCACGTGCGAGCATTTTGCTAAGTAGGTTTGGACAGCTGGCAACAAGCAGTCGACGACCAGATAGTAAAATAGCATGTTCCACGCAGCAGCTAGTACCCGTTGGGGGAGTCCTGAAACCTTCATGTATATTTTGTGGAGGGAACCATGTAGTCACAAAATGTACCACATTTCTGTCGTTACCGGTGGATGAGAGATGGTCGAAGGCTAAAGAAACAGGTTGTTGTTTTTCATGTCTTAAAAGGGGCCACAGGTCCGTAGAATGTAAAATTCACAGGGTGTGCAGTGTAGAAGGTTGTAAAGCATACCATCACCCTCTGTTACACAAGAAGACCCACCACGCCGTAGGCGAACAACCGGAGAAAGGTAGTTGTGGATGCACCGAGTCTCTCAGAGAAAGCGTGTGTTTGGGCCTACTCCCGGTACGTGTAAAGCACGGTAATAAAGAGGTTTACGGTTATGCTATCTTGGACAATGGCTCTGATACAACTTTGATCACGAAAATGTTTTGCAACTTCTAGGATTGTCGACTGACGGCACAAAGACTATCATCAAAACTGTTAGTGGAAGTAGATTGGCGGACTCAGTCAGCAAGCCTTTCGAAGTTTATTCACTAGACGGAAACGAATGCATACTTATAGATCGAGCAGTTGTGGCAAGAGATCTCCCAGTACGGAGACCTAAAGGGTCGATGCGAGAAAGTATTAAAAGGTGGCCGCATCTGACTGACGTACCCTGGACAGAGGTGGAAGACGGGGAGGTATTGCTGCTCATCGGTTGCGATGTACCTGAGGCTCACTGGGTTCTAGATCAGAAGTTAGGGGGCAGAAAGAGCCCATATGCTGTGAGATCATTGTTGGGCTGGGTCGTGTTCGGTCCGACAAGCTTTCGTGAGCACAGGGAGAGGGTTGTGAATTGTATGTCTCGGTCAGATCTATTAGTCGATCAATGGAAGAAAATTTACGATTATGAGTTCAGCGATTTGTACTCGGGAGATAAGTCGTTATCTCTCGATGACCTAGCCGCTGTAAACATAGTGCAGCGAGGTACTTATTGGGATAATGGACATTTCGTTGTCCCCTTGCCCTGGAAAATGGAGTCCAAGAGAGTATACGGTGGATGCGAAGTAGCCAGGCGACGTTTGGAGAGTTTGAAACCCAGACTAATATCCTCTGAAAGCCTTCGCGAAAGCTACACTAGCGCCATGGAAGAGACCATCAGAAAGGGATATGCAGCAGTAGCTCCTGAGCCCCAGCTTAATCCTAGCTACCGCCCACGATGGTATTTGCCGCATCATGCCGTATTTAACCCCAAGAAACCGGGGAAGGTAAGAGTTGTGCTGGACTGCGCTGCCAAACTGTCCGGAACTTCTTTAAATGACTTCCTGTATCAGGGACCAGACACGACAGCGAACTTGGTTGGAATATTATTGCGTTTTCGCAAAGAACTGATTGCCCTGACGTCCGATGTGGAAGAAATGTTTATGCAGGTGAAAGTCCCAGAGTTTGACCGAGGTGCCCTGCGGTTCCTATGGTGGCCTCAGGGTGATTTCTCGAAGGAACCTATTGAATATCAAATGACGTCACACCCATTCGGTGCAGTGTCCTCACCGTTTTGTGCGTATTTTGCAATGGCCAAGACTGCCGAGACGTATGCCAACGATTATGATAGCTATGTGGTGGAAGCAGTGAAGCATAACTTTTATGTTGATGATTGCCTAGTGTCCTTTGCAAGCCCAGGTGAGGCAAAAACGTTCGTAAAACAGTCCACTGAGTTGTTGTTACGTGGTGGCTTTAAATTGAAGAAGTGGGTGACTAATTCAGAGGCAGTGAGAGTAGTTCTTCCTGGTCTGAGCCACACAGAGAACTCAGTCGACTTACGTGTTAGTCAAGGCTCAATCCACAGGGCCCTAGGTTTGGAATGGGACACCATGCATGATGTTTTTAAGTTCCGATTTGAACCCGTCGAAAAACCCTTCACGAAGAGAGGACTACTATCCACCGTCTCAGCTCTTTTTGACCCACTAGGCCTCATCGCCCCAGTTTGTCTTCCGGCCAAGCAGCTATTGCAGAATCTTTGCAAATCTCATGCTGGTTGGGATACACCCCTGAGTTCCAATGACCTATCCCTATGGATGGATTGGATGAGGTTCATGAAGAATCTTGGGCAAATCTCCGTACCCAGAAGTATCAAGAAGGAGGATAAGAGTGAGATGAGTAAGATTGAGTTGCACTTATTTTGCGATGCCTCTGAATCTGGTTATGGAGCGGTGGCTTATTCGTGGAACGTTCCAAAAAACACGCCACCCTACAGCATACTGCTTTATAGCAAATCCCGGGTTGCCCCTCTGAAAACGGTGACAGTGCCGAGATTAGAGTTAGCTGCGGCAGTATTGAGTGCACGAATGAGTGAAATTTTGAGGAAGAACCTCCCAAATAGCTTTGACAAGACTTATTTTTGGACAGATTCTATGATTGTTTTGTACTATATTAGAAATACAGAGAGTCGGTATAGTACGTTTGTGGCCAACCGTCTAGCCATTATTCACCAGTATTCATCCCCAAATCAGTGGGGGTACGTTAAATCTGAAGAGAATCCCGCAGATTGGACATCAAGAGGCATACGAAAAGCGTGTGAATTAGCGTCTTGGATTCAGGGCCCCTCTTTTCTGGGAACCCGACAGTTTTCAAGTACCACAGACCTCTGCTGGAAGGAACCACCGAAAAATGTCGAATTGAAGAGGTCGGTCCGAACAAACACAAACGTTACTGAGCTCACTGCTGATCCGATTTTGGCGTATCATTCGGACTGGGTGAGGCTGATTAAAGCTGTGGCATGGCTTAAGAGATATGTGGTCTACATATCCGTTATGTATTCGCGTCGCCAAGGTGTGTCACTGAATGTTGGCTATCTAACAGCCGATGAACTGGAAGCTGCTAGACATAAAGTATTATGTATGGTACAACAGGAGGTATATGGAGAATTAATAAAGGAACTCCGAGAAAAGGGTAGTTGTGAGACTGAAGAAGGTGAATTGCAAAGGTTGTCACCTATACTTGTGGATGGATTGGTCTGCGTCGGTGGGAGGTTGAACTATTCCGACTATCCACTTACTTTTAAGCATCCGGTTATCCTCCCCAGACATCACTTCGTGACTGAGCTGATCATAAGGCATTATCATATTATAGAAGGACATACTGGTACTTCGCAAGTCCTGGCCACTCTACGAAGAAACTATTGGATAATTAAGGGGATCAGTGCGGTCAAACGGGTGATAAGAAAGTGCATAGAGTGCCGACGATTGAAAGCTGCACTGGGTCAGCAGATGATGGCCCCTTTACCGGTCTGTCGCGTGCAGAAAGGATGGAAACAAGTTAATTACTTAGCTGACGTATTTTGGCGCCGATGGATGAAAGAATATCTACCATGCTTGCAAACTCGTCAGAAGTGGTTGGGAAGGAAAAGAAATTTCAAGGAGGGAGATGTGGTGATTGTGGCCTCTGAAAAAACACCACGTGGTTCCTGGCCTTTGGGAGTGATCGAAACATGCGAGAAGGACGAAGACGATTTAGTAAGAACTGTGATGGTGCGTATGAAGGAAGGTACCGTGAGAAGAGATATAAGAAAGCTTTGTCTTCTTGAGGGAGTAGAAGAAAGATAGAGTATGCAGACAGCTAGGTAGATAGAGCCACGGCTGAATACACAGAGGTGTTTTGCGTGTCTGGAGGGATTTTGGTGGCCGGTGTAAAGGAAAAATGATCTGAAAATCCCTCCCGATCACCCTTATTTGATTGTATTGACATTTATTTTAACATTTTTACCCTCGTTGTGGATGGTGTACCTTTGACCCTCGCCGGTGTAATGTTATTTGCTTGTTTAACTGTCTTATTTGACTTTACACTCGGTATTTGCCTTTGTATGTTTGAGACTTATTATGAGTGTTTCACTTTCCTATTATGTGACGCTGGACTGTTGATAAGGTGATGTTGTTTTACTGCGCACGACATTTTGTTTTGGTTCAACTTACGGTTGTGCAGTGATTTGACTGTTTGTCTTTTGACTGTCTACTGGGAACGTTTGTTTGTTGATTTGATTCCTGTAGGCAGAGTTTTGATCCCTTTTGCCGGGAATATTCCTATTGACCGACAGGTATTTAACAGTTGTATTTTTTAACCAGTTTTTACCGTGTAGTACGTATTTGTACCCGAGAACGTTTTGGACTGTATAGTTACCCAACGGCACTGTTGAGGTATTTTTGTAATTTGACATAACTTATTGTTGCTTTGATAGTACCACAGATTTTGTTACGAATCTACTATTGAATTACTACAAACCGTGTTTTGATATTTCGATCCAACCTTTGACTGTGCGTCACTCGCGGAAGTTAGGAAGCTATACAGTAGAACGCAGGAACTAGTCAGATTCACGTCAGTTGGCACCGCCTAGCTATTTCCCGCGTTCAGGCCAAGATTATTGGATTCTGGCCGCTACACCCTCTTCAATCATATTAGCTCTGACAAGGCTACATATATAAATCAAACAACCTCCCCCACGCTTATGATTTCTGTTGATGCGATAAAGGGTATAACCATTTACGCACAAGTCTGCATCAGGGACTGAGGTGGGGCACCATGATTCAGCGACTAATATCACTGCAGGCTTAGTTAGCAAGACCATAGTCCTCAAGTCAGAAATTTTCTCCTGCAGCGACGGTGCATTGATAAGCAGAAGTGTGAAAGGGTTACTATGACTTGTGAAGTGTTTTACAATATGTTGTACGTCTAGTTGGTTAGAGAAATTTCCTATACGTAATTCATCAGATGACGTGCTGCTTGCGTTACGGACATGAGACAGTGGTGGTGCATGGCGATGTGACCAGTGAAGTTTTATTGTGCAATGATTTATGATCACTTGCTTTTTGAGGGTGCGTATAAGTAGTTAATGCACTATTCATTCTTACTGGTGACGTACAGTGCATTTCACGATCGCTGAAAACCGAGGATGGTGGCTCTAGGCTCGTGTTTCTGGAGGGTGAAACAATCCTATGAACCACGGGTCGTAAATATTGTTCGGCGTCCCAAAAAAATTTGATGAGGCTCAAGAGTAGGGATGGTATTAGGGGAGTAATTATATACATTCCCAAAGTGGTTCCAGATTTATAGCCATGCATCTGAAGTTTTAGTCCTGCTTGCACTTTAATTCCAGCAACCTAAATTTAAAACACTTTTGGACACCCTCATGTCTCAGTTTTTTCTTCATAAACGTTCAGCCCTTTGTGATTAGGCTTACTTATTGAGCTTAGTTCACTGTTTTCGACAGGGGTATCGGTTTTCTCTTTGGGCAAGTTTTTATTTGCAGTCTTCTGAAGTCTGGAGTGAATGGTGTGAATATTCACAAGTTCTGAGAGGTTTATCGTCTGTGAATTCATGAGCAATCCGCACATGCCGCATTCATGCTTTATCATACTTTCAGGAACTAGTTGATCAAAACGTCAGGTAATGTAATTGTAATGATAATACTAATTCGTTCTTGCGGGTGTAAGAATATGCCAGTTTGCAGGCATGATTATATAATTATGCCATTTGAATTTCCATAGCTTAAGTGCGTTGATAACTTGAAATTATCAACTCAATGTGCAAACGAAAACGAGTGTATTCAATTGCAAACAAAATATCAGGTTTCGGTGGCCGAAAGATTTAGTGGACATAAAATTAATTACGGTAATACTTCAATGAAATTTGGGGAGGGGAAGAGTCCTAAATCTTGTTGGTGGCATGAACTGTCATTGTTTTTATGGTCAGAAATATGAGTGGATACAGTAGAATCGATACGCTGAGAATACGTCGTAAATAATTTTCAAATTTTAAAAGTGACTATTTCATGCAAATGAGAACAGAGTTTCTTTTATTACTTTGTGTGCCCAATGCACAATAGGTCGCCATAGTTTGAGATCCAAATAGGAATGCTAGCCCAGTTCCACGGTGGCCAAGGATTGATGCGGAACTTGGCTGTTGATAGAAAAAACACTGCGTCATGGTCCTGACAAGAGGTATATGACAGCCAAGAAGATACAAATAACGCAACTGGGTGAGGATCCAACTGTTAGTTTTCATAAGTGAAAGACATGTGGGAAAAAAGACGAAAGCGTTAGGGCAAAGGAGACGAATCAAAATAATGAGCTGAAAACTAGGTGTTTCTTTCTTGAAGTAGAGATGTCAAACCTAAGGACTGAAGTGTTAATAATTAGTCTGTACAACGTAAAGAACTCTGTTTACTGTACTATAATACTATGTTAATTAATGCTAACAATGGTCGGTCAGCTCTAGGTGATACAAATTCGCGCTAAACTCATAGTAAATCGTTTTAAACATCACCAAATCCCAGTCAAGGAATGGGGCTTGTGGATACCAAGTAAAGGTAGATGATTTCGGTTTCATTGTGTTCTCGGAGCTTGATTGCAACAACCAAAGGGGACAAACCAAATATCATTTACAAATTCAGCTGCAATGACTGCAGTCAACACTACACTAAACAAAGCTGTTGCCCTCTTCAACTTCGTCTACACGAACACCCATTTGTCATTAAACGTCACATTTCGTCACTCACTTCGATGCATGTGGATAGTTATAGACATGAAGTCAATTTCGACAATGTAGGAATTTTGGATGGAGGAAACACAAAGAATATCAGGGAATCCTCAGTAGCTTGGCTTTCAGGTCAGTCAGCAGTCAATAAGTGTATAGATATACGCCCACTCCGTCAACCGGCAAGAAAATTCATAAAAGACAGAAAGGTCAGTGGTCATGCAGAGGAACAGCCAACGGAAAAATCCAGACAGTTAATGGTACAACAACCAGGCATAGGCCACTTCGTCAGAACAAGCTGATAGATCGCTCGCGGAAAGATGTTGACTGCTCACTTCACACTGAAGCTAGTGCTGATGTTGTCGTCTAGAAAGGCGTTGTAAGCTCCATGATTGAGCAACCTGGCTCAGAGAACACATTACGACCAAAACCATCCACCCGAGCTACAAGTACTTTCCACCACTCCAAGTCAGATGACCTTTACCTATGAAGCTATTAGAATGTATTGGGCCCTCTTCTGGATATCGTCTCCCAGAAGCGATACAGTTGGTGGGCACAAGGGACTTGAAGGCGCTGGCAAAACAAGAAGGAGATCTAGTGGCCCAACCATCTCATCAGCAGATGGTTGCTTAGGGTTTATATTAAGTATTAGGATGTTATTTCCATGGGAAAAGAATCCGCTATGTTGGCCTTTGTAGCGCTCGACTGCCACGCTACGTCTGATAATGTGAGACAGGCGACTCCAGAGCGGGGCGGAGTGAATTACAAGGAGCCCGGCCCCGAGTAATGAAGTAAATTTAGGTATATGCACTAAGTATTCCTCACTACTCAAGATATAGGTAGAGGTGATGAAACTTAGTTGTGTTATGGTGGGGTAAGCTTCCTTATGAAACAAGTGGCATAAAAGAGGGAAGTTAAGGCCCAACCTCCTCTTCCATATGGGTTGCTGGGAAAGTTGTTGTCATCTGTCGTCACAGCTCAGATTGGGTAGCTTACTAACCAGGTATCTGGTAGGGGCCTCCGAACACTCAATTTTAAGTTTATCACATACTCTGAAGCCGCTTAAGATGAAAGGATAGTATTCGAACAAGGGTCGGACTCAAGCTTTGTAAGGCAGTAGTTGCCCGTCGACATGGCTGAAATTTCCAATAAGCAATTCAGTTAGCTTGCGAGCTTTTGAGACTTGGTGGGAAATGTGCCCTGTGGAAGTGAGTTTAATGTGGTAATGCAGCCCTGTGGCTGGCACTGGCTGCAGTTGTGACGGTTCAACCCCACCATGCAAGGTGGGTACATCTTTTGAACGCCCACCAAAGCACGTCCGGCCACTTTTATTATAACTGAAGTGTAGTTTGAAACGGTTGGCTCCACCCGTGAAATTTGTTAATGCGATAAGATGTAATCTGCCTGAATAGTGAGATGTGTTCGGACAAGTTCTTGATTCCTCGGTGGTTCTGTTTTGTATGCGGTAGTCTCTGGGCATTTCGTACTGATAGATAGACGCGGAGATATGGCATGCTTTTACATGCTTAACAGCTTACCGAGTGCATGATGGCTGAAAAGAACAACTGATTCGTTTAAAAGGGGATTGGACAAGCACAAAAATGTACTGGAAAGGGATTAAAATAGGCTTTCAGCCTCCTGTCCTCAAACAGCAAATCTTAATCTGAACCTGTTACCTATTATTTTTAGGCCTGTCGGTTAAGGAAAACTGCCCAGGCTCTTGAGTGCAAATCGCTTTATCCTGCGGCTGGTTAAAGGGGTCCGTGTATTGCCAGAGAAACCCAAGCCAACTATCGGCGTGCTACCCCAGTGAAGTGGTCGAATGGAACAGAATGAGCCGTCACCTCACTGCCTACCACTGCCTGTGAATACCAGGCATTTTTTGTCGGTAGACTAAGTCAAACGTAGCTAACCTCGTTGTGCAAGTGTTTTTAGAATGTTGCTTTGCAGCCAGTGGGATCCATAGCCGCAACTGGGGGTTTAGAAGGTGGTCTTAATGAGCATTTTATCATGCGCAGTGATGGCAATATGGTACTGAATGTTCCAAAGCAATGCTTTTCTATCATGGGAGGCGTTTGAATCAAGTGAAGAACTGAATGCAGTAACAAGCGGAAATAACTCTAGAGGGTTTTCTGAGTCTACGGCAAATGCATATCTTATCGCTTATATGGCAAGCGTTCAGAAGCACATTTCCACCTTAGTAACTCAAGCAGTGCCAATGATATCATGGATAGTGATGTCCTTTTCACATCCAATATGTCGGTGCACCTCGCATTTTGACAGAATGTATGGAGTCGGGGTGGGTGCTAAGGACGAGAAAGAGGTTCTAGGAAACATCTGCCTTCTAGTGAAATTGCGATACCAAGAGTTTGTCTCGTAAATATTTGATAGAGGTAAACCTGGCATGCTCTACTGAACAATCATACTAGTGTTCAGCTATTTCATTTTTTGTTGCCTGAGAGATATTAACGTTCCTTCTTTAAACCAATCTCTCATCTGCCCAAAGTAACTATGTTTAACGACAGTAATAATAATATACTTCAGACAACATAAGTTACATGAAAGCAGATCGGTTTACAGGTTTGATCATTCTGGTAATTTGAGCTGACTGGTATGTACAATGTCAAGCAATACATTGCATACTGTTATTCATGGCACTTAAGAGATACGTTCGAAGAAAGAACGCTAATGCTTCGGAGACAGCAGAGAACAAGACAGATAATCCTTGAAACAGTTGTTCATCAGGCTGAAACCAGCTCATTGAGAAAGCAGGAATTATTGAGCTCTTGTTTGAATCTTGCAGTATTCTTGAAGGTGGAACGGAAGTACAGCCGTGGCCTTGGGTTGTGTGCGTTCGTCATAGGTTTTTGATGGCATGGTGCACACTGACAAATTAGACCACTAGGATCCCATATGGATGAAGGGCTGGTCGGGTAAACCTGAAAAATGAATAACAAGAGTGAGTGGGAGGTGAAATTCGAAATGGGAGCACAGAAATACTAGGCAGAGGCGCATCGACCATGATATATGTGAGTTCATTGCACTGGCTACAAAAGTTATTTGAAGAAGTATCTAGAACCTACTGTTTGGAGGTGACCTTATGAGGAAGAAGATTAAGGTGCATAAGAAAGTAGTAGAAACCAAACTGAAGCCGAAGTTATCATCATGGAATAGAGAGGATAGAGGATTTGGGACCAGGTATTCGCTTAGGTGTAGAAAATCTTGTACAAAAGTTTAATGAGGTTATAAACATTTTAATAAAACTCCTGCTCCTTGCTGTAATGATAACTACGCCGCATATAGTCACAGGGGAGGGGTAATGGTGTTGTCTGTTCAGCGTTATTATATCAGGGCTATAGAGGCAGTATGGTGGTGCGTAGTCAGCTGAGCTAGTAGACCTGGAGGACATTTTTTCGTAACCTCATTCTTTTTGCCATTGTTTTGTCGTCATAATTACAGGAGTCGTAGGCTTCATAAAGATACCACCATAGGGGCAAGGGTAGTTCGAGTTTATCTCCCTGCCATCATGCCTACTGGTCAGTTATCCCCATCTCCGCGTAGTTTCACGTTAGGTTTTCAAAAATTTTTGTGCTAGGCTCAGTAAGGTTGGTGGTTGCGAGGATATTTTCAGCTAACTATCAGCTGGCTAAGACCATGCATGCATTATTAGCTTAGTCATCCTTTGATACGTATCACACACCAGGTAACCCTCATGACCATTATGCCCCCACTCGTGCATGGCCAAGCTTAATTTATGACACGAAGCTGACTTGTACTGCTGTACAGTGCAAAGATTCCTGGCTCATTACGAAGAGGAAAAGGAACGGTGTGTGAAACGTTCATTTGTAGCAGGGGTTAAGAGTAGCTAAACTATAGAGGCATTGAAGTTGGGATCAGTAACTAACACCAGAGACATAATTACCAGAAATAGGCAGAGAATGGTATGTAGTTCAACAAACATTACTCACCCTATGATAGATTCTTAAGTGGCTGCATTAGATTATTGCGTATTTGATGGGCCACTGAGGAACATGGTGTCGTCTGTGTAAAGTACGTTGAGGATCCTGCATTCCCCAAGTTCATTGAGGTTGTGGTCTTGCAGCGTCAGACAGCATGCGGCAGTCTGTTCCAAATGTTAGCCTAACGAGTTGTGAAAAATGAGGATATGAGCTGTTTGGAAGCATATGGTAATGTGACTAGGCTGTCTCGGTCTCTAAGATTCTGATGCCTTTGTCAGCAAGCTTTACTGTATCCACATTGTTGATCACTTCATGCTGTAGGGCTTTGTAGAAAATGCTGAGGTTCAACTTTAGTCTCCATAACCACACAGGTTCTAACCGATTAGCATGACATCCACTTCAATAAATTACCGGGAGAAATAAGCCTGGCGAAGTGTCGTTGAGTTTTCTCTATCCTCTGATTGTCACTAGACCGCAAGCAACTAAGTACGATAGGACAGTATTCTAGTAGTGGTCGCACGCACATCCTATGTAGAATCAGTTTGGTTTCATTCGGGCCAAGATTTCGGTGAATGAAGCCAATGAGGCAGAGTGATTTGGAGCACTGTGCCGTTGCGTGTTCTGTAAGGGAAAGGTCACTGGAGCACCTTATTCCAAGGCCGCAAATACTGTTTAGCTGTTGGAGTGCAGTGGTGTTCAGTCGAAGATGTGTTAGCACACTGTTCACCAAAGAACATAAAGCCAAACTTCTATGTATTTAATGGTAGCAGCCACGTATCACACCATCTTTGTGGCTTGTCGAGGTCGTTTTGATGGTAGTATTGATGCCGCTACATTGATTAGGATGAAAGGTGTACACAACTTTCAAGTCATCTGCAAAGAGGAAGGTTTTCCCTGATTGAAAGCAGGCGCATATATTATTTATATACATTATAAAGAGAAAGAGTTCGAGAACGGAGCCTTGGACAAATCCACTGGTGATATTTTTGGGACGGGAACGATGTGAGCCTGTTTTGACAACTTGGATGCGGTTCAGCAGGAATGAGCCAATTCAGTCATGCAACCTGCCACTCATTCCAAATGGCTTCAATTTCCAAAGGAGTGAGGGGCGATGCACTTTGTCAAAAGCTCTGGTGAAATCGAAGTAATGTGAGACAACCACGTTTCCATCGTCTCTACTGTTAATTACGTGTTCAGAGAATTCCAGATGACATGTGATACAAGATTTCCTAGACAGAAATCCATGCTGCGAGGAGTTCATAAGTTTGTAATCTGAAAGGTGAGAAAAGACGTTTTTCACTACTTTCTCCAATATACGCGAAGGGATGGTAGTTTTCGGGGCTAAGTCTGGAGCCTTTCTTAAGGCACGGAGTAATATGACTAGTCTTCCATGAAACTGAGGAAGTGCCAAAGTTTAAGAACAGGCTGATTATTCTTGCGAGCAATATGAGGGAAGTACGCGCTGCCATTTTTAATGAAAATCCCAGGTATCCCTTCTACTCCCCCTCTAAGAGAGGGTTTCAGTGAGTTTATTGCGTCACGTACGTTGCTTAGGTTAAACTCAACCTCCGAGATTTTATGTGCTCCAGTGTTACTGAGTGTAGCAAGGCTGCGATTACAGCTAGTAAAAGAAAGGCTAAAGGTTTCGCTTAGTATTTCATATCTCTGTGGGGTTTGTAACAATCTTGTTGCCTACTTCCAGCATATTCAGCATGTCAGGTCTATTACAGAGTTTCTTTTTAAGAGAAGTGGAAAGCAGACCAATTTTATTCGTATGTTTCAGAATTTTATTCCCAGTAAAGGTTTCACCTTTTTTCTATGAAACTCCAGGTCACTGAAAACGTCGTGGATACTAAGAATGGCAGAAAAGTAATATGGTACGGAAACGTTTTTTCGCGGTTTCTTTAGTTTTCGTCTGAATGTGATAGGGATGTAGTTTTTGATGCTAATATGCCACTTTTGTGATTACTTTGGGGCCACGAAGTGGAGACAGATGTTTGAATTGAGATGGAAGTTTGCAAGGGAGTTATTCAGAGTAGCCGGTGAAAAAACTCGTCCTGGTCTAGACAGCGTATTAAGTATTGAAAACTTGGCCAGTCGACGTCAATAAAACTTCTACTAACTAGTGTTGTAGGCCTCAGTAATGTGGGAGTACACCTACGTGGCGCAAGGAGTTGGCAGGCCACAACCTTGTGGTCACTTTCCGGGAATTCTCTGCTAGTATGTATGGTGAACGGTGGTGCGTTGTTTAAAAAATCGGGTCGAGTATGTTATTTCACCGAGTACAGCTATTAACAACTGGAACCCATCCACTGGTTTCTAAGGTTTGAAACGAGATGGTCCTTGCAGTGTCTCCCGTATGAAACCTGGCATATTAAAATCACCACCTGCTACTGTACAAGTTAGTAGGGATGATAGCAGCTTGAATATCTCGTTGATATGTCCATCAACAACAGGCCTAGCATGGGGTGACCTACGTAGGCAACCAACGGTAATTTTGTAATGTTTGCAAATGTTGATACTTCACGGATACTGCATCATCTAAAAGGTCCCAACCCAACGGGGAGTTGTTCGAAGATGAAAAACCAGAGTGAACATAGACGATGCAACCTCCACCTTTGGAAGTACTGCGGTCATTACGATACAAATTATCTAATGCCAGCCTGAGGTTTGAGGTATCTGAAGTACACCAGGTTTCAGTGATTAGAATGCACCATGTTTTGATCGAGTAAGCTAGAGGGTTTTTAGATAACTTGGCCTATTGCTAATTCAACGCGAGTTGAAAAGAAGAACAGAGAATTCCGACGGCTCTATAAAAAGGCCTACGTCATTAACAAGATGGGATGAAAGTATTCTTCCATGGTTATCATTTGAGTCAACGGGATGTGGGGTGCGCAACAACGGGATAAAGGCATGTTCCTTAGCGTTGCATGCCGGACCACCCATTGTTGTCTCAGACGATGACCGATCATTTGTTGGCCCGGTGGATGGGAAGGTGTCATTATAGTATTTCTGTCATTGAATTGGCTGCTGGCCATAGCTGATAGCAGTTGAGGAGCTATTATTTTGTGAATCCCGAAAAATGATGGGTTTTCCGGGGGCTCCAGAGCGTAGGTTCTTCACAGAAGGCTGGACAGGTGTTAATTACGCCAGATTTTATGTCATATCTGGGGTAGGTATAAGTTGCCTTATTCCGAACGCTCACGGGGATAGTTTTGGGTTTATTCACGTTGGGTTGTGAGCTAAAGTATGTTAGTGATACACTGGGGTTATATTCCGGGGTAGATAGAAACTGTGCAGTGGGATGTGACGAGAAAAAACTATCGCTATTTCTTGAAACCGTATTCTTCAGTTTAAGCGATTTGGGTTGTATGTATAGGTATGCTTTACTAGCGCTCCCACAATTGAACAGCTGTACCTCACTATGGCTGGATGAGATGGCCTTATTTCCTGGTTATGGGCAAGGAGTGTCTTCATGGTTATCTTTGCATGGGAATGAACCAACTTGAGGGAGATTCATGGCACTATATGCCACCAGGCGACTGGGGGTTCTTCATTTCACTGGGTAGCATGGTTTATTGTTAAAACGTTTAGATTTCCATGACGTTTCATTTAGGGATACTGCGTTCAGCAACGAGGCCGAAGAGGCGGGTTGCACAGGCTGGCCTGCCTGTGAGGTATGAGCGGACTGAATGACTTGGGATCACTGTGGTTCATCACTAGGATTTTTGTTATCATCTAGGTCTATGAATATCATATTAGTGCATGTTGGTGGCATGGAGTCTGCATTTCTTATGCTTCCTGTTGTACTTATAAGTTCTTCAAGAGTAACTGGGGGTGCGAAGGTCATTGGGGTTCCAGTTAACTTGTCACCCCCACAATTCGTTAACTGCCTTCCACTTTCGGTATCTCGTGGTTTTAGCAAAACTCGAGAAATCAGTCCACCACGGAATTTCCGTGTGCGATGCTGGAAAGAAGGTTAGGTCAAGAGATATCCTAACCTTGCTGTATGGTGTCGTGGATGCCACAATTCTCTGAGAGTCAGAGAAGTGTTTTTCACTACACGGCGAGTTAAACTGAAATAGAACAGGGCATGGGACCCGGCTGTTCTTTTTCTTAGGCGACGAACATTACAATCTGAGCCAGCCGAGACGCATGCATGTAAAGAATCAGTCATAACTCGCTCTAGTGGGGAACTGTCAGGGATGTTGAAGGCTGCTGAATTGTAGGAGGATGGCATTCGGTTGCTTACCTCACTGGCTAGAAAGTCAACTAATCTCCCGCATTTTATTAGGGTATCCAGTGGAGAGCGGCTTTTGGGGTCTAACAAATCCACCAGAGAGATATTCCATTTTGCACTGCATATTCCCGACTGCTTTCGAGATTTCTAGAATATAGGACTTAACGTTACTGACATCGCTTCAGACGTCAATCATAAGATCATGTGACTTAAGTGACGAACCGCAATCGCTAATGGAACTTTTAACTTTAGGCGACAGATCAGATAATTGTAGCCTTTTAGCGATAACACTTATTTCTACGGAAGCTGCTGACACTTGTTTTCATTCTCAGAAAAGCAAGCAAAAAGCGTTAAAAATATAAGTAATGCTATTATGTCAGACAAATAACTAACGAGTTGAATAAAAACAGATGTTACATATCACTTAACTTCAACAGAGTCGTGAGTTAGGTAATGACAATAACTTTCCGTGCTCGGTCATAACTATTTTTCAACAAATGGGTGACACTGTCCAACTGTCTGCTACCTTGAAGTCTAGATAGATCTAGGTAACTCAAACGTTTGAAAGACAGGTTCAAGGCTTTTTATGTTGCCTGTGGTCCGAGATTTGCAGAACTTGGAGACAGATATGTACACCCTCAAGAGATTCAGCGTTTTCCAGGAGGCAGATAACAACCAGAAGCAAAAGAAACGAACAAAATTCCCTTGAACACGAAGGAAACGAGAAGTTGCGCCAGGATTGTAAGTCGAGGCTTATCATGATGGAATGTCCGCACCATGTGTGGACCTACCAAGGCTACCCAGATTGCTAAGGAGATGAGGAGATATGGCATGGAAGTGTCTGGATTCTGCGAAAGCGGAGGGAATGGAAGCGGACTCTTCAAACTGTTAGCTGGAGACTCAATAATCTACTCCGATAATGTCACCCAGACGACAAATACGAGGACACTGAGTTCTCCAGTGGCTACCATGATGTCTCCAAGACCATCGAAGGCTCTCAGGAAGTGGGAATCAATCTCCCCCACGATCAGGATCATGACAGCCAGATGGATTCAACTCAAAAGGAAGGAAAGTCACAAGCACACAATGCTACGCACCTACAAGTAATGCAGATCAAGAGGAGAAGGAGGAATTCTACAGACAACTACAATCAGTAATGGACAACATTCCGCCCAAGTTGGTGACACCGAAATTCTAGTGTGCGACATGAATGCCAAACTGGTTGCAGACAACACAGGAAGAGAACTTGTCATGGGTTGAGAGGCACTCGGTGAAATGATGAGTGAGAATGGAGAACTGTTTGCAGATTTCTGCGCATTCAACGATTTGGTGATTCTAGGCAGTGTGTACAAACTAAAGGATATTCACAAAGCGACATGGACATCACCAGATGGACACACTAAAAATCAGACCGGCTTCATCTCAATGTGAAGAAAGTGGAGACGCGGCCTACTGGATACAAGATAAAGAAGAGGAGCAGACGCAGGTTCAGACCATTATCTCGTGCAAGGAACCTTCAAAATCAAGTCGAAAGCCTCCAGAGAAGTTGGCGGTGATACATCACAATTCAAGTTCAACACCCAGGAACTGAAGAAGGAAACCACAAGGAACATCTTCATGTCAGCCATCAGAATAAAATGTGAGATATTGAGCAACATCCCTGAAGGGTCGGGTGTGGAAAAACACTGGAACTCTTTGAAAGTCATGTAGAAAGAAACCCTCATAACCGTGTTTGGAAGGAAGAAGGAGGAAGAGGCAGGATGAGGAATGGATCTTGACGGACACATGGAATCTGATAGGGCAGGGAGGGGAAGATGGTAAAGCAGAAGATGAACTAGTGCAGGCAAGGAAGAACAACGAAAAGAAGAACGGAACACGATCTACAAAACGCTGGACAGAGAAGTGAAGAAGAATGCGCGCAAAGACAAAAGACACTTTCACGACACATTAGTAAGCGAAGCAGAACAGGCTGCTGGCAGGAGAGACCTGACAACATCATAACAAATAACCAGATTACCACTATCTGGGAGGTGAGAGATCAACGCAGACGAAACCAATGAAAGATAGTGAAGGGAAGCTAGCTACCAAAGAGGAGAAACAGGGGGCTGATCACTTCGAAAAAATTCTTGAATCGACTATCACCTGCAACTCATCCAGAAATACCACCAGCAACGACAGAACCATAGGTGAACACAGGCCCTAGACAAAAGCAGAAGTCCTGAATGCCATAGAACTGCTGAAATGCGGGAAAGTGGTGGGACCAAATGGAATTCCGCCAGAAGTAATGAGAGTGGACGCAGAGACAACAGCAAGCATACTCACACCTCTACTGTGGAAGGTTTGGAAGGGAGGAAAGGTGCCTGCCCACTCATTGGAAGAAGGGCTACCTTGTCAAACTTCCAAAGAGGGGGATCTAAGCCTTTGCAAGAACTGATGCGGAATCTTGCTTCCATCCACCCCAAGCAAAATATTAAGCCGCGTCATCCTGGAGAGACTAAAAGATGTTCTGGATACAAAATTACAACCGGAACAGGCTGGCTGTCCTCAGGAAGAACAAATCATGTGCCGATCAAATTGAAGTGCTACGCTACGCGTCATTGTAGAACGAGTATAGAATGGTAGTCAACTCTCTACCTCAACTCAACTTCATCGAATTTGCAAAGGCCTCCAACAGTGTCGACCGAGAAGTAATTTGGCGGCTGCTGCTTCAACACTACAATACGGTTTTAGTGCCACAAACCTGTATCGACCCCATTCAACGGCTATATGACGACGTCACACGCCAGGTGATCCACAACGGAAAGCTCAGTGACACCTTTGAAGTGAAGACAGGAGTAAGACGAGGCTGCCACCTACTATCACGGATGATCTTTCTGATTGTGGTCGACTGGATCATGCAGCAAACCGTGAGGAGCGAGGAGATGGGCATACGCTGTTTGACCGATGCGATGAAAGACGCCAGAAAGGGATTAGGATTTTGCCACCGATGATGATTTATGTCTAGTGTCTTGTCGCACAAAGTCGAAGATCTACAGACAAAAACTAACAAGTTGACAGAAGAGGCAGAGAAAACGGGACTCCGAGTGAGTGCAGAGAAGATGGAGGTGATGAAGATACCCAATCAACAACAGCATCAACAACATCAGGCACCAGTCACCACTAACGGGAGATACATAAAGGAAGTAGTCTCTTTCACCTACCAATTACCTAGGCACCACCGTTTCAACCACAGGCGACACTGACAAAGATGTCAAAGCAGCCAGGATCTGTGAAGCAGGACAGGCTTTCATTAATCTGAAATCAGTGTGGAGATCTATTGCACTCAGCACAAAGCGTGAACAAGATCCAGATTTTCAACACCAGTGTCAAGTCAGTGTTGCTATATGGTTCAGAAGCTTGGCGCGCCACGAAAAGCACTTTCAAAAAACTACAGACATTCATCAACAGCTGCCTGTGCTGGCTCGATGCTGAAGGTCAGATAGCCAGAAAGAATAAGCAAGAAGGAACTCTGGCTGGCAACAAACGAAGCAAGAAGCTATCGCCCAACAAATATGCAGGAGAGAGTGGAGATGGATTGGATTGGGCATACACTGAGAAGGCCTATTGGGGACATCAAGTGTCAGGCGAGACCCACGAGCGGAACCCCAAGGGGAGACGACGAGTTGGACGTCCGAGTCGAGGGTGACATGGAGGAGATGGTGTGAGGGGGGAATGTAAGCTTGTGGGCAGTCGTGGCGCCAGGTTTGGAAGACTGCAGAGAAGACAGTGCAGTGAAGGCGTGCTAGTGAATCCCTGTGTTCCACTAGAAACCCAGGAGAAATTGGTAATAGGACCCTGCTGGTCGTACCTAGGAATTTTAGGACACCGTGCATTATATAGATGTTTGGATAAGAACGGTGTTAGGATGTTCGCCACCTAATACACATCCTCTGTTAGATTAAGGCTGGAAAACTGTCCACAGATGGGTAGTCCTCTCTTGAAAGCTGACACATACCTTCAGTGAACTTTATATCATCGTGATGGCTGGACTGCCCTATGAGGAACGACTTCAGGGGCTGATATTCGTCTTCCCATCATGGATAGGGGTGATATACGACCGTGCCACAAAGTGTTTCGAGGATTCACTTCGGACTTGACTTATGTTCTCTTTTCCGTCTTTGCTATCAGGTTGGAGCACCTCAGTAAAGATAGCAAGAGTGCGCAGCGAAGAATGAGCGTTTCCCCTTCCCACATTTCTGGTTTAGATACAGAGTGACAAATTTTCAGAGGGAGCGGCATCTGCACTGTCAAGTAACTTGTTCAAGACTAGATGGAACAGAGACAGACTTACTGCAAAGGGTTAATACAGACGCAAAGCCTTTCATCCATAAACTGCAAATATGAACCTAACTTATGGTCGGGAGGCATGAATTCAGGATTCAGGGAGTAATGACTTCCTTAGGTCTGTAAAGAGGATGGAATTTGTTAGATGTGATTATATGAACATTTATCTCTTCAAAAGTGAACTTTGGAAACTAGTACTATTAAACAGTATCGACTTGAGCCTATTTGTGACCTCAAGATGATGTCATATTTTTGTTTAGATGAAATTTCATATTAAATAGGAGCTCATTTTTCGATATTGCCGTGTATTGGCTTTTAAGAGGTACTTTGTTTTAATTGACGTTCCGGGGAGATGTTTGCCTTGTGACCTTTTGGTAATGTTTGTAATGGCGTTGGATTTTATTCCTATTGTGTATTTAACTTTTGTTTGGGATCTAAAATCTTAGTTGATACAATATATCTGTTTTGCTCAAGCAATCATGGACCCCTACAGCCCATCACACCCCACCGATCAAGATATGGACTTAGAGTCTAATTCTCCAGCTACTCCAGAACAGGATGCCAATCAAAATCAGCTACCTGCTGACCAATCACTTAGTGATGTTGTACCGTTACTCTTTAATTCTGATGCTTTTGCTTGTACTCACGACGTGAATAATATCCAACCGAACCCTGATATGGATACGTTGTATGATCAAACGGAGGATGATTTACGTGCGATGTCAGGATCGGAGGACAGGCAGTGTGTAACAGCCCATTCTGTGGAGCCCGTAAAGGAAAATAGTCCCGAGGTTCCAAAGCCAGATGACTCTCGACCGCAAGTGAGGTCTTCGGATACTCACAAACGGTCCTCTCAGCTGCATCGCCACAGAAGTAGATCACGCTCCCGGAAAAGAGTTGAAAGTCGACTTGATGACAAAAAGAGTAGAAGATCGCGGTCCTCTTCCAGACATCGTGTCCACAAACACCGTTCGAGATCACGTTCTAATGATCGTAGACGAAACCGATCCAGAACACCACCACGTCGTTCCCGCAATAATGATCGCATACCTGGTCCACGTTCCCGTTCTAGGTCTCCAGCTAAGTCGAGAAGATCCGGTAATGAGAGGCGACCTTCTCGCTTTTCCGATGAGCCGATACCGATACGCAAAACTAAGGACAGTTACGCTCCCCATTTAGATAACCGATGCAAAGAACCTGACGTTATCCCATGGGACCCACCAAAGTCAAAAGAAGAAGCACCTGTCTCTGATGCGATCGCGGAGAGTGAAATTAACAGCTCTCCACCCGAAGCAGCTCAGCTGAATGTTACACCGAGTGCTGGTACTAACCTGTTTCTCCCGAATCAGTCCCAAACAACTGTACAACCAATAAATAGGTGGCAAAGTACTGTTTGCAACAATCCCACATTCTTGTCTAGAGTTCCGCAGGTTAATTTTAGTCCCGTGCGTTTTCCTCAAGCTAACTATGGAATAATGGGGATTCCTAACTCAACATTTCCGTCAGGTTTAATGCCCTACGCCGGTGCTCATATGCCTCCAAATTTCATGCAGCCACCACCTATGATTGTTCCCAGGGTAAACCCAACCATGCTTCCTGGGACAAATACTGTGTTCCCTGGCCAGTGTCTGCAGTCAGTGCCAAGTTTGCCGATAGTCATACCAGGCTCTGCGTATCAAACAACGGCTCCGCCACCACCTCCTCCTCCCCCACCACCACCCCCGCCTACATTTGCGCAGCAGATGCAGACCCCAACTTCCAATCTGCTGGAAACATTGATGAGTAGAGCTGGTTTGCCTTGTAACACGCTCAGCGATTTAAGCAAAAATAAAGCAAATGAGAAACCAGAATCAGCGTTTGAAAGTTCACCGATAAAACAAATCAATAAGCTACTGAGTTCAGCTGCTAGTTCTCTCCTGAACCAGCTAACCGGTGCTCAAAAGAGTGAAATGGATACGTCTTCTTCCGACCCACTGCCACCCCCTCCTCCACCCCCTCTTCCGTTCCGACACAATAGTGAGCTAGTACCATCAACTACTTCCAGTTCATCACATGGTTTCGTCCCTCCCCCTCTCCCAGTGATTGATTCTATATTTTCTAATGACGGGTTTGGGGACGAGATGCTGCCAAATGGTGCCTGTGGACAAAATAAAAAAGAGGTCAAGAAACCCTTTGGTGACATGAGGATCGAAGAAGTACTGGCAAAGCGCAAGAGATATGATTTTACCTCTCGCCGAGAATGGCAAGAGCGCATCGCTCTAGAAGTTAAGTCAGTGCTAAAGCCTGCATACTTTCTACGTCGGATTAACAAAGAGGACTACAAAGAAATTATGAAAAAAGCTGTTACAAAGGTAAGATACACCGTTAACATGATTTTATCTGGTTGTAGATTTCGCGAAGTGGTACTTCGTCAATTAATACTGAGAAAATAAGTACGTTTGTAAAACTGTATATTGAGAAGTACCATCGGATGCGTAAAATAAAAACCCAAGCAGCTGCAAAACAAACTGTACAGTAAAAATTACTATTTTGATTTCCTTTTTGTAAATTGTACATAAAATAGATTACCTAATATACGCTCATCGATCTCATCCTTTTAAGACGACCAATAAAAGTGTATTTGAGTATAGATGGCATCCCAAGTCCTCTATGGTTACACAGTTTCATGTGGTTTTGTCATAGGGTTGTACAAAATAGCATGAAGTTGTCCAAGTACTTAAGTGTCATACAAGATCGTCTAGGTTCTCATCAACCGTAAAGTGATTCATGAATTTGGTTTAGCTTGTTTGTGGCTCATACCTCCCCTGAAAAGTAGTGTTACTTCCGTTTGAGTTAGTTAGCATTATCACGTAACGGTCAAAGTTACCACGTCTCATCCACGCAATAAGGTAGAAGGCTTCAAGATGGAAGATAGATATGAGGAAGATACCTACCCGTAGTGGTCATAAGCGCAAGGAGTAATGTGATAGTAATAAAATCCCTTATGACGATTGAGATGAGGATAATGTGGATGAATCTGCTCCACAGCCATACGTATTATATGCAGTATCCAACCATCGATTTTTAGTCTGGCATGGATCCCAGCTGAGTTTACACTTCCCTACGCGGCTCAGACGAACAAAAACTTCATGGCCACCTCTGACCATTTCCCAGCCTAGACCTACTGCAGCTAACAGTGGGCAACTAAGCATGCGCAACATGTCTCAGCCATCTAAGTCGACGAACGTTTATAGTCTCATCGACTGACCTACCTAGTCTCGGGCTTCTACGTTACTGAAGTGGTGAAACTACAAAGGCTTATAATATCCTGCAACTCTAGTGACCATATTTCTCGGCCATATAGCATAATAGAGCGAACTAGTGTGATACACCCGACTTTGAATAGGCAATGAGGTATCACGCTGGCACTATGAATGCCGTAAGTTGGCGGAAACCAAGCGAACCTTTTGTATCTGTTTTAAGATTTCACTGACCCGCCGGAACTTATGTGACTTCTGAACTGGTCAACGCATCCAAACACGTTACTCCTTACTGCTAACCACGGCGCCAACGCAGACCAGTCCTGGAGCAACGCTTTGCGTATGGTTGGTGAAGAACTCATCCCAAGCATTCTCAAACTGCCATTCAACGTGTGAACTTTGCACCTTTCTAGCCCCACGTAACACATCTTTAACGTTTGTTTACTGCAGGTCTACTGAAGAGTCTTGTGGTAAGATCAATCCTTGTGATGTCCAACAACGAGAGAGAGAGATCTCTATGAGCAGATTTATGGTGAAATTAAGTAAGAATAAAGAAAGTAGACATCCTTGACGGACACTTTTCGAGGTAGAAGATTCACCTGTAACCTCACTAAGTCTCTGATGGATCCACAAACTTGAAATTCCGATCGATTCAACTTTCAAGTCTTAAGTTTGCACTGGTGCATCGGGCTTAGTGTTCTCGAGCTTCACTAAGACGTCTAATTATAGGACCTAAGATCTTGGACGTTAGATTGGTGAAACTGACCCTTGTGGTTATCACAGAAGGATTTCTTGCATTTGAACACTAGGACAATCAGTAATTGAAACTAATCAGAGGGAATTATATCTGATTGCCATACACTAGCTAGAGTTATACCTAGTCCAACTGATGTGCCTAAATACCTGCGGCACTCGTCCTACTGCCTTCGCTCGTTTCATGTAACTTAACTTCTTCGGGGGTTGCGAGGTATGTCTCAGTGTTCTATTCGGGATCGGACTAGATGGCGGGCAACGGAATAGTAGCTGGAGGTCAATTATTGTCCCACCTTAAGTTCCCGTTATCTCCCCTGCTAGTGAATTGTTACAGTTTGGCTAACCACTGATTAGCGTTAACTATAACCGTGGCGTTTCTCATCTCTTAAGTCTTCGCTGCCTTCCACTACCCACAGTCATTATGTAAACTTTTCACCAATTTACATTTGAGTTAGTTCCACTCCTCGTTGTGCTTGATGCCTACAGGAATGCGCCTACGTTAATTCATCCATTAATTCAGAAGCTGCTGATTCATCATCATCATCATTATCAACATAGGACCAGGCATTACTGCGTAACGGTCCGAGTTGCCACAACTCATATCAGCACATCAAGTAAAAGGTAGTGAGGTGAAGGATGAAGATAAGTGAATGCAGTCAAAGGAAATATAAAGTACGAGAAGAAAGGAAAGAGGAGTGACAAAATAGTGAGATTCGGTATAGCGTTGTTAAGATGAGGATAATGTGTGTATACATCTGCGCCACTGACTTCGGTTTTGAGCCATATCACCTAGGGTCTCCAACCACTGGTTTCTCTTGTCCCGTGGACCCCAAGCTGCTGATTGATACCCTCTGACCTTATCTAACCTTCTAATGGTTAGTTACGGTCTTTAGTGCTGTTTCGACCGCAGATTGTTGGTAGCTCTAACCTTCTTCAGGATGAGTGATGCTGACTTGTCCCGATAATTGCCTAGTCATTTTCTCGCTAAAGGAAAGTACCTTTAGCATTCTTGTTGTCGAGTTGCGCTGAGAACTGTCCTTCTGTGGGGGGGAGGTTAAAGTCCATTTAGGTGCACACATATGTATGGGAACGCGACCTCCAGAATGAGCACCGACCCTCCATCGATAACTTTCTGTCTGGTTTGACCTACTCACTTCTGCTTTGAAATCGCCTGCTAACCCAACGACATTTGAATATTTCACTTGAAGGCTAAACATCTGAATTGCGGTCAGCGATATTTCTAGTTCGTTATTTATCTGTGTTCTTGTTGGGACCTCACCTTTCAGTGACCAAACTTCGAAAACTTCCGTGTTTGGCGTTGAATTTTCTAACTTCATGCTTACCTTGCATCACGAAAAGGTTGTGCTACATTTTCGTATGACAGCACTGACTGCCGAAAGCGTTTAGGTGTCCAGTAATAGCTCATCTGTGTATGAGAAACCAGGTGCTAAGGAGTCGTTCAACACTATCACGTAGTGCAGAAAACTGACCAATGAGTCGTTCTAGATGTACGTGGTCGATGGCACAGATCCGGAGATACACCCTTATGCGAAGTAAGAACAATGATTGGAGGAAAATAACGTTGATCCGTTTTGTCTCACCACTTCCTCCTCAGCTGCTTTCAACCTGGAATGAACAAGTACCATGCAAAAAAGAATTTGAACACTGTGATCAAATAAGTTGGCATGAAGAGATATTTAGTGGGGAACTTGAGCATCTGGACACAGTTAACAAGACATACTAAGAAGTCCTAATCATATGTCTCAGCAGACAGTTGAAGAAATATGGATAGCAGATATTTTGGTATTTAGAACAGTGGACTACGTAAGAAGACTAATGTATTATATGCTAGTTGATGATTGGTAACAGACTGGTGATAACAAGGCTTCAAGTATCTGGCTAACATTGCTTCCGTGAAACACGAGCTTATATTCCTAAGCACCTTACATAGAGTTTTGGGGAGAAGAGGTAAGTCAGTTGACGAGGTTGTGAACCTTCATCGACTGAGATGGTTGGGACACGTACTACGTATGCCTAGTCACCGATTGCCTCGTCACACAATGTTGGCTGAGGTGGGTTCAGGCTGGAAAAAGGCCCGAGGTGGCCAGACTAAAACATGGCACCAATGTATGAAGTCTCTGACTGTTGGTTTAAGCCATGTAGGACGATGCAGACTAGTCGGTTGGGGTCCACGGGACAAGAGGAACCAGTGGTTGGAGACCCTAGGTGATATGGCTGAGAACCGACGTCAGTGGCGCAGATGTGTACACACATTATCCTCATTTTAACAACGCTATACCGAATCTCACCATTTTGTCACTCCTTTTTCCTTTCTTCTCGTACTTTATATTTCTTTTGACTGCATTCACTTATCTTCATCCTTCACCTCACTACCTTTCTACTTGATGAACTGACGTGAGGTGTAGCAACTCGGACCGTTACGCAGTAATGCCTGGTCTTATGTTGATAATGATGATAACCTTACATAAATTGTATCGTGTGACTCGGAGGCAACATTTAGTGCAGTCAGTAAAGAAGTCTTGAAAAGTTTCAGATTACTAAGAGAGTGTGGGAAAAACATATAGTTCTACTGTAAGCTATGTTTTCGAATTCATGGAGTTATTTACAGCTTCACAGAGCTGTTTAAAGTATGGACAACCAATGGTTCTCGCTGAGGACCTTCACCATCACTTTTTATATCCAAATGAAATAAGTGACGATTTCTGCACCCAACACTTACGGAATTATACTCCTATCTAGGTCTTCATGTAGTTGACGAATAGTACGCACACTATAGTTTATACTCTGGAGTTGTGGCTCATTGCTTACGGGAGTTGAGTCCCAACCAGCGGGTTGAGGATTCGAACGGCTCTCCGTCTACTGAGGTTTGGATAGCCAAGTAATACCATTCGCCCTCACAAAACAAGTGTGGTTCACTGCTTACCGCACGGATGTCCACAAGGTTACTGGGTGGGTTTTGATTCCATTTTGCTAGTTTATTCTATTAGGCCAAGGTGCTGTCAATTTTGAAGCAATGAAGAATATTCGCAGTTACTATGCATTTAACTGTTTAATAACCAGAATTAATCTGTACTTAGTTTGAAAACAGGCGATGAAGTTGTTGAGTTTGTCAACCTCTCCACTTATTTAGGAAGTTGTGTCTGTTTTATTTGCTGAGCTACGTAGTAAATTTAAGCAGGTAGACAACGTAGGACTTAGTATTGCTGCGTAGCGGTCTAAGTTGCCACCTTATATCATCACACTCGGTGGGAATGCACTAACATGAAAAATAAAGAAAGCACTCAAAAGTAGTGAAAAGTCATCAAGAGAGTGCAAGAAGGAATGAGAGAACACGAGTTTAGTATGACGGAAGATGGAGATAATATGTGGATACATCTGCCCTAATGATATCGTTCTGAGCTATATCACCTAGTCTCCAGCCAGAGGTTTCCGTTGTCACGTGGACCCCAACCACGAAGTCTGCATTTTCTCACATCCCCCACAGAAACGGTCAGCCTTCAAGGACTTATTCCATGCCTTAGTCTGGCTTTTTTACGGCCTAAACCTACTTCATTTAACTTTGTATGACGGGAAAGACGGTGACTAGGCATGTGTGTCACGTCCCATCCACCTCAGTTGATGAAGACTCAGAACCCCATCAACAGATTTTCCACCACTCCTTAAAAATACCCCTGACTTGTACGTTACTGACGTTAGGAAACCACGACACGGCTTCTACTAAGAAGGCAGCGCTCACAGAACACCTAAAGGTTCATAATGTCCTCCAACTCTAGTAGCCATATTTCACAGTCATACAGCGTGATACACTCAACTTTGAATAATAATCAGATCATGATTTATGCATGCACTGACATGATAAACTGATTGGATATATTCGACGTCATACAACAAATCGGATTGGTTTTACTATGGCTTCATTTTCTGAGAGTTTTGTGAATACATATATGTCATATATTTGCCTAGTAAAGTTGTCGTTGTTCTTGCAGTTAGGCTGTCTTTCGTCTTTTGATTTTCGTGGCTCAATGAAGCAGAAGGTACTGAGGGAGGTCAGTCGTAACAGTATTCGGTCGAGGAGTCTGTTAAGTCTCAGTATCATTATACCCACGCCCGTAATTTCCGCTCGGTCACAACAAATAGGCAGTGGGATATCACACTGGCACTATGAATGACGTAAGTTGACGAAGACCAAGCAAACTTTTTGTAACAGCCGAGATTTCGTTGGTCACTAACCCACCAGGAAAATTTCAGCACGGATGATAAAAAAGCCCACCCATCGTTTGTCGACCAATATGATGGATGATGCTGAAGAAGTATCTGGTTGAATATCGTAAGGGGAATGTGTTGAACAGCCATCCGCTCCTTTATATATGTACATATCATTCCTATTGTAGCCACGTGTTCTTCGCATTCTGCTTTGCAGTGTGACTACTTGGACCAATGCACTTGTATGCACGTTTCTGCGTTGATTTTGCCTGTATGTATGATGGAGGCAACAAGTGTTCAGTGTAGAGAGTAAACGCATAAATATTGGTTCGGAAGGTAAGTCGACTTATGATTTCGCATAGATTAAGGTAGTAAGAACTTATAGTGGTCAAAGCACAAAATCTTTTTACCGTTTAAGTAAGTATTATCTATGGGAAGCAGGATGACAATGAGTCAAAAACTTGAAGTTAATCTAAGTGCCACAGTAGACCGCATCACAAAGAACTTAAAATCAAAGTATCACAATAAGCTAAGTCAGTTAGTGCAAAACTAATGAGTTACTTGGAATGAATATATTCAAGATATCCACAAGTTGTTCTCAAGTAAGTATCTCGTTGTAAGATGCAAAATGATAGTTGGCAGTTACATAATAGTCCAGCCATGTCGATCATTGAGTGATTGGATAGGATGTGTGAAGTTTTCGGTGTATTTAATTTGTGAAAGCGGGACACGTAACTGTTTAGAGTGAGTTGTTCTCTGTGCTAGGGTTTTAGTTGACAGCTACAAATATTCACCACTTGAGTAATCATTTTTCCACACTAAGCAACAATCAGTTTTGTTTTTAGACAAAAAATAGTACGTATTATCATTTGACTATCTGAGATAGATAGCCGTAGTTTGGCAGACGAGTAGTTTATACTGGGTGATGATTGAAGACGGAATGAAAATTCGAACCATAGCCGGATTCAAACCAGCGGGTTCCCGGCCCGATCCTCTGCTAACTGAGCTACGAGGTCCGACTACTTACCAAATTTTTATTTCACTTCAATCACCATGGGTTTTGCCCGACTACCATATGAATTCGTGACGCGTTGATCGGTTCATCGTATTCATACTGGCTACCTAGTCAGGACTTCTCATCCGAATCCAAATGTAACTGAATCAGAGAGAGGAAGCATCATGTTGATTATCATTTGACTACCTGAAATAGCCGTAGTTTGGCAGACTAATAGATTGAAGTGAAATAAAAATCTGGTCAGCAGTTGGACCTTGTAGCTCAGTTGGTAGAGCATCGGGCCGGAAACCCGGTGGTCGCTGGTTCGAATCTATCAGCGGTCTAAATTTTCATTTCACCTTCAATCATCACCCAGTCTTAATAGTACGTATACCAATACTAAACGAACTACACAACGTGAATGAGTGTGAAACATTATTTAAATTTAAGCCTAACTAAGGCTTTGCGTTCTGCGTGCAACCCTCCGCCAGATTAAATCCTGAGTAACTGAATGAAGTATTCGTACAATGTATATATGAAATATGGTGAGATGAGTGGCACGAGAAAGAATAGGTGGTCTAAGTCTGGAGGTTAAAATTGTAGTAACTTTGCAGTACGCATAGTTTTAAATGAATATTATAAACATGGAGACAGTTGTTGCGAATGTCCTAGAAGAAGTTGAAAGCAGCATCTTATTTAATCATTATAAGAATATATTTTAATATAATCCCATCTTGTTTAGGAATTCAAAACAAGATATTTCTGAACGTTTCGCTGTGTAAGCCACAGCTTCTTCGGCAGAACACATAGTTTCTATTAACATCATAGTACATCGTCAAATATTTGATATCATCATCATGAAGATCAATACAGGACGACCAGGCATTACTGCTTAAAGGTCCAAGTTGCCACATCTCATATCAGCACATCAAGTAACAAGGCAATACAGTGAAAGACGAAGAAAGAAGCATTGGTCATAGAAAGTAGGAGAAGAAAGTAGCAAAAGTGAAGAAGGAAGAATGAGATCAAGTAGGGCGGTTAGTGTGAGGATAATGTGTGTATGTGCGCCATTGACGTCGGTCCCGAGCCGTATCACCTAAAGTCTCCAACCGCTGGTTTTTCTTGTCGCACGAACCCCAACCAGGTAGTCCGCATTGCCCTACATAGCTCAAACCAACAGTCAATGACTTCATGCATTAACACCATGTTTTAATCTGGCCACCCCGAGCCTTCATCCAGCCTGAACCTACTTTGGCAAACATTTTGTGACAAGGTAGACAGTGGCTAGGCCTACGTAACACTTGTTACAGCCATCTCAGTCGATGAAGGTTCACAACGACATCAACTGACTTACCTCTCCTGACTAAAACTCAACGTCTGACTTCTGCGTTACTCACGTGGTGACATCACGAAGTACCGCCTAAGCTACGAAGGCAGCGGTGGTCCAACATCTGAAGCCTTCTCATGTCTTATACTTCCAATGACCATGTTTCACAGCCATGCAGTAGAATAGAGCAGACTGCAGCACAGTACACTTAACCCTTAATAAACAATCGGTTATTGCGGCGGCGCCAGATATGGCATAAGTTGGCAAAAGCCAACCGAGCCTTTTGTATCCGTGCAGGGATTTCGTCGACCACTGGACCACTAGGGCTGATCCGACTTCCCAGATAAGTGAAGTGTTCAACACCCTCAACCACTTCACTCTCTGTTGTTAGTAATATTTGATGTATTACACATATTCTTATAAGTTTTAAATTGCATTGATAAGAAGACATCTCGCTGTTAAAAGCATTGGCATCATACAGTTTTCATGCTAACAGTCTTGTCATAATTCATATTGGTTTTTATAAAAACCACAGTAAAGTTACCGATTCGAATCTCACTTGGTTGTGTCATCTTCACCTTTGAACAGTTTAGCTTTCAAACATTTGATTTGACTGAATGTTCTATAGTAGGAATATGATCTTTTTCGAAACTAAATATTCTAGGATGGTTATTGCAAACCAATAGAGATTAGAAAATGTTTAATCAGTTTGCCATCAATGAGATTAGCTGACTGTCTGGTGATTTTCAGTGAAGAATAGATCGATCTGAGAAATCTCAACTTTTCAAGATCATATTGGCAGATCATACCTATTTGTTTGTTTTTTGCTCATTGTTAGTTTGCTGCAAAGTATGGAGCTGTGGATCAGTGGTATAGGGAGATGACTATCAACCACGGGGTCGTGGGTTTGAGCCCCTCCCCACTTATTGAGGTTTAGGCAGCCATGTAGTATCACTAGCCTTCACGCAATAGTTGTAGCTCAGTGTCTACTCCGCGGATGTGTACAAGGCTGAGTGCATTTCATCCGTTCATTGTTGCGGAATTCCTGAATAATTACAAGGCTAAATTTTAACTCGAAACTGAAAACGAACTGAATTCTTTGTTGGAGCAGTAGGATGCAAAGAAGTAGCAACTATTTAGTCTACTAAGAAACATGGTTGTTGTAACATATGCTATTTATTTCCTGACCTAAACGGCTTTGTCAAATATTTGTAAATTACTTTTTAGTATGGCCTTGTTATTCGTGTGCATACACGCTTGATTTGCGCCTCCACTCATATACAATTGTGAACCGATAAGTTATAGATAGAGAGGAATCAGAGTTGACTGCAGATAGCATTTAACACTGAAACATATACCAGTTTATATTGCCATCAAAGTTACGTGACCTATCACAAACAACAAGGCTGGTGAGCATCAGTCTTGTCTTCTGTTGGACGTAGGTTGGATTGTATATAGGGTGACTTTAAAGGCCATCCAAACAACCAACGAAATAACCAATTCCTTTTTTTCAACATGTAGAAAATTACCGTTTTTATTAAGTCGAAGAATGGTAGGACAAACATAACAATTAAGATAAAAGGGGATTAAACTTAGGAAAGATGAGAACAAACAAGAAGAATGATCCTAATCTTCGTTAGAAAACAAAGTTTATCAAGGTAGGTGTGTAGTGTAAGAACAAATTGTTTTTGTAAATATAAAGGTGGTTACAGTTTCTGTATGGTTATCGCTTCTGCAAATCTCTGTGTGCACCTCTAATTGTTTCTATATAGAACTTTGGAAGCTGTTTGAACATTAATTATGTGATCTGTTTCTGTAATATGTTTAGTTATAGATGAAGAGGGTCGTCTCCCACCTGAGCTTATCAAAGTTTCACTCTTCATCTGTAGCTAAACATATTACAGAAACAGATCACAAAATTAACAACTTCCAAAGTTTTATGTAGAAACAGAGATGCATACTGAGATTTTCAGAAGCGATAGCCATACACAAACTGAAAACACCTTTATGTGTACAAAAACAATATGTTCTTACACTATACGCTTACCTTGATAAACTTTGTTTTCTTACCAAGATTAGGATATTTAATCGTAATCGTAAAAATTACTTGTTTAAATAAACAAGTTTCATTCAGTGTTTTGTAGCTAGTTGTTAGAAGTTTTTCATCAGGAACCCGTGCTTTACTGTGACTGGGTGCTTTTGTCACTTATCAGCTAGAGGCATCAGTAACCTTGAAGAAACTCACATATTCTTCAAGACTAGAAGATGCATCGCTCAGTGTTGAGATAAGAAATTCTGTAGTTAATATAGTTCTACAGGAGGTCAATCGTGGCCTGATTAACTCAGTGGTAATGTCTCTGATTGCGACACTGGGTAACATGGGTTCAAATTGCAGAATGGGACATCAGTTCCTTAGAGGTTGGAGATACACCTTGCTAAGGAATAACAACAAACATGAAACCTAGGCCTGCCGACTGCCTTTAACCAACTAAGCAATTCTATGAATAAGCTATTTAGGCCATAACTGACCTACTGTAGGACAACACTGAACTAACTAATCGGTCACCAGACGGTAAGTGGTGTAGATTTGAAATCCTCTGGGCTAGTTGCTGCTCAAAGTTTATCGATTAATTCTGCAACGTCTTTGTCATTGAATTAGATTCAGATTTGTTTTTTGAAGATAGGAGGCTGTGAACCTATATTAATCCTTTCCCAGTAGATTTCTGTGCTTGTCCAATCCCCTTTTGAACGAGCCAATTGATGATGCAGACACCACTTCTTCTGGAAGTCGGTTCCAGACGTAGATTACTCGATGCGAGAACCAGTACTCTGCGGAGACTATGTTTGTTCTTTGCTTTTGTAGTCTCCTACTATGTTCTCTGAGGTGTTCCGACCTAGTGGGAAGGAAAAGCGAAGATAGATCAGGTCCGAAGTCATTTCTTAATATATAGTGAATCCGAAACATAAAGAATGGATGAAGAATCAGTCAAGGAATAACAAAGAACAATTCAGCGAAGAATTTTTTTTCAACAAATCACTTTCAAAAGCTGTACAAAGATTTATGTCTATCAACGGTGAATGAGTCAACAAAAATTGTCAATACAGTCAAAAGGTAATTACAGCTAGAAAGTCACCAATAATTGTTTATAGGATTACAAGGCAATGGCTGAAAGGTCAATACAACATGATTGCATAATTATCTATGAAGTAATATAACAGGTAAGAAAAAATGGGACAGTTTAAGTGAAATGAATAATTGCGGAGTGAGGAAAAAAAGGTAAAAATTGTAGTGTTGATTATGATCAAGATAAAATTTAAGGTTGAACCTACTTCTTCTGAACTCAGAGATCAAGCATGAACTGATAAGTCTGCAAGACTTCTGCCGTGTTCAGCTGACGAATCCTTAGTCCCTTCGAAATGTATAACGACTTTATAAATGACTTTCAAATAATATTTGCTATTCGTGATCAACTCCGTTGTAATATATGGTAGTCTTCAGTTAAGAATTTGTTCAAAATTCATGCAGCATTTGGATAAAAGATAAGTTTAAAGATATATAAATCAGTTAGTTCCCTTTGTAAACTTCGACAAAACAGTAAAAAGACGTAAATGGTTCGAACCGTGTCATGCATCACCCAACATATTTGGAACTGTCTAATCACACGCTTACTTGTCATTGGTATTTATATGGAAAGTCATGAAGATAAGGGATAAGAAAATGAAAACAGGTCAAGTAGGAAGGTGGAATTCAAGGCCAAATAACAGTGAGAATCAAAACAGCTAAAATAATAGAACATCGAACTTGGTTTCAGAGTTGAACTCATCAAGGGAGATTGAATGTGATAACAAATTGTTTTTGAACACAAAGGTGGTTTAGACTTCCTAACAGAGAAGACCTCAACAAATTTCAGGACCCATTCCCAACACATTTCTGACCCATATCAATCCTTTGACCTGTCTTACCGCTATGTTTCGTGATAGAAGAACTTGGACATCTGTTACCAACTTTTGTGAGGCCAGGTAATTCAACTTGTTTCTGACGCGACTACTTCCTTTAGACCTATTTACGAAATGTGTTTGGGATGGATCCTGAAATTTGTTGAGGTCTTCTCTGTTAGGAAGTCTAAACCACCTTTGTGTTCAAAAACAATTTGTTATCACATTCAATCTCCCTTGGTGAGTTCAACTCTGAAACCAAGTTCGATGTTCTATTATTTTAGCTGTTTTGATTCTCACTGTTATTTGGCCTTGAATTCCACCTTCCTACTTGACCTGTTTTCATTTTCTTATCCCTTATCTTCATGACTTTCCATATAAATACCAATGACAAGTAAGCGTGTGATTAGACAGTTCCAAATATGTTGGGTGATGCATGACACGGTTCGAACCATTTACGTCTTTTTATTTTTTTGTCGAAGACATACTAATCAAATTAAAATTTGATGTTTTGATTATTATTTTGGTACTGAGATTCCCGAAAGAATAAAAAATAGAATAAGATTGTTCTCACAGATATGTCGCCGTTTAGTACTAATGATTACAAATGACTTGATCAAACTATTTCTGCACTGATGAATCTGCATTGTTAAATGATTATTCAGGATGGCAAATCCAGGTAGTGTTAAATTTGATAAGTGGGTGAATTACAGATTTAAGTCTGTAGGTCTATGTGAATGATAGTTATTTGAAAATTCCCATAAAATTTCAAAACACATTAGCAACGTCTTCAATTTCTACAGTTATATTTCCATACTGTTTAATCAGAGAATAAGTGTACGCTAACAACACTGAAACTTTATATGGTAATCAGTCGTTAGTAATAAACAGTTCAAGAATTCTTTTCAGAAGGGGCCTATATGAAAGGCTATGTGTGAATCAAATATAGCTGGAATTCGGCCCAAAATAATTAATTATGTAGATGATATAACATATCTGAGGTGACACTTGATGCTCAAAATCGATTTATTCTATTTTAGTCTTTTTATTAAAAATGTCATACAATGAAACAGTGTTATTTACTGTATAGCGTTTCGGACACAGTCTTATCTATATTCATATCAGGTAACTCCTCAAATTCGAGACACAGTTTATATAGTCCTAATTTTTTTCTTCTCCATGGTGGCAAGGGTAGTAGAATTTTCTATATATCTTAAACAGATGGAGAATCATTTTGATTGCATGTATTTAGTGTTGTTTTGACAAACAAATATTCGGTTATCAATCTCTCCGTTCAGCCAAGTGAATTAGGTTTCGATACTGTCATTCTATCCTACCCTACTCTATAGTTGCGTGTAGGGCTATAGCTGAGCTTTTTTCTAAACTTCTTATCTTATTAAGATCTACTAATCTTGATTTAGCGGAGGTTTTGTGTTCTGTTATTCTAATCCACCCTGGTCGACTACTTTGATCAACTTATGTACTTGACCTCACAATCATTGGAAGGGATCTGGTAAACCAGATTACTTTGCTTAATTGCATCGATAGGATCTTTTAACCTGCAAAGCTTGTTTCTAAGAGAGTTTGTTGGTTTGAATGCCACTTTAATCCCAGCCTTATTGAAAACTCTTCGTAATGCTTCTGAGGTGCCATCCTTGTACGATAACACAGCAGAGGCTTTGAATTCTCTCTTAACCCTGTCGCCATTATTACCATTAGTAGTGGGATTATTATTAATAACACCTGTATTACTACTACTCCCACTGCTAATACTTTTCTTTCGATTTCTTATGAACTTATTGGTAAATTTAGGTGAGTAATTAATGAAACTCAAGGTGTTCTTGGTGTGTCTGATTTCTTATCGTATATTTTCTGACCTACTAGTAAGTTTTTCAACCTTATCACTTAGGAATCTATGTCCATTTTAACTGAGATGGGATGAGATGATTGAAGCCTAAGTAGCGATTTGAATGGCCGTTCAAGAATTCGCGGATCATCTAGCTAATGAATGTAGTGATGGTGATGACTGGATCCATTTCTTTCGCTAATATAAGTCAGATTGTTTAGGCCTATTGGCTGTAGCTACTGCTATCTGAAGTGTTTGGTGTTTGCAAGCTTCTAGCAAGTTAGTAGGGACAGCGCATGTGGTTGATTAAGATTAGCATTATGGTTTATTTGGACTAGCGTGATCTGAAATTACCTACGTTTTGCATCACGTTTTTATTTGGTCATGCTGAAAGGTGTACCCAATTACGAAAAATTATATTCCTAGAGCCTCAACCGACATAAATAACTTTATGGAAGCAGTTGACCTGTAGACACAACAAGAACTGACCAACCTCAGTAACATGAATGGGTATGTCAAAAACACCACCTTCAATTTTCCTCCATTAAACGTTTGTTGGATAGACCTTCGTAGTTTCTGGATTCGTATATTGCTTAGCACTTCCCTTCTGAATTGTATTCTCAGGTAAAGCGGATCCTTTTTCACAGCTGAGATACATTTCTCTTCTATTTTTGCAGTCATGTGCTTGTTTATGAAGTTGTCTGGATAGTCGTTGTATATCAGTACTACGTAAGGTCTTCAGTTGTGTCCTTCGAACACGGCTCCTAGTCTGTAAATGAGTATCTTGGAAAGATTTCTTTTGGATGGAAGGGGAAAAAACTGAGGTAATTTGTATATCGTTCTGTCTACTTACTTTTCATACATGGTATCCTCCCCATGGACTCGTCTCTTCTTTAAAAAAACCGTCTACAAAAACTGTTTGGTTCTGAAATTCTTTCTTACATGTGAATTTTACGACTGAATGTGCTTCATGGAACTCGGTGAGCATCTCAGACCTATTTGCATCGATTTCATAAAGAATGCATGTATTATCCATATATCTAAAGTAAGGAGCAAACCATCCAATAAATTTATTCAGCGGACCATTTTCTACACTGATTGGTTAGTAGAGAGTAACCAATCTCATGTTGTCTATAGACCTAAGTGATAAATTAATGAAAATAAACATATTGTAATGTAGTTACCAAGCTAGGATACAGCATCACGATGCACTTTAATCGATGTTAAATGGTTGGAGGCAGCTGACAGGAAGCACTGCCTCACTTAGGTTTCGTGTTTGTTGACACTCGTTGAAAAGGTGCATCTGTAGCCTTCAGGAAGCTTATTTCCTCCCAGAGATTCGAGTTTAATTACTGAAATGTCCAATAATATGGAAACTAGCTACGAGGCCATAGTGACCTCATTCACTTGTCTGTAGGATTTTCCATTAAATTTGAAATTAGAATTCACAGTACATTTGATCAGTAATTCTCCAAGGATGTCCACCGATATTCTAATATTTAGTGCACTCTCCTTCATTTGCTCACAAATTTAGTTGACTATTTCTGTTACTGGGACACGCGTAGAGAACGATGTTACATCAAAGAATGTCATGGTTTTATCACTGATGTTAGCATCTTTGATTTCGTCTACGAATTCAAATACGTCTTCCCCTCTGTATTTGGCTATCTCTTCATATGGAGGTTTTTAAGTAGTTACCACCCACTCTGCTGCAGTATGGTGTTATGAATTTCACATATCCACAATCGATTCTAATGGTAC